>OX419757.1:45579217-46236632 GCA_948567375.1 Lunularia cruciata
GGAGCATAGGACATCTCTCACTCAACTTCTCTCTCTAATGCCCAGTTTCCATGCTCTTCTACAACTCTCACTCTCAATGTCCTCTTCTTGCTTGAGACTCCTCCAACTAAAACACACCATGTCTCAAATCTTCACCATGTATATACATTAGAGCCCTTGAAAAGGATAATATTGTAACCCATGTGGCCAATTTCATTCATGTCCATAGATTGTTCATATAGCAATAGCTCAACGGTGGGATCCATCATACAACCTACTCCTCTAATATAGAGATAAATTATGCTAATTTACTTTTCCATGGCTCCGCAAACCACAACACAACAACGTGAATCTCAAGTGCACCCAATGCATGATTATGCTGCCAAGGCCACACACGCATCAAGAATTGGTTTCTTAGAAGGTTTTCATTCTACTATTTTTCTTGAACCTAGCACACAAGAATTAGAGGTTTTTCCTTATATTTCATACTCTCAAGAGTTTGCTATAGAGCACCTACACAAGGAGAGAAAAACTAAGCACCTGCACAAAGAACATGTAGGAGGAGAAGAGCACAACCTAATCACATCCATAATCTCCACCAAGTATTCCATATGTGAATCTACGAGCCATTGAAAGAGATCAAGAGGAGCTTGATGTGAGAATAATGAAGTTGGACAAGAGAGGGAATCCATGAAGAGAAGGAAGATATCTCAAGTCACGACACCAATTGCTTCCATTATGGCAAAATTTGTACATGATCTTTCATGTGTTACAAAGTTGAAAATTAAAAAAATCAAAGCTATGAAGAGATGTATGCTTGCTGAAATTGAAGCTCAAAGACTTGGCAAGATAGAGAAGTTGAGAATCCAAAGTGAAATGGAGAAGAATACCTTGATTTCCAAGAACAAAAAGAGAGTTGCCAAGATGGAGAAGTTGAGAATCAAAGAAAGGAGTGCCAAGTCCAAACGGTTTCAAAATACAATTATAGAGCTAGCAAAAGTAGGGAGAACACCCAAGGAAATAAAGAGCATTATTAGCCTCATGAGCATAGTTCTACCTTGGTTGAAACCACATCCTATTTAAAGAATAGTGAGTAATGTCTATTATCAATTAGTACTAGCAGTGTTTTAGTGCCACTTGAAATGGTTTTCACACATGCATTCCACATGGATTCATCTATATCTCTTAATATATAATATTTTTCTTAGTTCATCCACTTTGTTTGTATTTTTTGTCCATTTTATGTTTTGTATTATCTTCTATGCTTGAATCAACTTTGTTCATATTCTTTATTCATCTTCATTCAGATTTGTCTAATCTGTCCACTTTGCACAATTTGATTTATGTGTAGTGAACCTTTGATTTATGTTTATATGTAAAGAAAGATTTTATTTAACTTGGTTAAGAAGGTAAAAGAGAGTAGTTGGTTCAAGTGTGACTCTTCATCCTCTAGAGGCTATGTGCAAATACTTAAATCTAGCCTAAATCAACAAAAGGAGAGAGAGATTAACCAAGAATTAGGCCTTTTACATGGCGTCATACAAATTGGCTTGGAATTGGAAAGAGAAATGCATGGTAGAAGGCTTGAAAAAAGGAGCTAAATAAGGAGTAAAAATGATTGATGACAAGTTTAATCATATTTGTCCACACTATGCGAAAATGGATAAGTTTTTTGATAGTAAAGCTAATATTGATACTCTTGCCCTTGTAACTCTAGGAGTAAAGATAGGAGAGATTTCAAATTTTGAAAATCATTAGGAGAAGAAATGGTTGATCAACTCTTCATTCCAATTTATTGAATTTTTTTTGGGTTGGGTTTGCATGTTGATAGATGGAATTTTGAAGAGTTTGTGCATCAAGTGATGAAACTTAGAAATTTTGGGAGCACGATAATTCTCTTTTTGAAGAAGGGAAGTATTTTTGAAAAGAGGAGGATTTGAAGAGAAGAGAAGAGAGAAGAAGTGAAGGTTTAGGAAATTGGCTGAGGGCTTAGTAAGTCAACCCAAGAGACCCAAGATATATATATAATGCCTTGGGAATTTGACTTGTAGAAAGGGCATTCAAAGAGTTAGGGTCAAGTTTCAACTTTGAAAATTTTAGTTTGCAAAAACTAAAATGAGGCAAGCATTAACAAATTTGACCTAATTTGACCCAAGAAACAAGAGGTTGGTGGTGACTTGTGGAGGAGAATAGAAGGGAGAGTATATGAGATAGAAAACCTGAAATCATGAAAACAAAGAAAACAAACCAAAGAGAAAGGAGAGCAACTTGAAATCACATATAAGTGGTGAGAACAAACCAAAAGTTGCGAGATGGCAATGCAATGGTACAAGAGAGTGATGATGAGGAGGAGCATAAGGAGGAAGAAGCAATTCAAGGACTTTGGTTGGTGAGATTTAATATAATGATAGACTACATGCACTACATGAAATGTTGCTTAATGGACAAAGCCATGATCAGAGAAGCTGCAAAAAGAATAGAAGAGGTTGATTTGGATGCTCTTGATTCAAAATCTTCCCTAAAAGTAGAGTATTTATGCCATTATGTGATTTTTTTTATCAAAATTTGTAATGAATTGATCAGAAATTCTGGGATTTGGAAACTGCCTTAAAAACCTACCATCTTGCAACCCACCATGTCCCCCTGCAAACCACTTGTTTGCCACACAATTCACTACTTGGTCTGCTCAAACCACTTCTGTACATAAACCACTCAAAAGTGGTTTGCACATATCAGAGGTTTGTGAGGACCGGATAGTGGTTTGCATGGCGAGCAAGCGGTTTGCATGGGGATGGTTTCAAGTTACATTTGTTGCAGTCTACCTTAGGGATTTATCATGCTTATCATATTGAGTATATCATGGTTCACTTTTATCACATTGCTATTGCTATCTAGGCACTTTCAAAGTAAGTTTAGGGTTATAGGAATCTGCCAATTCCTTTGTGTACAAAATTTGCTTGGACATGGAACAAGGATAAAAATCAAGAGAGTATTAGAGTGAAAGAGTTAGTTCTCACTATTGAGATGATTTGGGAGACATTTTGTCTGCCTAGGAGCGTACACCAAGGAGGAAGACAATCCCATAGAGTTTGGTTGAAGATTAGTTTCCTTTAAGAGACCATATTGCCAAGAGATATTTAGCACAACATTGTGCATGCACTATATTCAGGCCTTTCTTCTTGATGCCATTTTCTCTTCATATTCCATCTAAGCATCCCATAATAGTAGATGGGAATGTCATTGTGATAGTGAAGAGTAAGATCAAGCACTCTACCTTGATGTTCTATGGTTGGGCAGACCTTATTTGCTATTGAGGCTGAGCTAGTTGTATTTTGCAAGTAGCTTCATCACCCAAAGTTGAGATGCTTTTATGTGACTCATGTAGGGCAGGTCCTTACACACCTGTTCATGGGGAGAGGATTGGTGGGTGAGGAAGAGCTTGTATATAGCCTCAAGAGGTATAAGAGGTTTATGGTATTGAATGTGAGGATAATAGAGAGGAGGCACCTGATAAGCATGATGATTATTAGGGTGAGTGAGAGTGACTTGCATAGAGCAATGTTTACATAGATATCAATATATTTCTTTTTGTATTTATGATGGAGCATATGGTGGTTATGATAGTATAAAGGTTAACTCTAAAGTCACTATCAAATACTTCATGGATTTTCCTTGTTTGGATTTACATTGTTTGATATGATTTTGATATGAGATAATATGGATGAATGTTTGTGAGGTTCTATAGTTTTATCATGATCATGATCATGTGTAATTTTTTGTAAAGGTCAAGTTTATGCTCATTTCTCCCATGAGAGCACCCTCCCCCCCTTCTCCATGTTCTCTCCCTAAGGCTGCTTCTGCATTTGAGCCCTATAAGAGCACTTTCCATGCTCACTCTCCCTAGTGTAGTGCTCTCATGGAAGTGGAGTCTCCCTGCTCTACCTAGAGAGACTCATGTGTCTTTACCTTTAGAGGAGCATCTAGTTGATATAGAAGAGCAATTTCATCTTGTGGAGCATAGGCTAGTGGAGTATGAGTTTAGGATGAGCACTTGGGAATGTAGATTGGGAGAGCAAGAGGAGGAGATGAAGCTAGAGGAGTATATTCTTATTAAGATAGAGACAAGATTGGTTGAGCGGGAGATGCAATTATCTATAGAGGAGAATATTATTCATGGGAGGTTAGTACACTTAGTACTATTAGATGGAGGGAGAGAGAAGAGAGAGCATGAGGTCAGAAAGTTATCAAGCTCAATAGCCTTATTGGTGATAAAGATGAGAGGATTGATGAGTTGGTTAGACTTATGTGAGAGAGCGAGTTGATGGCCAAGGCATATAGACTTCAAGAGATGTTTTATGTGAGAGAGTTTGTTATTGCTATGGAGCTACTAAAGAGTACCCAAAGAAATCTACATGTGATGAGGACTTTGCTAGATTCTCTTAGGCTTGCAGACAAGGATGCTCATCAAGAAGCAACCAAGTAGTTGGAAGCGAAGATGTTATGCTTCCCTTGGCGGTTTCCTCACATTTATGTGGTAACTCAGACCAAGCATGTATATGATGATCATGGTGGGATAGGTTTTAGTTGTCATAAGGTAGGATCTCATAGAGATTCACCCTTTATTTTGCATATGAGGACTCATACTATGGTTGATGGTTAATATTGTGACTAGAGCCCCTTAGACTCAAACTTCACCTTTTGGTGTATATCACATTAGTGAGACTAGAGCTACTTAGACTTTACCTTTGGTTGTGAGACTAGATGTACATTTGTGAAGAGAGCACAAAATTCCTCTTCTTTGGTTGGGGTTGGGTGAGCCACTTATGGAAGTCAAAATTTGTCGACTCTCATAAATGGGCTCAAAGAAGAGCCTTATTTTCATACAGGAGAGGACATTGTATCTTAGAAACCTCACACAAGTGATGATCTTACCACCCCTTTGCACTTTAGAGATACTATGAAGCATTGTGGTTTCAAGAGGAGAAGACGCTTTTGCAAGATGACGTTTTGAGGCTCATGGAGCTTAAAGAGAGGATAAGAATGTCTGAGTATTCATCCCATGCATGATTTTCCACACTAATTTGAGGAGGATTATAGATTGGATGTGCATTATATTGTTGACTTGAGAGATCCTACTAGACCAAACTTACTTCTATTCTTGGAATGATGTCCCGGAGTATAAGAGGATGGCACTATTATAGAGCTAGTAGTACTTTATGTTACATCCCTCATCCTAGTGTGAAGGAGTTCATGGAGTATTGTATTACACATTGTGAGGTTATCCTTTGCACTAGTGGTCCAAAGAAGGAGGTAGAGGTACTGTTGTGATCTATGCAGAATAAAGGTTTTCTTCTCATGGGAGTACACACCGGTTCCCGGCTCATGGCTTGCCTCTCAAACAAGGATGGATATATTGATGAATATAGAGGGTTCATGGTAAGACCTTATAGTACATTTACATTTTTGGGTTTATCTCTAAGGGATATTTTGATTGTAGATAGTGATGTTCTTCCTTATAGTAGAAACCACCCTCATGGGCTATACATCCTCCAAGATTTGTTACTTTTGATACACCTAGTGTTTCTTGCATTTCCTTATTAGATAGACTTGTAGCTCTTCTAGATAGATTTAGAGTATCCAAACATTATGCTATTGGATTTCTAGAGGAGGAGTGGAACTCTTGCAATTTTAGGAATTATAGTTCAGATCCTTATGAGCGTTTAGGAAGAGCTTTTAATGAGCTCAAGATGAATCTTCATGAGAGGAGATGGATATGGTGCTATAGTCCTTTATTTATACCACACACACTATGTTCCCAATTTGATGATGCACTACAATGAGCAACCTAGGTAGCATATAGCATGTAGGCTACACCTTGGTATTATACACTTACACATATTGGTATTCTTATTTTATTATGGTGAGTTTCAATTGTATACTTTCATAAGGTGAGTTTCATTTTGTTGGTTTCTCAGAGTATTCTTGTTTGAAATGAAATGTCATAATAGACTTAGCAGATCTTCCCACTTAGAATAAATGTGCCATGTTTGATAGATACCAAAAAGTAAAACTTCAAGTGCACCAATTCCAAATGTGATCTTGTTAATCTAGTATACTCAATTGTGAACAGAACAACAAAGAGCCCATCTCTCCACCATATATAGCAATAGAAAAAATCCAACCCCACTATAATAATTGCTAGAAAGGTTTGATATGGTTGCAGTAGTTGCTTAAGAAAAATCTTATAGACATGTAGACTTTAGCAACATGACCAACCTACTTGCAAGTTGAATGAGAAGACATGGACTCAAACATGATTGTCTCCCAACACCACACACACTAGTGCATGGCAATACCATGAAAACCAAATGGCCAAGGCAGTTTTTGCGGTGTTGGTGGTGTGCATAGTATAGTGTGTTTGTGGTTTGTGTAGTTTGCGGCCTTGGAATTTGATACTTTCCTTCAAAAACATGTTCAATTATGCTTACTACTATCCATAGTGAACTGAAATCAAATCTTGCTGATGGTCTACTTCTGCTTAAACTGTGCAAGATTCTAGGAAAGGATAATCATGAGACATGCTTGTGTTCTTATCTTGTGCACAAGCTGGACAAGTGGAAAACATACATGGTTACGTTAATGTTGGACTCTCCAATTGACAGATTCAAAACTCAATCTCCACTTGGAAAGATTCATGATTTTATTCCTCAAATTTAGGATTGCTTGGAACTTTGCTTCTTGTCAAGAAGCTCCTTGCTGCATGTTGCTTTATTTTACAAGCTTTTTCTAGAAGAAGAATAATATGATACAAATATGATATATGATAAGAATATGATACAAAAGCAATATAGTGTATCAAAGTGTGTCAAATTTGGTATTTATTTAAAATAATATGATATATGAAATGATAACATGAATTGTGTGAAAGTCTTGCGACTCTCTTGAGAATGATAGAATGAATTGATCGGTCGTTCAAAATCCCAACATGTCTATTAAAGGCAACCGCTCATAATATGTGATCTTGTATCTTCTCTACTAAAAATTTTTCTATCATTTATAAATATATCTTGAGGTATAGTGGGAATGTTTGCCTCTGACCTCTCTATGTATTCTTCTTCTTCCTTACACAAGTCTCTCTTTTTTCTCAAAAATTTATGCAAAATAATGCATATGCTAATCTACCTTACCAAATATCTATTTCTACTCGGAATCCTTTTCAATTGAACCCTCAACTCACACAATGAGTGCCATCTACCTTTCAAAATCCCTATATAGTGCTCATTGAGAATGCAAGTACAAACTACACATTTATTGAAGTTGATTTGATCTTAAGACCTTTGCACTTTAAAAGAAGGTACCAAATGACTCATGTGCACATAAGCCAAATCATCTAGAAGATATTGATGGAGACCAAGAGATTTGTTGGCTTCTCTCATCACTTAATCCTTTCATAAGGTTGACTCTTTAGACAAGTCATGTCATGGCAAGAGCCGGGAATCCTTGCATGAAATACCTATCAAATAAAATACTAAACACGTGAACTTGTGATTGTGAATTAACAAAAGCATATTAAAATCCTTGCAATCTAGTGTGACTTAAGCATACAAGAATCCTTACAACAATCTTTGTAACCTAGTATTGGTGCAATCTAGTGACCAGAAAAAACAAGATGCACAAAACTTTACCCACACCAAATGGATTGTTACCACCCAAGAAGTATATTATTCTCCTCATGTTGTTGCAAATTACTTGTCCGTTGACTGAGTAAGATCCTTTCCAACTAAACTATATTTCACTATCAATTTCTGGCCTTTGAAAAAATTTCTATCCCCCAATCCCACACAACCCAAGAATCCTTTCTCTTTCTTCCATATGAAGATACACAACCTCTTTTGCTAGATTTTTTATAAGAGTAGTGATTACTCTATCAATGAATCATCCGGTGGACCTATCACAAATACCCCACAAGTTGGTGCCTCTAGCTATAAGTGCCACAATCCTACTATGACCAAATATATGCAACACAACAGCAAGCTGGATCCATATAGGGCTTTGCTTCCTTCTTGGGAATTTCTCCTTGAACACATCATGATCTTTAACTAGAGATAGCGATGTATAAAATGAATTTACATCTATCCTCATCTTGCTCAAAAAGGACATGGTCTAGATTTTAGAAAATCTTAGTAAAAAATTTGCTAGGGTAATTTGCTATGGTTCTCTCAGGCAAATAGCAAGAGGTATAGGCAAAGTCCCACCATTATAACAATATAGTGCATTCTTCAATGCAAGTACAATTTTCATCTTCATCTATATCATCAAAATCTTTGAACCCATCCTTTATGTTGATGTCAAGTTCAACCTCACTTTACCATAGTGACAAATGCCTCCGCATAGCTTTTTTTAATCTCATTTGTCAACTCTTCTTGGGTATTAGAGTGGGGCATATTGAAAATGCCTAAATAACACCCTATAAACATCACCCTCTACAAATCCCCATGTGTCCTCCACAACAAACACAAACACCCAACTCAAAACCCCTTACCAAGATGTACTCTCAAAGGCTTTATGTGGTGAATCTTTGCTCATTTTTTCATTTGCAAACATTGACAAAGATCAAAGATCTGAAAAATGTACACCTTCTCCAATCTCTTTTCTCTAATCTCTTTTCTCTCTTTTTGTAACTTTCTCATACTAATCACACTAAAAAGATAACTCCAATCCCTTTCCTCTATCTAACTCCTAACAAGAGAGTACAGGGTGCTCCAATGATTTTTTAAATAAGAGAGAAACAAGTGGTTTTCCTTCTTGACCTTACTAGAGAGTTTTTTCTTTGGTTTTCACTCTCCACCCTACTAGAGAGTTTTTTACCCTCCTCTGGATGACTTTACTTACTAAAGAGAACACAATGATTTTCATTCTTGACCCCTATTGCTAAGACAAAATCATATGCTAATTGGCAAGAACCATGTGATTTTATTTCTTGATAAATATTTATAATTTTTCTTTTAGAAATCATATTTATTCCTATATATGGACCTGGGATAGGTGTGATTCTTGCTAATGACAAAACCAATCATTTTTGCCCGGATAGGTGTTATTCTTGCCAATGAAAAATCTGATCATTTTGTCCTTAATGTTTAATTTGTGTGACTCTTATTGGAAATTCTACTAATTTACAAGGCTTTTCTTATAGAACTCCAACTAACATGGACAAGAGGAAACCCATGGATTTCCTTGATATTCCTACTTACAAAAAAGATAGATTCAACTCAAATTTAGAACTAAAATATTTAAGAGAGTTTTACCCAATTTTCAAACTTTATGACTCTTTGATCTTGTCTTTGCCCCACTACACCTTGCAATAAACTCTCTTTCAACTTGTATTTGGAACTCATCAAAGAACTCTCTTTCTTTTTTGAGTTTGGAGTTTTATTGGAGTTTCTTCTTGGGCATGAAATTGAACCTCTAGGCCCTATGTTGAGTTTACCAACAAGTAAGTCAAGACTAACAAAGTAGCAAATAGGTCAAATTAGCCTAAAATATTCTTGAAGCATCTAGGAAGCTTCTTGGTACCTTCTAAGTACTAGATAACGTGCATGCCAAGTGGTGACTCATAGGAGGAAGCTTCTTAGGAAGCTTCTTGGCTAGCTTACCTTGCACACCAAGTAGGCGGCTTCTAGAAGGAAGCTTCTTGAGAATCTTCATGGTTAGCTTGACTTGCACTCTAAGAAAGTGGCTTTGACAAAGCTTCTTGAGAAGCTTCCCAAGAGCCTTGTATGCTTCTCTATAAATACCAAAGCCAAGCTCATGATAGGCATTTGAGTTTCCCTTATTCATGTATCCCAATGTGAGTTTCCACTCTGGTCTTCCATTCTCTTATTTCTCTCTTTGGTCTTGGTCTTGGTTGTTTACACCCTACTAGCTCCCTACCAATCATCCCACTCAACTTCTATTGCCCTCCTTGAATCATTTTTGCATTGAGTATCCTCTCTACCTAAAAAAGTGCTGCTTGGACTTTGCACCGAGTACTAAGTACTTATCTCTTGCACATTCTACTCCAATAAATGACATTTCATCTCTTTCATCTCTACACTGAGTACTAAGTACTTATCACTATCTTTCTCTTGTTTGATTTTGGTATCCTTACTTATTTCTTGCTTCTCTCTATTTCTCACATTCCACTCATTTCTCACTTCTTTGGTCTTAAGTACTCATCTATTCTCATTTATTGCATTCTACTCATTTCTCTCATCAGAATGCTCTTCAAGCCAACTACCTCTCTTATTCACATACCTTGAGTTCCAACTCAAATTCCGCTCCAATCATGATCAGATGATACATAGGACTCATCTTTCCAATCTCATAGATGATGCATAAGACTCATCTTGATGCCAATTTCATTTTGAACCCAAACTTGGCTATGTCATCAATGTCTCAACAACATGTCGCCTGGATAGGAACAACAACATTAATAGTTAAGTACAAGAATTAATATTAACATGATTATGATAATCTCCTAAAACACTACCGGTCAAGTTTTGTATCTCCCATGCACATTTTATGTCGATGGGCTCCTTGTGTAGAGATCTGAAATCCCCTTTATCTACACTCCATAGTAAATTCCAAATTCCCAAGATATTTATGAGAGGTAAAAATGATATTCTTAAAATGCCCTATATGGCATTTCAAAACAGGCTTTTCAAATGCCATAAATAATATTATAAGAGACTTTGCCCCATGTTATGAGATATGAGAGGAGAATCCATCACTACTCAGGCAAAAACTATCATAGTCTTTTGAAATGTTACGATAATCCAAGATGTGACTTGTAAATTTTTATAGGCTATGGGCGGTCCATAGTATTGCCCGTCTCCTCTAATATTGCCTATCAGCCAGCTTACCTTCTCCACATGGTTCTTCCATCCTTGACCCTCCTATCATGTCTAAGAGCTTTTGCTAAGAGGATCATGGGAGTCTTTGGTGATATCATTGGACCATGGACATTTGAGTGTGTGATGGGGGATTTGGCACATAAACAAGCATCTCTACCAATCTTGTACAAAGAGATAGGTTTATTATCAATGGTGGAGATGGCACCTATAGCATTTTGGGTAGTTAGGTTCTCTCAGCACCCCTACTTTCTTCCCATTTTGTGGTTCTTGATAGGCCAAGTTTATGTGACTGAAGTGGAGGAATGATCCTTTTCTCTCCAAGTTTTATTGCAATAGATGAGAGATGGTCTATCTCCACTAGCACTTGAGGACCTTCCATCCTTTGCTTCAATACCAACAAATTGGACCAAATGTTTGCAATCTTCTTTGATGGAGCAACAATGTCACCATATGCTACATTCTCTCTTAGTTGACTCGTCCATTCCTTGTGCCACTAGAGCACGTCTTTGCTCTTGCTCTGACAAGGATGCAAGCTCTTGGATCCTAGCTTGACCATGCATTTGGGTATTCCGACTCACACCTGTCATTTTCTCTATAGTGATGAGGTTCCGCCTTGGTTTGGTCCACCCGTTTGCATCTTTGTTACTCACTTACCCTACGTGTGATGCAATTTTGGAGGGAGTGATTACTCCTCCTCTTGGATGGGTGGCAAGCCGTGCTACAACATGCAAGGTCTCCAAGTATAGGAAAATGCAACAAGGTCACCTCTTTGTTCCTCTACCCTTGGAGTTACATGGAGCGATGGACATGGTGTTCAACACATTTTTCAAGGAGTGCACAAGAGCTTATCATATTAGAAGCCAAGGGGTATCACTCTCACTCTCATACTTTATAACATACTTTAGACTGCATGTGTTCATTGCTCTACAAAGAGCATTAGCTCGTGCAATCCATACGAGAGCAATCACTCTAGGTGATATTTCTTTGGATGCTCCAGTAGTTTGTAGACCTTACGACTTGCATAGCTTGGATATCTTAGGCGCGGTAGGACAGATTGCTCATATCAATGCTATTGGGGCCTAGCTCCATTCTACCTCTTTTATCTCTCCCTTGTATGGCTTGATGGGGTCTTCCCCTCCTTCTTGTGTTCTATGTGGTCGGCTTTTCTGTCCATAACAATTAACTACTAAAAAACAGCCCAAAATAGTGACCCAAACAAATACCAACTCGAACTCTAAATTGATACGGTGCGCTTCATCAATGTACCTATTTCAGTTTACAGGACCCATTCATAAATCTACGGGATCTTTAGGGGAATGTACAATTCCCATCAAATTCATTTTTGAAATGCGCTATTGTATACGGAGGGGACGCAATACAAAGACTGAATCCCTTTTGGCTTCCTGCTGTGTTAGTCTTTAGCGACTGGCTGCTTCCTTTGCCCCCCGTGCGGGAACTAAAACTTTGCCATTACATGCCCCAATAGACGTTTTTGGGATGACATTAACGTGCAAGCCGGAGAAACCCAGCTCTTAAGGCTGGGACTCAAAGTTTTTTGTTTCCCCTTCACTTTATTTATATATATAGAGAAAGACAACGGTGTCGAAAAAATGAAGGATGGGAAGATCTCATCGAGCCATACAAAGGAGAGACAAATAAAGTAAAATGGGGCTAAACTCCCATAGAATCTATATGAAAAATATATTTTTATTGTATTTAAAATATTTGAGCTATGCAAGCCATATGGTTCTACACACAAATAAAATACATAAAAAAATATCATATAATGTGATTGTTCTTCTCCGAATTGCACGTGCCACCATCCACTTTTATATATATTTATATATATAAACGAATAATTGCGAATTGTACTTTGCTCTACTGTTTATTTTAGCTTTGGAGGCATAACCTTTAAATACCTTTACCTCGAGTTCTCCCGTTATAACTGCTCTCTGATGCGCAAGCTTATAATAGGTACATATCTCATAAGTAATATTCCCACTGTCTTTGTGGACCCATGAATTGACATTCGAAAAGTCATCAAAGGAGAAAAGTGAGTTTACCAAATCCTCTCTCAAGGTTTGACACTAACCATTCATAATCTCTTACGCCCATTATGATGATTCTCCTTACTTGCACCAACTTTAGGTAATTCCTATGCCATCCTTAATGTCTTTACGAAACACGAGGCTTGTACCCGTACAATAGCCATTATTTTTGGCTCCTCTTTCTCATCGTCTTGTTTGTCACTAGAAAAAGGGAGAAAAAGACAGACCACATAGAACACATGAAGGATGGGAAGACCCTTCAAGACCGTACAAGGGAAGGGAGCGACAAAAGAGGTAAAATGGGCTAGACTTTGATGATAACCTGAACCTATGTCTGTCCTATAGGTCTGATTGAATCTTTGTACAAGTACTTTAATCCACGGAACTGAGCCCCATTACTAACTAAACTAACCCCATCCTTAGTGTTTTCTACTGGGTTCGCCCTTCTCTTCTCTACTGAACTCTCCACTTTGTTTTTCAAGAAATAAGATTCTTGCATGTTTCTGAAGAGTACGCATCCGAATCCGGCAACGGACCTCCTTTCCGCAGAGTGTTAGGTGAAAAACCTGTGGCAGGTAAAACTATGCTATTCACCATGCAGCCTGACGTACCACGACCGTATACACGGATGCCAACTCATCACCCTACGTGGACCGATCGGCACACTGCAATACTCCGGTAGAACAGCCCAGCACCACACGTTCTAGAACGAAGCGACAGATGTCGCTTGGCGCGCTGTCAGTGCGTTAGACGCCTGAGACTGATGATATGTATTCCTTCGTGAAGTAAATTGAGGAAATGACATCCGCATCTGCAAGGCCGGATAATCTGACGTTATATGCGGCAGAAGGACATGGTCCGGAAAGATCCCACCTTATTCCAAGACAAGAGGTGCGAGGAATGTAGAAATAAAGCCAACCAAACTTACACGAGCGGTTTAATTCGCTCTCGTTGTGGAACATTCTGCTCCTGGTTCACGTAAGAGAGGGCCGCGTACAATCGGCAGGCCTTTTCTATAAGAAGACTATTTATGAGGTCGATAAACTTTTGGGTATTGTTGGATCGACTTACTTTTCTTTTTCTTTTTCATTACCCACCTCCTTGTCAAAATGATACCTCTATGATGATGCGCAAGTGGGGGATGCCAGGGTAACAAACGATACACCTCGTGATAATACGTAAGTGAGGGTAGCAAGGGGATGTATTTTATTTTAATGATGCATGCAAACAGATCATATGATTTACTTCTTTTAACGCATAATCATGAAATGAGTTGTTTTAACAAGGAGGTGGATCGACTTAACAATACTCAAACTTCTAATCAAAAGCATCAGCATTTTGTTTTTAAAATTGGACGAAGAGAACTGTATTCAAGTCATAATAACGAAGTAGCTCCGTCTTTGCAATCCGTGTAGGGATAGGGGCATGAGGCGGATACGCACAATTTTCTCATGAATATGACATTGCTCGTATATTTCTTACTACAGGGTTTATTGCAGTCTGGGAAGCTCAAAGTTCTGAAAATTTGAAGTGTCTCGATAGGGCAGCTATATGACTAGCTTGTATTTCAGAGAGACTTAGTGTTTACCGTTTCATAAAGGTAGGCGGCTTTTGCTTCTGATTAACAACGAAGTTTTGCTTTCAAATGTGGGGAATCATTTTGGTGCTGCTAAGACTATTTGCTCATGAGGACGAGCAAAATAAAGCTGTAACATGTTTTAGCCATTCAGTATTGACCCAAGTTCGTACATTAACCATTCCTTCACGCAAAACTAAATACACCCTTTCACTCATTCTACAATACATAGACTTATTTCATCTTTCAAGAAGTCAATTCTCTCTTTCTCATTTAAAATGAGTGAGATTGGATGATGAGCAAATTTTCCTGGCAGTTCAGATTCGTGCTAAGGTGCTTTAAAGTTTCACTCTTTCACTTTGACTAGATTCGCTCATGATAAAGGTCCCGTGTAAACTAAGAATCAAGTTGAGGGATTACCAAGGTGAGCAAAAGTCTTAACTACTCAATATGGTATTGTTTGTGTACAAAGGAGTTTACTTCTGGGTAATGTGAGTGTACCGTACTGCACTCTTACTTGCACGTGCATGTGCAAGGAAAAAGGCCCCATCAATCCGAACAAGGATAAAACACAAGAGGTAACAATAGTAAAATAGTGAAAGTGAATACCAATAGTGAAAGGTGGTTTGGGAGTGGAAGCAATTTATAAGTGGGTTCAGTTCAAATTCCATTAGCTGCGATATCTATTTGGGCATCCATGGGATGCTATGTGCTGCTGATCATTTTAAGTGATCAAATTCGTCAATCTTAAGATAAGTCTGAGGATCAAGATTACTTATATGTGAAGTACTGTGCTGATGATGGTTAGTAGAGCCCGTATCCATGATATGATGAGTGGAAACAAACTTATATATACGTCAAAAAATGGTAGAAATTGCAAAATTTGAAAGGTTTCAACAGTTATCAGAACAAATTACAAAAGGATTACAGTGAACGAAAAGAATAAAAGTAAAATAATTCCTCTTCTCTTTACGATGGACTCAAGAAAACCAAAAAGTGTAGTCTCATTTTACCATCAAACAGTAAATAAACACCTAAGTTATATTCTTGAGTCTTGTTTAAATCTGTTCTGCTTCTGGAATCGCACAGGGTTGGAACCAATCTGAAGAGCTCGAAGGAGGTCTAACTGTGTCTACGTCTCGTGACATGGGCAGACGATGACAAAGTAACTCGGTAGATGTGTTACATGGTCTCACGGCATTCCGACGGTGCCCTTGAGCCGGTTCTTTCAGGCAAAGGTTCTCATGCAATGCTATTCGGTTGGACTGTAGTCCTTGCACACCCAACAACAACATATCATGCAGTTAGGAGCTCCAAATGTGTAAGTAAGTGGTTATACAGTACGCTTTAGCTCGAGTTCTTATGTCCAATAGTGACTGGAGGTGCGGAAGTCAAAAATTGAAGCATCGTCTGTTGCTTCACCGAGTATCTGCTACATGTGGTGGCTAAGTATGAGCTTTATTGGTCGCCTGGGGATATTTCTTCAGACACTAAGAGCCTACACGTGTAAGGGCGGTTAAAGTTTGCTAAGGGTATATTTACATTTTATTATCTCTCCCTCAGGACTGTTGAATTTGTCTACAAGAAATACGGGAGCATGATCTCTGAGCCCAGACGTTATCTTATTATCGTTATCATTATCTAAGTCGTGATAATAACCTCTGTCCTCTGGTTCGAGTTAGTCAATTTCACCGTTCATATGACTTTCCACGCTATTGTTGCATCTCATGCCCTCAATGCTCATGTCCAGAATAACTCAAGTGGGACATGAACCGTCATACACATAATATAAAATTGTGTTACATATGGTTATCTTGTTTTGTAAGGTAGATTTTTCGTATCTATACGATTGATGCCTGGCCCTATTTTAACTATTTTATATCTCCCTTGTACAGTTTGATGAGGTCTTTCCGTCCTTCATGTGTTCAACGCGATCGCCTTTTCCCCAAACTGTGCTACATCTAGAGGTATAGATAAGGCGGACTGAGCCATTTGGAGAACTTATCATACTTCGTTGTTAGTATAGATTCGATGTATGAGAAATCTAATTGATGGTAAAAGTCCTTTTCAGTTCTATCAATTGCATCGCCGTTCGCTATGGTCAGTTGTCGACTGATTCCCATGCTTTTGAGTAAACGTGACGAGTTTGTTAGCGGCCCTTCTAGAGCAGCTTCTGTCACCCGTCCTAAACGAACTGACTCTAGAGATATAGAGTCATAATAATCTCATTGCCCTGTGAAGTTACCAAGCAGACGACTGCGGGTAAATATTGGAGACTCCGATCTCAAAATGCTACCAACACTTTCCAACATTCTTTATACCGGTCTGAAAAGATAGTCCAACTTGTTCATGACGCCTCCATTCTCAAAATATTACCAACACTTTTCTGCATTCTCTAAACTCCCAAATTGGCAAGCGAGACGACTAACCTTCAAGATTCAGAAGTGGCCCGCCGAACTAGTGGCGAGGTCGGAAGGAAGTTTCTCTGTGCTCTTGACGTCAAGTTGTTTCTTATCGAGAATATTTGTTAATAGAGGTAAGACTTGTGCTTCATTACTACATGAGCAGTGTTATGTTCATGCTGAACTTGGGGTGACAAAAAGGGACCGAAGATCAACCCACATTCAGTATACGAGTCTCCTCCACTCATCCATGGACTAGGTGCCGCGTCTCTCAAGAATCAAAGGTGATGATATATTTGCTCGTATATCGTTTCTATGTTCCCCTCGGAGTTTGTTAGATCTCCCCTTACCATGTGTACGCAAGCCAGTATTCCTTTTAAATACTTTATCCGGTACATATTCACCGTAGACTCAAAGAAGAATGTTGTTGTCATGTCTTTTGGAAGCATTATGTACGGCAGCGTCCACTAGGAGAAGGCAAGCTACTGAGCTTGCAACTTGACCCACCGGCTCCTACCAGATGAGACTCACTATCGCCGGTCGCACCAGCACGGACTCGGGTCCTGTCGATAGAAAGGTAGTCGGTCACTCGGTACAATGTGGTACAGTACTTGCATGAGACTTCACCACGTGGATGCCCATAGCTAACTGCAGCTGAGAAGACGTCAGGCAGCAGTTGGAGATCCTCGGTTATCACTGCAGAGTAGAGTTCATTCTGGAAAGACCTGAACTCTTGTTCCTCTTGTTCGCTAGGAGAATCTTCTAGATGAGAGTTCGTGCGCAACTGCCTGTCTGTTTTGAAGATGGTGATTTGAAGAGAAACAATCCACAATCAATCCACTTGAATCAAGTCTAGTAGAACTCATTTTCCATCGCATTGAAGTCAGCTGCAAACCATCGACTTCTCTAAACATAGAGGGTAAGTTATCAATTTCTCCAGAGTGGGTTGAATGTACTCTAGTAATTGGGGCTTAGCCCCATGTTACCTTTTTTTCTCTCCTTGTACGGCTTGATGGGGTCTTCCCATCCTTCGTTTTTCCTACGCGGTCGCCTTTTTTAACTCTAGTAATTACCTGTTAACTCACAATTAACGTTCAACTGATAACTCACAATTAACGTTCAACTTCTCTATATACTGTTCTATGGGATCACGCTATTCATATGGCCAAGTGAAAACCAATGGTGTGCATATGCAGACCATATCTTTTGGTGAAGGCCCACAACTGAAGATTCAGGAACATCCTCCCTTACCTGCAGCTATGCATGAACTAGATCTTGAACCCTACCTTTATGTTTAGCCCCATTTACCTATTTTGTCTCCACCTTGTACAGCTTGACGGGGGGTCTTCCCATCCTTCGTGCTTTCTACGCGGTCGCCCTTCTCCTTTATGTTTGCCCATTTGACTTCGCCATGTCTCGGAATCTTAAGCTAATCGGTCAATATGATAAATCTCATTTGCAATTTGTCATTCATTTTAGTTCACGACTTGATTTCTGTGTTGATTGAAATGTAGTTTTTCCTAAATTAAACAATCGTTTATATTTCTCTTGCAAGCCAGCTTCGGGGTCATGTATGGTCAAAAGAATCCTCTCCACGCAAGAAGATCAAGTTGCAAAATGTGAAGATCAAGTTTCAAGATGTTCAGCTTTTCGGGGATCCCATAAACGTGTAATTTATAACTCGAAAGTAAACATATAATTTGACTGTATAATATTTAATTTTATCTTTCGTATCAAACTTCATCGAAAAAATGATTTCCATTGACAATTATTTGAACGTATAATATATAATTTTCTCTTTCGTATCAAACTTCTTCGACAAATTATTTCTCCTGACAAATTATTCAAGCATATACTATATAATTTTATCTTTCCTACCAAACTTCATCGACAAAATGACTTCTTTCAACGACAATCGACTGGTAATAGAGTTACATGCAGAAGTAAGCAGAAGTGACGAAGATCACTAGTAACCTGAATTTAAAAAACCGTTCACAGTAGTCCTTGCCATTTAGTTTAACTACAGTATTACTCTAGAATAAAGTTTCAGAATTAAGAAGTTTGAAGAGCGGAGTAGAAAAAACTACTACCTAAACGCAACCAAATTTAAGTTGGGATGAACTCGGCTGATATGCGTTGAGTCATCTGAGTGATCCACGGGAGGGCTGGGAAATATAATAATGGTTCGGTCGCACGAATACTAGGTTGTACTAGGTTGTAAATGTAACTACAATTTCGGGGATTACTTTAGTTGCTGTTGTAGAACACACAAGACAACTAATGGTAGAATATACATCATATGGTTCTATTACTTATGGGGGACGGGTTTATTTGTTTTGTAGGATATGTTTGTTTGATGAAGACATTATGGAAGCAATTTGAGTTCCGTTTGCGGTTAGAATAAGGATTTTCAGTCCAAGGTGATAGGATTATTTAGAAAAACATATTTTCTGAAATATGGAATTAGCTCTTGCTATATCTTTCTCTGTAACTAATATGTTTAAGAATATATTTGCAATTATATAATTATATATGTAGTAGAATATTAGAAAATGTAAACATTTGACTATGTGTAAAATATTTTATATTGTATATTATCACTAACTTTATTTAAATTATATCTTCTAACCAAGGAATTTTAGAGAATCGTGAACTTGACCGTTTCTAGCACCTTGGATTTGTAGAGTATCCTAAATATACATTTTCTACTAATATTTTAAAATTATAATGATAATTTTATCTATTTAAATTAAATAATATTAATTATATTAAATTTTATGTTAAATAAGAGGTGTTCTGATACTGATTGAAACATTAAGTTCATGAATTTTTTTAATATTTAAAAGCATATGAAATCACAAAAAAATATGCAATATGTTTCTATAATTTGAATAGAATTAAAATTTTAATCCATAATAGAGACCTGAAATGCCCTATTATTTAATTCTCTTCAGCAAAATTTTAATGAATGATTATTATTCTATAATTAGGATGATATATATCATTCAGAATAAATTTAATTTCCTATTTAGGTCCAAAATAAAAAAAAATATAATATCTTTTTTTTTCTTAATTAGCTACCAAGTAGTTTTGGAGGATATCTCAAAGATTTTAGCTATTAAAAAAAAAAAAACTGGCCAAATAAAAAGAAGGACTAGTGGAGAAAAGTGACACTATCTTTTAAATTCATCTTAAAGTTATGTTTAAATTTAAAGTGCATCCCGAGAACTTTAAGTCCGTCTTTCCTTCCCGATAGCATAACGGTCTTATACCCCTTGGATAAAAAATATATAATAACCCATGAAAGAAATTTGTGTGAGTTTTGTTTTAGGTGAGTTCACTCGGATTCAGTGAAATTCACGCGTATTAAAAAC
Source organism: Lunularia cruciata (assembly GCA_948567375.1). NCBI lineage: Eukaryota > Viridiplantae > Streptophyta > Marchantiopsida > Lunulariales > Lunulariaceae > Lunularia > Lunularia cruciata. Next base: position 45,599,489 of record OX419757.1, read on the forward strand.
TTCATTTTCACGCAAGTTATTTTGTAGACTCTTTAATCAGTATGAGATAATAGTAATAGTATACATAAGGTTTGTTTATTAAGCAATCCAATCTTGCGTGTGTTAAGCAAAAGCTTTGCACTTTCTTTCTCAAACATTCAATTCTTCTCTCCCACTAATTTCTGTATTGGCCATTTCAACATCATCAGGTTTTGTCTACCATCTTGCCGTGTTATATCTTAGTATTTACCGAATAAATATAGCTTGCAAGTAACACACACTTGCTATAAGAAGCGTCCACTGAACAACTTATAGCACCGTAGGTAAGAAGTAAGTCAAGAAAAGTGCACTCGATGATGAATTAAGTTAAACGAATAAGCTCATAAATTCCAGGAAAAGTTGATTGATATAGTCAAGCAACTGAGTGAGACACAGTCATACACAAAAGTGCCCATTTCCTCTCTCTTTCGTTTATGTTATACTACTTGATGTTGGTCAATCTTCTTCTATCTCTTAGTTGCTAAGATCGGATACGGAGACAAGATTAACATATGTGCGTACAAGTAATTTTCTCTTCCGGTTGTAAAAGGAAAACCCTAGACCTCGTTTAGCATATCAAACACAAGCTGTTTTCTTTTATGTGTAGTTGAATATATGGCGTAAAAATTAGTTGATGAGGAAAAATAAGAATTTATTTTATTTATTCCTATGATAAGCATATTATATATATACCTCCTTTGAAAGACTTACTAAATGGCATTCTAGATGTGAAATATATATTATACATAAGTTATATTGAAGAATAGTAATACTATAGAAATTAAATTTATATTTTTAGAACGTAAAGTATAGTTTTTGGACCATAAATTATCATTACCCTTATTTGATTGGAATTTCATCTGTACTTACAAGGACATTAGACCACATGTTTCTTGATTATTCTTATAGTGTTCAAGATAAAAATAATTAATGCATTATGACATGATCCATTACTCATTATTTACACCATTACACATGTCATCTAAAAGGTCTTAAATTTACCTTTGTCATTACTCCTAGATGATAGGTATTTATTTTAATTATAGTCTCAAAGTTTGGTAGGTTGTCCTTCCAAGACTTACAAATTCATACTCTCACTCCTTACTTTTTGTATGCTTTAAAGAGACTAGATTCTTTTATCAATCCTTTACTTTCACCGTTACTACTTACTTGACCTTTATCAATTGTTGAAGGTATATGCACAATCATTTACAGAAAGACATGGATAAACTAATTTATCATTATTTTTTATTGTTTCTTTTGTTCTTGTTCCTTTTTCTATGAAGTGGTACACCAACTCACAATATATTTTCTCCTTGAAAGTAACTTTAGCTTATTTATCTTTCTAAAATCCAACTGATTTTGTCTCTTGTGCTTGTTGTATAAACTCCATTTAAATTTCTATATTCAATTTTTCAAATAATTTCTAAAAATTGCAATGAGTATCTAGAAATCCAGCTTATAACCCCTAACACTTCTAGATTTATTCACTCTCTTAAATGGGTAAACTAGGATGAGATAAGGTTCTTAATATGAACCTTGAAAGTAGTCCATTCTGCTCATCAAGTTAAGCATAAAAACAATAAAATTATTCATGTTAAACCTTCTTAGAAATTTCTTTTTGAGTTGATAGAGAATAAACCTGAACTAAGAATAATAACATTTCTTATAATCACTTATGTTAAGTTTTATTCTTGAACCTTCTTTTTGTTGTCATTTTTGAGTTGAAAAGGATTAGACTCAAACTAAGAATCATGAGTAAAAAATACTTTAATTCAACATTATCATATCATATTACAAGTAGTGATCTAGAGTCACCTTGTACATATATACATCTCTACACAACATACATAGGTTTCAACATCATACACTATAGAAGCACAACACATACAAAAGACATACATGAACTCTAAAGTGCCATAATAATTAGTTCAGTTCAGTTCACACACAACTCAAGTCTCAACTCAAGAAATAGCAATAAATATGCTTTGATTACACTATCAAACCACACTCATTATAGCTAAGAGACTCCATTTGATGCTCACAAGCTTCTGTACACCATAGCTAAGGCTCAAATGGTCAACATTAGAGAAGTGAATTCTCTAGAATTGCACTTTGAAAGTATACTTCTCTTGCTTGACATGAACACCAACCCTAGGTGCCATTCATGATGCAAACAATGTAATTGGCAGTAGCCCCAACGATGTGATCAATAGCCTAAAAATGTTTGGTTTTCATAAGTAGTTTATGAGTAACTACATGTATAGCTTTCATTGGAAAGACTAACACTCCAACATCTTAGCAAACTAGCTTTGGCTCTACAAATATCATGACATAGATTTTCTTCATTGTTACTTTATATAGGGATGGTATGTAAGGAGAAGACATTAAAAGTATAAAATATAGTAAAACCTAATAGATATTTAAGGCTTTATCTTATTTGTGGCAATACTTGTTGGATTTCTTGTCTAATTCCTCAAAATCCAGTGGATACCTAAGTTATGGCTGTATGATTAGATATCTTAGTGTGGACAAGTCAACTAAGAGAGAACGTAACGGATGTTGGCATTGTTGATCCATCAAAGAAGACTTCAAACCTTTGGTCTAAAACTAACCCTTGTAAAATAACATAAATTTTGTTGGATCTATGACTTTTTAAGGATCACACTTTCTACCCTTCTCCACTTCCACACTAGATGCAGTGATATTAGAGATATAAAGTCTCTTTGTTTGGAAAAGATGAACTTGTTTTGTGGCTAAATGACTAGTTTGAGGTCTTCTTTTCTTGAGATAAGGTTTACTCAAACCATCTACAAAATTGTACTTTGTTGAGTTATGACTACCAAGCAAGTAAAAATCTCCTTTCCAATATACACTTGTTATAGTAGTTGCACATTATTCACTTCTTATTTTCTTGGTCTAACTTCTCCTAGTTTAAAATTTTCTTCCTAGGATATAATTACAAAGGGATTAAATGTAGATAATTTTGGATCTTTTCTATTTTCAATATTTTCATCTTGTGTCTTTCAATTTTTGATAGGTTAAGATAGTAGTGCTATAAAAATTCCTTAGTACCCTTGCACCAATCAAACATGATGTCTATATCATCTACTTCTTTACTTGCTTCATCTTACTAATTGTCTAATTCTCCTGAAGTACCAAGTTGCTCTAAACAAGATATGGTATCCTTGTAAAAAAAATATGAGGTTCTTTAAGTTTTGATTTTTTTTAATTTTTTGCTAAGTCCACACTTGCTTTAAAATGAATAGTGCATCCTAGTAAATGGAAGGCAGAGGTATTTTGAGTTCATATATGACTATCTTAAGGATACCTCGGAACACTTGTTGACTTCTTGTGCTCTCCTTGAAGCTCTAGAAGGCAACCCTTAATTTCATCCTTTTTTCTTTTTGGCTGATTGCTACCCTTTAGTCCTATCTTGGACGATCAATCATATCTAGTTATTTAGGCATATTTGATATATTTTTATCTTATAGAATTGATGGTTAGATGTGTAATCTAGCTATAAGAGCTAATGTTCAACATCTCTTTTGATAGCTTGGTGTTTGTCTTTGCCATTCTAGACAATTTATTTTCTAGGTTAGATAACTCCAGTCCTTCAACCATTGCAAATGTGTTGAGTTGTTGTAAGTGAAGCTCTTTTGACTTCCTCCACCTTCAAGACCCCAAATACTAGTATTCGTGGTAACAGTGGTGGTTTTTAAGTATTAAATTCTTGTTTAATGTTTTTAAACATTTTACAAACCTAGTCAAAATCATTTGTAATTCTACTAAGTTACTCATTAGATGATACATCCAGAATCACTAAATTTAAATTGCTATTTGCTTGAGTAGTATTATTATTGTTGGAATATATTTGACAAAATAGATAATTAGAAGTATAGTTTAGCATTCTTGCTTGTAATGCTACCAAACTGATAGATTAGTCTTCAAACCCACCATGAAATAACGATCCAAATATGCTACATTGTTAGGATAGATTAGGCTTCAAACTCACGATGAAATAACGATCCAAATATGCTACATTGTTAGGATAGATTAGGCTTCAAACTCACGATGAAATAACGATCCAAATATGCTACATTGTTAGGAACTTCTTTTGTTTATTCTTGCTTGTAATGCTACTAAACTGATAGATTAGGCTTCAAACCCACAATGAAGAAGGATCCAAATATGCTCCATTGTTAGGAACTTGTTTTATTTTATTGGTGATAATCCAAAATTAACAAGCAGATTCAATCATAACAAAATGAATGATTTTTGCCAAATAATCAATAACTGATCCAACCTCCTTGCCTTCTAATATCTTAATAAGAACTTTTTTGAGAGAATTGGTTGATTACTTCTCTCTTCAGGCGATGATTCAATCTTCTTACCTCTAATGACAAATAGAATGTTATCTTCTTATCTTCAGAAGAGGTGTAAATCATAGTTTGAGTTACAATTTGGAAGTTTATCCAACGATTATTTGAATCTTTCCTTTGCAAGAAATAAAAGATTCTTAGTAAAATTAAAGAGATGTGCTTTAGCAATGAAAATGGCACTGGAGTTGGTTTTAAAACAACTATCTTTTAGCTTTTGCTCTTTGAATGGTCTTCCTTTTGATTGCTACCTCCAAAATTTATTTATTTATGATTTATTTTTATAGCTTCTCTCCATATTTCTTCTTTGTTTTCCATTTCTATTGTCCGCTTCGTTCGAGTCATTTCATCATCTTATTGTTTTCTCTTTTCTCCCATTATTTCTTGTTGGGCTGCAAAAGTAAGTCTTATTTTTATATTGCACGTACTTTGCAAGATCTTATATACCCGTTCCTTGCTCATATGCTATACAATTGTGTTGCTTGAATGAATATATCTTATTGATGGGTTACCTTTATTCTTGCTTCCCGAATTTGGACCTCTCATTCCCAAAGTTGTTATTTTCAGAAGTGATGAAACAGGCCTAATTTGACAAATTTGAACCTCCAATTCATCAACTGTGTTCTTTTCAATAGTAACAAAACTGGCCCCAGTTTTTCCATTGTCCTTGAAATACCAAAACTCCGTCTAAACTTTTAATTCCTTCTTCAATTAATTAGTTTTACCAAACTAAACAAATATAAGCATAGTGTTGAATATAACGTAGTGTTAATCCAACATAGAACCCTTACACTTCTACATTTAATCACTTTCATAAAGACGAAGAAGTAACCCAAACTCACTCAAATTCCCTAACAATGATGAACCCAATCTATTTTTATGCAACGATTACTTGTCATCCCCTTGAACTATTTACATTCCCATCACTCAATGATGAATGTATAATAATAACGAAGGATGGAATTAGACAACGAGCATTAAGCATGTTTGTCCGCAGGACGACTTTACTTATAAAAGCATATATTAAGGAACAAAGGGCCAAAAGGCCAAATAGTACAAATAATGCATCATATATGTCAACGTCCAACAATCGGCAGAAATTAAAATCTCTCTCAATTATATCCACAAAGTCCTGGTTTCTGCATACGGTAGTATGTCGTTCAGTAATAACTTGTACTAGAATGATCGCTTTTATTTCATCTGTCAAGAAAATCCGAAGCTACTGCAGGTACAGTTCGTCCCCCGTTCTTAGGGACATGGGCGACCTCAAACCCTAGAACCCCCGGCTAAAAGAAACCCACCAATGGCTCCATTTGTCGGTTCCACTGCTACTAAAATGGAGACCGCTAAACGAGATACTGCAAGTGATCGAGGTCGCGATATGTACTGAAGGCCAAGAATGGTCACAAACAGGTGTCAGACGTTAGTGGGTACGTTTAATTCTTCATCTCGGATCTTACGCGGTAAAGTCTTCGAGATTATATTCTCAGAATTTACCACGGCGGCGAAGGGAAAGACCACGGCGAGGAGGGGACTGCGAGCACAAAAGAGGCGCGCCGGGGTCTGAGGAGAAGATGGTGAAGCTCTTTCTCTTAATCTGAGGAGAGAGGAAGAGCTTCGGTAGATTCACCTCTCGAGTTGCAAGCACGGCGCGGGCGCAGGCAGACGAGCTCAAAGGTGAAAGACATCTGAGTTTTGGAGATTCAAAGGCGAATTATTCCTTTCCCAGGAAGCTTGTTGACCGCGCAGATTCGTTTTATCGTCACAGGTGCGTTCTTATGACCGCCATTGAGGATCAGGAAATGAAATTAGATTTCTGTGTCCTTTGTTTGTTCAGTGATTTGCGTCTGACGGGGTCAGAGTAGAAATAACGGTTGGCGTCTTGCATTTGTACGAGCTGTTTGCGGACATCGGGATCTGCAATGCAAGATTTGTACACACTATGCAATGCATTATCTGTGATGGAAGAGCTTCCGGAGCGAAGGGTTGAGAAAGCTTGACAGAGGTCGGTTATCGAGGTTTTGGGCAGGTTTAGTGCCACATGCTAGCGTGTTTCATGGAAAACTGCTGGGGTTCTCTACAGTTTGTTTAGGCGAATTGATGGAAGATCAAGCTGATGATCTTATCATGCTCCGTCGTGGTACTTGCCACTTTTCTCAGAAGGCTATTTCTCGTGTGCCGGGGAAACGTGGCCCTTATTTGCTCGAAATGGAGCGACTTACGTCGTACCCTGCGAGTACTTGGCCTGGAGTGAGACACTCTGCTCTTCATATTCGAGACACTTTCATGGGTAGGTGTATTCGGGTGTGTATTTGAGCGTCTTTGGGTGGCTAATATTCGTGTTGGTGCCTAGACATCAACAGGACTCTGGTTGTCGAAGTCCAAGAAGACGCACTGGGGACTGTCTATGATGATCAGTGGACCTGCGCTAATGGACGATATAGGACTAACTCCAACACGAGCGTAGCATGTAGACCAGAGCTTGCCATAACAGGATATTGCACAATCTTTTGTCCGCTAAAAGAGCTTCTGTTCACCACAACACCAAATGCGTTCTATGTGATGTGGCAGATGGCACGTTGAATGGCCTATTGTTTCGACTCTGACAGAGGAATTATACTTATGGTGTTTGTTGGCGTGAGCAGGGTATGAAGTCGCTTGGATAAGACGTGCCAGTTCGCTTTAAATATCAGTTGAACTTGCGGTGCAGATCACATAGAAGCTTGGTCGCTTGTGCTTTCAGCTATGGGGGCCGGTGGGAGAATGGCCCCTGCTGAGGAAGCGCACCGGAACCAGAGCACCAGTCGCGTTCCGACTTCCAAGCCTCCTTTCACCGTGGGCACATTGAAGAAGGCGATCCCTCCTCACTGCTTCAACCGATCCGTGCTGAGATCTGGGGGTTATTTGCTAGTTGATCTGCTCATCATATCCGCTCTTGTGTACAGCACGATTTACATCGAAAAGCTGGAGGGCTTGGCGTCATGGGGCCTTTGGGCTGCGTACTGGATTGTCACAGGATGTGTAGCGACGGGACTATGGGTAATTGCTCACGAGTGCGGTCATCACGCATTCAGCGATTACGAGTGGGTGGATGATACTGTCGGTCTCATTTTCCACTCCTGTCTCCTTGTGCCATATTTCTCGTGGAAGTATAGTCACCGGAGGCATCACAGCAACACAGCGAGTGTTGAGCGCGATGAGGTTTTCGTACCGAAGGAAAAAGAGTTCATTAGACCAACTCAATTTCTTCTGCAGACCCCTCCAGGCAGACTCCTCCAAATTGTTGTTACCCTCACTCTTGGGTGGCCCTTGTATCTCACGTTTAACGTGTCTGGAAGAAAATATCCGAGGTTTGCCAACCATTTTGATCCTAGTGCTCCTATCTTCAACAACAGGGAGAAGTTGTTTATCTTCATCAGCGACGTCGCGTTAGTGAGTGTTGTTTACGGGTTGTATACTCTTGGGTCGACCTTCGGATATTTGTGGTTGCTGAGGGTTTACGGAGTTCCGTTGCTTATTGTGAACGGCTTTTTGGTCCTCATCACCTACCTTCAACACACACATCCTTCGCTGCCCCATTATAGTGGAGAGGAGTGGGATTGGCTTCGGGGTGCTCTGTCGACGGTGGATCGCGACTACGGAATCTTGAACCATGTCTTTCATCGCATCACGGATACTCACGTGGCCCATCACATTTTCTCGACGATGCCTCACTACCATGCTGAGGAAGCAACCAAGGTTTTGAAGCCTATTCTCGGCAAATACTACCAATTCGATGGGACTCCAGTGTACAAAGCGTTGTGGAGAGAAATGAAGGAATGTGTATATGTGGAAGCTGATCCTGGCTCCAAGGGTGTATTCTGGTATAATAATAAATTGTGAAAGAGGATGTTTGGTCATAAAGCTCAGGGATATCGCCCATCGTCTTGCACGACACTGTAGAGAGCCGTCGTCAGCTTGTGGACGTGAGCCTCAACACTTCACTCATCAAGGATAGGCGGCTTTCATCCGCAGGGACCTTAAAGGACACATTACATCGTAAATTTTACATTCATCGCAGAATTCCTTATTCTTTAAACTTGTTCTATATGCCTCTCCCGGCTCTTACCGATCTTTCCTGAGCAATTATTTGCTGATTTTATTTTTTCATGTGTTGGTTCATTGTGTCACATAGTTATGTCGTTGTTTCGAGTGCAACGTGTGCTGAGTCGGGGATCAACTGCCGAGGATTTGCCGTGCTTGGGATTTGGGTCTCCGGTAGACCTCCAGTTGTTTCTGTGAACAGCTTGATCAACGATGGAATGACGTTTTAGTCCTCGCTGAAATGGCGAAGGAACCGTTCTTTTCCTTTCAGCTTCGGTCGGTCCCACATAGTCTATGAGTCGGCAGAGAAGTGGCCTGCTTATATATTGTCCTTGACCCTTTCGTGCGGCCGCCTTTTGGCCGTCTCTCATTTTCGTCTTTAAAGCGTGAGATCGCGGGCGGTCAAAATTGAGGCCATGTCGTGTACGTGTGATTGGTACCAATCACGTATGGATCTCAGAAACGCATATAGTAGCTAGTGTTCTAATCACTTCAGCTGATTATCTCTGCCGCAGATGGACCAAGCGTGGTAAAGGCCAATAGTCAACCACCGTTCCCTATGATCAAGATCGTCATCACGATTGGTTGGCTTGTAGTAGACTTGCACACTATCAGGAACTTGTGCTTTCTAGGAAAAGCACCATGTGTCCGAAGTTCAAGTCACGAGTAGAACGGCTTCACCATGGCCGGCTAATACGTCTGTTCATGTGCCACTGCATCTAGCGACAGGGCTTTGCTTCGGATTCCATGCTCGATTCGATAAGCGTTGGCTGGTTGGGCAGAACATGTGTAGACCGTGAGACATTGTGAGCGGTGGAGTCCGCTACCCAAAATTCGGTTCTTTTGATTCTATATAATTATTCCCAGACTAAACCTACTTCCGTGAAATCATGAGCTTTGACGACGAAGGATAACCGGAAGACCGGAGTAATTTTCCCAGCACCTGTGAGCAATTTTGCTCATATTGGGGTGGGAGGTACATACCTTCCACGCATCCGAGATATACAAGTAAAGGCAGCGTAAACGAACTCCTTACAACGTCATCTGTCTATCAGGGATCAAACCTAGATGAATCTTGTCAAAAGCCTTGGCGTAATCACAGCAATTTCACTTCATCTTAATCCCAGCAATTCCACTGCAGCTAACGTCCAAAGCTACCGGTAGACTCCATCATGTGCGCAAGAAAACATTTCATTTTTCATTTTCTGGACATTCTGGGCTGGGATTGTCGCTCAGCGCATAACTTTCCACCACTGTACGACCCACTATGGTTCGTAAAGAAAGTGCCTGTCACTACTATGTCTCAACCTTGCTCGAAGCAATCTTCTGGTCGCCACTCGACTGCGCAGGCCAAACAAGTTGTCGCGCATGTCTGACTCGGACCATCTGGCAGATAACACTAATGCGCAGACTTGAAATGTCGCTACCCACAAAAGATAAGATAGCTAAAATATCTTAGCTGCTGGAGGACAGATTTCTCGCACCGATACTATTGGTGCATTGGGGTATGGCTCGTTTTACGTCTTTGTGTTTTATCCTTGTTCGACTTGATAGGGTATTCTCTCTTGTTCTCTTATGAAAATAAAGGCGACCGAGTGGGATAACAACAAGGATGGAAAGCAAACCTTGAAAGCAACTAAGGCATTGCACTGTAGTTTTGTAACTACACCGTCATTTGTTTCACGCATCGTAATATCTAAAGAAAGGAAGAATACAAACTCCGCAAATATTTTTTTTATCTAAAACAGCCATAAACTAGAAAGCCACGTATCAAGAATATGTATTGATAATAAGTAAACATTTTAGCTATTCCAAAAAGATTCTATCAAGCGTGGGGAATAATCGTGTCTGGTATGCTTGTGTGCCAAAATTCTCGCTCTTGAGAATCAGATTATGTTTTGAATTACTTTCGACAAATGTAACTTGTTCGGATAATATGTTTCAATGCTATCAAATGATTCATTTCAATCTAAGCAAGACACTTCATATCCATATCCATATTCATATTCAAGCAGGAATTGAAGACATGTCAAACGTAATATAGAAAATTAGCTAGAAAGGATTTCTTTGATTCACAATAAGTACATTACCTGTGGACTTTTTAAAACAGGTTTGTTGAACAAATTGTTGATTCACAATCAATATACTACCTCAGTACTCTTATAATATCTTTGTTGAATTATTTGTAGAGCGGAATTTGAACTCATTAGATTATCTGTATTGTCCTCCAAGTAAGAGGTGGTTGTGGGAGGAATATTTTGCTCACAGGTTTAGATAAAAATTAGATATGCTTGAATTATGTAAGTTCATGAAAAGATAATAACTTTTAAGAAAAAAATAATAAGTCTAAAACTCTGACAGTTTTTCAAAAACTAGTACATGCATTTTTTATTTCATTATAAGTAAATTTAAACTTAAAAGACACCAAAGTGATAAAAAGTCACAGAAATTACAATATGAAACCTAAAAATAAATTTTAATCAATAAAAATAAATCCAATAAAATATATTCACATACCAAAAATTTGAAATAAAACAAGACTCAAAATAAGGAAAATTAAAAATTAAAAATTAATTAAATTTGTGGTTCAAGGTATTAATAAATCAAAAACTGAAAATGGAGTTTTTAATAAAAACACCAAGACCAAAGTAAATTCCATTAAATGCTGAATACTATGAAATAAAACTTAAATTTCTTGAATTTTGTAATAAATCAGAGGATATATAATTCAATGGATTATGAGTAAATAGTATATAAATAAAACAGAATCATATAAATTTCTACAATTTAAATTTGTGGACATATATTTTATTATGATATATGATTAGAAACATATTCATGAAATAAGTTTAAGTAATGGAACCAACGTCAACCAAGTTCACAGTAGTTATACTTCCAACTTTATGTATATTATGGTTCGTGTTTTGTCTAATCATAAAGGAAGAGCAAAATCATTTACACTCTATAAAGAATAGAATTTTATTTCATTTACTTAATAGTGACATATATCCTTTCAGAGGATTATATGATTATGTCGCCTTAATTAGAACTTGTTTAAAGTCTAAAAATAAAACTAAACGGCATATAGTTTTAATGGTCAATCTACAACTTGGAAAACCTCTCTATTATGGACTTATAATTTGGAGATAAGACTTTTTTGAATGACAAAAAGTGATATAATAGATATTTAAAGAAAAAGGCGACCGCTTAGAGAACATGAAGGAGGGGAAGACCCCATCAAGCATATAGTTTTAATGGTCAATCTACAACTTGGAAAACCTCTCTATTATGGACTTATAATTTGGAGATAAGACTTTTTTGAATGACAAAAAGTGATATAATAGATATTTAAAGAAAAAGGCGACCGCTTAGAGAACATGAAGGAGGGGAAGACCCCATCAAGCCGTACAAGAGAGAGACGAAAAAGGTAAAATGGGGCTAGCCCCATTAGAGTCTATATGAGAAATCTGCCCTACTACACCCAAGATATTTATTTATAATTAAACCAAATAGCCTACAAGAATTGGCCTCAAGAAATCCACTGAAAATTCCGCTAGAATATTTAATATATGAAGCTGTAGTTTGATTTTTTATTGACTCTATAGTATTTTGGATATAAGTAATGTAATAACAATGACAACATATTTATCGATATCATCATAATGTCAGCTAAGTTTGATAAGAATACAATACCAAAAACTTATTGAAGAGGACCAAAGATCTCACAAGTAAGTCCAAGATTTCTGAGTAAACTAGAGATTTAAGTGACATTCATTGACAGCCAAAATAATGTAAAATTGACGTTTGTGTAAATAAAAATTATTATTTTTATACTACAGCTGCATCCCATTTTAATTAAGAATCTAGAGATGTGTAAATTTGCTAATGTAGGTTACAAGACAATCACTTCATTCCATCAAACGACCTGCTATCTCAATTAAAAAGTCAAACTATATTGAACTTTAGTGACCTAGTAGAATACAAGGTAATAAGTTACCGAAGTTGATTTTCTCTCTAGATCATTTAATTAAGATTAGGTCAGATTAACTTATTACTATTATACATTTAGTCAGTATACTTGTACTCAAAGAAGATTGCAGTATGGATATATCCCGAAGAGACTGGATCCTAGCAAGAGATCTTGACCTCGATGAGGAAAGATCACTTTGACTGATACGAGTCCAAAATTTGAATGGCTTTTGATCTCCCTTATCTATATATGATTATGCTTCCCATACGCTACTTACAACTAGAGACACACTTTCGTATTTGGTATGACCAGAGGAGCGCGTGGAACACACAAATCACTCAATTTTTTTTTGGCTCAAGCAGATTATAATATTATGCTGTACATTTGAAAAGCAAACTTCCTTTAAAGATATACTTAGTTTATTCCAGCATTTTATCCGAAGAAATTTCGGAAATATCTAGAGAGAGACTTAAAAGGTTGTATCAAGCATATACTAGAGGCTCAAACCATCCATCACATTGGACATACATAATACTACACCATGAGCTACCGATATCCTCCAGATAGGAACAGGGTATCTTCTCGTTTTGGTTCGAATGAACCGTCCTAGATTATCAAACCGTTCTCTTGATTTTGAAAGAATTTTGACTAGATGTTGTTGTAGATGTTGTCGACAAGAGCATGTAGACTAGAAGATGATAATTTATAGAGGAAAGACAGTGATAAATAAAGTTCAAAGATGGGAGTTGATATTTTGCTGAAGGGGTTCTTGTGACCTTCAATATCATTAGTTGAAATTACACATGTGTAATTTCATGATGGTGATTTCATAATTTCAGGTAATGATGTTGGAATTTCGCTTTTGTAATTTCTAATATAGTTTGACTCTTATGAAAATCATTGAAACTTTTTACAATTTCGATTGAAGTTCGTATGGATGCTTGTGCTTCCTCTCAATTTGATGGTTATCTGGTTTTATTGTGAATAGATAATTTCTCAAATACTTTTTCGGTTTGTGGATAATTCTCCATTTCCATATAAATTCCAGACATACGGAACATACACATGAGTAACCACACTTGTAAGAAGATTTAATGGTGTTCAATTTCAAGAAGAAGAGACTTGAAACTATAAAGAGATGTAGAAAAAACTTTACATCAAGAATAAGGCGATCGCGTTGAAGACATGAAGGATGGGAAGACCCCATCGAGCCGTACAAAATTTACATTTGTTACTTACACTCTTTACAGTATTGGCCACACCTTGACACCGGCGACTGTTCCCAAATCGACCGGGTATCCAAGTTCCCCCCGCCCGAGATGCTTGGAAGAGCAAACTGTGGCCATACCCGCACCTCATAACTGCAGTCCAAAGAGGGGACCATGTTAACTACAGCTCTATTCGAGACATGGACGCAGTACATGTTGAGCTCTTCCCCGTCTCCCGCCAAAACTTTTGTTTCGCGCGAAATCGCTCTCTCCCTGCCAAGTCCATGTCACACGCTCCTTCCCACTCTCTGTGTATCCTGTACGTCCACCCCGACAATGAGACCATGAGACTGTGGTCGACACACAAATTGCTACCCGTCTCGTAAGAGTTCTCAGTACTCTGAAGGAGTTGTGAACTTGAGTTCGTTGAATTGCCTGCCTGACATTTTAGAGTTGTTCGTGAATTGAGCCATTCACGATGCCGGGGCTAGACTTCAAAGGTGACAGAGGTTAGTTCATTCGTTCTACCAGTGCTTTTAAACGATATTTCAAAGAAATTTCATTCAGTGGAAAGAATGACGTTTGCTAACAGGTTGGAAAGAGGATTTCGCTGATCATGCTTTTGAATTTGAGTCGGTGCTCAATTTGCTTCAATGGAAAGGCTAGATATGTTGGTTTTCGGAAGAAGATTTCATACGCAGTGGCTTCCTCTTTGATGATAAAGAGGATGGGAGTAGGGATAGAGCGAGAAGTAATCCTGCTCACTTAATTCACAAGGGGACTAAAAAGTGCGTTAATTTCGAATTCGTTGTCAATGAGGTGATAGAGAAGTGCTCCATAGAAGTTGGTGCAGCTCTCTAACGAAGGGAAACTTTTGATTGTCTCTCAGAGCGGTGCCGGGACTTTCTCAAGAACTATGTTGATGATAACGGAGACTTCAAGTATATGCACATTCTGGTACGTACCTCAAAACTAGTTGCCTTGGTCGTATCTGTATAAGCATGCAAGTCCTACATTCCAGCGCCTAACAGTTAAAGTCCTTCATTTTTTTAGCTCCTCGGTTCATACTATCTGCTCGCTGAAATCCATATCGTTGGATAGAGTGCTAACGTCAACTCCCGTCGTCTTTGATTGTTTCACTCAGCAACAGGTGGCTAATCGCAAGCTGCGCGCTGTGGACATTGAGATTGATGATCTGCGAGGATCGGTAAGTGCGTTCTATAATGACAGTATTTCAGCTAAATCTTCACGGGTACGCATGCAGTACTCGCAAGATTTTGCGACTACAATGAAATGCGTACGCTCTGATTGCATCCAGTTCAGAATTTGATGCAAGATTGGGTTTGACAAATGTGCCGGGAACAACAGAAGGACTTGGACATGAGTTTCGTGGAAGCTCTGGAGAACAATACAAGAAGATACCTGGGCCTGTTTACAGAGGCTATTGACGATCTGCTGCCTAGCCCCACAATTCCACTCCCAAGAGATGACGACTTTGAGATTTACTTGCGGCAGCGCATGGAAGAACAGACAGAGGACCGGCCAGATCAGCGCGGTGATCCTCAGAACAAGCTGCCACCAGAGATCAAGCGCTTCTAGTAAGCTTCAGCCATCAGCCTAGTTGTTGCCACATACTGTCCAGTGTTCTGCTGTGTAAATCACCGATGGATGGATGTTATGATGGTTGATTATGCGGGTCGTACAGCAAGTCTTGACCTTGGGTACGAAGATCCAATAGGTCCTTGCTCGGTCACAGCTGTCGATCTCTTCGGTGCTCAAGGTTAGCAAATAAGCTGTTGTAACAGAGTTTAATCAGAGAACTCTACTTATGTGTTCTACATTTTACAGTGAGGTGCACATCAAGGCGGGGATTAAAGATAAGCCACAAGCGCTGCGAGATGTGAAGGCATGTCACATAGGGAAACTGGTGAAAGTGAAGGGGATCGTCACTCGTTGCACTGACGTCAAGCCACTAATTCAAGTTGCTGTCTACACGTGCGAGCTCTGTGGATTTGAGATATATCAGGTCTGTACTTGCAATCTCTGTGGTACAGTCGCTTTATCCAGCGTAAGATCTAGTAAATTTACCGGTATCCAGTTACGAATTAGGCCTACTTAATTTCGTGGAGGTTTTGGACACCACCACTCTTGAAACATGAAATGCAGTAACTATCTGTGATAGTAACCAACTGTATGTGTCTATACAGGAGGTGACAGCCCGGACATTCATGCCTCTGTTTGAGTGTCCTTCCAATAGGTGTCGGTCTAACAATGCGAAGGGGCGAGTAAGCCTTCAAGTTCGAGCTTCGAAATTTCTCAAGTTTCAAGAGGTACTTGCATTTTCGGACTCTCCAGCTTCATGAGGTCCTGTTGGCAACAATCCTTTCCTCAACTTTCCCAACCTTATTCAGGCTGAATGCAAACCTGTCTTAGAGTACTCAACTGTCCTCTCTGAATTTTACCACCTGTTCCGGATCTTGGGAATGATTTGGCTGGAGAAGGTTCTAATCTTTCATTCTTATCAGGCCAAGATCCAGGAACTGGCAGAAAATGTACCAAAAGGACACATACCGAGATCGATGTCAGTGCACATTCGAGGAGAGTTGACACGTCAGGTTTGCCCCTTATCTTACCCGGCAAATGTAGATGCCACTGCTACTTTGAAGATAATTTGACTGCCCTTGAGTGATGCTTGCCCTCACCAAATACGCACTTCCTGCAGGTTGGTCCCGGAGACTTGGTAGAAATTTCTGGGATCTTTTTACCAATCCCATACACTGGATTCCGGGCCATGCGTGCTGGGCTCGTGGCTGATACGTATTTGGAAGCTATGTCTATATGCCACTCCAAGAAGCGTTATGAGGAGTACGTCTCGTCCATCTCTAGATTCTTTGCATTCCTCCTACATTTTAACATTTCCACATCAACACGACACTGTCTGAGGGTGTTGGAGCCGGTTTCATTAGGTTACATCATTTCATTAAGAGCTGCAGGAAGTGGACCATTACCGAATTAGTGGGAGCTTGTGTCCGTGATTCCAGACACAAGAAGAATGTGGGGCAGCTCTTATCTTCCATGAATTGGTACGAGGAGGATTTTATACTATCAATCAGTGGCAATGATCTCAACGTTTTAACATATGTAAAGCAATCTACTGTTACAAATGTTTTGTAGATATGTCATGGACCCCGACGAGCAGCACGAAATTGAACAGCTTGCAAAGGATGGAGATATATATGCCAAACTCGCATCCTCAATTGCGCCTGAGATTTTTGGACATGAAGATGTAAAGAAGGCGCTTTTACTTCTTTTGGTCGGAGGGCCAACCCGCCAGCTAAAGGATGGAATGAAGGCAAGTCATGCATTATATCATATCCTACAACGGGTTTTGCAATCCAATACCTTCTGTCATACTCAATGCTCTCCACTCATAGTCAGCTATCAGGAACTGCCACTCATCTCTTGGCGTGATGGGTACTTTTTGTGCCAGCCCTACTTATAGAACCCAAAGATTATTTTAACGAATGTTCCTATTGATTTCAAATGGTTATTACAGTATTGAGAGTGAAGCTTCTTATCCCCTCTTGTCTCGAACTTTCGGCTTGTGTGAGCAGATTAGAGGAGACATTCACATCTGCTTGATGGGAGACCCTGGAGTGGCAAAGAGTCAGCTTCTAAAGCACATAGTTAGCATTGCCCCTCGTGGTGTGTACACAACAGGACGTGGAAGCAGTGGTGTAGGTCTTACTGCTGCGGTCACCCGTGATTCCATAACGAATGAAATGGTGCTCGAAGGAGGAGCATTGGTAGGTTCAGGTTCTTCACATAATTTCAGCATCCAACTAGAAATCCTAAACCGCAAGTTAGATAAGCATCTCTTGAAGTGGATTGAGTGATGTGCTGTCCCTCTTTGTCAATCGAGGGACAGCACAGCAACGAATGACCGTTCACTCAATAAATTCGAGGAAGCGACCATATATTTATGCAGCAACTGTGCAAATATTAGTCATTTACGTTTTGTCATCGTTTCCTTATTCAGGTGCTTGCTGACAATGGCATTTGTGCCATCGATGAGTTCGACAAAATGGAAGACTCTGATCGTACAGCAATCCATGAAGTGATGGAACAACAGACTGTGAGCATTGCCAAAGCTGGAATCACGACATCTTTAAATGCCCGTACTGCTGTACTTGCGGCTGCCAATCCTGCATGGTAAGCATTGCTAGTTCTACCTTGTGGTAGTAACCCTTTGAGTTTGCTACTTCTTAGAGAAGCTCTCCCAGGCCAGGCAGGCCACTGGTTAATTTGCAGATTTGAAGGAGGATCAACAATCATTTGTGTATGCGATTTGGACAACATCTGAGAAACGGTGCTTGCAGCCACCTCAGAGTTTGTTCTTTTGCGTTTAGAGTACATATTGGTAGAACTTAGTGTACAGTCTTCTCATTCACGTTTGTCATTTTGACAGGGGACGATATGACATGAGAAGGACACCTGCAGAGAATATCAATTTACCTCCAGCACTTTTATCTCGGTTTGATCTTATGTGGCTTATCCTCGACCATGCCGACATGGACAGTGATCTTGCTTTAGCTCGTCATGTCCTCCACGTCCATCAACACTGTGCCCCTCCAGCCCTCACCTTCACTCCCTTGGATTCGTCAACTTTGAGGTTTGCACACTTGTTCCCTCTGATGTCATTCTGTTGATTTGCTGGCTTCTAGCTGTGCTTTTGGAAGCTGCAACCATTGCCTTTGCCCATTGTTCTTTCTGTACTCCAATATAAATTGGAGTACAGAAAGAACAATATTGATTTATGTCGCTCTTCTTTCGTATGAGCACAAGCTGAAGAGGAAACATAGAAGTGAATGAAGAAGCTCAAGCAGACATTCATTTTGGATTCATCAGAGGATATGTTGCACTATCGAGGAGGGTCACGCCGTACGTGCCGGAAGATTTATGTGAGTATATGGCCAGTGCCTATGCCACCTTAAGGCAGGAAGAAGTCCAAAGTGATGCACCTCACTCGTACACTACAGCTCGAACACTTCTGAGTATCATCCGCATTTCTGAGGTAAGCTGAATCTATGTGATTTGGTTTCTTCCAAGTTGGACTGTGGAGAAATTTAAGAAAGAAGCGCATGGGACCTCTCTAATTCGTGTGATTTTGATTGCAGTCGCTTGCACGTTTGAGATTTTCAGACATGGTCGTCCAAAGTGATGTTGACGAGGCACTGAGATTGATGCAAATGTCGAAATTCTCTTTATATGCTGACGAACAAAAGAAGAAGGGTCTTGATGCTATCTCTGACATCTACTCCATCATACGAGATGAAGCTTCTAAAGCCCACAGCTTGGACGTGAGTTATGCGAATGCTGTCAACTGGTGTTCCAGAAAGGTTTGTCCGACTCTATCTACAAGCCTCCTTTTTCGTGGAACCTCTAGATTGGTCCGATTTTGTTTTTCACTGTCCAGGTTTATATTTCTGCGAAAGTGGACTCATATTTGACCGGAGCATGCCGATACAGTCCAGTAGAAGTCGATGCTCTAGTTTAGAACAGTGATGGAAATTCCTGGGCGCCTGGATAGGGAAGCCCGGTGAATTAGACTGTAACTGAGTCATACACCGACTTTAAACGTAAGATCAGTAGAATAAAACATTTCCGTAGAAATATAGTCACTGTCGGCTTTTGCTTTCGCTCCGAGTGACTAATGCATTCAACCAGATAATTGTTTAGACCCTAATTCTTCTTGCGTCGTTTCCTCAGGCTTACACAGAAGCGCAGCTAAAGGAATGCTTGGAGGAGTATGCAGTTCTGAACGTCTGGCAAATTCACCCCGACAGCTTTGACATCCGTTTCATCGACACATGAAGTCTCTCGGAAGCACCATCTGTAAATAAGATCTCATGAGCATCTGTACTATAATCGACCGCCTAATGAAACTCAAGCACCTAGCTCTTGCCATCCTATGTGCATCACGTCGCTGCCCAGGCAGGCAGTGAACTATATACAATAATTCAACATCAATGCTTCAGACACTATGCATCTCATCGATTCTTCCATTTTGCACTTGAAGGTATGTAAAAGTCTGTCTGAAAGAGCTGTGAGTGGTTAGGATGGGTTTACCGTATTAAGCTCTAGTGGACCTGTGGCTACTACTGGGCGACAGCAGAGCTCAAGAACATTCTTAAAACTACATGTGCCAGCGACTAGTAAGCCTCAAAATCTCCGAACCGCAACATCACATTCACGCCAAGCTGTCAGATATCATTGAACTCCGGCAATTCCCTCTGGCCTTCAGGAAACTGTCGAAAAGATCCTTTAACTGCACTGATCGTTTCACATGCACAACCTCCATATCTTCCTTTCAAATTTCCATTGTTACTTTTTGAGACAGCAATGGGTGTACCTCCATTTTCACATAACAAACTTGTCAACGCGTATGTAACATGAGAAGTTGAGTCCAACTGCTTATATTTTCAATTGCAAATCTGCACGAGCTCGAGAGACCGGTAACTTCCACAACCAGTGGTACTAATCTAACTATTAAACCTACACTAACTCATGTCATTCCGTATTTGCTGGAAGCCAACTTGAGCTGGGAGTGTGAACGACGCTCGCAGCATAAACTCTCCCGGCTCCACTTCAGCGACCAGGACAACATCTAAGTCACTCGGTAAGACTCCGAGGATGTGTTCTATTTCCTGCCACGCAAGCAACCCACCAAATAGTAAGACCTTTCCACCATTCTTGTCCTGATACCTTCACCAGTCTGACAGGCAACAGTGGCTTAATTTCTTTAAACAATGACACCCGAAAAGCGTAGAACCTCATGTATTTTATGCACTGCTCCTCAGCTTTCTGATATTTGCTTTAGAAGGTGATAAATAAACAAGTTACGCCATCAAAGTAAGAAGGACCTTGGTATTTCTATTTACATACCATGGAAAAATCACTCTCTGGGTCGAGAGAGTTTGAAAATCCGTAAATATGAAATCTCGGCAATGCAGTGTACGGCCATGTTCTTCGACAAAATGCACCCACAAAAAAATCTGCTCCAGACACGTAAGCAATTAGTACACGACTAGATATGAGCGCGGGACAGCTGAATTGTTCAATCGCAGATTGCAAAAGGTTCATACAGGCGAAGCACGTGACAAGCTCTCCGCCATGATCATCTAATAAGTTGTGAAGAAGAGTTACCCAGTAAGTCGGCGGCAGCTGTAGGATAACTCATAACCACTTGTGTGATAGGGGTAGGCCTTTCGTGATGAAATATATTGCTTAGAAATTGACGTGTATCCTGGTTGAAAATCTGTGAATATCGAGTCTCCGCTCATGTAAGATCACTGACACCGAAATTGTAGCTTTCAGACCTCGCGTCCTGTCTCAGTAATTTTTAGAGCTTTCTATACGTTATACGTGAGGAAAAGTTTCTGTTATACAAGAACGGGTATAATGGTAGGCTCTCAGATCCACCTCACGATCCTGCCACTTTCAGAGCTTTCTATACGATTTTGCACGTAGCAAAAAGTGTCTGTTATATATAAGAGTGACATAACGGTAGTAAATTGAGATTGTATCAATGAAGACATCACCAAGACACTTGTGCATAATAACCCCGCACTTACTTCAACTTTGGCTGCAACCTTGTTCTCAGCGACATTGAATGCAAGATATTGATACGCCACAGGATTAACTTCATTCGCATAAGTCCTTCTTACTCTGAAGCCGGCTGTTATAGCAACTGGCCCCGGACCTGCAAAAACGTCACCTAACAAAGAAGAGCACTTCGCATGTAAGTCAACGTACTCGAGGTTATACGATAAGGAATTAAATGAACATGGGCCTGATCTACTTATTACCACATGACTCAGTTTGCTCAAAATCGAGAGTGAAGCGGCAATTATCTGCGTATTGAACGAAGACAGTTCTCCAGAAGCTTAGAAAAATGAGCAGTATGCTTGATTACTTTGGTCGAGAGAAACTATATAGCGTTACAAACTGCAATAAGAGAGCGGCGAAAGGGGTGAGCACGTGACAAACGTACAGACAACATCCTTTCTAGAGAAGAGTTTGACCAGTCGCTGCCTGTCTGCTCGAAGACGAGGATCCCAGATTCTGCGAAATAAGGGTTAGTTATGAAATAGTTCCGTTCAAAGCATACGAGGAGTACACTACACACGGTACAAATCCACTGACAGATGACAAATACCATTTAGATTGAGTAGTACGATGAGATTTTTAAACAACGTATGCACTACTTATATCGGAACAACTCTGTTTCAACAAGCTCCAACTACATGTCTTCTTGTACTTAACTTCTTTCTGAATCTGGCAGGGAAATTCTAGATGATACTCGTTCAGAATGTTTTAGTAGATATTCCTTATCAGAAGATTTTATCTTAACTTTAGTCAATATTCAGTCTGTTTTTCGAGTTGATCAGTTTTACTACCGCACACGCTTCAATAGTGAGCGATTGTCTTTAAGGTACAGTTTCGACATCAATATATTAGTCGTCAAAGAGGAGCTTGAGTTGCGAATCTAATTAAGCAGTTTCTATTAGGCATACAAAGGCAAGGAAGAAAGACTGCAACTGACATCAAGTAACGTACACAGATCCGAGATCGATCCTGTAAGGAATTCCATTCTCCCACGCAGTGGTGACAAGAGAGCTGGTTCCAGCAAGAACCTCAACTTGCACTGCATACGGTTTTTCATACCTAGATTCTCTCCTATTTACCACAGATCTTACTTTAGGCTGATGCTTATCTAAAGTCACCTGCAACATTGAAATACACCAGTTGTCAGACAATATGAATCCGTTTAGGTAAGCTCGCAAAATTGTAATTTCTACATATAGACAAAGTGTAGAAAATATGTTCGACAGCGTCAATCGATAGGTCAACTTTTCTAGTGCTCGCGTCAGTGTCCTGAAGAGTGAACGAAAAAAGGTGGTCTGGTACTTTAGTCACTTATATGCAATGTACTTGCATTTCTTGACGAATTAAAGACTGGAGAAGAGTCAGAGAAGTTATCAGTTACTTGAGCAATAATATGACGAAACTGAAACTGCTGTGCAGAAAGTCCAAGGAAAGCTACATGGCCAATTCTTTCAAATGAATCTGGCACTTCCACTTCAGCAGGTAGTATATCTTGTAGGACCTGCGCATAGTCCATAGAAACATTTACTTCCATTAGCTTGAGAAAGGGTATTTTACTGCAATCAATATTGGTCAGACAAAATATCGCTAATCAGCCCTCACTTGCAGTGGAAAGAAAGTCTAAAGTGGTCAGCACATGCTTTCATCCTTCGACACATAAAGCAACCACACAAGATTACATCTACTGCGTGGATGCTTTACCTCGTCTAACGACCAATAATCGTAGTAGAGGGTTAGTCTGCAAGACACGAGCTCAATACTGTGTTTGGCAGAACTGTCTCCGGTGTTTGAGAGCACGGCCTGCACTGCAAAGTTGCACTTTCAAGTCAATCTTCAGACGGCAAAAATTGTTCATTTCGTAGTAAAGTTCCAAATTCCACGTTGGGAAACTAATTTTCAGCTAAATATGGTTCTGCAACAGGACCAGCCATCAGTGACCGAGCAACGATTTAGCATTACAAAATTTAGTCAGCGGACTATGCTTTTTGACGCTAATCCAGTCTAGCCAACCTGAACAGCCGTCGGTAACTCCGAGTTACTTCTCATTGCCAGTTCCTCATCCAGTAGTAACAATCTTGTTGGGCCGGGCCACTTCTTATGTAGACTTCCAAGTATGCTGAGGTTTGATTCCACTTCATTATTTCTCTCAACATTTTCCACTGTATATGGTTGAGTCTGAATTCCATTTCTGCCTTGCTGATATTCCACAGGCTTCTGCCTACTTCGGCCATTCGTCATGGACTCGCTATTTGTTGACCTCTCCTCACCATATACTGCCGCTCTTAACCCCAAACCAGTAGGTTGACTCCACTTTTCCGTATCTAAGAAAAGACTTTCTAAATCCTCGTCGACATCATCCCCTAAAACCCTGGCAATATTATCCACACGAGGCCAGTGAAGCAAATGTTCTCTCAAACTTTCAGCCAATTCCCTGCTATCTTCTGCAGGAACTCGTAGAGCAGAAATATAATACACTCTGATGAAACTTTTCTTCTCAATGTCTGCTCCCCTAACGTATTTAGCATCCGTTACCAATTTCATATCACCAACCGTTTGACTTCTCTTCCGATTTAAGTCCACAAACCCTTGCTCCACCCCGATGTCAGCTGCTGCTGCTGCATCCTCAACCTCATCAGGCTCTGAAAGAAGCACCTCAATTCTACCTCCTGATTTCTCATATCCGGGTTCTAAAATCCATCCCCTGCTAAGTGACGGCAGTGTTTTCCGAGGACTGGTTTCCATGACCACATTTTCAGCTCCTACGGTAACCCTCCTGCTTGACAGATTCCAAGAACAGACTGGAGAACACGAGATTCCGTAAGAGAGCGTTGAGCACAGCATTGTTCTAATTCATCCACTTGTTCCTACTTCGGGAGAAATGACCTAGAAACTCCGCCGAATCTGAAACAACACTTAATTTGATTCAATCTTCGAGACTGATTTCTCCAGCCATTTGAAATCATCTGCTGAAACAAAGACTTCAGTTCCTTAGTTCTCAGAGAAAGAACAAATGGCTTTCCTGGGACGTACGACGAGCTTCCACATCAACTGTACACTCCCGTTAACATGAATAGAATCTACAAGGAAGATTCTTGTTCGGTCTCTAGGCACGGCTTCGCAGTCCGGCCAATCCCCTGCCGTACCGGCTATGAACGGAACGGGGATTGCACTCTGTTCTGACCTTCCGTCATGAGCGGGCTGTTCCGGGGATCACGTTGAGAATCTAGAATGAATCTTGAACATTTCGGTAACATTATCCCAGTTCATCTCCTCTACTGTAACAGTAGATGCAAGCTCCGGCGGGCTTCTTTCAACTAACTTGGACAGAACAGGAGATGGGAACTCCGTTCCTTTGTTCCGTCCGTCGCCCATGTTTAGCTCCGCAGTGGAGGAGAACAAGTGCTTTTAATGTTGCTTCTTCCCGAACTGAGAAAGGCCGAGCGACGCCAATTCACCGATCTAAACCTCGAGCTTGAGCTTACAGATTGCATCAGTCGAAGTACACAATCTGCACGGACGTCTGTGGTACGAGTCCAATGCAAAATGCCTTTCGTCAGTTTCCTCAATTGGTCAATTGTTGCGTCGTCAGGTTCGTCAGTTTTCGGTCCAGGCTGTAGAGTCGATCTTGCCTGTGCGTGACCTGAATCGTGAAGTTGTGGCTTATTTTTGTATCAAGTTAGGAACGATGGGTGGAGGTCATGGAGAACCTCACGGTCATGGTCATTACCCCGGGTATCCTACCGGTGTTTGGAGTCCCACAGGCGGATGGTGGTGTGATCCTAAGTTGTGGCGACGGAACACGGCCTTAACTTTTGTCGGTATTTTCGCCGTTTGTGTTCCAATCGCGATCAAGTCTGCGCAACTTGAGGTACCTTCATTTTTTCCTTCGGTCCAGTGATCAGGTTCCGATAAATCCAATTTCAGCACTCTGGGATTGTTATTAATCTGCGGATGAAAGCGCTTAAGCAAATAGAATTGAATCAATATTCTTAGTTTTTCGGAGAATTTTCAGCGGAGCTTCCGAATGGAGTGTTCATATTAGTCCTGGATTGCTTTGTTTCTGTCAAGCTTGAGAGAGCGAGTTGAAATAAGATTCGCAGAAATAAGATGCGGTGAATTTATTACTTTCTTGCCTGCGCCAGTAGAGTAGAACATGAGGTAGGTTTGAATGTGTTTAGAAGTCTGAGAATGAATGAGAAAGTGTGTTTATGCAGCTATTCGCAGTTACGAGCATTAGGGTTTAGCTGTTCACAAAAATTGCTCTTTGGCTCTAGCGTCGGAAGAACGAATTAAGATCTCATTTTCTGACTGATTGTTGACTGTTGTACTCATCTTTCCTTTCAGCTCCTTCATCGAGAGCATCACCTGTTATTGAGTTTGGATGCACCAAACATATTATTGCTCAAAGCTTCTTTTAGACACAATGCACTTTTTTTAAGAGGTTGAAGTGGACGACATTGTGTTTGCTTCATCATACTTTGCTTTTAATCTTCTTATTCCTCTCTAGAACTTTCCTGTCCTGGTTGTTAATGATCCATATTTTAGTATCTATTTCGTATTCAATTCAGTATTCATATCTTGAATCTGGAATTTCACATTTTGATATCCACATGAAGAACTGCTTCACATGGTAGACATGTGAGGGACGAGATGTCTCTAACAGCCGTTGCAGTCTTATCGTGGGAAATTTGCCTTGGAAAGAACTTTGCTGATAACTGTAATGATTTTGGATGCAGCAACGGCCTGTGCCACCTATTCGCCCCATCCCTTCTCAGAAGTGGTGTAAGAATTTCGGACCACCTATCACATCAGACTGAGATTCGTCATCGGTTTGACTTGTTCAAGAGTTGATATACATGAGAAATAGACAGACCATGGTAACGTCGTGTCTTGAGACAATAGATGGATGAAAGATTCGGGTTCTGTTTATGTGAGTTTCTTGGCAGGCATGCAAATGTCACTCTGGCGAATAAAAAGGAAGTTCAGGATCTTTTCATTTCCTAAACAATTTGGAAATAAGGATCATCGTGGCTAGTGGATAGCTGAGGGGGGCAGGTCGCATTGGTTACTTGAAGTTTGTAATTCTTTACAACGTAGCAAATGTAGTTATTTTTTAACGATCACTTGGTCATATGGGGACCACTGCTTACCCTGACTACATCTTCCACCTTCTTTCATCAAGTTGTACGTCATCTGACTCTGCTGTGAAGTTAATATGAATGCGGGTAACGTGGACACATTCAGATGTGGTGATACCCTATGTAAAGGTACCGTAGACATGAGTTTTGGAATGTGATGCCAATTGGCCAGGGATTTCAAACATGCTCATTCCTCATACTGATCTTGCGTAAGCTGGAGATGTGGCTGTGCCGTCTGTCAACTTCGCTGCCTCAGCTTTCTCTGGATGAGTTTGTGTATCTGCGATGTGAGGTTGCTCCAGTTGATTGCAGTCCTACTCCACCTTTGAATGGACTAATTTAGCGACTCCGCCATTGCTTGCTTCGTCTTCAAACGATCACAAGAACTCTATGATCTGGGCTGTCCAGCTTGAATTGTTTATCTCAGGTCTCTCTATCCATGCTATGAATGTCATCCCAGGTAGCAAAGCATCTTAGAGGAGTAACACGTACACAGAAAAGATTCCGTCTGCCTTAACTCAGGATCTGAGTGGTCCAGTAAGTTGACGAAATAACTTCTCTCTGCCCAAACGGTTGTGATTTCTGATTCTTTATGGTTGATCTTTCATTGTACTGCTATTGACAATCATGAGAGTCTTGTAGAGAGTAATACATCTACTCTATGCCCAGTCCTAATCAGGGGGTGCGAAGTAAGTCCGTGGATTTGTTTAAGAACGTGTTGACATTTTATTAAGCAATACCTTTGGTGTCTGTCCCGGCAATTTAAAATGTACGGATCCATGCCATGTTCTACATTTAAATATACCTCTCTACACATGTTTGTTCCGCGTTTGGCTTCTGCTCTCTTCTAGATCACTCGTCTTTTGATTAGCTTCTACCCTTATTGTGCTTAACAGGTGTTGCTTTCTCCTGGCCCTGACACCTCCCGCACTCGCAATTCTTCGTTCAGCATCTGGTTTAATTTCTCATTTCAGGTATCACTCCCTCCGGGCTCGGGCCTCACCTTCCCTCCTGATCCCCCCCTTGGCTCGACCCTTTACCTTCCCCCTTAGTTTAATTCATTACCCATCTCTTAATTTCTGCCATCGTTTTCCAGTTGACACAGTACTCTCCTTTCACAACCACCAATTTCTAGCAGTTTTTCGTTGGATCTCGAACCTCCTCCCTAACCAGTTTACACACAAGGTTTTCATAATGGCTTAATAGCTCTGATACCTCCCTCTGATACCCCCTTGTCCGTTAGTTTACCCCTTGGCTTTCCTCTTGGACTTGTACCTCTTTCGAGCTAAACCTTACACGCCCTCCCCAGTCCACACATATTTCCAGGCTTCGTCATCCTTACCACCAAATGCAGCTGCGCAATATTTGCTCTCGTTTTCCGAATTCTTTATTGGGTTTTCAACCTTCTACCTAACTTCACCTCCTCAGTGTCATTGGTCTTCTCTTCCTCGATAGTAATTGCTTCTTTTGCCCTGGAGGTGACTCGTTTCAAATCCATGTCTATAACTGTGACTATTTCCAGTAAACGGCAGAGTTTAACTTCCCCTGTTTCTCCTTGTAGCTGTCTTCATCATTCAGCTTTTATCAACCCTGCTTACGGACATGTCATTACAGCTTCCTACAAATCTTGCCAACTTATCCCTGATCTTCTCTAGAAGTGCAAAGGCTACGGAAACCACTCTCCTCTACTCCTCTAGGTCTTGATTCAGGTCTGGCTCCTGTCACCCTAGATAAAGTTCTCTTTCAAAGTTTCGATGTTACCACCCTTTACACTAGGATTCACCTTCATGACCTCAAATCCTGGTTTACCACACTCATTCGTTTGTATCTTTAGTTATAGGTTCTCTCTGAACAGGGAGTCCTTGTTGCTAGTTGAACCTCTGCCTTGGACTTTAAGTATAGATGGCTCTAAAGTAGAAACAACATTCTTTTGTCAGCGAAACACCTTTTTTATGGCTGCCGATAAGAACACGCTTATTCAGTAGATGCTGTTCTTTTCTGATAACCTGTACATCACTTTCGGGAGTCAGCTTTTCCGTCAAGTGATGGGAATTCCCATGGGGACACCTGGTGCTGTCTTCCTGGCTAATTTGTACCTCTTCACCTACGAGCTGGATTACATCTGCAGATTAGCAGATCTACAGGACTTCAAGCTACTGGGTAAGCTGCCCCATGTTCGAAGATATGTTGATGATCTTCTGGTAGTAGGCTCTGGTCTTGCTAACTTTATGGACTTCATGTACAAGGATGACTCTGCCAGGGGAGGGGGGATCTACCCAGGCTATCCTGCAAGTTAGTACGTACTCAATTTTGGCACTCATAGTAATTCACAATAAGTTTTGCTGGGTCCTTCAACCAAAAAAGAACATCCATGGTGATCATAGTCTTAGTATCTACAGAGATCTGAGGAACTCAGTTCTCTCTACCAGGCGTGGAACTCCAGTCAGGGCCACGAGTAGTTACACTGGCACCCCTGCAGTTGTTAGGCTCTCATCTCTTCAGACAGCACCAGTAATGCTTCAAAGTTCTTAGACGCTTTTACAATACATAATTGTTGGCCCTGACCGTCTTTGTGACTCCCACAGTCGGTGGCAATACACTCTTTCACACCTTGTGTTAGTGGTTATGCCATCTGTATACTTACACGTGGTCAAAAACTGTCAGAGTACTGACATCTGGGCCCACCCTGTAGGGTCGTTCACTTCTTCCGAGGCTTACATTGCCCCTCTTTCTCTCACACTCCATTTCCTGTCGCTTGTTATTTCTTTCCTTCTGGCGCTTACTTCTCTCGTTCTGAGTCGGCTCCCCACTCCCCTGCATCTATGTTGATTCGATCTCACCCCTCGTACTTTTATCAAGCTTCTCCTTTTGACCGGCTTTATTGGAGAACTGCGTCTTGTTATGCTTGCGTCTCTTCTAATCGTTATTTTTTGTTTCATGGCTTCATCAGGTACGTCTCTATTACTTCTCTTCTATTCCTCATTGTGATTCAATTTTTTTCTTGGCTCGTCCTCATTCTATTGCCAGGTTCATTTCGATTTTTTTGCTCCTTGTGTTTTTGGGTTGCTCCTTCTTTCCACTTGCTAACAGTTTACGATAGGTTCCACTTGCCATCTCTGGCCCACATTTCCCCACATAAGTCTACGCCTGTTTTTATCCCAACATTCTTACTCCTTTTGAATGACACTTAAGGGAGCAACCCAGTTTGCTGCGGCACTCATGAGCTTTCCAACAGAAACTCGGTAAGAGGGGTATTGGCATTCGCCCAGCTCCTTCGGCACTGTGTTTGGCACTGATGAAGTGGTATGGGCTTTTGTGGAAGTGTACTATGACCGCCTTTCTGTTTCCCTCTGTGTTTTTGGTGTTTTAGGACTCATGTGTCCATAGCACATGCTGTGATATCATCTATATCCTGTCCTTTAGTGCTGCGCTCTACTTCCCTTGTTCTCTGAGTGATTTCATACTCTTAGGCTGCTGACTCACGGATCTTCCACGACTTTCGATTTCCAGGCTTCTACTTCGGTTTATCTTAATCTTTCTCGTCTGGCTCGTCCTGTGGTTGTTTTTCCTGTTGATTTTATTTCTCTACATGCACTGTAGTTCTGTTTCTGCTCTTTTGATGCATGCTACTTGTATATAGGTGTTACTTTTGATATGTTTCCAGGTTACGTTTATTTATGCTATCATTTGATCAGATGTTGGTTATCTTGTATACATTGCATTTCTTGCATCTCATTTGCATTCAATGAGTTCTGGATCTCTTGTTCATCAAACACGACTTCTGTCCTCGTTTCTCTATACCTCTCTACATAGAGTACTTTGAACATATCTTTCTGCCTAGGTATCTGCTTTCAACCTGGGGAGCACTTTTCCCTTCTCCCCGGGTCGAATTCATTGGCCTTCTATTCGCACCCGTATCCTTACCTCTTACTTTTCCACTGACCTCGATCTCATACTCTGGAAGTTAAGGGACCCGAGGGTCTTTCACACAGGTGATAACTCCATGTAGGGTCTGGCTACATTTCAACCAAGGACACTTCATTACAGTCTCTCTTCATATCTTGCCTTCCACCAACATATCACTTATCGTCTCTAAGGGTACTAAGTTTCATCTTTCTTCCACATCTTCCCCCTCCGCTTTAATGGTATCCAAGCTGGCCAGCGCACCTTTGTACTTCCTCAGGAAATGGTTTATGGAACCAAGGAAATCCTTGACCTATGGAAGTTACACTTCTACATAAGGTCAACCAGTTCCTCAACCTCCCTTCCATTCCAGACGAGTCTGATGCTGCTGATCCGCCTTTCCTCTCTAGACACGAGAGAAGTGTCCTTTCTTTCTTCAATCCCAGTTCATTTATTACTTACACTAACAAGTGTCCAAACAATCTTGTGTTCGATTGCAGACACTTCTCTGTTCAAACTCTTCTCAACGAATTCCATTCTCCATCAGCTACACACAAACCGACACAGATTCCGCAACAACAAATTTTACTTTCTCATAACACCTTCAATGCTACTCACAGATTCTGCAACTCCAAGGATACAGACAGACTCCCTTACTGTTCTGCTCGGCGATTTTACGAGTCCCCCAGCAGCAATAAACCTGGGACTTAGGTTTATTGCTGCTGGACACTCTACGTCCCTCTCCAAACTGTCACCATGGCTGAGATCATTTTTCAAAGCTCTCTGGACGGATCAGTTCCTACGATCGCACCTGCTGGATCTTGGACGACTCTTCTGGAGTTCCCTTTCTCCTCGAGAAGGTGCCAAGACAACGCTAACCACTGTCCACTACTCCTTGCGAGAAGTATTCAGTGAAGACTCCTTATGCCACCCTCGTTTTTCAGAGTTGACTTTACCACATTGTACACCTTGTACACAAAGATTCACCTTGACGGCCTCAAACAAGGTTGGCTACTCTCATCCGATCCATTTTCCAATATAGGTTCACTCCCAACAGAGCCGTGTTAGAAGTTGGGACTTCTGTCCTCGACTTCAAATACAGATGGCTCAAACGCAAATATAACATTTTTCCTTCGGCAAAACATATCAAGTTCATGGGTGCTTAGCTGACATTCTAATCCGTTAATGCTGTCCTTATTTGACAACCTCTGCATCACCTTCGGGGATCAACTTCTTCCTCAAGATATACGAATTCCTATGGGTACACCTTATGCGGTTTTTGTGGCTAAAATGTATCTTCAGCTACGAACTTGATTTCATCCGCAGATTACTTGATGCTAATGATTTCGACATACTGCGTCATCTGTCCCGAGTTCGGATATATATGAACAAGCTTCTAGTCATACGTTTCGATTTCTGTAACTTTCAAGACTTCATGCATAAGGATGACAACTCCGAGAGGAGGTGGGCCCAAACATTGTCGCAATTAGTCTTAAGTCACTTTGGAATGCATTGTGAGTATCTCGACTGCTGAATTACTCAGGATGACTTCCACTTCTTCGTCTCCATCTACGACATGAAAGAGCTGCCTCATTTTGCTCATATTAAGACCATCTCGCTGCCTCATGTTCTCTGGGATATTTCCTCCAGGAGCAAACTGGGGATTATAAATTCGGAGTCCGAGAGATGCATGAGAGTATGCAACTCTAAAAAGTCGTACCTGCTTGCGTGTAGGGAACTTGTAGATAGCTTTTTCTCTGGAACTACCCTCTTCACCTTATCCTCAAAATGTTTCCCTTACTTCTTCAGCAATAAAGAGACATACACGGTTATTTTAGTGTCTACATAGATTTGAGAAACTCTGTTCTCTCCACCAGGCGGGGAGCTTTTGTCCGAGCCTGCCTGTAGCTAAACCATGAACCCTCGAAACTCTCACTACTTGTATAATACAGAAGTTTTCTTGTATCATAAAACCTATTTTTGTGTTCTGTATAATACGGATGCTTGCTGTTTACCTTCAGGAGACCCATCGTTTTTTTCCCCCTCTCCCTCACACAACCTCGCGCGAACAATGTCTCTCGTTCTCTCACACTCCCCTAATGCTATTTCTCTCCTCGTCTTATTCTTCACGATCTTTTTCCTCTGCTTATATCACTCTCGCTCATGCTGTTTTTCTCATTCTCACTGGCATCTTGCAATTCTTCTCTGTTTCCTTCTCTACGAACCTTTTCTTTCAGATGTTGCCAAGATACTTCTCGAATCGTTTCCTTGCTCATGTTTCCTATTCTGCATCCTTTGCTTGTGCGATGTTCCTATTTTGTATTTTCAATAGCCATTTGCCATTTTTTTCCATCTTATCTCTAGGGAACCTTCTATTCTTTCCATTCTGCATTTTCAATGGCCCGTTTCTTCCAGCTTTTGAACGAAAACTCAGTACGAGGGGTCTTTCGCCCAGCTACTTCAGCACAGGTGAAGTCATTAGTGCTTTCTTGAAGGCTGACTATGACCGCCTGGCTGCTTCCTTCAATATTCAGTGTTTTAAGACTAATGCTTCCAGAGAGCTGGTTGCGATGTTCTCTATATCCAGTCTTCTCATGGTAGCTTAGCTACCTCGGCCAGGGGGGTGGCCCTGATGAAGTTGGATGTGTTTTCGGGGAGGTTTACTAAAGCCAACTTCTGCTTCCCTCAGTTGTATAGCGGTCCATGACTCAAGCGTCCATAACTTCTTGTCATTTCACCTATATCCAGTTCTCTGACGCCCCGCTAGTCTTCCCTCGTTCTCTGAGCGATTTTTCCTTCTCCCGGGCCCTGACTCATACATCTTCTACAACTTGCGATTTCTGACTCTCAGATCTTCCACGATTTGCGATTTCCAGACTTCTACTTGACTCTCGACTCTTGTTTATTTTAATCTTTCTAGTCTGGCTCATGAAGTAGACGTCCTTCTTGTTGATTTTATTTCTTTCCTTAAGTGGGTGTTCTGTTTCTGCTTCTTCGAAGCATGCAACTTGGATATAGGTGTTGCTATTAGATTGTTTTCCAAGTTAAATTTACTTAGGCTTTTATTCGATGATGTTTTCTCTCTATATATAGGTATACGAGAACAGATGCCGTTGTGAGAACGGCTTATCCAGAACTCATGATAGATAAGCAAAATGTACATAATTGACAATTCTAGAATAGTGAGAAATCCATAAGGTAGAATTCATAGAATGTAACTTGAAGCAAAGCCATAATTGAAACAAGTTGAGAATAGCATAGAGCTAACAGACTAGTAAACCATCACGAAATTGAGAACTCTATGCAAACAACTATGACAAATAGGTAACGCTATGTAAAAGACTCCCAGTAAGCAGTGCATGAACGATAAAAATAAAAAACTTGGGTTGGAGTCGGGTAGTAACATTGTATACACAAGAGGTCCCCCATGAATCAAGCAAAGAGCAAAGGAAAAATAATAGGGGGATGGAGGAGTGGAACAATTCAAGAGAGCTGTGGGATGGTGTGGCTGCAGAAATCTGTCGAAGTGTAACGAGAGTGAAGCGAAAAAGGACAGGATATAAAGTATATCACAACATGTGCTATGGAAGCTTGAGTCTTGATACGGTAAACAGCAAAGGGGAAGCAGAAAGAGGCCATAGTAAACCTTCACGAAAACACTTGCTACTTCATCATTGCCTCACACAGTGCCGAAGTAGCTGAGCAATTGTCAGTACCCCTCATATTGAGTTTCTGCTCGAAAACTCATGAGTGCCAAAGGCAAGCTTGATTGCTCCCTTAAAGTGCCACTCAAAAGTAATGGGAATGTCAAAAGGAAAAGAGGTGTAAGGGTGGAAAGCAAGGGCAAGCACTTAAGCGCCGTATAATGAGGATCAGTCCAGAAAGAAAAGAATACACATGAGTAAAATGAGGGAAGAAATGGAGACATACCTGATGGATCTTTGAAATCACAAACATTTATTAGTAGAGAGAAAGTCCAAGACACAATAATGAGAAAGAGTCAAGCAGAGGTTTGCTAGTGATACGAGAGTGGAGCAAGAAAACTTCAGCGCTGCAGGGGAAGGGGATGAGTCAACTGAAGCTGGAAAAGCAGAGGTGAAGTGAATGAAGGTGAAGTATACAGTATATATATGAATTCAGAAGTCAAGAAAGACTCCCAAACACCGGTATGGTATACCGGCCTCCTGGACTTTTTTCTGTTTTTGTTTCATTGATGTATGCAACTCGGATATATATAAATGTTGATATAGATTGTTTCCAGGTTATATTTACTTATGTTTTAATTCGATGAATTGTTCTTTATCTTGTGTACATTACATACCTTGCAACGCATTTGCATTCAATGAGTTATGGATCTCTCGTTCTATGAATGGTTTTTGTCTTCACTCCTCTATATCCAACCAGCATGCACTTTGGGAGTGCAATGGCACGGTCTGTGTTCTGCTGACTCTGTATTATTCTGAAGTAGAGAATTCAGTTCACGATAATGCAATGAGTCATTGTGACAATAGTAGACTAGGCATTATATTTAGTTTTGTTTAAATTTACGAGCCCACTACTTGCAATATTTATCTCGGACAATATCATAGTCCTTTGTTTGGGATCCTTTCAAGTAGCATGCTTAGTTTTTTGAGTATTGTCCTCTATTTCTTTTCGCTGATATGACCTTCCCACATTGGGTAACCGTTTGTGTGCAGGTGGTCATCTTTTGTTTACTTCTTCATGCCTTTTTCAGTCGTTGTTTCATTCCGCATTGTCGTAATTCATCGTCGTAATTCACCGGCTTCTCACATTGTGCTTCATTTAATTTTATTGTTTATGTATTGCCATTTCTTTTACACTTTTTGTGTCCTAGACCCCCTCCCATTCCTCATTTGGGTTCTGTTCACTTCTAGATCCCTTTTCCTATCTTTCTTGGGTTTAATAGGTGTTGCTTTCTCTTGGCCTTGACACCTCCCTCACTCTCAAATTTTAGTTCAACATCTGACTTAATTTTGCATTACAAGTAGTGTTGTTGTCAATCATTGGTTCCACTTTCACTCGTTGATCCTCCCCCTAGCCTCGACCCTTTCCCTTCCCCTATAGTCTATTGTTTTACCTTACCTTGTTTTAATTTTTGTCATCATTTTTAGCAATTTTCAGTTGTGTCTAGTACCTCTTCCCTAATCATTTTTCACACCAGGTCTTCTTTAATAATTTAATTATCTCTAACATCTAAATTTAACACTTGACCCTAACAACCCCTTGTCCGGTACAGTCACCTTTTTCATTCTTCTGGGAACAGTATTTGGTAAATGTCATATTTGTCTACTCCAAACACATGTCCTTATTGTGCGTTTGAAAGCAAAGAAAGAATATTTATTTATGGTTCTTAAACTTTTACTTGGTTTTTAAAGTTTTTATCCAGTTTTGTTTATTTTTTATCATTGATTTTCTCTTTCACAATTGCAATGGTTATTGTTATTGGCGAAGTGTCATGTTTCAAGATAATATTTCTCTTTAATTTGTCTCCCATTATGCAATGTATCTTTTCCTTGTATTATTCATCGAACTCAGGTTTCTTTTGTGAAAATTAAAATATGTATAAATTTAATACATTAAAAATCACATTTCTCTAATTTCTTTAAATGATATAGTAAATATTTATTTGATAAATAATAGTAAATTTTATGTAAGTTAAATGTCTAATGTAACCTTAAATATTTTTTAATTCAAACAATATTGGATGAAAAGTAAATGGTTTACAATTCTTCGCTTTGTCAATTTAGAGTACACCCCACTCATGGTTGTTATGGCCAAGTTTGGGTCAGAAGAATTTAGACTTTCCCCTCTTTGCAAGATAGATTCAAATTTGGATTTTCATGTTACCGCGAACTCAAAAGAATTAATCTGGATCAGTCTGTTTAACTCTTGGACTTTTGTAGGGTACTATGTACTATGTTTCTCATCAACACCATCGCTTGGAGGATGCTTGGACTTTCTCCCCTTCATTTCCTTCCTCGGATTCTTCATTGGTTCTTGCTATTCCTAACTTACTTCCTTGGGACAACAGCCTTCCTTTGAGAACATTCGCTTGCATAGATTACCTTAGGAGAATTGTAGCACTTTTTCGTTTGTTGGACTCTTTTAAACTCTCCAATGTCATTCTCGCACGTTTCAGAATCAAGAATCTTCTGTGCATCCTCTATGCGCTTAAATGTACTCCTACATCCGTTCTGCTCAAGATTGAAGTAAATATCAACTCGCTTAGGAACCTCTTTTTCTCGTTCTATCCTTTCACAAGTACACCTACACCTGATTTTTGTTCTATTCTTATCATTTGCCTCCAAGGAAATAGACAAAGCCAAAATACAATTTGTTCTTCATAATCATGAGGTATTGGATGTCATTCCTACCAATTCCTTTCAGAATTCCCTTAGTTGCTTATAGATATAGTAAAACTTTAGGTAGTTTACACTTCTATTTCCAAGAGATGACGGAGTTCAACTTCCTCTACTTCTCCTTGTCTTAATCAACTATCTTAAACATGTAGCTTTTATCAACTCAACTTATGGACATGTCAATATAGATTCTCTACAAATCCTACCTTCCGTTAACTTGTCCTTGCTTTTCTCTAGAGGTACTAAGTTTTGTCTCTCTTCCATGTCACCACCTTTTACTTTCAATGAGATTCAAGCTTGTGTGCAAGACTATGTACTTTCACAAGAAGTCTTTCTTGGAACCAAAGGTATTTTAGATCATTGGAGACTTATTCTTCTTTACAAAATCAAGTGTCTACTCAACCTCCCTATGATTTGAGATGATTTTGATGTTGAGGATCCCTTCTTGTCTTGTCACTATTTTAATTTCCTTGCTTACTTCAAGTTCAACTTCATTATTATATACATGGATAAGTGCCCTAACAATTTTTTATTTATTTGCAAATAATTTTATATCCACACTTTATTTCATGAGCTCTATTCTCCCCTTGTTACTTACAAACCAACATAGATTCCTCAACCTCAGTTTCTACTTTCTCACAATGTCTTCAACTCTACTAATGGTTTTTGTGACTCCAAGGATGCGGATAGATTCCCCTATTTTTGCTATGCTTGGATATTCTACAAGTCCCCAATAGACCCTAGATTTATTGCAGTTTGACATTCTATTTCTCTTTTAGAGTTTTCTTATCGGTTGAGCTCCTTTTCCAAAGATTATTAGCAATCTTTGCTAACAATCTTTGGATGGAGGCTTTTCATCAGGTTGGTTTGATAGGTGAAGCTTGTTGGACTCTGGATGACTCATTGGACGTTCTTCTTCTACTTGAGAAGGTGCAAAGGCTACGTAAACCACTCTCTTCTACTCCTCTTGGGTTGGTTTCAAGTTTTGCTTGTGTCACCCTAGATAAAGTTCTCTTTCAAAGTTTTGATTTTACCACCCTCTACACTAAGATTCACCTTGATGATTGCAAATCTAGGTCAACCATACTCATTTGTTCCATTTTAGTTATAGGTTCTCTATCAATAGGGAGTTCTTGTTGCTAGTCTAAACCTCTACCTTATATTTAAAATATAGATGGTTCAAAAGTGAAACAATATTTCCTTTAGCTAAACATCTCAAGTTTTTGGTTGATGATAAGGACTCTTATTTGGTGGATGTTGCTCTTATTTGATAACCTACACATCACTTTTGGGAGTCAACTTTTTTATCAAGTTGTGGGAATTCCCATGGGATATCTCGTGTTGTCTTGATGGCTTTTTTGTACCTCTTCACCTACAAGCTGAATTTCATCCATAGATTAGCAAATCTAGAGGATATTGACCTATTGGATATTGTCTCACATTTGACGATAGGTTGATGATCTTCTTGTAGTTAGCTATGGGCTGTCTAACTTTATGGACTTCATGTAACTTATGTTGCTTAGTTTGAAATCTTCAAATCCAAACTTGGCCATAGCAACCATGAGTGTGTGTACTCTAAAGTAGCATAACAAATAGTTGCAAGCCATTTACCTTTACTACAATGTTGTTTGAAGCTTTTAAAGGTTGAAGGTTGAACTAGAAATTTGACCCACATAACACTTACTATTACTTACCAAATAAATAATAGAAATAACCCTTATATTATTTAGGAGGTTTAGAAAAGTATGGTATTTAGTGTGTTAAATTTGTAGGCGTCTTAAGTTTCACAAAAGAGGCCCAAGTTCAATGAAGAATAAGAGGAAAAGATGCATTGCATAATAGAAGGCAAGAAAATACTTCCCGGTGGAAAAAGGAAAAACCTTGCACAAATTAAGGGAAGAAATTGTCTTGGAATTTGTCACCTCTTGAGCAACAATAGTCATTGCAATTGTGGAAAAGAAAGCCAATGACACCAAGTAAACAAAGTTGGGTAGAAAATTGAAAACCTAATAGGGAATTCAAGAACCATGAACAAATATCCTTTGTTTACCTTTGAATGCAAAGTAAAGACATGTGTTCAAAATGAAGAAATATGATGTTTACCAAGTACCAATCCAAGAAGAATCTCAAAGTTAAAGTAATAGAGAAGGGGTTTTCAGGGTCAAGTATCAAGGTTAGGTATTAGAGATAATTAAGCCATTAAAGAATACCTTGTGTGAAAAATGGTTAAGGAAGAGGTAGGAGTACCAACTAAATATTGCTGGAAACATGGCAAAAATTAAGAGAAGTGTACAATGATAAACTATAAGAGAAGTTAAGGGATTGAGCTAATAGGGAGGATCAATGAGTGAGAGTGGAGCCAATATTTAGTAACAACACTTGTAATGCAAAATTAAGATAGATATTGAATGAATATTTAGGAGTGAGTGAGGTGTCAAGGCTAGGAGAAAGCAACCATACTAAGCCCAAGAAGGGTAGAAGGTAATTGAAGGACAAGTGATCTGGAAGTGAGTAGAACCCAAACAAGGAAGAAGTGTGGTATGGGATACAAAAAGTGCAAAAGAAATGGAGATACACAATTATGTGCAATGTGAGAAGTAGATGAATAATGACAATGTGGAATGAAAAAAAGACAGTAAAAGGTTATGGAGAAGTACATAAAAGATGACCATTTGCATAAAAATAGTTATCCAATGTGGAAAGGCAAAATCAGCTAAAGAAGTAGAGGACAATACTCAAAGAACTAAGCATGCTACTTCAAAGGATATGAAACAAAAAAAAGCATGATATTGTTGAGGTAAATATTACAAGTAGTGAGCTCTAAGAAACTATGTAGCAACTAGTGAAACATTAAATATAAACAAAACAAAATATAATGCCTGATTACTTTTGCAAGGACTCATTGCATTATATCAAAGTGAGGAATTCTACTTTAAAAGAATACATAAAGTCAATGGAACATAGATCATGCCATTGCATTCCCAAAGCGCTAGTTTGTTAGATATAGATAAGAGAAGGATAAAAGTAGTACATCAAACAAGAGATCCATAATTCATTGAATCCAAATGCAATGCATGATATGTAATCTGCACATCAAATTAAAGCATAAGTGAATGTAAACTCAAAGTAATATAATAGGAACACCTATATTAGATTTGTATGTATCAAAGAAACAAAAATAGAATGCATATATTGAGAAAAAACATCATTGAATGAAAAATTGAGTAAATGTAACTTGGAAGCAATCTAGTAGCAATCTGCATGCATCAAAGAAGCATGAACAAAACATTCACATAACTAGAGAAATAAAATCAACATGAGAATGGTGACTTAATACACTAGAGTAAATATACTAAACAGATTGAGATAAATAGAAGTCAAGTTAATATAATTTGAAAACAATCTAATAATAACATCTATATTTGAATTATCGTGCGTATATACATTGCTTCAAAATATACATTGTTGTCATACACTATAGAAGCATAACTCACACATAAGTCATACATAGATTCTAAAGTGCCACAATGAATCAGATTGTTTACAACTCTTGAATCAACTCAACTCAAATTAGTACTTGATCTCACTCTATAAATGGCCAACAATTGTGCACTGATTATAGTCAAGCCACACCCACTCTAGCTAAGGAATCCAGGTGACACTCGCCGGCCTCTGTCCACCATAGCCAAGAACTTGAAGGCTCAACATTAGAGAAGAAAGCTCTTTGGAGCTACACTTCAAAGGTACACCCCTAGACTCGAGCTAGGTTTGAAACCCTAACAGTCCCATTGACGGCACACTCAACGGTGTAAATAGTGCAAAGTGAAGGTGGGCTCCACTGTGAAGTCAGTACCCCAAACAAAAAATCTGACCGTCAAAAAGTAGTCTAGGGGAAACTACTTAAATACCTCTAACTACTATCATTGCAACTCCAATGTCCAAGCAATCTAGATACGACACTACAAATGGCATGACAACTATTGTATGTATATACATCACTACACAACATACACCACTGTCAACAACATACAATATAGAAGCACAACTCACACATAGACTCTAAAGTGCCACAATTGTCCCCCTAATTGGCGATTAGGTCTCTCTAAATCCAAATAGCCATCTACTCAAAGTATATGGTATACCCTATGATGGGTAAAGATTAGAAGGCCGGGTGCTATGGAGCCCCAATGTTAGTCTGCAATCTATACCAAATAAAGGATGAATTAGCTATAGGTCAAGTACATCTAGGACATAACCATTGTCTCTGAGGAACCACCATGAGAGGAGGAGTCATATATGCCATATGTCATCCTCTCAACAATTATCACACTCTAACATAGTAGCAGCTCCACCAAAAGAGCCACATAACATACACCTCAATCCTGCACGTACAAGTGCCAAGCTTGGGTCCATAGTACCATCAATGTTTGGGAGGTGGCATGGCGCACAATTGAGCACATGATCCTTCCAAACAACATCATCACGTCCTTCCAACACAAGGACTCTAGATGGTAAAACCTTATGCACTCTCAAGATAGTGTGGCCTATCAAAATATCAGGTGTCATTGGTGTTATCTGCTGTAGATATACATAGTCTCTTGGATGAAATCAACGGATCAAGGGTCTATAACCTCTTCCTCAAATGGTAGCATAGCGTAAAGTATCTCTATGCTAGGAAATCTCCAAGTTTTCAAAGGCCATTGGCATCACTCTCCGAAAGATCTTTGTCGGTTGATAACATGTGCTCATCCATACATTTGGATCATCCAAGTTCAAAACTATAATAGCATCTTGACAAATGGCTACAAGTAAATTTGGATCTTGTTCATAGAGTAGAAATTAAGGAGAGAAGGATATTAAGGAGGCTTGCCGGCTGAACCGGTAGCCCATGGCCAACCAAGGTAACTGGAGATCCCAATCTCTTAAGTAACCTCTCTGCAAACCATACTTTTGCAATCCTTTCTTCACCATCTGGACCACTCTCTCTGCTAAGCCATTTGCCTTAGGGTGATCTCGAGAGATAGTACAATGATCAATCAAAGTTTTGTCACACAAGACCTAAAACTCCTCCAAGAACTCTATACCCTGATCAGTCAAAACCTCAGCTTGTGCACTAAAATGACTAAGAAACGGATCCAAGAACAAGTAAGCCATCCCTTCATTGGACTTGTTAGGAAGTGCCACCAACTGAATCCATTTGGAGAAGTGCTCCACCATCACCAAAACATACCAATGATGTTTCACAATCAAAAGTAAAGGTCTAGCAAAGTCCAAACTCCAATGGTAACCCAATCCCATGATAGGTAATCGGTATTACTATGGTGTAGGAGCATTGAATGATCCTCTAACTTGGTCACAAATGTAATACCAAGGGTTAGCCATATGATCTAGATGTGAAATTCGGTTTGGTAACATCTAGAATGATGTTATACATGATGGTCAAAATAGATCAGATAGAAGTATCACCAAAAGAGTACTTCTACTAATAGGGCAGAAACCGAAATAGACTTGAGAACCTTAGAACCAATAGCTAGACATATGATTTAAAGGTGAGAATTGTTTTGGTAACATTTGGAAGGATGTTACACATGATGGACTAAACAGATCAGAAAGAGGTATCACCATTAGGGGACTTCTACTAATAGAGTAGGAACCGAAATATGCCTGAAATCTTTGAAGGCAATTTCGGAGGCCTAAACGGATGAATTAAGCCTCGAAAATATGCAGATTCCCCCCCCCCCCAACAGAGGAAAGGCTGGACTTCCCTCCTCCCTGGTTTGTCTCGTCGAGAGCTTTCCAACGGTACCTTACTCATGTGATTCTGAGATTCCTACGGGAAGATTCCCTAAAAGATTCCCTCCGGTCAAAGCTCATTTGACCAACCAGATAGGACCTAGATCAGACAGGTCACCCATCCAAGTAAGTAATCCAAGGGTGGAGCTTGCTGACATGTCACCTATCTGTGTCCCTAATCCTATGGTGTAGCTTCCTTGGAGGAGATCCTCTTTGTCTATATAATAAAGAGAAGGTGCTCCCTTGGGGCATCGAATGTTTGAGTGTGCAATCTGTGTTTTCTCTCTTCTCTTGTCCTCGGAGTATTACAATGGTATCAGAGCGAGTGTTCTAGTCCAAGAGAGTGGATCACCCCTCTTGGAATAGCATGAACTACTGAAACTGAGTAATTTGAGGTGGAGAATATAGAGTAATCGCTAGACTTAGGAAGGACTTTAGAAAGCGGATGGGATGGATGCGCCGGGGGGACAATTTCCCGCACCTAGCTTTCCATTCTCAAACCCATTCCACATCAAGGTTATGTACATCCAGCGTGAGCAGATGAGAGTATCGCTAGTTTATCACTTTGGTGCGGAATTCATGGACAGAGTGATGAACTCACCAAACCCGGTGATTCTACCTGTGGTGATATATGACAAAGAGTGGGATTTGACGATCTACATTCTATTATGATGATATGGATATGAATGTCCCAAATCCTCTCCCTTTCAACACTCAAGTAGAAATCCGTTATGTAGTGAGGCCAAAATTGATGTTTAGAGATTTTGTGGTTAGGAATTTTGGTGATGAGTATTATCAACGAGTGATAGCTTCTGAGGTCCCAATGGTAGTTCCGATAGTTCGTGCGCCTTCCAGAGTGATTATATTGACTCTGTATTGAAGTAGACATTAGCAATTGGGGTGTTGCAGGAACCATGGATCCGCAGTTGCAAGAGCTGGTGCAAGGAATGCAAGGGATGTTGAATGAATTTCGAGAGATTAAGATGACCATGGAGACATTGCAAAGTCAAGTGCAGATCCTTAGGAACGATTAAGCCATGCAAGAAGAAGAGCCGTCTCAAAACCCAATACCTGCGACTGAAGTACTTGGAGAGGCACCCGTGCCTACGAACCCTATCAACAATGAAGCCACATTGCTACTCCGGATGAAGAAGACCTGCAACATCGAGCCTTACAAGGGGCAGCGTACGATGGGAGTAGTGGAGAATTGGATCTCGAGAATGAATCGATATTTTTGATTGTTCCCAATAGAGATCACAGAGCATGCTGCAGGCGTGTTTGCATGTGGGTACTTGACCGATAAAGCCCTCACATGGTATGATGCTTGGGAACGATCCATGCTGGCAGAGAGAAGGGAGGTCACATGGACAGCAATGCAAGAAGGATTGCTCAAGAATTTCCAATCGGTGGATTCTGTACAGATGGCTCGAACCCGACTATGGGGATTGAGACAGAAGAATAGCGTACAAGAGTATGTGGAGGTATTTCTGGATCTACAAGTTGCAATTACCGACATGAGTCCAGCAGAGGCTCTCGACAATTTCAAACAAGGGTTGAAAGAGCGGATTCGCCAAGAAGTCATGGTGCAAAACCCTCGCACGGTATTTGAAGCTATTGCTTGTGCGCAGAGAATAGCTGGAGCATTAGGTGGAGGTGAAGGAGTAGTTCGACCTCAACATTATCGGGCAGAAATGCCACACATGGGTGGACCAGTACCGATGGAATTGGGCAACCTTCGATTTCGGGATCGAGGAGCACGACTGCTTCAAGGAGAGCGGGGACGGGTAGAAGAACGAAGAGATGGAGTCCCACAAGGAGAAGGGACTCGAGGAGAACAACGCCGTTGTTACAATTGTGGCCGTATTGGGCACATATCTACCAATTGTCGCACTCGTTTCCCTAGAGGCCCTTGGCCTTCATACAGGCAATCTATGAACAACATGGAGAGGCACATTGAAGAGGAGGAGGTGGAAACCACTTCGGAAAACGAAGATCGCCAGTAAATGTACCTCACGGCCTTACTGGCTCAATAAGGAAGCAAAAAAGCGAGGGAAGGAAGAAGAATACTGCGCAAAGGTCCCAAAAGGCAACCTCACAATTGATTGTCGTGAATGGAATCCTAGAAGGTAATCAAGTGAGAGTATTAATAGATCCGGGAGCAACAGAGAATTTCTTGTCTCACTTTGTTGCAATAAGCTTGGGAATGGATCT
This sequence comes from Lunularia cruciata, assembly GCA_948567375.1. Classification (NCBI taxonomy): domain Eukaryota; kingdom Viridiplantae; phylum Streptophyta; class Marchantiopsida; order Lunulariales; family Lunulariaceae; genus Lunularia; species Lunularia cruciata. The sequence continues at coordinate 45,644,240 of OX419757.1, forward strand.
AGAGAGAGATGGAAGTGAAGAAGTAGAGTTACCAAATGGGCAAACAGAGAGGATTGAATCATTACCTAGACGAGTAACCCTCTCTGTAGGAGAATATCAAGAAGCAATTGAGTGGCGAGTGATACAGTTAGCCTGTTATGATGCAATTTTAGGCATACCATGGATGGAGCAGTACAACCCAATGGTGGATTGGAGGAAGAAAGTAGTGAGAACCCACCAATCATTAATCATTGGGGTTAAAGAAAAATCACACAGGCAAAAACTGCCTCTATATGTCGTAGGGACGACAACTGTTTGTAAGACCGATAGATGTTTTATGGGTCTAATAAGAGAAGTCCAGAGTGCACAACTCGCTGGACAAATTCCTGAGAAATTGAAGGATGTAGTGGATGAGTTTCAAGATGTCTTTCCCGATGATCTACCCTCAGGATTACCACCTAAAAGGTGAGTAGATCACAAAATAGAGACACTCCCGAGGAAGACACCTCCTTGTAAGGCCCCATATCGCCTATCACCTCATGAGTTGGAGGAGTGTAAGACTCAAATTGAGGAGATGCTACAGAAAGGGTTCATCCAACCTAGCATATCACCATATGGGGCCCCTGTCTTGTTTGTGAAGAAGAAGGATGGTACAATGCGCATGTGCATTGACTATCGGGGTCTCAATCAGCAAACAGTGAAGAACAAATACCCCTTACCTCGCATGGATGACCTGTTTGATCAACTCCATGGAGCAAGATACTTCACCAAACTGGACTTGCGGAGCGGTTACAATCAGATCCAAATTGCAGAGGAGGATGTGTACAAAACTGCCTTTCGAACCAGGTATGGCCACTTTGAGTATCTTGTGATGCCTTTTGGCCTCACCAATGCGCCTGCCACTTTCATGAGCCTAATGAATGACATATTTTGTCCATACTTGGATAAGTCTGTTATTGTCTTCTTGGATGATATCTTAGTATATAGTAGCACGATGACAGAACACAAACAACATCTACGAGAGGTCCTCCAGATTCTAAGACAGAATCAGTTGTACGCCAAAATCTCAAAGTGTGAGTTTGGCAAGTCTAAAGTAGACTACTTAGGGCATAGAGTAAGTGCAGAGGGCATTCAAGTATTGACAGATAAAATAGAGGTCATTCAAAAATGGAGTGCCCCAGAAGATCAGACTCAACTTAAGAGCTTCTTGGGGTTGACGGGATTCTATCGTAGATTTGTCAAGGACTTCTCCAAGGTTGCACAGCCTTTAACGGCACTACTTGGCAAGGGGAAGAAGTGGACATGGGGAACTACACAAGAGTTGGCCTTTCAAGAATTGAAGGCCGCCTTGCTAAATGCACCAATCTTGAAATGGTATGACCCAAAACGTCCAATCAAGTTAGCTACGGATGCATAAGGCGTAGCAATAGGAGCAGTCCTACAACAAGAGTGGCATGACGGATGGCATCCAATTGCATATTTCTCTCGAAAGTTGTTACCGGCAGAGCGCAACTACCACACCACAGAACGAGAAGAGCTGGCTATCGTTCTAGCAACCAAGCATTGGAAGCACTACCTGGGCGAGAAGGCATTTGTAGTAGAGACAGACCACAAACCTCTAGTCTGCCTCGAGACGCAGAAGGATCTATCTCGTCGCCAAATTCGGTGGGCAGAGTGGTGACAACGCTTCAACATAACAATCACCTATGTGGAAGGTAAGAAGCAACTTGCAGATGCATTCACCCGCATGCCAATGGCCAACAACTTGGCGGCTGAAGTCAAGATTAACCCTGAATTCTGGCAAGAGATTCTAGCTGCTACAAAAACTGATCCACAGATTGTAGAAGTGCAATCGTACAAAGGTGTCACCAGCACCCAAGGACTCACCTTTTGGGAGGGCCGATTGTGGATCCCAAATGTCCCAGAATTACGCACCACCATTCTAGCGGAATGTCATGATTCAGCCATTGCAGCTCATGTTGGAGTGGACAAGACCTTGGAGGCAGTCAAGCGCCATTACTATTGGCCCAAGATGAGCAACGACGTGATGGACTATGTGCGTAGCTGCTTACTTTGTCAACAGAACAAAGCTTCTAATCAAGCTCCTGCAGGGCTCCTTCAACCTCTTCCCACTCCTACCCAACGTTGGGAACAAGTGAGTATGGATCTTGTCTGTGAATTACCCAAGACCACCTCAGGGTTTGACTCTTTTGTGGTCTTTGTGGACCGGCTCAGCAAAATGATTCATGTCCGCCCTACCACCAAGGAGGTGACTGCTCCACAACTAGCTCAACTATACTTAGATGCAGTCTTTGCTCCCATGGCTTGTTTAGAGTACTCATCACTGATAGAGGCACCCAATTCACCAATTTGTTTTGGCAAACACTCTTTGGTTTCTTCAAAACCAAGTTGGCCATGTCTACAGCTTACCACCCACAAACAGATGGCCAAACAGAGCGGGCTAATCGTACGATTGAAGACATGTTACGCGGCTTCACCTTAGAAGAGCAAGAGAGGTGGGACACCCTATAACCGTTGGTGGAATTCGCTTACAACAATTCAGTGAATGCCTCCACCCAGGTCACTCCGTTCTTCCTCATGTATGGTGAGCATCCCTTCACACCTTCTAGCTTGATGAAGATCCGTCCAGTGACTACCAAGGTTGATGTAGTCAACACATTTGTTTCTAGAATCCAACAAGGTGTGGAGAGCGCCAAGCACAGGTTACAGATTGCACAAAATCGACAAAAGCAGTATGCTGATGCACACCGTAGGCACATGGAGTTCAATGTTGGGGATCAAGTGTGGCTATCAACAACCAACCTCACATTAGTTGGATCTCGTAAGCTCAAACCTCATTTTATTGGGCCTTTCTCGATTCTTCGTCGCATCGGCGCTGTGGCCTATCACCTTGAGCTACCACCACACATGAAGATCCATCCAATGTTCCATGTCTCCCTATTACGCAGATATGCTCCCCGATCAGGCCAAGGTACTTCCACACAGGACATTCGACCTTGTCCGACAGTCATTGATGGCACAGAGGAATATGAAGTGGAGTGGATTCTCCAAAAGCGCATGCGTGGTACTCGCCATCCGCGGGTGGAATATCTAGTACAATGGAAAGGTTACCCCCTCTATGAAGCAACCTGGGAACCCGCTGCCAATTTGGCACATGCACCGGTGTTGGTGCAAGCATTTGAGCAACAATTGCACAACGAGGACGTTGCGTCTTAAAAGGAGGGAGGTCTATAATACCAAGGGTTAGCCATATGATCTAGATGTGAAATTCGGTTTGGTAACATCTAGAATGATGTTATACATGATGGTCAAAATAGATCAGATAGAAGTATCACCAAAAGAGTACTTCTACTAATAGGGCAGAAACCGAAATAGACTTGAGAACCTTAGAACCAATAGCTAGACATATGATTTAAAGGTGAGAATTGGTTTGGTAACATTTGGAAGGATGTTACACATGATGGACTAAACAGATCAGAAAGAGGTATCACCATTAGGGGACTTCTACTAATAGAGTAGGAACCGAAATATGCCTGAAATCTTTGAAGGCAATTTCGGAGGCCTAAACGGATGAATTAGGCCTCGAAAATGTGCAGATTCCCCCCCCCCAACAGAGGAAAGGCTGGCCTTCCCTCCCCCTGGTTTGTCTCGTTGAGAGCTTTCCAACGCTACCTTACTCATGTGATTCTGAGATTCCTACAAGAAGATTCCCTAAAAGATTCCCTCCGGTCAAAGCTCGTTTGACCAACCAGATAGGACCTAGATCAGACAGGTCACCCATCCAAGTAAGTAATCCAAGGGTGGAGCTTTCTGACATGTCACCTATCTGTGTCCCTAATCCTATGGTGGAGCTTCCTTGTAGGAGATCCTCTTTGTCTATATAATAAAGAGAAGGTGCTCCCTTGGGGCATCGAATGTTTGAGTGTGCAATCTGTGTTTTCTCTCTTCTCTTGTCCTCGGAGTATTACACAAACCACACATCTAGCAACAAATTGATGTACCTTGGTCTACATACCGTGCCACCAATAATGGCTTTGGAGTAAGCTATATGTATGCTTTACTCCAAATGTCCTAACTCCTCATGAGCATGACGGACCAACTATAGTCTTTGAGATTGAAGTGGTATTACTCGCACTTTACCATCCTCCCATACACGCAAAAGGTGTTTGCCCTCCAATCTGAATCTTCTGGCTTGCTGAAGGACACGATCTCTCTCCTTGGCCCCAATTGTGCCACCCACAATATTAGTACAAAGATAGTACATCATTAAGACATCACCATGAATGTCTCGCTGAACTATACCAATATCTTCACTCTTTGGATCTGTGACCTCAATAACTCCTCCTTTATGCAATAAGAGAGATACAACTAAAGCCTCAAAAAATATATAGAGAAAGGTTGATGCATGCCAACCTAGCACCATCTCCTTATTGTCTCACCATGCCAACGTGCTCCAGTCTGATCCTCTTGGTTGGGACATGGGTAAAGTTTCTACTCAACCCATCTACATCACGATTCACCACTCTAGGTCTGTGAACAACCATGAACTTATACTCTTATAAAATCAAAGCCCATCATGCAAGCTTCCTTGAAAGCTTATCAAACTCCATCAACCACTTCAGCGGCTGATGATTAGTGATGAGAGTGAAGGGGTTACCAAATAGGTAACACTGGAAATGTGCTACTGCCCAAACTGCTACCAAGCACTCTCCCTCATATATGAACTATACTTTACCTTTGCTGAATTGTTGGAGCAACTAGCATAGGCCACCACAAACTCCTTCCCCTCATTATCATGCTAGGTGAGCACTACTCCAAGCCCCAACATACTCCAATCAGTGTGAACCTGAAATGGTTGTCCTTTGATCGATCTCCTCAAAATACGAGCAGATATCAACCTCTCCTTGAGCTCTACAAAAGCTCTCTCATGCTCATCTCCCCAACACCACTCTTGTGTAAGCTTGGTCAGCTTTGTCAAGGCCTTGGCAATGGCACCAAATCCTCTAACATAGCGGTGATAGAAGTTTGCCAACCCAAGGAATGCTCAAACTCTGCTCACATCCGTAGGCCAAGGAATATGTGCAATAACCTACACCTTGGTCTACTAAACACCAAGTCCTCCAATGTAGATAGTGTGATCCAAATACTCAACTTGCTCATGGAAGAACCTACCCTTCCCAAGATGTAATTTGAGTCCATGAAATCTCAACCTCTCAAACACCTCCAATAATTGTCTCTCATGCTCTTCCACAATAGTGTTATAGACCAAAATATCACCAATATAGCATCAAGTAAAATCCAAGCCAACTAGGATCCTATCCATGACTCTCTTGAACTTGGCAAGAGCGTTCTTTAACCCAGACGGTAAGAACCTCCACTGATTTAACACATCTTTGCCATGAGGATCAATAGCCCAAAATGTTATCTTGGACTTATCTTCCTCTTTGATTGGCAATTGATGATATCCCGCTCAAAGATCCAAAGTACTAAAGACCTTTGCATGCCCAATCATATCAAAATCTCCACTGGTGTAGGCATGGCATACCGATCAGCCTTGGTCTATTGGTTGATAGGACGGCAATCTCCACACATCCGCCTATCTGTGTAGTGACCATGCATATCCTTCTTGGCTGGCATCACTGTAGCTACGCATACTCTCCATGTTAGATCTCCACCAAACCAACCTCAAAAAGGTCTCTACTTCGGCTCTGAATCAATGTCCTCTCCATGTCACTATAGCAATAAGGATTTCATAAAATAGGTGTATTGCTAGTTAACTCAATCCGTACACCAAGTCTGTTTAGAGCTCCCAAATCATTCATACTAAAGGCAAAACAACTTGTGTAGCTCCTCGAGAACCTCCAAGCCCTCTGTCTTTCCTCTCTTATAAGCTTGGGTCCAAGATCTAGCTCCAAAGTATTCTTTGTAACTATAGTAGGAGTGGAAGACGTGTTGTTTGGCTACTACATTGGCCCCCTGGGAGCAATGGTGTCATGCCCCCGACTACTAGAGGTCCCAACCTCTATGTGCAAAAATCCCTCCACTTTAGCTGCAAGCTCCATACATCCTCTAGCTACATCCCAAGTGGACCAAGGGTGTAATCCAAGTAGCCCACGCTCACCTAGATGGACTCCAAGTAGACCAAGAATACCATGTCCTAACTTGGACAACAAGCTCTCCACATGTGATGTATTGTGTCAAACCACCACCAAGAGATGTTTGGATTTGAAATGGACATCTCTCCATATTGGTCTTCCATAACTCTAGACCAACTACTGTAGCCTTCTCCAACATAAGTGGCTACGCACCAGAGTCTAACAAGACTCTTTGTGGTGTATAGACCTTCCTTGAAGGTCCCACCAAATGGAAATACTCCTCTGGTTATCCAAATGGGTGTGAACCATGCTCTCTCAAAGACCGGTCTAGTTGGCAACTCCTCCAATCTAGCCAATGTTGCTTGCCATAAACCACACGGTTGCCTCAACCAAGTCAGCTCTACTATCAACCACCTTTACTCTAGTAGTAGGAACCGCATCATCCCTACTCTCACAAAGCATGGCAACCAACTAAAATACTAGAGCTAGGTCAACTCCCAATGTAAACATGTCATTGGTTGAAAACAAAGAGCACCGCATAATCAGCTGAGCCGCCCCTAACATCATGCTAGACTCAATTTGTGTAGTAGCAAGTGGTTGACTAGCAAGTAGTCTACCATGCACTCCATCACCACCTACCACACCTGCATTGGGACGTTTAGGAGCCATGGATGTTGTCTGCAATGCCTTAGAGAGCGTGAAAGACTGGGGAAGTCTGACTTGTCTCCCAACCTCTCCTCTTTGTGGATCCAACTCTACTAATATCCCTTTAGGCTCTAGAGCACAAATTGCACTCCTAGTCACTACTGTAGATGCATCCACCTGTGTTGCTCCACACATGAAGTCCAAAGCATCTCTATCACCAGCATATGAGGTGGAAGCCTTAACACTCAAATCTAATCTCCTATGAGCAATGGCAATACTAGCTAATCTTTGCTCCAACTGCTCAATCCGAGTAGCCATAGTTGTATCAAAAGTAAGGGCAGGTACCGTACCCCTACTAGGTGTAGATCCTCTACCACCACCTCTACCACCTCATCCTCTATGAACTAGAGCTCCTCTACTACCTGCCATAGCAGCCCTACCACTCTGTAACTTTGGGTGTAGGTCAAAGCACCGGTCACTAGTGTGACCAAATTATGGCAATGCTTACATTGCCTTTGTGCTGGCTGTGATGCACCAGAGGTATCAGGTCCATTGCCTTGAGTACACTCTCTCCTATGATGAAGTCCATCACAAGTCCAACAAGCAACATCACTACTTATTGGTTGCTATTGACCCAAAAATGAAGGTAAGGATCTAACTACAGTAGGCCCTCCACTCGCTCCATAGGACTTAGGCTGTCCACATTGTCCTCAAAAACCAATTAGACAATCCAAGTGATGCATTTTGCTGCACTCTAGAAGTGGATGAGGTCTCTCTACCAGATCCAGATGTCACCACCCTCTCTTCCACCATGTTGAGCTCAATACGCTCAGCCAAACCAAAAACCACCACCAAAGTAGGCAAAGTAGCCTATAACAACATAGCATCACAAACTCTACGTCACAACTCCCTATCTAGTATCCCATATCAAAACTGGACTGTTTGGGCCTCAGTAACACCCTAAGTGAAACTGATCAGCCAACTCATGCGAGTGTATGCCTTGCATAGGCTCTCTCTAGCCTTTTGTTGGAACTCATGCAAGCTCCTCAGCTTGTCAATCCACACTCCCTAGTAGTTCTACCTCAAACACTAAAAGAACTCCACCATCGGGTTAAACCCCAATATGACACCACCTCCTACAACGGTACCTCCACTCATGGTAGCATTATCTCCAACTAGTGCAGCTCCACTAGCTCCACCAACACTACTCAAGCTAGAACTCATAGGTACAACCAATCTACTCTTGGCAAATGAGCCTAAAATGATGGAGACATAGTTTAGAGACCAATATTGTCTCCATAACTCAATCTCCTCCAAATGAGCTCTCCAAATGAGCCCTCCAAATTTTGAAACAACCCCTTCTATGCCATGAAGGGTGTAAACAAAGTTGGGTTCCAAATCTATTGCAGATCACACCTACTATCAAACTCCTGGATGAAATCATCTAACCTAATGGTACCCACTATACCAAAGTAATGCCTAGGGCCTTTGGAGGCCCCATAAATCTTGTCCATGTCCCACAACAACGGTGTGGACACGCCAAGTGCACTCTCAACTGAATCAGCTCTTGTGTTTAACTCTTACTCAAAGTCAATCCCCTCCCTCATTAGGACCTAAGATACGGGTTGGTACCGAGCTCCACTCTGAGTAAAACCATTGCGTAATGCAGGGCTAACTCCTCTAGAATCCCCAAAGAACTCCATTGTGACAAAGTAATTGTAACTGCAACCGCAAACCGGAACCACAAGCTACAACCGCAAGTACCCTACCAAGTGCTAACACCACCAAGTACCAACACCAATTGAGCAGCACCAAGTGCCAATACCCATGAAACACCACGCACTAATGTAACTCTAACTGAGATAACTACACTAGAGGAAAGTGCAACCTGTAACCTACCATCACTACAAGCACTCTCATGGTTTGTAGGTCATCACTTCTTGCTCAACGGAGAGAAACAAAGGTAGTCTGATTGGTCATCACTCTAGCCTCACTACCAAGAGCACACTAGAGCACCAACGCTCAAAAGTTAGTGCACCTCACACAAACGTGGTGCACAAACAAGAAGTAGCAAATGGAGGGAGTCCAATCACAAGAAATCTAAACAAAAACCCTCCATCAAATAAAGCAATATTGGACTAACTTTACCACCATTTGGCATTTGACATAAGAGAAGTTTATATCTATGTCCTAAGCTACCAGGATCACCAAGAATGGGATCAAATTGCCTCTCCTAGCTAAAGCTACAAGTGTATAGATAATAGTGGGCCAGTCACTTGGACAACAAAGTGAGGGTGGACCAGTTGGCTAGGGCACCAATCTAGGAACAAAAGTCTAGGGGTCAAACCTTGTTGCACATAATCTAGCAAGATGGGCAGAATTTGCCAAACAATGACCAAGATCTACTCTAAACTAGCTAGCCTCACGCCAGCAAGCTGGCTTGCTAGCCCTTCTAGGCCATCATAGTTTCTCATAGCCCACAACCCTATGCCTTGAAGCCTCTTTGAACCTCCTCCAAATCTAGTGGAACTCCTCCAAATCCGGCAAAACTCCACCAACTCAAGCCAAAATTTGCAACTTTGAAACTCTTCTAAATTTGGAAAAACTCTATTAAAATCTAGCCAAAATCTGCAACTTTGGAATTCCTCCAAATCTAGCAAAAATCCTCCAAATCTGGCCAAAATCTGACATAAACTCCAAGTAAAATCTGATGTAAACACTCCATTAACTCTGGCCAAAATCTACAACTTTAAAACTCCTCCAAATCTAGCCAAAATCTGATGTAAACTCCAAGTAAAATTTGACTTAAACCCTAAATTTGGCTGACCGCCAAATCCTCCACTAACTGTCCACTCAAGCCAAACTGAATTAACGGGTTTTCCAAATCATGAATTCATGAGAATAGGTTCACAACTCCACCTTCAATTTTACTTTCTAAGCCCAACTTGCAACAAATTTGTCCTACTTTCACCTCCTAAGCTCAAAATCACAACCATTGCCAAAAAAATTGCTCCTTACTTGCTCAAAAATTGCTCCTTCTTTGCTAAAAAATTGGCCAGTGCTTCCACACACCATTTGCCTCATTGCCAAATTTGCATCAAGTAATGAGCTTTCTGCACACCAGGGAAAACTTGAACTTCATTTGAACTACCAACGATCCATTGCACTTGGAGATACCACCAACAGTTGTAGTTTTTGCATCCAATTTCCCCTTGGCAAAACTTCTTTGATGTAATCAGATCATTACAACTCTCAAATCAATTCAACTCAGTACTTGATCTGTCACTCTATAAACTATCAACAACTGTGCACTAATTACAATCAAGCCACACCCATTCTAGCCAAGAGAATCCAGGTGATGCTCGCCGGCCTCTATCCACCATAGCTAGGAACTCGAATGCTCAACATTAGAGAAATGAGCTCTCTTGAGTTGCACTTCAAAAGTATACCCTTGGACTCAAGCTAGGTCTGAAACCCTAACAGTCCCGCTGACGGCACACTTAAATGTGCAAAGGGTGCAAAGTGACAATGTGCCCCACCGTGAAGTCAGTACCCCAAACACAAAATCTGACTGTCGGAAGTAGTCTATGGGAAATTGTTGAAATACCTCTAACTACTATCACTACAACTCTAGTGTCCGAGTAATCTAGATGCAACACTACAAATGGCATGACACAATTGCATGCATCAAAGAAGCATAAACAAAACATTCACATAAGTAGAGAAATAAAATCAAGATGAAGAAAGGTGACTTAACAAATCAGACTAAAAAGATTGAGATAAATAAGAGTCAAGAATCAAGTAAACGTATAGAAATCACAAGTCATAGGAGATCTAAGAGCCAGAAATTGCAAATCATAAAAGATGTTTGAGTAAAGGGACTACGAGTATGAAAATTGCTCATAGAACAAGGGAAGATGGACAAAGCGTTAGACAATTGGATAGAGTATATTGCAACAAGCACTATGGATGCTTTAGTCTTGGAACGCTAAACAATTGAGGCAAGCAGAAGGTGGCCATAGTAAACCTACAGATAAACAAAAACAACTTCATTTGTGCCTCACATAGTGCAAAGGTAGTTGAGCAAGTGTTGATACTCCTTGTATTGAGTTTTTGCTCAAAAACTCATGATTGCCAAGGCCAACTTGGTTGCTTCCAACAAGGCCGCTCGAAGTAATCAACAAACAATGTAAGGCAACAATTGGAACTTGTGAAGCTTAAGTTCCACCAAAAGAGCAAAAATAGGAATAAGCAAAATAATCAGCAAATACAAAATAATTAGCAAGCAAAGGAAGAATGAAAAATCAAAAGCAAGAAAACATAAGGGATTTGAGACATATGTTATAAATGACTAAAAGAAAATATTGATTAGTTTTGCCATTAAGCAAAACCTAGTAAATTTTACCTATGATGCATAATAAAGATAATGTATGAAACTACATGGGGAAATCTCAACAAAGAACCAATTAGGAGCAAGTTGGAAGTCATGGGAAAGAGCAAAATTGGTTGAATGTCAAATGGAGTGCCAATGAGTAGAGAGTAAGGCAAAAGAAAAAAATTAGCAAACAAGGGTGGAACAAACAATACCCCAAGAGGAGAGGGGGGTTTTGAGGGAAGGACTGCCTCGGGTGCTTAGAGGGGCCTTAGATACTGTGAAAGAGAGAAGCTATAGGGCAAGGTGCATCCGCAAGTCAACAATCAATAGAAGGAGTACGAGTACATGTAAGCACTTAAAAGGATTGGACAAAGAGTTGTTTTGGAGACTAACTCTTGCAGGATGAGTGTAACTTACAACTAATTTATTCTACTTAACTTATTTATGTAACAATTCAAGCAGAAACTCAGTCAGTATGAGGGGTACTAACACTTGCTCAACTACCTCTGCATTGCATGCGTTACTAGTGAAGTCATATGTGTTTTTGTTGAAGTTTCTTATGGCCACCTTCTACTTCCTTCCGTTGTTTAGCGTTCCTAGGACTCAAGCATCCATAGCACTTGTTGTGATATATTGTATTTATTCTCGGATGCTTTGCTTGTCTTCCCCGTTCTCTAAGCAATTCCAACTCTCGATCCTCTAAATCTTCCAAGACTTGCAATTTTTAACTCTCATATCTTCCATGACTTGCAATTTCCATACTTCTACTTGATTCTCAACTCTTGTTTATCTCAATCTTTTTAGTCTGGTTCGTTAAGTTGCCGTTCTTCATTTTGATTTTATTTCTCGACTTATGTGGGTGTTCTATTTCCATTTTTTGATGCATGCAACTCGAATATAGGTGTTGCTATAAGATTGATCTCTCTCGATTACTGGCTTTTGTCCTCGTCTCTCTCTATCCAGTCTTCTCGCGCTTCGCTCCAACACAACCATGACACTATCCACTCCTCTCTTACTTCGGTCCACGCTTCGCTCCAACACCACCATGACACTATTCACTCCTCTCTCTCTTCGCTTCACATAGCCAAGACACCATCGACTCCCACTTCTTTCCCCTCCACCCATTCTCAACTAAAGCTTTGTCTTTTACACCTTGCTTGATGGATCTTCTCCACTTCCAGTTTCAGATGCTTAATCTGTTTCTCAATTAAGGCTCTTACTTTTGCTCCTTGTTCGATGAATATTCTGTTCTTTCAAGTTCAGATGCTTAATCAATCGTGTCTTGATTCTTCGACCACGATGTACTTGAGTTCTATGAAGGTGCAACTTATGAAATATATCAATTATGCCCTTACTTCCGCTTATTTATTTTTGCAATGTGGGATTCACTTACATTCCATTTGCTTAGAATCATGTATGAGTTTCATGGGCACGTTCTCGGTTCCATCCCTAGTGGATTTTGAATCCCCTGTTCTTCGAACGGCTTCTGCTCCCATTTCTCAAATATCTTTCTTCCTGGGGTTCCATGAATGGCTTCTGCTGCCATTACTCCAATATCTTTCTACCTAGGGTTTTGGATTCCAGAACGGCTTCTGCTCCAATTACTCATATATGTTTCTACCAAGGATATGTATGTTATGAAGCTATCATGACACGAAGTGCAAGGTGAACTAAATATTGAAATATAGTCTGTATGATCTCTCCCAGGAATTATAAGAGTTAAGTCATCAGGACACGAAATGCCAAGCTGAGAAAAGTGCCTTGAGGATAAAGCCGTGAGAATAGGAGAGCACGAAGAATGTGGTTGGTAACATGCTCCTTGAAGAAGCCGTTCAATCTGTTGTGAGCAGCAAGACTAAATACTTCATATAGACCCTCAAATAGGAGCAACGCTATACACCTACACCCTCCCTGGCCGTAGCCAATAAATTGCTTTATAACTGTAGTACTAACGCCAATAGTAATTTTGGCTAGTTCTTCCTCTTTGAAATATTGACGTTATCATCGACATTGGATACCTCATGTCAATTTGTTGAAGAGCGAAGTCCTAGTGATAAGGGTGATAAGTGAGAAGTCCCTCAGTGTAGCTTCTCCTCCTCTATGGCGTTTCTCTACCTTTCGATGATAGACCCCGCTTACACGACCAAGTCGCTATTTTCTCCTTGAGACGACCAAGCCGAGATACCCATCTTCCCTGGCACTCACTAGCCTAAGTAGGTCCTCAATGTGCCAGGTTAGGACCTGGCACAGTCAGAGAGATTACACTACTTGCGGTCTTCATCTTCTGGAGGATTGGGCACCCTACCTAACAAATCTACATGATCTGAATGTCTTCAGGTTCTCCACCCTGTGCCACTGACGAGATCACAAGCATTACTAATTTATCAACAGATTGAAGCACTTTTACTTTATAGTACCACGAACACCTTTTGCACATTTTCTCCATCCTTGCTAAAACCTCGACCATTTATATGCAGAATTGACCAGTAAAAGCCTTGGGACCCACTCTCCCTAGCTCCGTACTACCCCCCATGATTGCACAACGTCTACGAGGAGTTCCATTCCTTTTCAAAATCAACAAAAAAGGCGACCGCGTAGGAAAAATGAAGGATGGGAAGACCCCGTCAAGCCGTACAAGGGAGAGACAAAAAACGTAACATGGGGCTAAGCCCCAATAGAGTCTTCAAAATCCATTTCTCCACTTCGAAGGTTCCTGATTTCTCTTTAGAGAAACTTTTTCGTCCTGTGTATTGAAAAATCACTGGACTTAACGGATAGGAGTAAAAGTTTCATGCACTGCACGATTCTGCACTCCAACATGACCGGCATTTGTAAGTCAATACCTATTTACGTACAGTTGATCTAATCTAGAACTTGGAAAGAGTCAAAGTTTCACTTTACTGGAACTGTAACTTAAAAGACCTTTAACCTCCAATTATACATGCATGTCTTTGTGGATCATCTTTCTCCGGAGATATGATAGCAGAATCAGCTTAATTGTACTGAAGGGAGAATGTCATGATATTGGTAAATATCACAATATTTAGACAGATATGATATTTTAATTGCTTGTCTAAGCTTCGAATCTTAATCATTAAGAACGTCATGAGTCTTCCCAACTAGTCATGTCATGACTTAACTGCAAAATGGATTAACTGATAAGTTTAACAAGGTGATCAATCAGTATAAATTACCCAAATGATCAGGAGCAAAGTCGACGAGATTATAATTTGAAGGATACAAAAAGTTTCAACAAATCCAAAATACACATTACTGTTTTCTGGAGCTTCAGCTCTAATCACTATATCGTCATCTTGAACTGCTAGCGCATCTTGAGGTTAACTCGTGTTGTTTCTCTTGAAAGCTTGCAACCTTTACACACTTTTTGGTATATCATCATGCTAAGTTTCAGCTCTGTTTTCCTCCTCATCATTTGGAACTGACGGCACAATCCATCGTGGAAATCAACTCGTCTGCATCCACTAGTTGCATGGTGAAGCTGGCCCCTCCAGAGGTGGAGAAAAGGTGACTGATCAAATCCACACTCATAAGACTTTTCAGCAACTCAAAGATTCAGAAACCAGATCACTACCATTAGTGTAATGGCAATTTTCTCAGTCGGGTTTGTTTCAAATCTGTAGGTTCATTTCATTCTATGCGCAGCTCCAAGAACTATCTCCTCTTATCTTATGCGTTTTCCGCAAAGGATTCGTGAAAGATCGCAGCATCCGCCACCTACAAATTTCTCAGCTCAATCGAATTGCCGAATTTGATAACATGCTTCCTTCGTAATCGGACCGCGCTGATTGAACGACAATCCTCTGGACAGGGCCCATGGCCCCTGAGAAACTGCATGAAGTTAGAGTAGTTAAGTTTGGTATACTAGTGAGAACTAAGGTTAAGATTCAGAGCACATGAGTATGAAATTCCAGATGATGATTATGAAATTCCGAGGAGAACTCCTGAGATGGAGTGAGTGGAGGGTCGTGCAGCTGTGTTCTCCCATCCTCCTGGACGGAAGGTCTTCAAGTATAGGGGCATGCGATGAGGTCACTTTCATGTTCCTCTAGCTTGGGAATTATACGGAGCAATGCACAAGGGGTCCATAGAATTTGAAGAGAGTGCGCAAGAACTTCTCATATTAGTTGTATATTAAAACTTATCATTTTAGTTGTCAGCGGTACCACTCTCACACTATGTACCAAATTTTAGACTAACATATTTTAGATAGTATATGTCCATTGCTTTACAAATCTGTAGGAGAACAATCAGACTAGGGAATACTTCTTTGGCTTTTCAAATAGCATATAGTCTTTACAACTTGCATAACTCTGATATCTTAGATGCAGTGGGGCAGAACTTTTATCTGCCCCACTGCATCTACCACCGCACCCCACTGATTTTTTACATAGGGACCTAGTCTCATTTTACCTCCTTTGTCTCTTTGGCTCGATGGGCCTTCCCATCCTTCATGCGTTCTCCGAGGGTCGCCTTTCTATGTTTGCTACGCCTACATCACATTTCAGGCGACTTGATCAACATGTTCCTGCAAGGTGCCGTATCTTCCCACAGCAATACTTTCTGTAAGCAGATCTAATCCTTATAAGTCTAATGGGTCCTGATACTGAGTTGTTCGAAGCATCCGCCGCTTCGGGATAAAGAAGATGACTCAGTACTAGTGAGGAAGATATAGTACCGTGAAGGTGCATGCCAGTCGAGTTAACGCTTACCACCTCATGTAAAATTACAGCGTATCACCTTCCACAAGCGTGGACTTGAGACATTCCACCTTCCGTTGTGAGTTCTACTTGGAAAGTCATAATCAATGTGCTCAGAATGCTGAATTAACTTCTCAAACGAACTCTCACTGGTTGTGTGATGAATATTTTATTGTTTGTTTTCGATGTGATTATCCTCCTTCTGAAGGACAGGACACCGCTCTGAAACGTTGCAAAGATTGTAAAGTGGAAACTAGAAAACATGTAGACCTATCGTCGAGCTACATCTGACTCCACTTTTTCTGGTTGAGGAAGCTTCAACCAAGTTCCTCTGAACGAGGTGTTTGGTTGTCCACTCACCGTTAACCTCAACCGGAGTCGGGTTCTCTATTGAATCTTCGAGTTCCCTCCGAACCCATTGGTTGTGGTTGAAGAAGCTTCGTATCTGAAACGAAATGTTGTCTTGTCCACCTAGCAACGTGATGTTCCGCTTATCTCAATTACAATGGCTCGAGTAAACTAGCTTCCAGTTGCACACTCGCGCTACTCACTCATCACAGCTTCAAAGTTCTTCTCTTGCAACTCAACATGTAGTGAAAGCAAGGGAGTTGTTGTCATTGGCATGAAAGTCCACTTCATCACGGTACAGTACTGTTTTCGGCCGGAGTCCGATCCATGGCAAGAAGACCAACAAAGGTTTGCGGCAAAATACAGTAATCGTGACTCAATAGATCAATCATGGGCAACATTTACTTGTGGACACGGGATCTAGGAAGGAGAGAAACTGTTGGTAGCACGCAATATAATTAGACCACCGAGTGTAATTGATCTCGGATGGTTCTTGGGAGGAAAGCATACAATCCAGGAGCACAGCATTGTGCAGGGTTACTGTTCATGTGAAGATGTAGAGTTGACCTCGAGTGTTGAAATCTGGTTTCAATTGTACACCGAATCCATCATCTACATGGTGCACGCAAGCATAAGGTTACAGTAACTTCGAGTTGGACTAGTTGTTGAACTTGTTTCGCAATCTTCTAGGAGATAGTAGATACCGTTACTAGATAGGTACCGTGTATGACGCCTGAATTCGAGAATGGTGTGCCGCCAACAATAGCTTCTGTATCACCTCATTTGAACGGATTCCGAACAAGCACAGAGTTGTTTAGTAGTCCACGTACCTGTCCAAACATGATCCCCATGGAGAGTAAGTTGAAAAGTCATAGACCATGCCAAGCATTGTACTGATCTGGATTTGTGTCGCGAGAAGAATTCTCGGCCAGATTTAAGAAATTGTTCGCTTCAAAGAGCAGCCTATTAACTGATATCGGACTATGGAACGCTCACTAGTTTGTATGTCGCAAGTTAAGTTTGTTTTGCCCCTTGTAAAGTGACAGTCAAACAGTGGACCCGGGAACCAAGCATAGAAGATATACAATATCATGGGATTGCTCATTAATCTTTGGGTTGGAGGTCAAATTTGGATTCAATCCTTCTGTTGGAGTCAAGTTTGGTGTGTCACAGTGAGACTGTAGTTGAACAGTGGGCTTTTGTGCCAAGCATGGTAGATAAGATGAGTTTGCATCTGCAAGTCAACTTGGATAGGTTCTTACGTTGATCTGTTGGATTTCGGTGCGTAACACCAATGATAGATTTTAGTACATCGATGGGCATTCGTATCCGCATGAAATGTGCAGGGTTCTTGTAGACCCGATCCTATCAACCTCATGATCCATGTATCTTGTATATATATAGGTGGATCACCCCTCAGCCCCTGATCGGATCTTGATAGGATCCTCGATGGAACTGCTAAAACACAAAGATGCCTGGCTTGGTCAGGATATATACACAGCATGAATGTGCGCCAAATCTTAAGTACTTGAAGGAGTAGTCCAGTGTCTCAGGAACTTTGGTCCCGTTCATTATTTGTGCTACGAGGTTCTGAAGGCCAGGTTTGATAACTTCGCACCACATGAAGTTGACGCGGGTAGCTTCAAGGCTTTATGACCACCGAACGAACTCACGAGTTGAGAGATCGAATGTCCAATTTAACTTCAGTGGAGCATTCGAGCGTCCAGGTGCAACGAATTACTCAGGTAAAGAAGAAGTGCTAGGGAATGGTTCAAGATCAAGGGACCTGTAAGTAAATTTGCTTGGCTATTGGTATAGAAACCACTACTAATAAAATAACAAGCAAAGAACAGAACCCGAACGGTTTATTTACACGAAAGATTGGTTGTTTGACGATCAATTTCACATTCCACTTGATGATTTTAGGTGGTGTTTGAGGAGCAAATCTGAAGGAATGAAAACAGTTCCCAGAAATACGCGATGTGCGTTTCTGAAATCTACACCTTTTGAAAATATTCTAGACCCGTAGTTAACTTGTAACGACAAGGCGACGTATTAGCCGGTGCAGACCACGGGAGATGAATTGCAGTCTGCATCGCTCAGATACAAACAAGACGATAGATTTCTTGGTGCTGATCACTTGCTCGTATACAAAGACTGAGGTCTAAGAACTTCAGCTGCTCTAACGCAAAGTCTCTTCATTGGTCTCAAATTGCCGGTGCTCTAACGGGTGGACGAGTTTAATCTCGACCCGTCTTGGGAGCGACTGCTGTCCGGAGTCCTAGAAAGATACCCAAGTTTCTCCAGAAAAGCTTTTCCACTGCAGTCAGGTCAAGTCACAAAGTAAACAACCCCAAAGGACGACCTGGCCCGTCTGCAATCGACCGGCCCCAACCGGTGGTGGTACGTTGAAGTAAGTTTGATAAGTAAATATTGGAGGACAAAGGCGAGCACACAGGATAACAATAAGGATGGGATACCCCATCAATCCATACAAGAATAAAACGTAACAGGTAAACTGGGGTAAATCCCTATAGTATCGGGGGGATAGATATGCAAGTGAATACTGTACTAAATCTGTGCGAGATTTAGCAGGACCATATATGTTAAGTCTATACTATATTCTGTCTCTTGGAATTCTCCCCTCGCGGGAAAATCTCGCGAAGACCGAGGAAGCGTAGAGGAGACCGTCCGATGAAAAGTACATAGCCACACCGTTCGATCGAAAGATGCTCTTCACTTGAATATGGGCCATTGTTTGAGAGACGCTCCTTTCTGCCCGAAAATGGAGAACATACAAGTTATCGGGCAGGCGATCACTGTCAGAAGTGAATAGTTCTCGTGAGAATGGGCAGTGGTCAACGAGTTGTTTCAGGAAATTTCGTCGATTTTTGGAGGAAGATAGAGTGGAGTGCTGCTAGCTCGAAGGATCAGCTGGTGACGGTAGAGTGTAGCTCAGTGGGGCAAGGAGGAGTGCCACAGCTATGTTGTCGAGAGGAGAGCACTTCATTTTCGTGGACGCAAATTTTGAGCGGCGGGAGGAGCTGCTGTTGATGATGGGAGGGTGGAGAAAGGCGTGTTGTGTACAGACCGAGTCAATGTACAGTAGGGTTAGGGTTTAGGATTGAGGTGGAGTGAATCGACTCAGGTAGGAATTCGGGGTCTTCGAGGATTTGAAGAAGTTTGATGACGCGTATTTGACAAGTAGTTTTAGTATTTAGTGACTCTCCTCCCCTCATGACTGCAATTTGTCGACCAAACGGCCTAGCATAAATACGTGGTGAGAGTCTGGAAAGTCTTCTGAAGATGACCACAGCTACAGAGGATTCGAAGGTACTTTTCCATCCGTTACTCTGCTGCAATACACGGAAAGACGAATCTAAAGAATAAATTTTCGCGTGACAAGGATATACAATTTAATTGACGATAAGAACCATGGTTTGGAATAAGAGTGCTGTGAGAGATGAACTTAAACGAGCGTAAAACTGTGTGTATCAGCTTCTATTGGTTTAAAAAAAGTAAAAACTACTCGCGACAGCGGCTAGAAGTCCCCGGAGTCCGCTTCGAGATTCATTCGCTTGTATGATTGTTTGCAGCAAGGAGTGTTGACACAAAATCAACCTGCCCCTGCCTCACCATCACAACAAACGCGCACTGCTTCACCTGGAGTAAATTCTACTCCTGCTTCGCACAATGAAGGAAGGAAAATTTCTTGCGAGGATATTCAATTGGTGAGCACATCTCATAGTTCTAATAGTTGTGGTGTATGTGCTGTATCTTTCTTGGACAACAGATAAGGTTGGATTTTCTATGATATGTGATCCAGGAGTAATGTCCTTCTCTTTTACGGATCATATCTCAAGTTTAGGCTTTGCCTAATCCTGTTCTAGTCTGAAGTGTTTTCGGGCAATTTGGCGTGCAGGTGCAAAACTTGATAGAACGATGTCTCCAGCTGTATATGAATCAGAACGAGGTTATCACCACTCTGAAATATCAAGCAAAAATTGAACCTGGATTTACGAGCCTTGGTAGGGTGCTTTCCCCGGTCATTTTTTCTTTTTCTGTCCTCTGTTCATGCACCTCCTGTGGATCAAGGGTTGCTACCTCCGCATGCTTATTCCTCCTAGCTTGGCTTGTTAATAAATGATGTCTCATGCCATCATATATATGTTAATTGATTGCTTTGCCTTAGGCGTTAGCCACTCTTAATATTCCATTTTATCGGTAGTGTGGCAGAAGCTGGAGGAACAAAATCCTGACTTCTTCAAAGCTTATTACACTCGACTCAAAGTGAAGAAACAGATTGTGCTTTTCAATCACTTGCTAGAACAACAGGTTCAGCTATTGCAGAAGATGCGGATATATCCTCCGGCCAACCTTGTGCAACCAATGCAGAATGGCATGCATTCTCCACTAAGTGTGACTCTAAATGTGTTGTGTGCTTTCACTTCTGCTAAACTCTACAGTGTCTATATATGCTAGTTAATAAGTAGCGGTTTTCCAGATTAGATTCTATGGAGGAATGCAAAGGACGTTATGTATGTGCAACTTGCATCTACTGCCAATCAAACAATTAGTAACTAAATCCCTATGAAGCAGCTGTACCACATCACTTCCCAGTCCAAGGGTGGCATATCCTGCCGTTGCCTGCGTGTATAAACAGTGGAAACAATCATAGTCTCTCTATCTCGCGGAAAGACTGTCAGACAGCTGCACTGATTGTCGATATTTAGATTTCTTTATTCAGGAATTTACTCACCCCTTGTACCCCTTTCCAGATGATTTTGTTCTTGTCGAAGGGCAGTATGTTCTTGTCCAAGGGCTACTGCCCTTCGACAAGGAACGACTACTTTGTAGACGTTGTTTTCCCTCTACGTTCACTACTGAGTTGACCTTCACCCGTGTTGCAGTGCACCACCTGCCTATGGGCTACACCATGCCACCGGGACCAACTAATCCTGGTATGTCACACATGGGGGTGATGCTTATGCCAGTTCCTGGGTCAAATATGATGAACGGAGCAGCCAGTCCTATGCAGGAAAGCTTCCCTACACACGGCAGTCCCGGGAGGTATGGTTCTCGAAATGTCTATTTGACGAGTTGTATAATATCTACGTGGCTCGTCATATCTTCTGTTTCTTCGAGAATAACTTCTTAGGTTTGAGGTATGCATTCTAAGTGCACCAGATTCAAAGAGCAAGATTTTTATATGTATCTGAGAAATATCGATGACAGTTCTGTATGACACTACTTGCTTCGGATCTCAATTTCGACCGGTCTTCTCTTATATTGTTCCTTCGAGTCAAGCGTATTAGCTTATAAGGTGGACCTATTTTAGAGCTGAATGTCTTGGGACCAGGTGGTCATTTCGCTCTTAACTCGTACATCTTTCTTTCAGTAGAAGGTAGCCGAACTGCGCTCAGATTCTAGACCTAACGTCTGTCCTTCCACGTTTCTGTCGTGAAGTCTTCAGCAGTTGGATTTTCATTCTTATTGTCAACTCTTTGTGGAGATGAAGTGACGAAAATGAAACGAAAAGCTAATTTGGCCCGCATCAATTTTCTGTCTTGATTACAGTACACCAATGTTTCCGTTCAGCAACATGGGTAATCCCACGGATATCACTGGAATGGGTATCGGGATGGCTACAACTATGGGCCTTGATACGCCTTTTGTCTCAAATGATCCTGTTCCAAACGGCATCGGCCCACTGTCTACGACGGAAGCCGATTCATCTAGTAACAGAGAATCGTTGGAGTCTCTTGGCCAGCTTCCTCGGAATTTCAGTCTATCGGACTTGACAGCAGAACTCACCAATAGTGCAGGTGAGAGTGACTGTTTTCCAACGTACCTTCTTTTCTGTGTACTTAGTCACTGAACATTGGTACAGATGTGTCTGACCGTGGAGTTTATAATCGCTACACCTTGCAGATCTTGGAGCTCTTGGAAGCTATACTGGCTCACCCTTCCTCACTCCTGATACTGAAGTTTTCCTTCAGTCTCCTGACAAAGAATTTTCTGGTAGTGCTCTTCGCCCTAGATGTTGTGAAGGATTGCTTGATGTTTATGCGTCTCATTATGCATCTTCATACCTTTCCTCAATTCTACCCTCTGGAGAACCTGGTAGTCCTCTTGGGTTATTCAAGCATGTTATTGGCATTACCCATGAGATTTGGTGTTTCCACTGCATTAAGACTACGGAGAGCTTCAGGTTCTGAGATATCTTCCACTTTGCCAGCATCGTCCTTTCTTGCGTTTTTGGTATCTGAATCTGGTCTGGTTTCTTGTTGAGTGAAGTACTCCAGGACTTCGAGATTAATGATCCATTTTTCTGACACATGTGTAGGTTGGGGCGAAGACGATAAGATGTTAGACTCTATGGGTGAGACTCTAAACATGGATTTTGGTGATTTGAATGTGTAGGTTTGGGCGATGACGATAAGATGTTAGATTCTATGGGTGAGACTCTAAACATGGATTTTGGTGATTTGAAATGATCGCATTTTTGGTGAGGTATTCATAGCTTTCAACGTCGGAATCCCTCATTGAAATAGGTCACTTCTACAGTCCCCAGCCATTACCCTGTACATAAACTGGGGTTGATTAATTAAAGTCTACACAGATCAATTGTATACAATATTTGACTATAGAGAAATAAAGCTTATCGATCCGATTTCACCTTGTATCGATTTCAATATGTTCCTATTCAGTCTCCTGTGTCTGGACTGTCTGAAAGACCCGATTCTTCCTGCAACTGCAAGTGAATGATTCGGTCTCACTTCTCGAAGAATCCAACATACCGGCCCCTCACTCGAGAGTAATTTTGGTGAGGCCCAAGCAGGTTTTACTTATTGTTTTGTATACTTTGAGTCATCATCAGTAAATGACACTTAAGAAGTCAAATGGATAGTTGTGAAACTTTGATGCTCACAACTCCGCTGTTGCCAATGGTTCTTGGATGATGAACCGATACTGCTTGAACCTTAAATAAGACTTCTTGCGACTCACTGCCGAATTTTGCTTTTACTTTTGCTATCATGTTGAAGGCATACAAGGGTGTACATACATATTTCAACTATCACATTCTACTTCGGCACTGATGAAGTCGTACGTGCTTTCGTGGAGGTTTACTATGGCCACCTTCTGATTCCTTCAGTTGTTTAGCGTTTTAGGACTCAAACGTCCAAACCTTTTGCTCCGATATACTCTATCCAGTCCTCTTGACGTTTCGCGCCATCTCAGCCAAGATACCATCCGTTCTTCTCCCACTTCGCTCCACCCGACATTTGTTGATCTGTTTTTCATGGTTCCTATACATGATTTCTGCCCGGTCTTCCGATTTCAGTTCACTAAATCTTTCATGTTTTGCTGGTTGGTCTTCAATGGCTGGTGGTCCTCTATTTCGATACATGCTTAGCGCTTTATCAATTACATGATGTATATGAGTTCTCTACTGCTATAGATCAGGAAAGTCTTATATTTCGTTTGTGCTTAGCCTTAAACTTGATCTGGTAAATGCACTTCATCTCCTTTACGGCTTTATTACGCATCTCGGTTTGCTCATGTTTACATTTCATCCGCACCTCGTATGCACTTATTGAGTTCTGCATCCCCCGTTCTTCGAACGGCTTCTACTCTCAGGTCCTAAATATCATATTCTTTTCTTGGTTTTGTTCTAATCATTCTTCGACTAGTAACTAGGAGCTTATCAGGGCAAGTAACTAAAATAGCCGAAACATGATTGTCACACGGATTCTTCTATATAAGTATGTTTCACCAATCTGAGTACGGTTTCCTCCTGAATTCTTGTTCGGTTAACTAACCTATAAGGTAATACACAGTAAGAATCAACATAGTAAACAAAGTTATGATCAAACTTAGTCGAACCTGACGATAACTGGACGCGTAAAGAATTTGGCAACCAACTAAACAAAAGAAATTATCAAGTGAAGAGCCTAAATCTTGTACCATTTTCACCTCCCAAACGTTCAGCAACCACACACGGAAGCACTAGTAACAGTAGCAGCATGAGTAGGACCTGCAGATAAACACACACGACAAGAAAAATGTTTCAGATTACTTCTGAGGAACATGGTCTACAAACTCCTCAAGCTAGCAATACCTGCAAAGCCATTGTTGGCTATACTACACTCTAGAATAGCTAAAGAAACATGCTAATTGTGACGGCCTTGCATGCAAGGCATATTCTATCTCTAGGACACCGTACTGTAGGAGTCTCATCTACTCAAGTTAAGTTAAGTTTAGCTTAGTTTAGTCTCACCCTCCAGATTAGTTTAGAAGTCAATGCAAAAGTACTCTGCTCTTAGGGTGCCTTGTGATGATCACCCCCAATTCTACATTCGTTTTTTCCATCTCTCGTTCGTATAGATTTTATTCTTCGGCCAATAGCAGAATTTCCTTTAAAAGAAACTGACATGAATAAACATATTATTAGGGATGGTAATCACATGCAAGTCATGTGATTAACATCTCTTTGATCCGTCCTCAACCATCTTCAGATTCAAACCCATGGACAACTTGAGTGGGGAAAAGAACAGATTGGTAGAATCTCAACCTACAAATCCTCCTCAGTATAACATTTTGACGAGAATAGAAATAATCTATTATGCTTGACATGATATAAATATTTAGTTCAGGTTTCCTCCCGTAGTGTTACAAAGCCAACACGAAACACAAGAAGTTTTCTCTACAACCGGTTGGAATTTGTCGAGGTGCACAGAAATTGAATCTGAACTTCCTTCGCCTCTCAACGTTAGACTACCTTTTTTCAGGAATGTCATTGTTTCTATTTCCTCCGTCTGAAGAACCCAAGATAGACCCGTAGATACTCGATTCAATCATAAGTTGGACTAAAGACTCTAAGACTTAAAACCTTCACGTATGGTCACAGATACTACATTACAATGATAAGCATTCTCTCTGGAATGTCCATGAAGCTGTCACTATTTTTGTCGAAGCTACACAAAATGTAAGATCAACCCTGTTGCACAGATGGTATTAGTTCACCTCCTTTTCGTACCAAGTTCTTGCAGAGATTCTTGGAGTAATACAAAGCTCTCCGGCTTCTTGTCCTGCGGTTTCCAAAAAGCGTCAAGATCCTCTCCGTCCACAATTTGTAATAGGTATGGAAGTGTGTTCC
Organism: Lunularia cruciata; assembly: GCA_948567375.1. Taxonomy (NCBI): domain Eukaryota; kingdom Viridiplantae; phylum Streptophyta; class Marchantiopsida; order Lunulariales; family Lunulariaceae; genus Lunularia; species Lunularia cruciata. The sequence continues at coordinate 45,669,581 of OX419757.1, forward strand.
ATTTCCTGTCACTAGCACAGACGAAGATGTATAAGACACTCTTTTGACCACATACGATACAAATAGATGCGCTTTATGATCTGACTGATTGCTGTAAGCGACCACAATAGCAGCAGTCTAAGGACCTCGGAAATGTTATAGTATTAATTGTATGGATATTCTTGGAATTACCGTAAATGATTTTTAGTTTATGGATATTGTGACATGCATTTATGAAAATCAGAGATAGTTCTTAGATTTATTCTAGAATTGTTGTGAATTTTGAATCGTAAATCTTTGTTAGAAATTTTTTTAACTAGAAATAGTTCATAAAAATTCTCAGAATAACAGTAAAGGTATGTTATAACATGTTTAATTGAAATTATTTTTTAGGAATGGTAAAATTATTGTAATTTGTTTCCAATTCTGGTAACATTTTTCTCCTTTTTTTATTTATGTTTTTCATTTTATTATTAATATAAAAACTTCAATATAAATGAGGATTAATAATTTCTAAAATGGAGTAATAATTTGTATCTTATTTCACTTTTTAACTAAAAAATCCCCTTTACGAATATGGACCACAGTTAAGTCGATATATACACTAATTCTCCATATTGAGTACGGCGAAAAATGTACCATAAGGACAAGGTTCCTTGATAGCAGATTTCTACGCGATCAAGCCAATAGATTCTTCGACTGCTGCCATGATAGGCTAACTTTGACTTTCAGACGCATTACTTTCCACTCTCAACACCACACGTGAAATGAGTTTGGCGGGGAGAACAAATATACAATAAACAGCACTATTCATAAATGCAATCATGTACCCACTGCCGACCATTATATAACGTTCAATAACTTAGTGATTTGAAACTATGTTCATGGCATACATTCAATTCTATTTTTTATTTCAATTTGATTTGTTTCATATAAAGAAACTTCAACTACCATTTTTTGTTATATGAAGGGGATAGATATATCTTCTTTCTCAAGAGTATGTGGTAGGGTTTTTGGTTACATATCCTACACATGATGTAATTTTGGAGAGAGTGATTACTCATTCTCTTTAATGGGTGGCGAGTGTAGCAACAGCACGCACAATCTTCCGGTATGCAGCGAGGTCACCTCTTCACCTCCCACTCTCATACTTTAGACTACTCGAGTCTAAAGTATTGCTACACTGAGAACATTGACTGGTACAATCCATAGGAGAGCAATCACACTAGGTGATGCTTCTTCAATTACTCCAGTGGTGCGTTAATCTTACGGATCTCTTAGAGGTGCTGTAGGGCAGATTTATTGTATCTATACTATTGATGCCTAGCACCATTTATCTCTTTTGTTTCTCTCTTGTAAGGTTTGATGGGGTCTTCCCATCCCTGTTGTGTTTTATGTGGTCGCTTGTCTCTCAAAAGTTCACTTACTTCAAACCTCCATGAATGTAAACTCGAGATCGGAACGGAGGCATTGCATTTATCTCTTCTATATTTCTCTTAGAGTCTATATTTCTCATATAGACTCTATTGGGGCTTAGCGCCATTTTACTTCTTCTTTTTTGTCTTTCCCTTGTACGGCTTGATGGGGGTCTTCCCATCCTTCGTTTTTTCTACGCGGTGGCCTTTCTCTCTCTTATCTCTTCCGTTGTCTACAGTACGGTAGCTAGAAATCACAGATAAACCAGTCAGGAGAGCTTCACCATGTGGTTCTCAACTTACTGGGCTGTACCCAGAGTTAACTACAGTAGTACGTGGTTTTGAGACTTCATTGTATGAGAGTGTTAACTTGGACTGAAGTAGTTTACTTTGGAATCGGCATCTCAACTTCGTCATAGGTATTATGGGAAATCGTAGCATGTGTTTGCTCTGGATTAAGCCGTCTGTATACGCAATTGTGTGTTTCTAGATTTTCCATGAATTTTAGGAGTGGGGGACAGAGAAGTTATGAAATCCAGAAGGGTTACTGCGCTGCCAAGCGCGGACAATTAAACCTACCGACTGGTTACTGTGTACTACGTAGATGTTCAGGTTAGAAACCCACCAGAGTTCCTCGTAAGCTCCCCAACCAGAATATTCAGACAGGAATCTCTTGTCCTGGGGAATCTCGGATATATGCAAACAGTTGAGGACCGAAGCTCTGCCGAACCTGTGAAGAGTATTATTTCAACAAACAGTGTTCGCAGAAAAGCGCTCCGCGCGGTGAGTAAAACCATATAGCAAGAGCAAAGCAATTCTTCAGAATCTGATATATATCTTGACTTCTGTCGAGAATAGCAGTCAACCGCGTGATCAGCTCACACCGAACTATTCTTTCGCCTTTTACTAAAGAATACCGTGCGCGGGTCACAAAAGCGGCTTATCTCAATCTTTGGAATGCTCTTGCAAAAGAGCGCCACCCAAAAACCAAAAATGCATTAAGGTGGGTAACGAGGATCAGCTTCTCGAAAAATACTAATTCACACCGATGGAGATCCTGAGCCAGGTTATACTCAGGCGCGGAGGTTGATACTAGAACAGCGTAGAAGAATTTCAGGTAGATATATGCGGAGCCTTTTCACGGCTCTGACTTTAAGACGTATCATATCTTCATACAGTCCAAGATGGGACAGGTCAAATACAGAAGAATCGACACTCTAGATATCACTTGAAGAGAAATGGTAGAGGGTGAACTCCCCGTGTTAGCTGAGAGCTGTAACCCACCTCGACGGAATAAAGCAGCAGAGTGAAGTATGTCTGTGTGGCCATTCACCGCGTGTGTAACTATATGCATCTTCGCGATAGTGGAAGACCTGTCGATACCGACTGCTGAGCTTGTCGGTATCTTAGGGAACCTTGTCCTGTTAACATATCTAGATCTAACGACTTACACAACCTGCGCTTCAACATGATCACATTAGATAATTTGAGTGTCTGTCCCGCGGCTGTATCCTCAGGAGTCAGTAGTGTCTTCTAACAAGAAGCTGGTCATTCGTCACTTAGCATGCCTAAGCTGGACATTGTCCATGTTCCTCGAAACGATTGTTAATCTACATAATCAACAGTGGTAGAAGTTGGGTTGGGCCAGACCATGAAGCCAATGTACCCGCCACACAGATGTGGTTTCGAAGGAGCGTCTAGGGTTCACGTCGTTTGAGTGGTGTGATAACAATGCAGGAGTAAGGACTGGATGTGGACAATGGGAGATAGTCCAATGCCGGGGACCGTGCGTTAATTTCCAAGAAGTGTTGAACATTTAGCAGTTTCCTGCATAGCTTTTGCTTTTGACTGCAGAAACACCCTCAAATCCTATGATTTCATCCTCGTGGTTTACGGCTCTGGCGCTGTAAAGATGGAGCTAGTTAGCCCTACTAGACCTGTAGCAAGTCGGGAGGAAAACCACGACACTAGTGGAATGAATCAAAGGTCCTATCTCCAGTCATCTAAATCCAAGTGAACGAGGTCTCCCATCTTCAGTCTAGTGAGAGATACAGCTGTCCTACTCGGATGACGTTGGCCGAAGCAAGAAATGTAAGCATTCACATTGTGCACTCGAACCTTTCTAGTTCACCAGCAGAGCCACCTGACTCACCTGAACCCTGTGACTCTGAAACCAAAGCTCTGTTCTCCATTGCATTCACCTGGTTAACGGTTCATCATTCAAGATTCCTTTGCGACCAATGGCAGAGCGACAGGAAAAGACAAAGAGTGACTTCACCGAACAGGTACTGAAGAACTGAGTGATCATATACCAACCGTTATGTCCCTCCCAGACTGGAAGCTCATCCTTGAGTAGCTTCAGCTACACTGACTATGTTGCTATGATCCCTTTGGATGCGCAGCTGCTCGAGCAAGTGTATTTACTACCACTGGAGTCGGCTGTAAAGAGCTATCTCTACGTCGGCTGCCATTGCATGGAAGGAGAAGAAAATAGATGAAGAGGATGTGTATTGCGGTTGACGTCGTGAGGCGTTACGAATTAGGACGAGAAGGAAAGACTTTCCATTTCCTTGCAATGCCGCAGCCGCTGGAAGGTGCAATTTGGCAGTTATAACCGTTGTTGGTGGTGTCTGGACTCGCATGAACGCGTAAGGAAGAGATTCCAGAGTGGGAAGGAAAGGAAGTACGGCAGGCTGGAGAAAGGAGAGGAGTGTCCAGAGTTGAACAGTGAAATGGATGCCTTAAATCTACGAAGCAATGAGAAAGGACGATCAGCCCGTCTTTACTGCAAGCGATGGCGGAGGAGATGAATGCCATAGAGTTTAAGGCCGACAAGATAGAGACGCGAGGTGGGGACGCGTCCTCGGTAGTCCGACAACCAAGTCAACAATTGCTAGCTTCAAGGAAGACCGAGAAACACAGAAGGCATGGAATTGAGTTTGATCAATATCAGCTGTGGCGAGACATCGTTAGAAGAAAGAAATTAAAAAGCTTCGTTATTGATCCGTCCATCTATCTGATCAGCTAATTGAGTGATCTCTCTGGCAGCCTCATAGGTAGCTTCCTGATACTGCACGTATGCGCATAAGCTGATAATGGTCATTCAGTCATCCAAACCACTATAGCTCCCAGATACTAAAGTGACTAAACTCTTCGTGATCATGAGGCGGGGGAGGAAGATGGATTGAGTTCAACAACGAAACGGTCGCTGCTTTGTGGTGGTAGGAGAACGGAAGGAAATTGAGAACAGGGGAAAAGAATAGGGGTGGTGGTGGGGATCGGTAAGGAGCCGATCCGGATCCATGCATCCCTACAGACGGTTGCGAGTGGCGATGGCGTCGGCGCCGGGGACGGCCGCTTGCGCAGCCTGCCGGGTGCTTCGGAGGAAGTGCACCGCGCAGTGTCTTTTTGCACCATACTTTCCGCCTGATCAACCTCAGAAGTTTGCTCACGTGCACAAGGTCTTCGGCGTCGCCAATGTGACCAAAATGTTGCACGAGCTGCCTCCACCACATCGAGAAGACTGTGTAAACTCATTGGCATACGAAGCTGATGCGCGAGTGCAAGATCCAGTGTACGGCTGCGTTGGTGCGATTTCTGTTCTGCAGCAACAAGTTGCACATCTGCAAGCACAACTCTCTCTGGCTACTTCGGAGATTGCTCGACTCCGGGAGACATTTGCAATAGCTGCTGCCGCGTCAACTCACAATTCAGTCGTCTCCAACAATACAGCTTCTGCGAATGGAAATGGAATTGTGACGGGCTCAGGAGGAGCTCTCTTCATGGCCGCATTGCAGCCGTCATTACGGCCCTCTCCACCACACTGCCCTCACACGACCATGGGGAATTCTACAATCAACTCAGATCAGGATACCTGCCAGGAGCTTCTTCATCGTCCTTCCAATAACTCTAGCATCAACATTAACATTAGTAAGGGTAGTAATATTGACACTGACCAAGAAGTAAATCTTGCTCCCACATCAAGGCCATCATAACTTGCCGAATCTCCTCCGTCTGTCGGACATGTTACACATACAGCAGTTTTGATCGTTAGGAATCTGGGAAAAGATGCAATTACTCTCTTCCAAGATTTTCTCTTCTTCCCCTGCCATTGAAGAAACGAATTCACTTACTAGGACTTTGGAAGTAAGATGCGTCTAGCTGGTTATCTTCAGGGTAGAGACTAGGACTCTCCACAGGCCACTTGATCTCACAAATTCGACAGAAGCCAAAGCAGCTTACTAAAAATGACAATAGATGTAGCTCAAGCTTGAGATTTCAGAACAAGCAGCATTGGCCTCAAACATTTACCGATTCCTCAGTGGTGAGAACTACTCTCGAAATTAGCTCCTGTACTTACGAGTCTATAAACCAAGAAATGCTCACCTGAATCTTGAAATATGCTTCTGATAGTTGTTCCATAGGTTCCATCAATAGAGATAGCACCAGAATGCTTCCTGATCGTGTAAACGATCACAGTAGGGCCCCACAAGTATTTCATGAGCATGATATTCTGACAGTCAGTCTCAACGGGATTTTTTGCACGTATACCGAGAGCACCCGAAACAAAAGCGAGAACAATAAAAACATAAAAAAGTATCATGATGAAGTGATACTCCATGGAAAAATCAACGGGATGGCTCCACTGAGTGTTCCACGAAACGTACGGTACAATCAAGTAGGCAGGTAACTTGAATCGAGACGTCCGTCAACTTGAATGATGCTTGTGGAATAAATGAACAGTGATTTACTGTCCCTATGGACCGCAGGAGATACTACTTCTTACCCTGACTTAATCCAAACTAGATTTTCACTACCGCAGGTTATAAGTTCTGCACAAGGATGAGAAAGACTCGGATAGCCTTCTCTGATGCTGCAATAGAAAGTGCAACCTCCGGTCAACATGGTTGAAGGAAAGCTGATGACCAAATTTTGACCAAACAACGTTGATTATCATATGGCTCTGCACCATGTTAACCAAGTTGATCCAGACGCCTTCTCCCTAACGTGCATATTGTCGGGTTGAAAGACTCGGCTCCCCTTCTGAGACACTGCCATAGAACTGCAACCTTCCATCAACATGATTGAAGGAAAGGTAATGATCACATCTTACCAAAAGAAATCCATCATCAGATTCCTCCCCACCATGTTCATCAAGTTGATCCGATGCTCTCGTCCAAACGTCAATTTCGTCGGGGTGAGAGACTTGGCTTCCCTTTTCAGATGCTGCCATAGACAGTGCAATTTCCAGCAACGTGGTGGAAGGAAGGCTGAAGATCACATCTTGGCAAAGCAAAATCAGATTCCCCTGCACCATGTGAATCAAGTTCATACAGACTCTCTCCCGTGAAGCACATTTCCTCGAGGGACTCGGTTTCCCTTCTCCGACGCTAACACAGAGAGTGCAAACTTCAATCGACATAGCTGAGGTAATCGGCCAATCAAATTCTTGTTAAAGATTTGACCATCCGATTTCGGCAACATGTTAAACAAATCCATCAATTCGGAGTGAACTCAGCTGAGCCGATCTAGCTACAGATATGGTACAGTCAACCAGGGAAATAGAGCGAAAACCAAGCACTGCTGTGACGGACAATGTGCGAGATGCTAGCGTACAAGCAGATGCATTCAAGTTGACAACTCTCGAGATCTCTGACTTATGAAATGTTTTCTCGCGGTATACAGGTACTGACACTCAGGAATTTCCTCCTCAGTTCCTCGCCCTCGTCAAACTCGCTATCTTGCTTCTTCCTCAGCTTCTCAGCCTCCACATCGACAATATCTTTCTTTCGCCGCTTCACTTTCTCTACGTGAGGGTCATCAGATTCTTGCTTCTTCTTCAGTTTCTCGGCCTGGTTTTTCTTGGAACATTTTAACAGCTCCTCGACGACGGACATCAAGTTTGCAACTACACTCGGATTTCGGCGGACGGTGAGAAGCACATCGTCCATATTCACAGACTTCCGTCCGGCGTGTTGAGCAAACATATCTACGTCTCGAGCCATTTGCTCCAAATACTTCAGCACCACTACACTTATGGCCGCCATGGCTTGATGAGAAACAGTCATATTGTGCTTCTTAGTTTCGCCTTCGACAGCTTTCACGACAGCAAGAAGAATGCGATCACGTAGACTTTCATCTGCGCTAAACTCCACTTCAACATCCATCACTGCAACAACCTCCTTTGTTGCTGTGATGCTGGATGCTTTTCGACCACAAAGGTGGTATTGGCGCGATCATTCAACTCTTTCGGAATTGCCGCAAATCCGTAATGGCAAAACAGAGACTAAACCCCCAAACCCGACACACAGAACACGAGGTCTGGAAACGGAACACGACTACTCCATCTGTAAGTGCACCGAAGCATTTGGCCCCATGTCTCACCGTGGCTGGAGAAGGTGGTCAAATCGCGCCTGGAAACCGACAATGAATTAAAAGAGCTCCTCACCATGAATCGGAATACAATAGCTTTAATCAGATTTGCTCCATGACGGAAATGCTGGAAATTCCAATGGATTCTGTGGAGATGTTACTTCTCCGAGCTCCTGGGTGATCCTTGCCTTCCACACCAGTGGCGCAGGTAACAAGCCAAGCACTCCCACCAATATTTGAAACAATGATTTCGGAGTTTTACTTGCCACGCGAGGGTTATGGCGCGAACAGCTGAATCTAGGCACAAGTCGACCCAACTTCATAGTGAAAAGTTGAACTATATGCATTTTATCTTATATTGTAATTTGTGTTATTTTATTTTACTTTTTGATTTGTATTTTTTAGATTATTATTTACCTACAATTTATAATTTTCTTTTTAAATTATATTAAACAATTTTTAGGTGCGAAGTAAAAATTTTAAATAATTTCCAACTCAGTATTCCTAAAAGATTTAAATTTTATAATTATATATGAATATATTTATTTATATTTTATCATTATATTCAATCATATATACTACTCATATCTTCATTTGATAACAAACTGGGATTTACCTTAATGGTGAATTATAATTATTTTGTTACAAGTTGATGACCATGAAATTCTCATAACCGTTATCTCTATCCTGAATATAATAAAGCAACAAGCGTCCCTCCACTATATAAGTACAAAGACACATTTGGCTGGTGATCACCTCAAATTAAAGTTTAATGTTTCATTGGAGACTGTAAAAGTAATGTTCCATACTGTCTAATTTAATATTTAAATTTAAATTGTAGTTTTATTCTAAGTTTTACATAATTATATCTTACTTACACCTATTCTATGAGAACATCGCTATTTTCTTAGTCATGGTAAATATACTGAGTTTTACTATATCAGGGCACATTACAGTTTTCTCTTCAGTAATTCATTATCTAGTTCCACACATCAATTACAAACTAGGTTTTTCTTCTTTCATTCAATATCTAGTTCCATACACCAATTACAAACAAGTTTACCTTTTACCATTGTCAATAACATTGTGAGTATGTAGCATCTGCTTGTTTTCAAGTATTTTGATAATAACTTCATTAAACATATCATACTACACTAAAATTGTGAACTAAAGAATATTTAGTTCACAATAAATATATTATAATATAGGAAAAATCGCCCTCGTAAGACTAGACTTCAAACATCTCTCAAATATTCTACATTCAGTTGAAATTACCTAGACTAAAACATTCAATGAAGGATATATGTTTTGCTCCGAGATATACTTAAACGAGAAGGAGAGGACCACTCTTTTCGTAAATATTCAAAGCGTACAATATTCATTGTAGGACAGTTTCATAATAAATAGCCTTCATGATGAGAATTAACTTTTGCAAACCCACAAAATGGAAAGCATTAGAAGCTTGAGCGAAGATACCATAACCCTACAATTCACTTCCCTAGTTCGCCATAATGAAAATCTGCAAGAACATGAAAGGATCAATCACAACAAAGTAATTCTGCTGTGCCACAGCGATAGGTGAGGCTCTGTTTCTGTGAGTAAAGCACCACAGCCCTTTGCCCTCTCCCTGGCCGTGATGTTCATCTCCTCTTGGATGGAAATTGGTAGATCTTTCTATTCTCGTATTGGAACGAATAGACAATATGAACAGCATGAATCATTCCAAAGACAATATCTACAGAAAGCCGTGAAAGATTCTGGAGGATGTGGCAAAGTAGTCCACCATATCTTAGACTAGTGTTCACTCTGAATCGTAGTTGCTTATGGTGGTGTCCTCGCGCGGCAGAAATATGGACTTGTATGAAAATTTTCAGATCATTTCTTCTCTAGGTCTCCAGATGGCAAGCGATTTAGTAAACATATGAGTGCCACTCCTACAAGAGCGCCTGAAAGATGAGCTATATGATTAATGTTCATGGAACCTTTGAAGGCAAAGTCCCCCAAACGCGCAGATGCCTGCGCCTCTTCCATCACCTACAGGAAAAAGAAAGACAAGTAGATGAAAGTTTTAAGGTAATTATTAAGTTAGGACGCATCAGATAATACTCTGAAATAAATTCAAAATGGCTTCTGTCTAACCCCTTTGTTAGAGTATTTTCTACCCACGAGGTCACGCAGAATATGTTCTTAGTAAGTTTGAGAATCTTAATTCAAACTTCTCTTATGGCAAAATCACCTATGTTAGACCCTGTAAAGAAAGAGCATATAAGTATTACCTTTTCCACTACAAACTGACCTAGTATCAAAACTTCCAGGATTTTCCGCCAGTTGAAACTCATCTGTAGAAGAAAATTCAAGCGCGTCAAACTTGTCTTGGGGACTTGGGATGTCTGAGTTTCCAAGAACTCATTGCGTTGTTAGCAGCTGCTCCGAAATGGCATTGCGCATATGAAGGCCGAACAGGAAATGGACGGCCCTTGGAGCGTAATAAAGATGAGATTAACACCAGATTAGCCTACGCTAAACTTCACGGTTCACAACAATAGAGACAATTCAATTGAGCTGAACGTGTAGAAACATACCTTGACCAATACACTAATTGCAAAAAGCCCAAAGACTGCCCCAGAGGCACCAGCAGATATGACAGTGCGTGGAAGTAACAACCATGAGACTACATTCGCACCAACTCCTGTCATAAGATAGGAGAGCCATACAGCTAACCCTCCTTCCTCTTCTTCAACGAGTTTGCCTGCCCATACGTCCTACTGCGTTAATAGAGAAAGTAATAATAAGTCAGCATCATCCTTTCTTTACCCGGTGATTTTGGTTTGCGCCTTAGGTGTTACGAGCCTGTGGGAACATGCCCATCAATCGGGACTATCAAGTTATGTATCGCAGCTAACGTTACATTTGTGCTCAGCTCACATTCCGGAAAACAACAGGTCGATGGAACCTACCAAATATGTAAAGGAAGAATAAGTTGCTTGATAAATGTGTCCTGCACATGCAAAGCGTCTAGATGTGAAAATAGCTACAAACTCAAGCGTGACAGGTTCAATGTAGAAATAAATATAAGCAACACTGATAACCGGCCGACTGATTCTGTGACCTTTCGGGAATCAAAGTAGGACATGCAATGCATGACATGTAACCTATTTTGATAGCATTGAAATCTCTACAGAAATGTTAAAGTTCTGTACTGACACAGTGGAACCCTTTCAGACTTTCTGGCCACAACTCAAGAAAGACTTTCACACGAGGTGGTTACATCAAGTGGCAGAACCTCCATTTGCGCTATAATTCAAGGTGAGTTCGAGCTCCCAAGACCCATTCATCTATTGCTAGTCATCATTGATTTGGAAGTTGCTGAGTTATAGCCGTACCAGCTTATGTGACAGAAGGTCGAAGTAATGAACTGGTACCACCTAGGGTCATCGTGATAGAGGTATAGCAATCGAATTCCAGGAAACTGCAGCATATGCAGACGATAACTTGAGTATGTCACAAGAATCACACCGAAACATGAAAAATATAACCAGCAGGCCAATGAAGTTATGTAAATCAACTTTTGTCAACTCGATAATAAATCAACCCACAAGAATCTTCAAAGGTGATCCAGCGAGATCTAGCAAACTAAGTTAACTAAAGAAGCACATCTAAAATGAGGATGCCACTGGCCCTGGTAGGCATGCTGTGAACCTACATGGAGCCAATGATCCAAAGCATAGATTCCGAGGTTAAGAAGCAGCAAAAAGAAAATTCCGTTGTAAGAATTCTTCGTCTTTGATGATCCACTTTTCCCTAACTCCAAAGATGTCAACCCTGCAAAAAGAACAACAAACCCGATTACAGCTCGAATTTACTGTATGCAACTTCCTAGGTTACCGTCTCCAGTACTCGAAGTTTTTCAACCCCGTTCGACGTGAAACAACATTCACTAGCTCATTGGTGATAAGACCAAACTGAAGCGTTCAAATTCGACTCGACGAATATCTAGTCGCTGCTTCCAATTTGTAGGTTTGTCTATGACTTTGCGACCTAGTTGTGATCAGTAACGAAGACAATGAGAACAAATACCTTTAGAATCTTTGTTTTTTTTCTCTGGGCCACTTGGAGGAGCTTCACTGCGAATAATTCTTCGACTTGACCGTCTCCCACTCTCCATATTATTGTAACAAAGCCTGCCAGTCTTGCAAAATGTGGAAAAAGACAGTCGAAAACGTGATCAATACTTCCCTTTCCTGCAATGCTGAAGTGGGTGACGTGTACAACATCCTAGAATTTCCCACTACGGAAGATGATTCCTTCGATTCAGCTAACCATATTCTGTAACGACTGGCGAATGCAAACAACGACTCACATAAGAGCTAAAACCAGACATCCTAAATGCAACATAAAGAATCCCTCCACTGGACTTCAGGAAATTGGGCCGTGAAAACAGCACCCCTCGTCGATAAAGTCATGTTTACCAAAAGCGGAATAGGAAATACCTGAAATGACTTCGGCTGTAGCCTCAAGCTCGATAGCGCTGCAGGTTTATACAAACTGGTTCGAATTCCAACGCAATTCCTATTGTACACATTCCGAATTACGCCAGAACAAGAACAACATATATTCCGATTCCACAGCTCTGGGCGTGATACAGACGCTCGATATATCATTGCCATGCCTCCTCGTCTTCCTCAAGCAACTCTGCAATTTGAAGCACTCAATTCACAGTTCTCAGGCGCGGTCCACTACAAGGACCACAGTAAAGATTGGGCTCCTCTTGGAGATTACGGAGGACATTTAAAGCGAATTTGAACCCCTGGGTGATTAGCACAACATCTGTCGACAGAGCATTGTTAGCAGTCAATCGTCACAAGGATGTGTCACTCTTCTCGTCCTAGAAATATAGAAATGTAGATCTCAATCTCCGACAAGAAAAGGTGATGACAGGCTTGTGCTCCTTTCTCAGAACTTGCACTGTACGGTATTTCATGTCCCTTAGTACAGTGTACAAAGCCTCCCCTATCTCTTGTATTGCATGCTGAGCTGCGAGATAGGATGATCAGTGGAAGAAAATAATTGATCTGTGACTCGACAAAGAGGACGTCTACCCAACATAGAATGTTGAGAACTAGTCATACTAGCGCCACCGTTCTTCGTCACAACTGAACGTGAGTATATTTGGATGTTTGGATTCCTAGCATAGCTTGTATCTTAAATTAATTCATCAAGAGCAACCTTTCAAATGTAGAATGAATTATAATTATCTTAATCATTATAGCCTTGTCAGAGAAGAGAACAATGCGACTAAACCAGAAGGAGGAGTTTCACCATTTTGAAGTTGCTGATTTGACTATGACTCGCAAAACCTAACACAACGCAAGGCAAAATCACGAACCATAAAATATGTTTAATAAAATGATGTTTAATGTGGAGGGATATCAGTGTATAAGAAGGCGATCGTAATGCACGTGATGTGCACTCCCTCTTTGTGTAGTTCAAAGTGGGAATCCCTTCAAGGGCTCTACCCACTAATATTCTATCTCTTTTCTCGTATAGTGTCGATCAAGTTCGGTAAGTTAAGAAGTCTCAGGCCGCTGGTCGGATTTGTAGATTACTTTGCAGATCCTCACAAGATTATGTATTCCTTAAATTCTCAGGGTATCTGATGAGGAGAGCTCTAAACTTTTGGAAATTACTTGTTTACTCGACAACAACCAGATGACACCGCAAAAGCCAATCTGTCAATGAAGACAAGAAATAACTGTCTCGTCATTGAATTTTACATATAAACTGATTGAATGGAAAGAGCTATCAACAAAATGGAGGTGTTTCTATTGTGGATCTTGTTAAGTCAGGGTCGCTTACAAATATTGACTGTAGCCATATCAGCGGACAGAACACCTCATCCATCTACAGTCCACTACGAATCAAACGCGCGAACGGAAATTGTATTCTACTTCAAATAAAAGCGTGATGTGCAGGTATAGAACCTGCGCACAAATATATAAGTTAGACCTAGTTCACATGATTTAACGTCATGCCCGATAAGCAGTCCGGCCTGACCGCTGCTCGCGAGTTGTAGTGAAAATAGTCTTATAAATACCTTAAACTGTGCATTACATTTCATATCAGGACACATTCACATGGAATCTAGCAAACCGAAGCGAGGCTAAACTTGACATGAGAATGGGAACTTAGGACGAAAAAGCTTCCCGCTGCAGAGCGCATTGCGCGTCCATCGTGCTGCACTCCACCGATATCCGCCAGGTCTCTCCTCCCGCCACTGAGCTGCTCCCGGTTCCATCCCGTTTCATTTCTTATTTTCATTCAACCAAATCGGTAAGCTTCTCTACCTCTTCTTCATGGAACTGCGCCAAGATTTAACTTTCTCTGTCGGAGCGACATTCACTCTTCTTCGGCTGCCTGTTTGAAACCCCCACATCCCACAATTTGTCCGTCAAGCCGATATTTCCGACCTATTACTGCACCTTTTTTGGTCACCAATTGGACCGACTGGATTAGCAGTGAACTGCACCAATACTCAGCAATTCATTACCACATCCGAGAGATTTTCAATTGGCCCAGTCGAATAGCAGTGGTGATAACCTGAGCAACCCTTCAGTGCATACCCTCTCGCCTGGTTTTTGTGTCTGAAGATCTCTGAGATAAGAAGAAGTCTCTCTGCCGGTCAATCGTACACCATTTTGGTGCTTCAATTGTTGGTATTTCTGCATTTCATGTGATAGTCTTTTATCCGTCAGCCCTCTGCAATCATAGTGCCTCTGACAACGCCAAACCGAACTCTGTGGATAACCTTTGGAAGATGAATTTAGGTTTTCAAAAGAAAATGGGTGTTTCACGCCTCAACATTTCTCCCTCACTGGAATTAAACTAGAGAATAGAGAATACGATGTGGAGCTTTCACTGTTCCGCGATAAGTTGGCTCTACTTAGAGGAATCTTGAAGGATCCGTTTACCAACGTTCTCTCCGTCTCTCTGACTTCAGCGTACGTTTCAGATCTTCCAAGGTTCAAACTTAAGGCCGTAATCAGACAGGTATACTGCTCGTCCTAATTTTCACGTCTTCATAACACGCGGCTGCTCCATATGCAAGGTGCTTACAGAGCTTCCGTGATTGCAAGCTACACATACCACCACATATTTTGTTTCACGTTTCAGGGACAACGAAATCCTCTTCATGATCATTTTACTGATGTAGCGCGCAGATTTGGAAGCATAGAACTGATCTGTGATGAAATGCACCTGGATCGGTGAAAATTTCGATTTCCTGTAACTTGTGAAGAGTCTATCTGAAAGAACATACTTTTTGCTAATAATGCAGAGAAGCGCCTGCGTATGGTAGGCAGTGGTGACGTTCTCGACAACTTTAGCACAATCCAGGCCCTTGAGAGCAATGAGACCTGAGAGACTTCAACAGCCCTACTATTGCATTGCGAACGACCTACTTGAGGAACTATTCGAGGGAAATCTGGATGATCACAGGCTATGGCATCCGAAGTCGAGAAGAAAATGTCAGTTGGATTGAGCGGCAATGGGTTGCAGAGATGGTAACATAAGGCACTACCTGAAGCAGAATGTTAAAGAAGTATGGGTCCCAAGAAGGAAAAGTCTCCAAAGTCCCCAACATCCCCCAAAGGAAAGGACAAAGAAGAGCCTTCTCCACCACCCAAGGAAGAGCCGGTTGCAGAAGTCGTTGCAGTTCCAGACCTTCCACCTGGGGAACTTCCTGGTCCCCCTCCAGTAGTAACACCACAGTTTGTGTATAACAAGGAACTTACACCCGAGCAGCTTCATCAGATACTAGCACTTTCTGTCAACCTAGAAGACGCAGCAAGGTTCGAAGACTTCTCCTTGTTCTTGTGATTACTATATCGGTGGGTGTGAATCTAATCTGTTAAATGATGTCGTAGAGGAAGTCCTCTGGAAATGATGCTCTCACTAGACACTGTTGGGAATGGCACCCATACATCGTGTCTGTGCACTCGACCTTGCAGATGCTTAGCCGGATTCATGCAACTGGGAGACGTCGTGTTCGATGCAAGAAACTTGATTCTTCTCGAGTATTGTCTTGGCAACTTGATGTAATTTCTCTTTCTTGACCCCATGAGATAATGTGTGTCAACTGCTGCATTGTGAGTTTGAATAATGGAACTTCTCTGCGTATGAGTTGTTCTGCAAAACCAAATCTCCTATCCCATAGTGATGCAATTTCAACTCACATCCACTGTGTTTCTGTTTGTAGGTTTGCCAGAAATACAGGCTTAAGCTTAAAGCAGACACATGTCACATACGATATAGGTCATATGATTCTTGATATTATCCGAGGTACTTGCTCGCAGTAAGCTACTGGAATGAACAAGTTGATGGTATATCAGGAAGAATGCATAAAGCATAACAAATTTCGATGATCAGACCCGCAACCTTAATGAGACCTAGGCTGTAGACTTCATATTGACTAAGGGAAAGTGTTAACATTTCAAGATCATGTCCGTTGAAATGTAGTACAGAAGTATCCCTGATCCCGATAAACATCAGGGACCTAAATATTTTCAAGATTTCGAGAAACAATCATCCTCGTTGTAATCATATTCTTCATCTGGAAAGAGTGGACCCTACCGGGCAAAGTAGCTCAGAGAATTTCTCCGGATTTAACTTTGCCACAGGTATAGATACTTTACGGTCCAAAGGACATTGTGTGTTTAATTCACTAGTATATACCAGAACTGCTCACCTTTCCCCCTTATGTTTGGCAAAAACAGCCGGGGGTCCCTTTGCAGATGCAGAGAGGACTTTCAAAAACAGGGTTATTGCTATGAGTATGAAGAGTGCTGATAAGCCTGAGGATCCTATTTTCACTGCGTTAGATCTTCAGAAGATAACTCCTTACTTCACTTCGACGTGCGTAAATGCCAAAAGCACGTTCTACTTTGGAGTCCATTCAGCCTTCGAGGCCAGTCCCTCGTCTTTCAACAGCAAGATATTGCTCTACAACTGTCTGCAGAGAGGAATCTCTCCTATGAAAGAACGTCATCTAGTTGTTCCAGTTTGCAGATTTCGTCGAGCTTAAGTACTGTGATGTTCTGAAGACTCTGACCTATCCAATTGTTGCATTGTGGGCAGTGTATTCCAACACTACTGCCTGTATCAGTATTGCTTCACGAAGGTACACTATAATATAACCAGAGAGGAAAGAGTTTGGATCGAGACCGCTATGGTACCTCCCTTATCCGAATCTAAGTCTGAAGAGGAGCTCGCTGCAGAGGAGGTATTGATCTAATCATCCGTTATTCCCAAACAGATAGACATCATTGATTTCACGTGGTTATATCATGCGTAGAATTAGCTAGCTCTCAGTATTTTTGTTGTGATTTTCCATACGCAGGCAGCAAGGAAAGAAGCAGCTGCGAAAGCTGAGGCTGATGCTCTAGAAGCGGAAGCCAAGGCTAAACAGGATGTGTTTGCGGTTTTGGCTGCTGACGCAGCCTTACGAGCGGAAGAAGAGCTTAAGCGCAAGCCTCTAAGTTTACACGATGCTATCGACATGGCTGTCCGGGATAAAGTCAATCAAGCCAAAAACTCTCTGATTGCAGAATACGAGTATAGGGAGAAGTTTCTGATTGACAAAATTCTAAAAGTGCAGGCAGATGATGTACTTTTCGCTGCAAGTGTGCCTGCAGGGAAGTTGAAACCAGTTACACCTGAAAAGGCAGAGACCGGGAAGTCAGCAGATAAAGCTAAGACGACTGCAAAGCCTGAAAAGTCTAATAAGAAGAAAAAGTAGCATGACTAGAGCTCGCAGCAGTTCGGAGGCAACTATCCAGGGAAACTCAGGTTTTGCACTCATATCGTGTCCAGTCGCAGGTTCCAGAGCAACTGGATGCCGTGAGTTGAAGCTTCAGTGTCTGATGGTCGCAGTTGAAGTGGAAATGAAAGTCTTGCCCTTAACCGTGAGATCTTCACGCATGGGCATTTCCATTAACGTCATTCAAGTAAGAGTTGCTCTTAAGCTAGTGAAAGTAAACCAAGTACACGTGCCTCCGTAATGCTCTTCTCGAAGTAACATCTGCGTATTGTACATGATGGTGATCATATGAAGAGATCAAGAAACGTGATTTTGACCACTTGAAACCACCAGCGGAAACATTCAAGAAAAACTAGGACAGTGCGGCAAAACAGAGCACAATCACTGCGGATGCGATCAAATAAGTCATTCATTTCAGAGAGTATTGTCAGATTTTACAATTCTCACCTTTTGAGAATAAAACAATTGCTGTGACAGTATGGAGGGTTAGAACAAAAAGGTTGTGCATAACTACTGCGTTACTTTGGCCTTGCTGCTTGAGCTCAAGGTCTTGGAGAGGACAAAGCAGTCTGGAGGCTCGATATGCTTGTAGTAGTTCTTGATGGTCTCAGTAATCTCGAAGTCAAATTTCTTGTAGAACTCAATGGCAGCATCATTGTTGGTCTGCACGTGTAGATACACTTCCACGATTGTGGGATCTTGTTCACATTGTTCCAGTGTCTTCTTCAACAGCTTTGACCCTGAGTTACAAATTAAAAAATGATCAGGCAAATTCCTATTCATCACTACAGCTCAGGCACATCGATCTGAAGGGGTCCTCGTGCCCCATTGATCAACTAGATCCTGTAAAAGTACAAGGGGATGTCCATACGCCAAACTTGAAACACAAGGGGAGAGCCTCACCCGGAGAGGAGAACTTGTAGCCCACCAAAACCCATATCGTTAACGCGGATGCAAGTTATTACAATAAAACAAACAGAGCGCGCACCCGGATCAACAAAACATCTCAAAATTTTCAATTCTTTAGGCAAGAGTGACGATTTCTGGATAACTCAGGATCCGTGGAGGATACGTGGAGGAGCCAACTCACCAATCCCTATTCTCCGATATGGTGCCAGTACACCAAGGGTCATAATGTAGAGTCGAACACCAGCGCCACCTTCCTTTCTCTCGAGCCGACAAGCTATGGAACCAACACAGAGATCCGCATAGTATGCTACAATGACAAAGAGAGGTGCAATCAGCCAACACTCCGCATTCCGCAAATGCAGCTGTGTTTAAAAAAAAATCCATCTTCTAAAACGACATACCAAGCTCAAATCAAGGCACCAACGATCTCTCAGATACAAATTGGCCCCCTCATCTTAACACAACTGAGACAGATGCGAAGAAGAGCAAGCTAGTCAACCAATCTCTCATACCTAGCTTCGTGAAGTCCCCAGATGACAATGCGTCGGTGTAGAACTTGTCTTGATACGACACGGGAAAGATAGACATATTCAGCTTCTTCAATTGCATGAGATTCTTGTCCCTCACCGTATCAAACGAAACGTAAACATCCTGCGGCCTACCCATCTTCAGGGCACCAACTTTCTCCTCCTCTGCTGCTGCGAATAACTGAATTCAGCTCGACCAAATCCCCACCGAATTCACTCACTCTATCCCTAGGGCTTTACGACAGCCCCTACACAGTTCAGTCCTCTGTCTGACTTAGGAGAGCTCAAGCATAACAGGAGACTGGAGCAGTCACAGTGTGGGGGGTGCCTCTTTGCATTTCACAGCCATGGAAGGAAAGGAAATGACTAATTCTGGGTCTCGGTAAACTTCTCATGAGGACCTGTTTACTTCCCGGAGATAGATTTACAGGTACCGGGTTCTCCAGTAAATTTAGTTAATTGTCGGGGAAAGTTCCGGGAGGATTTTTGTTAGAGAACCACCAGCATTGTATTTGACGGGCACATTCTCGATGACAGAAACGTCAAACCCCGTCGGAACAAGTTGCACTATTCGCCGAGTATTTTCGAACATGGATGCCGGGCACAGATGACAACGAAAAGTTGTGCGCGGGAAATTCGGAGCACTTCGTCTCCTTCTCTCCGTTGTTGTCAACCTTGTTGACAAGTAGAACCCACTGTGAGCTACCTTGACGTGGTAAGCATTGTGTACAACAAAAGCCGCCAATAGCATCCAGCATGTGGTCCAACCTGCAACGTGTAGGCCCTGATTTACTTTCATGCATGACTGCAGAACGGACGAGAATGGAATGGAGCTATCTGCCCAATTTACTATAGTTCATGTACAGAGTAGTTTATTTAACTCTAAGTTTATAGGTGAGGTATTCCCCATCAATGAACCTAATTTTCTTCTTCATCATGCTATGTGGTCAGTGTATCCCGAGATGATAAAAGAATTCGAATTAATGAAATTAATTTAGATCAAATATTCTTTTTCGTGAATTCTTTTTCTCCCAAGTATTCTGAATGTCTTCATAAATGCAATTATGTTATATACTAATAACCATAAATAAATAAACATACATGGACATAAGTTTAAAAAACAAAAATAAACAGGTTCAAACGCTTAGAATTACTATTCAATGCAATCTATGTACTAATTATTCCTATGTATGTAATGCAGTTTCTGTACTAATTGTTACTTTACGTAAAATCGGAATGTTTTGACTAATTGATGACTAATTAATAGTATAAACAATTCAAATTATGGTATTAAATGTGTTTGAATCATCTTGATAAATATAGAGTTCACAAGAGTTCTACTGATGACGTTGGATTCAATTCACTCTACATTCTCAACCAACCCAAAACTCCCGATCCATGTCAAATATTCATGTTCATAGTTTGACCTAAGAGAATGTGCATTAAAAAATTTTCTTTCAAAATCGCTATTTTGAATGCACATTTGATCTCATGCTCTGATTTATCAGTACTAAATATAATCAAATTTATGACAATAAATGTGCATTAAAAATAACTTTCCATAAAGTCCTTTGAGGAGAGAAATTATGAGAGCTGCTTTGCTTATCTTCAACACTTGTTTGTTGATATCATTTCCATTATTTAAATCAAATATTTATATATACTATACTCAGTAAATTATTAATAAGTTTGATTATAAACTAATATTCACTTTGAACGCTATGTCCAAAGTTTTAACACACTCTTCTATAAACTTTTGATTAAGTAATCTATATACAATAACACTCTCTATATATATATATATATATATATATATATATATATGGTGATGATAGATGATTCTCCATCAAATCATAAGGGAAGGATGCTTAGATGACTAACTGCAAAAGGTGATATATGGTCCTTAATTTTATTAAACTTTATTGCAATCGATTATTGGGGAGGTTGACTAACAAAGAAGAACAAAGAGTTACGTGATGTTGATGAGGCATGGATACTTGTCTCGGTCAAAATAAATTGACATCTTTAATTACTTATTTGTATCTTTGACCTGATTTTCACTTTAAATGTGTAAAATTTTACATATTTTGTTAATTAAGTTGACAAGGAAGTTTTGTTTATAATTCAATGCAAATTGAGAACTATCAACCAAGTCTGATCTAGTCAAAAACTTCAACGTATCCAATTTGAATCTTTTCTATTCAATTGCTTCTTGTTTGATCATTTCCTACTTACTTCAGTTCCTAGAGTGCTGTAATACGACTCTTACCTAGTATACTTCTTACGTTTCTTCTAAATAAGAAACTCCCGTCTATAAACTTCTTCCAACTACCATATCTAATCTTATATGCACTATATTTACCAGTTTATTTGTTATATTATCCTTTATGTTATTACCTTTATGGTAGAATATCCTATTGAATAACTTTTAATCTATATTATTTCCACTAAATAGTTTATCAATTGCTCTAAATACTTAATGGATCAATATCATATTATTGAATTAATATTTATATCATCATAGTCATCACACATCTATATTATTTATTTTGAATTATTTGTCTTTGTTTCCTACAAATTTCTAAAATGTTATATTCCAGATTTTTATCAATTAAAGTTATAAAAATTAATTCTAGATTTTTTAATATTTAGAGTAAAGCTTCTTATTAGATTAGCTTGTTTAGTCTTGGTATAATTAATATGATGATTCAAATTTAGATCCATCCAAAATCATCATGCTTTCATAAAAAATTTATTTATCAAGATTTGAGACTATCCACTACTCGCAACTCATGACCACGTTGAGATATTAAAGAGATAATTTTTTCCACCTAGAATGCTATTTATAGAAGATAACAATACATGTTTGCAAATAAGTATATCTCTCCTTTCTCAATAACAATTAGTTGTAATAAAATAAAATATTCATACATGATTTTTTTGGTAAATATAGGAATAAAGAATTACATTAAATGTGTTCTTTTCAAATCTCCACAAAGGTTGTTTTTAGATTTACAGAGTTATTGCATGTAATTTTTCCTAAAGCAGCATATTAATTCCTCACTTTCTTCCTTATAATTCTTTAATATTTTATTAGTTTTTATACACTCAAGAAATAAGAAGAATAATATAAATTTTGTATTTTTATGTGTTTATATAATATAATTTTGAGGATATTAAATATATGATGAGATACATTATTATTTAAAATTTGTAAATCTTCATACTAAAAATATGTGAATATTTTAAAACTTGCTTTTTAACACTATTAAAATTATTTCAATCAGTAAGGTTTTTCTTATATATGATGTGCTAATAATATAAAAAATACATTTTTTGTTAACTGATTGTTAGCAAATTTTGTTGTATGTAAACACCATCTATGTATTCTCTTAGCTAATCAATCATATTCTAATATCACCTACAAAATATAACTATCTCTATATGACATTTTTGAAACATAGTTATTACCAATAAAAAACTTCATCGCTCAAAACTCCGATGCTCCAAAGGAGCACATTGTCTTTATTATATAGAAAAGAGAATCCATTCAAAGAGAACTCCACCCTTAGATAAGATGCATGGATTGGTGATATCTTAGCGAGCTCCATCCTTAGATCGATTGCATGGATTGATGACATGTTAATCTTTGTCCTATTTGGTTGGTTGCACAAGTTGCACATTTGGTTTGTCCATGAGTTTGAGAATGATAGGCCGTGTACAAAGCAAGCTTGGTGCCAAGTATTTGGAAGAATGCTTGCCAAAATTTTCAAGTGAATCAAGGATCACGGCCGGAGATGAGTACACAAGGCATCCCATGATGCTTGAAGACATAATCAAAGTAAATTTGTGCCAATGTATAGAGATCAAAGGAGCATCCACAATATCAAAGGTTGGTGCCAAATGGATTTGCTTACTACGCTTATCCACAAATACCACCATTGTTGTGTGACCTTGCTTTGTCTTTGGCAAGGATGTGATTAGATCCAAGCTCACATGTTCACATTGAGTAGATGGAATGGGGAGTGGTTGAAGGAGTCCACTTGGTTTCTGGTTGCAGGTCTTGTTGCGTTGGCAACTCTCACATGATCAAACAAACTCTTGACATCTCGTGCCATGGTGGGCCACTACCATTGGCATTGGCGGGTACCTAAGGTCTTGTCTACACCCATATGACCAATGATTGGTAAGTCATGGGCTTCTTGAAGGCGCACAAATCAGAGATCACCCTTGGTTGGAACATAGATCCGGTTCTTAAAGAATAGAAGACCTTCCTTGAAGGAGAAGGTGTTGTACTCCTTGTCGCATGCTACAAGATAACCTTGTACCATCTGAAAGAAAGGATCTTGTTGTAAAGCTATCTTAAACCTCAATTTGGACTTTAGAGTTGATTGACACCATCGTAATTACCACCGTGATGAGAGGAAGAGACTTCAAATCAGGTCATTATGGGCATCGGGGATGACATGGAACCAACCGGTTTTGTACTCAAGTTTGATGTCAAAAAATTGTAGTTGTTCCTCCCATCGATGATGTCTACTCTTCATGTGTTCCAAATGTAATGTTTGCAACAAGGGTTTGTGATTGGTTTGTATGATCACTTGTTTTACCAAGAGATAATGTCTCCATACCTTGGTAGCATATACTATTGCTAGTTGTTCTTGATCTTTAGGTAGAGTAATTCCTTTTTGCGGTATTTAGTCGCCAAGATACAAAGGCAATAAGAGGTAATGCAATTGGGAATTCATGTTGCAACATGGCTCCAATTGCACCACATTAAAGATAGTCTAAAATATAACTCATAATTGTCTTTTTTATACATTAGGGATCTTGAAACATGACTCTTAACTTTTAATGGATTAAGGGATCAAACTATACAATTTATCATTTAAATTATATTTAATTTAGATTAAAATTATTTTAATAATTTCTAAATTTTTACTTAAATATGATTAAAACATTTATAATTTAAATTAAAAATATACCTAATTTAAACAAAAAATTTACTCAAATATAATTCATGATAATTTTGAAAGTTATCACATCATTCATCAAATTCTAAATTTGAATTTAAATTAAGAATATTTTAATTAGTTTTAAATTTTAGAAAATATTTAATTTTAACATCAAATCTTCTTTGAATATACACATAAATATGTTTCAGATGTCTCTTAAATCCAAAGAAATACACCAATGCTTAATCTTAAAGTACCCAATGTCAATTAAGTAAACACATGATTGTAAATGATGGGGTCTTCCATCCTTCTTGTTTTCACATGGGGTAGTCTTCTTCTAGTCATGGAGGAGAGTGAACAGGAGAGGAGAAAGGAGGCAAGGATATTCTAGAGTTTTAGAGAGCTCATCTTCATACCTCACATGAGTGAATAGTAGATTTTGTTTGTTCTTCAATTTTGGCTCCATTGGTACCTAAATTGAAGACTATGGAGAATTGAGTAGAAAGTTATGAGTACTTTTAAGTTTTTTAGGGTTTAGAGTGACTAATTCACATAAAGAGTAATGGGTGGGGAATTTTCATTTCTAATCCCTAAGTATTCATGCTTGAGATCCATGTGAACTTAGTTTGAAATTTTTTGAAATGAAAATTAAAAGTTATAGAGAGTTTATAATTTAGGGTTTGGAGGGATTGTATTTACTCATGTGAGTTGAGATGTGAGGGGTTGTGGTTTTGTAGGTATGAGGAGATATGGAGAGGAGAATTGTGTGTTACTGTTGTTATTCTTGTGCTAGCCATGGCTATACTCCCCATGTGGGGCTGCCAAGAGCAGCTCGAAATACAACATGCCCGATGTGTCCTTGAAACTTTACCTTGCAAGGGGTAAAGACCCATGTGAGAAGTATGCACAAGCACTATGATTGGACCACTTGCAATGCTCATGTGAGACAAGCGACCATATCGATAGTGGTGACACTCAAGATTATGCACGTTTCTTCTATCTCTTTGTTGACCGTTCCAAGGATATCGATTGAGTAGTGGGAATGGTTAGCATCTCAAGCGGGTTGTATTTTGGGGTTTATTTGAGACTAGTTTTCCATGTCCACATCTATTCTATAAGCTACCTCATAAACTTCATGATGAGGCTAGATAGTCTTTTTGCCTACCACTTGATTGTTTGGCACGTGATCCCTTGGACGAGTTAGCATGGTTCTTATTTCTCTTACTCCTTTGATGGTGTCTTTGTTATGCTAGAGTGAGACGTACAAAGCATAGAGAAGTGGCTGCTAGATTTCATCAATTCCAAGCCGGAGATTGGGCTGCCCTATAGGAGGAGCTGGTTAAGAGATTTTAAGAGACTTTAAGAGATTTAAGAGACTTTAAGATTTTAAGAGACTCCTATTTTAAGAGATAGATTCTACCACATGATACCATAGAGTCCACTCGATTATAACAATGTAAGGCATTGGGTAAGGTAGAAGAGTTTAGTAAAACAACACGAGTACTACACCCTTTGTTTATAGCTAGTCCTATTTTTGAGACTATCTCTTCCCTACACTCACTACGTCCTATGGCAGGAGAGAGAGTACCATTAGAAGTCTTAGATTATCAACTTGAATAGCTTTCATGTCTTGATAGGTCACTTTTTGCACAAGTTTTGTGCACCTTCCCTACCTCTCCTCAAGAGGTTCATCAAGGATGGTATATAAGCATCTTGGATATTACTTTCAAGCAGATGATCCTTCTAGTGGATTTACCAACTTGTTTCAGGTGGTTGTAGTAGTAGTAGAAAAGGTCCTTATGTCAATTAGTCGGGTGTCAGCGGCTAGATAGTTTCTTGCAATGGAGAAAGGCACAAGGGGCATTAGACCGATTGTTATTGGAGAGATCTTTTTGTGCTTGGTTAGTTGCACCATTGTGCTTCAACATCGATCCTACTTCCAAGAGCACCTCAATCCATATCAATTTGGAGTAGCTACACTTGGAGGTTGCAAGGCTATTCCCTAAGCATCAAAGCACTCCTAGATATCTATTTAAAGTGGATTGTCCTATAGGTGGATGTTGAGAATGCTTTTAATAACATCTCTCGGGCATCCATGGTTAGGAAGCTTAGGGAGGCCGGTGGATACTTGGTGAGTTTCATTCTCTTTGTTTGGTTCTTCTATAGCTCTCTTGCTTCCATTTACTACTAGCATAGGTGGTCATAGGGAGGAATCTTGGAATCAATTGTTGATACATGATAGGGAGAACCTTTGAGGGGACCTTTGTTTGCCATGGCTCACACTTTTGAGTGTATAAAGGGGGATTTTGCACATAGAAATACATCTCTACTGATCTAGTGTAGAGATGATGGCACCTATAGCATTTTTGGGTAGTTGGGCTTTCTTGGCACTCCTACTTTTCTCTCATTTTGTGGTTGTTGATAAGCTAGTTTTGGAGACTTATGTGATTGAGGTGGAGGAGGGATCCTTTTCTCTCTAGGTGTTATTGTGGTAGACAAGAGATGTTCTATCCCCATGGGCATGGGAGGACCTTCCATCCTTTGCTTCACTATTGTCACATTGGACTAGAGGTTTACAATCTTCCTTGATCGAGCGACAATGTTAGCATATGCTACATTCTCTCTTAGTTGACTTGTCCATTCCTTGGGTCACTAGAATACATCTTCACTCTTGCTCCAACAAGGGTGTAGGCTTTGGATCCTAGCTTGACTATGCATTATGGAATTTTGACTTGTACCAACCACTTTCTCTACAACAATAAGGTTCCGCTTAAGTTTGGTCCACATGTCTACATCTTTGTTCCCACTTGTGAGTGTGGTTCTATACTAGATGCAACAACAATCTATATGACATGGTATCTTTATGGAAGATAGAAGATAGATACCCATGATGCCACCAAGGATATAATGTTTGCTATGACACAAGAGAGTGGATACCTTGCTTGGATGGAGCGTTATTCTTTGTAGACAATATGTGTCAAAGCAGACTTGTACTTGGTTTGAGATGATCAAGTGACAATGGCAGATGTTGTGGTTATAGACCCTATGAGTGATGTAGTTTTGGAAGGAGTGATTACTCATCCTCTTGGATGGGCAGCAAGCGGAGTTGCAACATGCAAGGTCTCCAAGTATAGAGGTATAAAACAAGGTCACATCTTTATTCCTCTAGCCTTGGAGTTATATGGAGCGATGGACATGTCATTCAAACTATTTTTCAAGGAGTGCACAAGAGCTTATCATATTAGATGCCAAGGAGCACCACTCTCAATCTCATACGTTGTAGCATACTTTAGACAACATGTGTCCATTGTTCTACAAAGAGCATTAGCTGGTGCAATCCATAAGAAAGCAATCATTCTAGGTGATGCTTTTTTGGATGCTCCAATACTTTGTAGACCTTACAACTTGCATAGCTTGGATATCTTATGTATGATAGGGCAGATTTCTCATATCAATATTTTTGGAGCCTCGCCTTATTCTACCTCTTTTGTCTCTCCTTTGTATGGGCCGATGTGGTCTTCCCATCCTTCTTGTGTTCTATATGGTAACCTTTTCTTGTTGTCTCTTCCTACTACTTACTTTTAAAACAAGACTGCCTCCTACTATAGTAGGTCCCTATAGGAGTGTAAGTATCTCAATCTGCCCTTGGAAACAACAAACAATAATGGACGGGGATGTTAAGCAAGGATAAAGAGGAAGATAGGGATAGGGCAATAGATGGGAAAGGGGAGTGGGAGACAATAGGCAAGGAAGGTAGGGGATCATGGATGGAAATGATGAATATAACGATCACAAGAATAGGAAAATAAGAAGAGTGATCTACCCTAGAAATAATAAAAGAGAACGGAGATAATAGATAGGGATGACAGGTGGGGATAGGGATTGGTAATAGACGGAAAAGGGGAGTGGGAGATGGAAAGTAGGGAAGGGGGGGAGTAATGGATGAATAAGACAACCATGGGAATAAGAAGATAAGAAGGGAGATGTGGACAGGGTGGGTTCTTTATGCCACCATGCATGATGCATAGGTTTATCCTAGTTGGAAATGATTGTCAAATCTCTCTACCTATGATGGAAACCAGATCAATGTCAAAAGGAACTCTCTTTTATTTAAAGAAGCACAATTATTGTCCTATATATATTGGAGTTTTGGAAAATTGCATATCCTCACTCAATATATTTGGACTTTCTTGAAACCATTCATTTGATTCAATTGACAAAGTTCTACAATCATGCCCTAGAATCTTGATAGTCTTTACTTCAACTTTGGGTGATATAAATTGGTGGGTCTCATTGAATCTTTGTGAAAGATAACTTGGAACTTGGGATTGAAGAGGAGAAGGTAATGTTTGATAATTTTTTTACCGGAGTACTATAATGGTGTATGCTTGGAAGTCTTGAATTTGGAATTTGTAGGATTTTTTTTAAACAAAGAGAAAATTTGCAATTTCATTGACGGCTAAGTCAAATGGATTAGTATGAATTGTGAATGGATTTGAGTTAAGTTGTTAGTTGCTGCAATAAATTTACAATGGATTGATATTGGAGGATTAATATTACAAATTAGTCAAAAAGCAAAGGTGATATACAAGATGAGACAAGACACAATGGCTGTTAAGATTAGAGTTATTGTATTAGGCATTCCAAAATAAGATTAGAATTTTCTCAATGAGATAAAGGATTTATTGATTTATTGATTGAAGGTGTAAATTTTTATTTGTGGGATTTCAGTAGGGAGAGGAATGTTTAAAATTTTGTGGTGATCATTCTAATTTCTTGCTTTCAAAGGTCTAGAGTAAGACAATTGAAGATTTCTTCAAAGTGGCAGTTGGAGTCATGGAGAAGCTTGGTTGGTATCGGGGATTGGACCTAACTATGGAGTAGATTTTGAATAGGATTGACCCCTTTGGGTAACAAATAAGCTCATATATCTCTTATGAATCTTTATTTAATATTATTTATTTTTTAGTTTTCTTTTCCTTTCTTAAATTTTTTGGTCTACAATTTGTGTATAGGTGTTTGGTTATGTGTTTTATCTTATGTAGAAGAACCCTTTAAATAAATAAGGAAGGCAACTACATATAGCAAATGAGCTTAACCTTTGTAATAAACTAGCGTGTGATGCTTTGAATCCTTGTAATGAACTAGCTTTTGATGCTCTCACTTTGTTCTTGGATATAAGGATTTAGGGGACTACCATAGGCAATACCTTTGTCTAGCACTTCAAACTTCTTATGTGCAATCTAAAAGTAAATTCTATTGTTGAATTTTTTGATACAAACCCACAATGATCTATGTTCATCTCAATGGAGTCCCTTCCATCCTCTTGTCACTTCCTTTGCCATTCTCAAGAGAAAAATCTACATGATTAATTATTATATGAATGATCCCACAACTTTGGCACATCCATTCTTGATCTTTATACCATTGCTAATACCTCCAATTCTATTATTCTACCACCACTGCATAATCAGACTTTTCCTCCTTATGCCCTCAATATGACTATAAATATCACCTTATCAACAACCCATATCATCTTGTCTGGATTGCTTGTAGGTAGAGATAAGCCTAGTGTGATACTCTAAGGACAAGAGAAGAGAGAAAACACAAATTACACACTCAACATTTGGTGCCCCAAAGGAGCACCTTCTCTTTATTATATAGACAAAGAGGATCTCCTCCAAGGAAGCTCCACCATAGGATTAGGCACACAGATAGGTGACCTGTCATCAAGCTCCACCCTTGGATTACTTACTTGGATGGGTGACATGTTGGTCTAGGTCCTATTTGGTTGGTCAAACAAGCTTTGACCAGAGTGAATCTTTTAGGGAATCTTCATGTAGGAGTCTCAAAATCACGTAAGGTACCATTGGAAAGCTCTCGATGAGACAAATGAGGGGGGAGGGAAAGCCAACTTCTCCTCTATTGGGGGGGGGGCCCACTCATTTTTGAGGCTTAATTCATCCGTTTAGGCCTCCAAAATTGCCTTCAAAGATTTTAGGCATATTTTGGTTCCTACTCTATTAATAGAAGTCCCCTTTTGGTGATACCTCTTTCTGATCTGCTTAGTCCATCATATGTAACATCCTTCAAGATGTTACCAAACCAATTCTCACATTTAAATCATATGTCTAGCTATTGGTTCTAAGGTTCTCAAGTCTATTTTGGTTTATGCTCTATTAGTAGAAGTACTCTTTTGGTGATACTTCTATTTGATCTATTTTGACCATCGTGTATAACATCATTTTAGATGTTACCAAACCAAATTTCACATCTAGATCATATGGCTAGCTCTTGGTATTACAAACCTCCCTCCTTTTAAGACGCAACGTCCTCGTTGTGCAATTGTTGCTCAAATGCTTGCACCAACACCGGTGCATGTGTCAAATTGGCAGCGGGCTCCCAAGTTGCTTCATAGAAGGGGTAAAATTTCCATTATACAAGATAGTCCACCCGCCGATGGCAAGTACCACGCATGCATTTTTTGAGAATACGCTCCACTTCATATTCTTCAGTGCCATCAATGAGTGTTGGACACGGTTGAATGTCTTGTGTGGAATGACCTTGGCCTGATCGGAGAGCATATCTACATAAAAGGGAAACATGGAATACTGGATGGATCTTCATGTGTGGTGGTAGCTCAAGGTGATAGGCCATAGCACCAATGTGACAAAGAATCAAGAAAGGCACAATAAAACAAGGTCTGAGCTTACGAGGTCCAACTAATGTGAGGTTGGTTGTCGATAGCCACACTTGATCCCCAACATTGAACTCCATGTGCCTACGATGTGCATCAACATAATGCTTTTGTCAATTTTGTGCACTCTGTAATCTGTGCTTGGCGCTCTCCACACTATGTTGGATCCTAGAAACAAATGTGCTGATGGCATCGACCTTGGTAGCCATTGGACGGATCTTCATCAAGCTAGAAGGTGTGAAGGGATGCTCACCATACATGAGGAAGAACAAAGTGACATGGGTGGATGTATTCACTGAATTGTTGTAAGCAAATTCCACCAACGGGTGTAAAGTGTCCCACCTCTCTTGCTCTTCTAAAGTGAAGTCGCGTAACATGTCTTTAATCGTGTAACTAGCCCGCTCTGTTTGGCCATCTATTTGTGGGTGATAAGTTGTAGACATGGCCAACTTGGTTTTGAAGAAACCAAAGAGTGTTTGCCAAAACAAACAGGTGAATTGAGTGCCTCTATTGGTAATAAGTACTCTAGACAGGCCATGGTGAGGGAAGACTGCATCTAAGTATAATTGAGCTAGTTGTGGAGCGGTCACATCCCTGGTGGTAGGGCGTATATGAATCATTTTGCTGAGCCGGTCCACAAAGACCACAATGGAGTCAAACCCTAAGGTGGTTTTGGGTAATTCACAGACGAGATCCAAACTCACTTGTTCCCAATGTTGGGTAGGCATGGGAAGAAGTTGAAGGAGCCCTGCATGAGCTTGATTAAAATCTTTGTTCTATTGACAAAGTAGGCAGCTGCGCACGTAGTCTATCACATCGTTGCTCATCTTGGGCCAATAGTAATGGTGCTGGATTGCATCCAAGGTCTTATCCACTCTAACATGACCTGCAATGGCCAAATCATGACATTCCACTAGAATGGTGGTGCGTAATTCTTGGACATTTGGGATCCATAATCTATCATCACAAAAGGTGAGTCCTTGGGTGCTGGTGACGCCTTTGGATGATTGCGCTTCTACAATATGTGGATCAGTTTTTGTAGCAGCCAAAATCTCTGGCTAAAATTTAGGGTTAATCTTAACCTCTACCACCAAGTTGTTTGCCATTGGCATGCGGGTGAATGCATCTGCAAGTTGCTTCTTACCTTCCACATAGGTGATTGACATGTTGAAGTGTTGTTGCCACTCTGACCACCGAATCTGGCGATGAGATAGATCCTTTTGCATCTTGAGGTAGACTAGAGGTTTGTGGTTTGTCTCTACTACAAATGCCTTCTCGCCCAAATAGTGCTTCCAATGCTTGGTTGTTAGAACAATGGCTAGCTCTTCTCATTCTATGGTGTGGTAGTTGCACTGCCGGTAACAACTTTTGAGAGAAATATGCAATTGGATGCCATCCGTCATGCCACTCTTGTTGTAGGACTGCTCCTATTGCTATGCCTGATGCATCTATAGCCAACTTGATTGGTCATTTTGGGTCATACCACTTCAAGATTGTTGCATGTAGCAAGGCGGCTTTCAATTCTTGAAAGGCCAACTCTTGTGCAGTTCCCCATGTCCACTTCTTCCCCTTGCCAAGTAGTGCCATTAAAGGCTGTGCAACCTTGGAGAAGTCCTTGACAAATCTATGATAAAATCCCATCAACCCCAAGAAGCTCTTGAGTTGAGTCTGATCTTTTGGGGCACTCCATTTTTGAATGACCTCTATTTTATTCATCAATACTTGAATACCCTCTACACTTACTCTATCCCCCAATTAGTCTACTTCAGACTTGCCAAACTTGCACTTTGAGATTTTGGCGTACAATTGATTTTGTCTTAGAATCTAAAGGACTTCTTGTAGATGTTGTTTATGTTCCGTCATTTGTGCTATTGTATACTAAGATATCATCCAAGAAGATGATAACAAACTTATCCAAGTATGGACAAAATATGTCATTCATTAGACTCATGAAAGTGGCAGGTGCATTGGTGAGGCCAAAAGGCATCACAAGATACTTGAAGTGGCCATACTTGGTTCAAAAGGCAGTTTTGTACACATCTTCCTCTGCAATTCGGATTTGATTGCAACCACTCTGCAAGTCCAATTTTGTGAAGTATCTTGCTCCATGGAGTTGATCAAATAGGTCATCCATGCAAGGTAAGGGGTATTTGTTCTTCACCGTTTGCTGATTGAGACCTCGATAGTCAATGCACATGTGCATTGTACCATCCTTCTTCTTCACAAACAAGACAAGAGCCCCATATAGTGATACGCTAGGTTGGATGAACCCCTTTTGCAGCATCTCCTCAATTTGAGTCTTACATTCCTCCAACTCATGAGGTGATATGCGATATGGGGCCTTACAAGGAGGTGTCTTCCTCGAGAGTGTCTCAATTTTATGATCTACTCTTCTTTTTGGTGGTAATCCTAAGGGTAGATCATCGGGAAAGACATCTTGAAATTCATCTACCACATCCTTCAATTTCTCAGGAACTTGTCCATCGAGTTGTGCACTCTAGACTTCTCTTATTAGACCCATGAAACATCTATCGGTCTTACAAACAGTTGCCGTCCCTATGACATATAGAGGCAGATCCTGCTTGGGTGATTTTTCTTTAACCCCAATGATTGACCATTGGTGGGTTCTCACTACTTTCTTCCTCCAATCTACCATAGTGTTGTAATGCTCCATCCATGGCATGCCTAAGATTGCATCATAACGAGCTAATTATATCACTTGCCACTCAATTGCTTCCTGATATTCTCCTATAGAGAGTGTTACTTGTCTAGGTAGTGATTCAATCCTCTCTATTTGCCCGTTAGGCAATTCTACTTCTTCAATAATATCCCTCTCTAGATCCATTCCCAATCTTATTACAACAGAGTGAGATAAGAAATTCTCTGTTGCTCTCAGATTGATTAATACTCTCACTTGATTGCCTTCTAGGACTCCATTCACGACAATCAATTGTGAGGTTGCCTTTTGGGATCTTTGCACATTAGTCTTCTTCTTTCCCTTGCTTCTCTTCTTCCTTATTGAGCCAGTAAGGCCGCAAGGTACATTTACTAGCAATCTTTGTTTTTTGAAGTGATTTCTACCTCCTCCTCTTCAATGCGCCTCTCCATGTTGTTCAAAGATCACTTTTACAAAGGCAGAGGGCCTCTAAGGAAACTAGTGCGACAGTCGGTAGATATGTGCTCAATATGGCCACAATTGTAACAACAATGTTGTTCTCCTCGAGTTCCATCTCCTTGTAGGACTCCATCTCTTCGTTCTTCTACCCGTCCATGCTCTCCTTAAAGCGGTCGTGCTCCTTGATCTTGAAATTGAAGGTTGCCTAACTCCATCGGTACTAGTCCGCCCATGTGTGGCATTTCTGCTCAATAATTTTGAGGTAGAACTACTCCTTCACCTCCACCCAATGCTCTTGCTATTCTTTGCACACAAGCAATGGCTTCAAATACCGTGCGAGGGTTTTGCACCATGACTTCTTGGCAAATCTACTCCTTTAACCCTTGTTTGAAATTGTTGAGAGCCTCTGCTGGACTCATATTGGTTATTGCAACTTGTAGATCCAAAAATGCCTCCATATACTCTTGTACGCTATTCTTTTGTCTCAATTTCCATAGTCAAGTTTGAGCCATTTGTATAGAATCCACCAATTGGAAATTCTTCAGCAATCCCTCTTGCATTGCTGTCCACGTGACCTCCCTTCTCTTTGCCAACATGGATCGTTCCCAAGCATCATACCATTTGAGGGCTTTATCAGTCAAGTACCCACATGCAAACACGCCTGCAACATGCTCCGTGATCTCTGTTGAGAACAATCTGAAATATCAATTCATTCTCGAGATCCAATTTTCCACTACTCCCATCATACGCTGCTCCTTGTAAGGCTCGATGTTGCAGGTCTTCTTCATCCGGAGTAGCAATGTGGCTTCATTGTTGATAGGGTTTGTAGGCACAGGTGCCTCTCCAAGTACTTCAATCGTAGGTATTGGGTTTTGAGACGGCTCTTCTTCTTGCATGGCTTGATCATTCCTAAGGATTTGCACTTGACTTTGTAATGTCTCAATCGTCATCTTAATCACTTGAATTCATTCAACATCCCTTGCATTCCTTGCACCAGCTCTTGCAATTGCGGATCCATGGTTCCTGCAACACTCAATTGTTGATGTCTACTTTAATACAAAGTCAATATGATCACTCTAGACGGCACACAAATTATCAGAACTACCATTGGGACCTCCAAAGCTATCACTCATTGGTAATACTTCTTGCCAAAATTCTTAACCACAAAATCTCTAAACATCACTTTCAGTCTCACTACATCACAGATTTCTACTTGAGTGTTGAAAGGGAGAGGATTTAGGACATTCACATCCATATCATCATAGTAGAATGTAGATTGTCAAATCCCACTCTCTGTCATATATCACCACATGTAGAATCAAGAATAGCGTACAAGAGTATGTGGAGGCATTTCTGGATCTACAAGTTGCAATAACCGACATGAGTCTAGCAAAGGCTCTTGACAATTTCAAACAAGGGTTAAAGGATCGGATTTGCCAAGAAGTCATGGTGCAAAATCTTTGCACGGTATTTGAAGCCATTGCTTGTGCACTGAGAATAGTAAGAGCATTGGGTGGAAGTGAAGGAGTAGTTCCATCTCAACATTATCGAGCAGAAATGCCACACATGGGTTGACCCGTACCAATGGAATTGGGCAACCTTCCATTTTGAGATTGAGGAACATGACCGCTTCAAGGAGAGCGTGGACAAGTAGAAGAACAAAGAGATGGAGTCCCATGAGGAGATGGACGCCATTGTTACAATTGTGGCCGTATTGGGCACATATCTACCAACTGTCGCACTCGTTTCCCTAGAAGCCCTTGGCCTTCATACATGCAATCTTTGAACAACATGGGGAGGTGCATTGAAGAGGAAGAGGTAGAAAACACTTTGGAAAACAAAGATCGCCAGTAAATGTATTTTGCAGGCTTATTGGCTCAATAAGGAAGAAGAGAAGCAAGGGAAGGAAGAAGATTAATGTGCAAAGATCTTGAAAGGCAACCTCACAATTGATTGTCGTGAATGGAGTCCTAAAAGGCAATCAAGTGAGAGTATTAATCGATCTGGGAGCAACAGAGAATTTCTTATCTTGCTTTGTTGCAATAAGATTGTGAATGGATCTAGAGAGAGATGGGAGTGAAGAAGTAGAGTTGCCTAATGGGCAAATAGAGAGGATTGAATCTCTACCTAGACGGGTCACACTCTTTGTAGGAGAATATCAGGAAGCAATTGAGTGGTGAGTGATACAATTAGCTTGTTATGATGCAATCTTAGGCATGCCATGGATGGAGCATTACAACCCTATGGTAGATTGGAGGAAGAAAGTAGTGAGAACCCTCCAATGGTCAATCATTGGGGTTAAAGAAAAATCACCCAAGCAGAATCTGCCTCTATATGTCATAGGGACGGCAACTGTCTATAAGACCAATAGATGTTTCATGGATCTAATA
The DNA here is from genome assembly GCA_948567375.1 of Lunularia cruciata. NCBI lineage: Eukaryota > Viridiplantae > Streptophyta > Marchantiopsida > Lunulariales > Lunulariaceae > Lunularia > Lunularia cruciata. Next base: position 45,705,754 of record OX419757.1, read on the forward strand.
AGAGAAGTCCAGAGTGCACAACTTGATGGAAAAATTCCTAAGAAATTGAAGGATCTGGTGGATGAATTTCAAGATGTCTTTCCCAATGATCTACCCCCAGGATTACCACCAAAAAGGAGAGTAGATCATAAAATTGAGATGCTCTTGGGGAAGACACCTCCTTGTAAGGCCCCATATTGCCTATCACCTTATAAGTTGGAGGAGTGTAAGACTCAATTGAGGAGATGCTGCAAAAGGGGTTCATCCAACCTAGCGTATCACTATATGGGGCTCTTATTTTGTTTGTGAAGAAGAAAGACGGTACAATGCGCATGTGTATTGACTATCGAGGTCTCAATCAACAAACAATGAAGAACAAATATCCCTTACCTCACATGGATGACTTGTTTGATCAACTCCATGGAGCAAGATACTTCACCAAATAGGACTTGCGGAGTGGTTATAATCAAATCCAAATTGCAAAGGAGGATGTGTACAAAACTACCTTTTGAACCAAGTATGGCCACTTTGAGTATCTTGTGATACCTTTTGGTCTCACCAATGCACCTGCCACTTCCATGAGTCTAATGAATGACATATTTTGTTCATACTTGGATAAATTGGTTATCATCTTCTTGGATGATATCTTAGTATATAGTAGCATGATGATGGAACACAAACAACATCTACAAGAGGTCCTCCAGATTCTAAGACAGAATCAATTGTATGCCAAAATCTCAAAGTGCAAGTTTAGCAAGTCTGAAGTAGACTACTTGGGGCATAGAGTAAGTGCAGAGGGCATTCAAGTATTGATGAATAAAATAGAGATCATTCAAAAATGGAATGCCCTAGAAGATCAGACTCAACTCAAGAGCTTCTTGGGGTTGATGGGATTCTATCGTAGATTTGTCAAGGACTTCTCCAAGGTTGCACAACCTTTTATGGCACTACTTGGCAAGGGGAAGAAGTGGGCATGAGGAACCGCACAAGAGTTGGCCTTTCAAGAATTGAAAGCCACCTTGCTACATGCACCGATCTTGAAGTGGTATTACCCAAAACGTCCAATCAAGTTGGCTATAGATGCATCAAGCATAGCAATAGGAGCAGTCCTACAACAAGAGTGACATGAAAGATGACATCCAATTGCATATTTCTCTCAAAATTTGTTACCAACAGAGCGCAACTACCACACCATAGAACAAGAAGTGTTGGCCATCATTTTGGCAACCAAGCATTGGAAGCACTATTTGGGCGACATAGTAGAGACAAACCACAAACCTCTAGTCTACCTTGAGACACAGAAGGATCTATCTCATTGCTAGATTTGGTGGGCAGAGTGGCAACAACACTTCAACATGTCAATCATCTACGTGGAAGGTAAGAAGCAACTTGTAGATGTATTCACCCGCATGCCAATGGCAAACAACTTGGTGGTAGAGGTTAAGATAAACCCTAAATTTTGGCCAGAGATCTTGGCTACTACAAAAACCAATCCATAGATTGTAATAGCACAATCATCCAAAGGCATCACTAGCACCCAAGGACTCACCTTTTGTGATGGCAGATTATGGATCCCAAATGTCCTAGAATTACGCACCACCATTCTAGCGGAATGTCATGATTTGGCCATTGTTAGGTCATGTCGAAGTGGACAAGACCTTGGATGCAATCCAACGCCATTACTATTGGCCTAAGATGAGCAACAATGTGATGGAATACGTGCGTAGCTGCCTACTTTGTCAACAGAACAAAACCTCTAATCAAGCTCATGCAAGACTCCTTCAACCTCTCCCCACGCCTAGCCAACATTGGAAACAAGTGAGTTTGGATCTTGTCTGTGAATTACCCAAGACCACCTCAGGGTTTGACTCCATTGTGGTCTTTGTGGACCGACTAAGAAAAATAATTCATGTATGCCCTACCACCAAGGATGTGACCGCTCTACAACTAGCTCAATTATACTTAGATGCAATCTTCTCTCACCATGGCTTGTCTAGAGTACTTATCACTGATAGAGGCACTCAATTCACTAGTTTGTTTTGGCAAACACTCTTTGGTTTCTTCAGAACCAAGTTGGCCATGTCCATAGCATACCACCCACAAACAAATGGCCAAATAGTGCGGGCTAATCACACAATTGAAGACATGTTACGCGACTTCACCTTAGACGAGCAAGAGAGGTGGGACACCCTACTCCCGTTGGTGGAATTTGATTACAATGATTCAGTGAATGCATCCACTCAAGTCACTCCGTTCTTCCTCATTTATAGTGAACATCCTTTCACACCTTCTAGCTTGATGAAGATCCATCCAATGGCTACCAAGGTCAATGCAATCAACACGTTTGTTTCTAGAATCCAACAAGATGTGGAGAGCACCAAGCACAGATTATAGATTGCACAAAATTGACAAAAGTAGTATGCTGATGCACACCATAGGCACATGGAGTTCAATGTTGGGGATCAAGTGTGGCTATCGACAACCAACCTCACATTAGTTGGACCTCGTAAGCTTAGACCTCATTTTATTGGGCCTTTCTTGATTCTTTGTCGCGTCTGCGCTATGGCCTATCACCTTGAGCTTCCACCACACATGAAGATCCATCCCATGTTTCATGTTTCTCTACTATGCAAATATGCTCCCCGCTCAGGCCAGGGTCATTCCACACAAGACATTTGACCTTGTCCAACACTCATTGATGGCACAAAGGAATATGAAGTAGAGAGTATTCTCCAAAAATGCATGCATGATACTCGCCATCTGCGAGTGGACTTTCTAGTACAATGGAAAGGTTAACCTCTCTATGAAGCAACTTGGGAGCCCGCTGCCAATTTGACACATGCACAGGTGTTGGTGCAAGCATTTGAGCAACAATTGCACAACGAGGACATTGTGTCTTAAAAGGAGGGAGGTTTGTAATACCAAGAGCTAGCCATATGATCTAGATGTGAAATTTGGTTTGGTAACATCTAAAATGATGTTATACATGATGGTCAAAATAGATCAGATAGAAGTATCACCAAAAGAGTATTTCTACTAATAGAGCATAAACCAAAATAGACTTGAGAACCTTAGAACCAATAGCTAGACATATGATTTAAATGTGAGAATTGGTTTGGTAACATCTGGAAGGATGTTACACATGATGGACTAAACAGATTAGAAAGAGGTATCACCAAAAGGAGACTTCTACTAATAGAGTAGGAACCAAAATATGCCTGAAATCTTTGAAGGCAATTTCGGAGGCCTAAATGGATGAATTAGGCCTTAAAAATAAAAAATTACCTCCCCCCCAAGAGAGGAGAAGTTGGCTTTCCCTCCCCCTTGGTTTGTCTCGTCAAGAGCTTTCCAATGGTACCTTACGTGATTTTGAGACTCCTACATGAAGATTCCCTAAAAGATTCACTCCAGTCAAAGCTTGTTTGACCAACCAGATAGGACCTAGACCGACATGTCACCCATCCAAGTAAGTAATCCAAGGGTGGAGCTTGCTGACAGGTCACCTATCTGTGTGCCTAATCCTATGGTGGAGCTTCCTTGGAGGAGATCCTCATTGTCTATATAATAAAGAGAAGGTGCTCCTTTGGGGCACCGAATGTTAAGTGTGTAATTTGTGTTTCTCTCTCTTCTCTTATCCTCTGAGTATTACAAAAACTCAATAGTATTTATGCCTCAATTAACACACAACACATAGTAGGAGATCAGATCTACCCTTTGATCTTATCTTATTGCATTTTCTATGGCATTGAGACACCTTTGTTGATTAATCGTCAAACTTCTACAAGGGAGTTCACACAACTAGCATTTGTTGATTGATCATGCAAGAGAAATCCTTTTGGGGGCATGTATTTGCCATAGATTTCTATATATCTTTGTGGGAGGTTGTAGGCACTTTTCTATCATATTCCTTTCTATCATTTTCAAAATACTCATATCTTGGGCTCCTTGGAGGATGTAGTTTTAGTCTTGTTTACTTTTACATTCTACCTCAAGACCTTGGGTTTAGAAGGCCAAGTTCATTGATGCAAGGTTTAGAATCCACAAGCAATGCTCATTTCCTTAGACTTTTCACCAAGGTTTTAATTCCCAATAGGAGGCTTAAGTATATTGTGCTCTCTTTTGGAAGAAGATGATTTTTTTTAGCTTATTTATCTTAGACACTTTGGTTTAGGCAGAAACTTATGCACATTTACTCCCTCAATTAGAGGATATATATGTGGCTTATTCTATTTTGTCAATATGGTTTCTCTTTAAGGCCTCCTATTTGACACATAGTTACCCACCCATAGAGGTACTTCTACTCCATTTTTGTACCTTTGATAGTACCACATTATACTTTCTCCACTCTATTAGGGCTATGTATGCTCTTGTAGATATCAGATGAGTGGTGTAGACTAAAGGTATCTCTTCCACAATTATGGGCAGATGTGATTTCATATCATTTCAGAAGCTATTACATCTATACCTCTAGCATTTTGAGGAGTATAGTGATTCCTCTATTTGCAAATAGGTTCTTCCATAATAGTTACCTTTTTTTTATTAGCATCTATCACAATAATGGATTCAAGTATTTATGATTTCTAAGCATATCTTAGTTTGCCTTGTAATCTACTACTAAGTCTTGCACAAAGAACGCTCAACACATTTATTAGATTTATATCACTAAACTCTAAGAAGATTCTCTATGAGCATATGCATACTCACACCTTTGCCAACATTTTCATTGATGCATCTTTACCTGATAGGACTAGGGTTTCTTTGTGGATGGAAAGCCCTAAAGCTTGGCTCCATGCCTCCTTTTATTGAAGACTTTTGGTTCACATCTAAGGAGTTCACTTTGCACTTTTCTTACATTAGGATTACCATATCTAACATTATTAGAGCTATGTGACCAATATGCTTATTATAAGAGATTCAGGAGAGAAATATGGGACTAGAAGATCACATTAGAACTCCCATTTGAGTGAAATTGGTTGCCTAGCTTGAGCTTGGGCTTTGGTATCTATAGGTAACTTAGGTACACAGTTCCCAAGGAAGGTTCCTTCTAGAAGATGCATTTCTTGGAGTCAAGGTAAACTAGCCATCAATTTGGCATACAAGTTATTGAAACCTTAGAAGCTTCCTAGAAGCTTCTTACCAAAACGCTTATAGAATATTCTTAGCATTTCCTAGATATATGTTTGTTCTACTTCCTTAGCTAAATTTAGCTCCTACAAACTCCATATTAGCCTTTGCTACCTCCATATTATTACATATTCTCCTACTACTAGTTGGTGACATCCTTGTTGCCATGGAATCTTCAAACTCACATATGGCTATATGTGAGTTGAAGATTCCATGGCAACAAGGATGTCACTTGTACATTTTGGAGATGATAAATAAGCAGCCATGTGGCATCATGAAGGAAATACCTTTTCTAAATGATTTTATTTTCAATTTATCATTGGTGGTCACGTTGGATGCCATGATGTGCGAGTATATGGTCAACTTCATATTCTTTATGATCATTAATAGAGATGAGGAAGATGAGGTTGTGTACAAGTAGAGAAAAAATATGGGTTAGAAACAAAAGGTTTAACTTTGAAACATGGAAGACTAGATTTTCATGTGACTATGAAGGATAGGTCTGTATGCAGCAAGAGAAATTATTTGAGGAATATGAAAAAGACCTACCAAATTGAGAGCAAGTTTACAAACTTGGGTACCAAGAGGTAAAGGAAAGGTATTAGAGGAAAGCATAACCTTATCACCAATTTAGAAAGTGAGATCATGACAATGGCTATCAACATATGGTTTTTGCTAATTGTGAGCAACAAGAAGATGAGACTTGGCTTGGTGTAAGGATGAAAATAGCATGGACAAGAAGGTGGAAGTATGAGTGACATGAGATGGTGATGGAACAAGAAGAGAATCTAGAACAAGTAGATATTGCACATAATTAATGAAGAAGGGAGAAAAGCCTATACTTGCATACTTGGAATTATTGTAGGCAAACTTGGCAACTATATGACAAGTATCCCAATTAGTGTGATGAACATTGACAAAGATATGCAGTATATCCCTCAAAGTGTGTTTTGCTAGTTCTATTTACTTTGAGGATTAATTTGAGGATTTGTGGACAAGGTAAGCTTGTGCCAAGGAGTTTGAAGAGCACTTGCTAAAATTATCTTGTGAATCAAGAATCACAATCAAAGATGAGAACCATGGCATTCTATGGTATTTGAACACATATTGAAGTAGCTCTAGGTCAATGTGGGAGCATCCACAATGGGTGCCAAGTGAATCTACTTGCTAAGCTTATCAACAAAGACCACAATTGTTATATGACCTTGATCCATCTTTGGCAAGGATGTGATGAGGTCTAGAATTACATGTTCCCATTGGGTAGATGGAATAAGGAGTAGTTAGAGTAGTCCACTCAGTGTTTTGTTTCTTGCCTTGTTGCATTGGCAACTCTCACAAGATTAGACAAACTCTTAAACCTCTTGTGCCATGTTTGGCCACCACCATTTATGTTTTAAGGTATTCAAGGTCTTATCCACATGCATCTCTTGGCATTGCATAAGAAGTAGATTTTTCTTAGTTTGAATGTAGATTTGGTTCTTGCAAAATAAGAAGCTATCTTTGAATGAAAATGTATTGTACTCCTTGTCATGCGCAGCAAGAAAAATTTTCACAAGATGAAAGAAGGGATTTTATTGTAAAGAAATCTTGAACTGTATGTATACCTTTGAGCTTATTGACATTGTGATGATTGATGCTATCATGGGAGATTCAAGAAGAATCTTCATATCAAGAATGATATATTACTTTCTAAGTTTGTACTTAAGTTTGATATCAAAAAATTATAGTTATTCCTTCCCTCAATAAATGCCAAATCTTCATGTGCTCTAAATGTAAGGTTTGCAACAAGAGTTTGTATTTTATTTATATTACCTCTTGTTTCTTCAAGAAAACATGTGTCCACATCTTTTTTACATATACTATTGCAAGTTATTCTTGATCTCAAGCAAAATAACTTTGTTATGTTAAGTTGTTGACATATAAAGCAATAGGATGCAATCCATTTGGAAATTTTTGTTGCAATATAACTCTAATTGCAAAGTTAGAAATACCAAAATCCACCACATAAGGTACTTGAGGATCAAATGGTTGGATGATAGGTTGTGAAGACAATATTTCCTTAAGTTTCTTGAATGTTTCTTCTTGGTGGTCCACTCAAACTTGTTGTCTTCTCCAAGAGATCAATCAACTATGCAACTATATGAGCATAGTAGTGATGAACTGTACATAAATATCTGCCAATCCATTATATCCCCAAAACTTGTATGGTACCCTTAAGAGAAGGCTAATCAATAATGGCCTTGATTTCTCCTTTTTCATCTTGATCCCTTCCATTGAAACCTTATGGCCTAAGAAGATAATTTCTTTTTACCAAAAGGTACACTTGGATTTCTTCCAATATAACTCCCATTGTTGTAGTCATCATGAGACTTCTCTTATGTGGTTCTTGCAATCTACCTTCATCTTATTGTAAATGAAAATATCATCCAAGAACACTACCATATATCAATCTAATAGCTTGTCTCACATCCAATTGCATTTGATCCAAGAAGTCTACCTAAGCATTAGTGACGCAAAAAGGTAAAACCTTTTATTAAAAATTTCCTTACTTTGTACAAAAGGTATTCTTCTACACATCTTTTCCATCAATTGGAAAATAACTACTTCACATATCCAACTTGCAGAAGTATCATGCTCCACTTCATTGATCAAATAAATCATCAATTTAGGTAAGAGATATACTTCATCCTTTTTCTCCCATAGAGAATATATTGTGCCTTGTGAAATCCTTCTCTAATAACTTGGTCTATGTTGTTTGGAGTTCTTTTAACTCCTTTGGTGAGAGCCAATAGATTGATCTGCTCATTGGAATACTACCTAGCAAAAACTTGATTTTGAAGTGCATCCCTCAATAAGAGAGTAACCTCTTTGGTAGATCATTCAAAAACATATTTGCAAACTCCTAAATTATATGATTAACCATTGCTTGTGGAGATTTCTTATCCTCATCAAACTCTCCTTGCATAACTGGCTTGATCCATATAATAAATATAGGAATGTCTTACTCCAAAGCTTGTTCTATAGCTATTATACTAAAAAACTTCTAATCTTTGAGTTGATATTCTTAGATGTCTTACTCAAAGTGTTAAACAGTCTAATTGATAATCTTTACCTTGGTGTTATACTCAAATTTGTCATCAAGACCAATGAAATTAGACATTGTGATATTCAAGCCATGAAAGATCTAGAATTATATCAAAGTGTAAAAGAGTTACTACAAATCTCATAAATTCTAAATACTCATTCCCAATTTTGAATGCAACAAAATGTGATGTAGAGAGTAAAAAACCATTTTTACCATCCACAATCATCAATTTGTTACCTACTATTGGGTTGATAGGAATGCATAAATCCTTTGCTAATTGCATGGAAATATAATTCTAAAGACTCTAATAATCAACATTTTATTCACCTACAACCATTATTTGATATCATACTTTGCAAGTATATCAAATTTACATAGGTCAAACTTTCAATCCCATTAGAACAAATCAAGTTCCTAGTAAGCTCAATATCTTCTATTGGGACTCTTCATTTCTCTAATCCTCATGCTCCAAAAACTCCATTTGGGCAATGAGTAGAAGTAGTACATTCTTAGTTGTACATCCAGCAATACAATATCCAATTTGATGACAATAGAAGCAACCATCATTTTGCTACAATTGTTCTCTATATATAGTGCTAGTGGTCTTTTTTGGATAACATTGATCTCCAATGATATTAGTTCTTCCACCAATGTATTGTTGGGAGAAATATTTGCAACTATGAATTTGATAGAGTAATAGGAATCCAAATCTGGCTATGGGATGAAGCAAATCAATCTGGTCAAGGAAAATATGCATAGAAATAATGCCAAATCTCACATGGTTTGGCCAATGTTTTCCTACACCTACAATTGCACATGATTTTTATTCAATATTGAATTTTCAAAGTCACAATTGACTACCAAAACTTACAATATTTATACACTTGCGCTTAGAGACATTTATCTAGTTTTGGAATGTGTGGTGCAGATTGATCTCGTATCTAAAACCTAGATTGTTTGATACCAATTGATACACATCACTTCACTCAGTTTTGCAAGTGAGTGCCATGCAAGTAGCCTTTTTGTAGGTTCTAGAGCCTTCACCTAGGTCCCATATGCATGCATATATTTCCTCCACTCATAGCTCCTGTAGTCTACCCGTAACTCTTGCAATGGAATCTTGTAGCTCCTTCAAAACACAGTTATCTTGAACTTCAAGTGAATGTAACTTCTTTTCTAGTAATTTGTTGTCCATGATCTTGGTTTCTATGAAATGCTCTTAAGAAGATGCTTCCAATGAAATAACCCACACTTCATTTGCATTTTTTTTCACAAAGATATGGGTCCTAAAATGACTTGTCTTTCTTTTCATTCTCATAAATAGAATCTTGTAATGTAAAGGTCTATCCTGTTCTTACACTTCTGCACTCACGTAGAAGGTCTATCTTGTACTGAATCTTCAACATTCTTATGATAATTATCTCATAGAGCATTATAATAATAATCAAACTCCATACTTAAGATGTATGTTGTGTTTGTAGGTTTAGTGAAAGTTGTCATGCCATTTGTAGTGTCGCATCTAGATTGCTTGGACACTAGAGTTACAATGATAGTAGTTAGAGTTATTTCAACAATTTCTCAAAGACTACTTTCCAACAGTCAGATTTCCTATTTGGGGTATTGACTTCAAGGTGGGGCCCACCATCACTTTGCACCATTTGCACCATCGAGTGTACCGTCAATGGGACCGTTAGTGTTTCAGACCTAGCTTGAGTCCAAGGGTATACTTTTGAAGTGTAGCTCCAGAGAGCTCACTTCTCTGATGTTGAGCCTTTGAGTTCCTAGCTATGGTGGATAGAGGCCGGAAAGCGTCACCTGGATTCTCATAGCTAGAGTGGGTGTGGCTTGACTGTAATCAATGCCTAATTGTTGGAAGTTTATAGAGTGACAAATCAAGTACTGATATGAGTTGAGTGGATTCAAGAGTTGTAGACAATCTGATTACATCAAAGAAGTGAGCTCAGGGGGAAATTGGGTGCAAGAACTTTGAGTGTTGGTGGTATCTCCAAGCTTGGTGGATTGTTGGTAGTTCAATTGAAGTTCATTTTTTCACGGGTGTGCAGAAGCTCGTTGCCTGGAGATTTGGCACTAAGGCAGACGGTGTGCGGAAGTGCTGGCCAATTTTTGAGCACAAAAGGAGCAAATTTTGAGTAGTGGTTGTGATTTTGAGGCTTTGAGGCATAGGGCTGTGGGCTATGAGGGGCTACAAAGGCCTAAAAGGGCCAGCAAGCTAGCTTACTAGCATGAGGCTAGCTAGTTTAGAGTAGATCTTGGTCATTGGTTGGCAAAATCTGCTCATTTTGCTAGATTGTACGCAATAGGGTTTGACCCCTAGATCTCTTGTTCCTAAACTGGTACCCTAGCCAATTGGTCCACCCTCACTTGTTGTCTAAGTGAATGTGCCACTATTATCTATTATCTATACACTTGTAGCTTTGGCTAGGAGAGGCAATTTGATCCCATTCTTGGTGATCTTGGTAGCTTAGGAGTTAGATACAAACTTCTCTTATGTCAAATGCCAAATGGTGGCAGAGTCAGTCTCGTGTTGTTTTATGAGATGGAGGGTTTTCATTTAGATTTCTTGTGATGGGACCCCTCTATTCTTTGCTTCCTGCTTTTGCACCACGTTTATGTGAGGTACCCTGACTTTTGAGCGTTGGTGCTCTGATGTGCTCTCGGTAGTGAGGTTGGGGTGATGACCAGTCAAACTACCTTTGTTTCTCTCCGGTGAGGCAGGAAGTAATGACCTGCAGACCGTGAGAGTGCGTGTTGTGATGACAAGTTATAGGTTGCCCTTTCTCTTAGTGTAGTTATCTCGGGTAGAGTTACATTAGTGGGTGGTGCTTAGTTGGTATTGGCACTTGGTGGTGTTGGCACTTGGTGGGGTACTTGCGGTTGCAATTTATGGTTCCAATTTGTTGTTGTAGTTTGCGGTTGTGGTTCCTTTGTTGTGACGGAGTTCTTTGGAGATTCCAAAGGAGATAGCCATGTAGTACGCAATGGGTTTACTTGGAGTGGTACTTGGTATCAGCCTGTATCTCAGGTCCTAGTGAGGGAGGAGATTGACTATAAGTTGGAGTTTGACACAAGAGTTGATTCAATTGAGAGTGCACTTGGTGTATCTGCACCATTGTTGTAGGACATGGACAAGATTTATGGGGCCTCCAAAAGCCCTAGGCATTACTCTGGTATAGTGGGTACCATTGAGTTGTATGACTTCATCCAAGAGTTCAATAGTTGGTGTGATCTGCAGTAGATGCGGAACCCGACTTTGTTTACACCCTTCATAGCATGGAAGGGGTTTTTTTTAGCATCAGGAAGGTCCGCCAATGGATGACTACCATGAGTTCAAGAGAACTCATTTGGAGGAGATCTAGTTATGAAGACAGTATTGGTCTCCGAACTATATCTCTATCACTTCAGGTTTGGTGGCCAAGAGTAGATTGGTTGTACCTATGAGTTCTAGCTCAAGTAGTGTTAGTGGAGCTAGTGGAGGTGCACTAGCTGGAGATAGTGATACTACGAGTGGAGGTACCTCTGCAGGAGGTGGTGTGGTACCGGGGTTTAACCCCATGGTGGAGTTCTTCTAGTGGTTGAGGTAGAACTACCAAGGAGTGCGGATTGACAAGCTGAGGAGCTTGCAAGAGTTCTAACAGAAGGCTAGAGAGAGCCTACGCAAGGCATACACTTGCATGAGGCGGCTAATCAATTTCACTCAAGGAGTTACTGAGGCTTAGGCAGTCTAGTTTTGGTTTGGAATACTAGACAAGGAGTTGCAACATAGAGTTTGTGATGCTATGTTGTTACACGCTACTTTGCCTACTTTGGTAGTGGTCTTTGGTTTGGTTGAGCATATTGAGCTCAACATGGTGGATGAGAGAGTGGTGTTATTTGGATTTGGTAGAGAGACCTCATCCATAGCTGTGGCTTCTTCTAGAGTGTAGCACAGTGCACCACACCCAGTTGGTTTTTGAGGATGGTGTGGACAGTCTAGATCTTATGGAGCAAGTGGAAGGCCTAGTGGAGTTAGACTCTTACCTTCATTTTTGGGTCAGCAGCAGCCTATGAGTGGTGGTGTTGCTTGTTGGACTTGTGGTGGACCTCACCATTGGAGAGAGTGTACTCAGGGCAGTGGACCTCATACCTCAGGTGTATCATAGCCAACATAGAGGTAGTGTGAGCATTGCCACAAATTTGGTCACACTAGTGACTGATGTTTTGACCTACACCCGGAGGTACGGAGTGGTAGGGCTGCTATGGCAGGTAGTAGAGGAGCTCTAGTTCATTGAGGATGAGGTGGTGGTAGAGGATCTATACCTAGTAGGGGTGCAGTACCTACCCATACTTCAAATAAAGCTATGGCTACTTGGATTGAGCAGTTGGAGCAGAGATTGGCTAGTATGGCCATTGCTCAAAGGAGATCAAATTCAGGTGCTGAGGATTCCACCTCATATGCTGGTGATAGAGATGCTTTGGACTTCATGTGAAGAGTAGCACAAGTGGATGCATATGCAATAATGACTAGGAGTGTAGTATGTGCTCCAGAGCCTAGAGGAGCATCAGTGGAGTTGGACCCATAGAGAGGAGAGGTTGGAAGACAAGTTAGACTTCTCCAGTCTTTCACACTATCTGAGGCATTGCAAACAACATCCATGGGTCCTAGACGTCCCAATGTAGGTGTGGTAGGTGGTGATGGAGTGCATGATGGACTACTTGCTAGTCAGCCACCTACTACTACACAGATTGAGTCTAGCATGATGTTGGTGGCTCAGCTAATTATGCGGTGTCCTTTGTTTTTGGCCAATGACATGTTTACATTAGGAGTTGATCCAACCCTAGTGTTTTGGTTGGTTGCCATGCTGTGTGAGAGTAGGGATGATGCAGTTCCTACTACTAGAGCAAAGGTGGTTGATAATGGAGCTAACTTGGTTGAGGAGCATGGGATCCATTCAATGACCAGTGGTTTATGGCAGGCAGTAGAGGCTAGACTGGAGGAGTTGCCAGCTAGACCGGCCTTTGAGAGAGCACGGTTCACACCTAGTGTTGTCCTATTGGATAACCAGAAGAGGATTTTCTATTAGGTGGGACCTTCAAGGAAGGTCTATACACCATAGAGAATCTTGTTAGAATCTAGTGTGCAACCTCTTATGTTGGAGAAGGCTGCAGTTGTTGGTCTGGAGTTACGGAAGACCAATGTGGAGAGGTGTCCATTTCAAATCCAGACATCTCTAGGTGGTAGTTTGACACAATAAATCACACGTAAGGGAGCTTGTTGTCCAAGTTCAGCCTGGTCATCCAATTGATAGCTCGGTGGTGAGAGCCCAGGCTATCGCAACAATAGTTGAGTCATATGATGTGCTAGTTGGGGGAGCAGTGTTATACCCCATGGGTTTCAACATTGACTATTGGGAGGAGACAACTTCCTATAGACCAAGTTGGCAGTCTGGTGAGGGATGGGTATGTCACCTACTGGTACGCTTTAGTAGTGGCAATCTTGGCTCACTACAGTCCAAGACCATGGCAACATCGGTTTTAGCTTTCAGTGGTGCAGTTACTTGGCATGGTGACTTGTTGGAGGGGAATGCCCATGCAAAGGATACTCTAGTACTAGAGGAGATCACTTGGATTTGGAGTACGAGTAGGATTGTTCTATCCACCTTGGATGTTCCATTGTGGAGTTCAAAGGAGGAGTTGCAACAACATGCAAATTAGTTGGTACAATAGGCTTGGAGTAGAGCCTTCATACTATTAGGAGATGAGTGTGAGGATGAGCCTCCAGAGTCGATTACTTTGACACCTCTGTATACCACACCATTGCTTGGCAATATCCAATCAAGGGGATATGTCTATTAAAGTTGTTTGGTGGGATTAGGACCAGACTAGTTGTGATATTACAAGCAAGTATACAAGTACAGAGGTACTTGTATGTAGAGAGAGATAAGACTGCTAGGTAAGCCTCTCTACATCATGTGGCACACTTGGCCTATTGGTACCCGTAGTTATTACTGATGTCAACAGTCAGAGGTTACCAGAAGCCCCTACTAGCAGACATTTCCTTATTGGGTGCACATGATCTAGAGAGATATGGACCTATTCACTTGGTGATTTCTAAAAGGCCATGTTAGGGACATACACGTGTTGGCCAAGGTTTGGGTCTTTAGGATCCTTGTTTTGGTGTGTTTTAGGAGATGTTATGGATACTACAACATCTCCAAGTTCATCAATCCGTTCTTCCAACTTACTTTTTGGATAACGTTCCTTTGATGGGTGATTCTTGCACCAAAGTGGTGGCGAGTACAAATCAGGTCCATTCTTGGATGGGACTTGCTGTATTGTTAGATACAACCAGAGTGGGATCACGGGCTCATTGTCTTCGTCTTTGGTGGACAAACCTCTTACCTAGAGAGGTTCTACATCGTGCTTATGATGGGATTCAACGACTTGACCACATCCTTGTTGATGATATCTTGGATGTTGGGCGTTAGTCTTAGATAGTGGTAGTGGCTGATAGGTCACCTATGGCAGTGGTGAACCTAGTTGGATAGCCTAGAGCCGCATTTCCTACACTCATGAGTTTCCTAGGCTCTCATGCTTTTTGAGAGGGAGGACCTGGACTTGTTTGGGACTCACAGTTACAATAGTTGGTGGAGCCCAACACTGATGAGAGAGAGCGGGTGATGGGTTTTTGCACCAGTATTATTGCTGTTTTAATAGTCAAAAGAATCAAGCATCAAGTGTTAGGTCATGCTATGGACTTGAACTGTTTGACTTGGATTGGGAGCCTTGCCTTGGCAGAGTAGCGTAGGATGCACTTGATAGGCATCACCACTTGGACACTTGTGAGCCCTATGCCTATCGAGATGATTCAGGCACATGTTGGGGGCGATGGAACGGGTGGGCATGGTATTCTTGGGACACAGCCAATAGCTACTAGGGAAAGTGGTCTACTTGGAGTCCATCCAAGTGAGTGTGGGCTACTTGGATCACACCCTTGGTCCACTTGGGATGCAACTATGGGGGCATGTGGAGCTTGCAGCCAAAGTGGAGGGAGTTTTTCACATAGAGGTTTGGACCTCTAGTGGTTGGGGGCATGACACTATTGCTCCCAAGGGCCAAGTGTATCAGCCAGTCAATATGTCTTCCACTCCTACTATAGTTACAAAGGATACTTGGGAGCCAGATCTTGGATCCAAGCTTATTGGAGAGGAAAGATGGATGGTTTGGAGGTTCTTGAGGAGCCACATGAGTTGTTTTGCCTTCAGTATGAAGGATTTGGGTGCTCTAAAGGGACTTGGTATACAAATTGAGCTGACTAGCGATGCACCAATTTTCCAACGTCTTTATCAATATAGTGAGATGGAGAGGACATTGATTTAGAGCCAGAGTAGTGACCTTTTTGAAGCTGGTTTGGTGGAGATTTCACATGGAGAGTATGCATCAATGACAGTGATGCCAGCCAAGAAGGATATATATGGCAACTACACAAATAGGCGGATGTGTGGAGATTATTGTCCTATCAACCGATAGACCAAGGTTGATTGGTATACCATGCCTATACCGGAGGAGATTTTTGATGTGATTGGGCATGCAAAGGTCTTCAGTGCTTTGGATCTTCAAGCGGGACATCATCAGTTTCTAATCAAGGAGGAGGATAAGTCCAAGACAACATTTTGGGCTATTGATCCTCACGGAAAGGATGTGTTATATCAGTGGAGGTTCTTACCGTTTGGGTTAAAGAATGCTCCTGCTGAGTTCCAGAGGGTCATGGATAGGATCCTAGTTGGATTGAATTTTGCTCGGTGCTATATTGATGACATTTTGGTCTATAGCACTACTATGGAGGAGCATGAGAGACAATTGTTGGAGGTGTTTGAGAGGTTGAGATCTCATGGACTCAAATTACATCTTGGGAAGTGCAGGTTCTTCCACAAGGAGGTTGAGTATTTGGGTCACACTATCTACCTTAGAGGACTTGGTGTTCAATAAACCAAGGTGGAGGCTATTGCACGTATTCCTTGGCCTACGGATGTGAGCAAAGTGCAAGCATTCCTTGGGTTGACAAACTTCTATCGCCATTATGTTAGAGGATTTAGTGCCATTGCCAAGACCAGAGCACGTTGGCATGGTGAGACATATGAGGAGATGGTGCCAGGTTGGCATGCATTGGCCTTTCTTTGTATATTTTTAGAGGCTTTGGTGGTATCTCTTTTAGTGCATACAAGAGGAGTTATTGAGGTCATAGATCCCGAGAGTGAAGATATTGGTACAGTCAATGAGACATTCATGATGATGCCTTAGTGATGGACTATCTTTGCACTGGTGTTGTGGGTGGCACAGTTGAGGCAAGGAGAGAGACCGTGTGTGGGAGGATGGTAGAATGCAAGTAGTACTACTTCCATCTTAGAGATCACAGTTGGTCCATCATGCTCATGAGGAGCTAGGACATTTTGGAGTAAAGCATATATATAGCTTACTCCAAAGTCATTATTGGTGGCAAGTATGCAGACCAAGGTATAGTAGTTTGTTGCCAGATGTGTGGTTTGTGACCAAGCTAGAGCATCATTCAATGCTCATATGCCACAGTTACACCCATTAACTATCATGGGATTGGGTTACCATTGGAGTTTGGACTTTGCTAGACCTTTACCGCTGACTGTGAGACATGATCGGTATGTTTTGGTGATGGTGGAGCACTTCTTCAAGTGGATTGAGTTGGTGGCACTTCCTGACAAGTCTATTGAAGAGACAACTTACTTGTTCCTAGATTGAGTTCTTAGTCATTTTGGTGCACCAGCTGAGGTTTTGATTGATCAAGGTACAAAGTTCTTGGAGGAGTTTCAGGTCTTGTGTGACAAGGCTCTGATTGATCATCATACTACATCTTGAGATCACCCTGAGGAAGATGGCTTAGCAAAGAGAGTGGTTCAGACAATGAAGAGAGGATTGAGAAAGTATGGTTTGCAGAGAGGCCACTTGGGAGATTGGGATCTCCAATTACCTTGATTGGCCATGGGCTATTGGTTCAGCCGGCAAGCCTCCTTAGCATCCTTCTCTCCGTACTTTCTACTCTATGGACAAGATCCAGATTTACTTGTAGCCATTTGTCAAGATGCTATTGTAGTTTTGGACTTGGATGACCCCAATATATGGATGAGTGCATGTTCTCAGCGAGCAGAGATCTTTCAAAGAGTGATAATGATGGCCTTTGAGAACTTGGTGATTGCTCAACATAAAGATACTTTACACTATGCTACCATTTGAGGAGGAGGTTATAGACCCTCAATCTATCAATTTCATCCAGGAGACTATGTATATCTATAATAGACAGCACAACACTTGATGTTTTGACATGCTACACTATCTTGACAGTGCATGAGGTTTTGCCATTGAGAGCCTTTATGTTAGAAGGACGTGATGGTGTTGTTTGGAAGGATCATGTGTGCAATTGTGCACCATGCCACCTCCCAAACATTGATGGTACTATGGACCCAAGCTTTGCACTTGTACGTGCAAGCTTGAGGTGTATGTTATGTGGCTCTTTGGTAGAGCTACTACTATGTTAGTGTGTGATAGCTGTTCAAGAAGATGGCATATGGTATGTATGACTCCTCCCCTCACGGTGGTTCCTTAGGAACAATGGTTATGTCTTAGATGTACTTGACCTATAGCTAGTTCATTCTTTATATGGTATAGATTGCAGACAGGCGACTAACAATGGGGCTCCATAGCACCAACCTCTTGATCTTTGCCCATCATAGGGTATACCACATACTTGGAATAGATGGCTATATGGAGTTAGAGGGACCTAACCGCTAGCTAGGGGGGCAATTGTGGCACTTTAGAGCCTATGTATGACTTGTGTGAGTTTTGTTTCTATAGTGTATGATGTTGATAGCAATGAATATTGTGTAGCAATGTATGTTGTGTAGTGATGTATGTTGTGTAGCAATGTATATATGCACAATAGTTGTCACACCATTTGTAGTGTTGCATCTAGATTGCTCAGACACTGGAGTTGCAGTGATAGTAGTTAGAGTTATTTCAGCAGTTTCTCAAAGACTACTTTCCGACGGTCAGATTTTGTGATTGGGGTATTGACTTCACGATGAGGCCCATTGTCACTTTGCACCATTTGTACCATTGAGTGTGCCGTCAGAGGGACCGTTAGGGTTAGGGACCAAGCTCAAGTCCAAGGGTATACTTTCAAAGTGCAGCTTCAGAGAGCTCACTTCTATGATGTTGAGCCTTTGAGTTCATGGGTATGGTGATAGAGGCCGGCAAGCATCCCTTGGATTCTCTTAGCTAGAGTGGATGTGGCTTGACTGTAATCAATGCCCAGTTTTTGGCAGTTTATAGAGTGACAGATCAAGTACTGATTTGAGTTGAGTGGACTCAAGAGTTGTAAACAATCTAATTACATCATTGTGGCACTTTAGAGCCTATGTATGACTTATGTGTGAGTTGTGTTTCTATAGTGTATGATGTTGATAGTGATGTATGTTGTGTAGCAATGTATATACGCACGATAAAGTTTAGGTCAAGACCAAGTTGTGCAAACCAAGGAATCAAAGCGCTTGGTCAATTGCATGGCTTCTTTTTAATGTTTGGGCTTGCACATAGTTACTATAAAAGACCAAGGAAAGGAAGAGGAGAATGGAAGATCCCATTGGACTCTTGAATGAGAGAAACTTGGAATGCCTAGCATGAGCTTGGGCTTTGGTATTTATATTGAAGATACAAGGCTTTTGGACGTTTCTTAAGGAACTTCTTAAAACTCTCCTCCTTAGCTAAGCAAGCTAAGCAAAGCTAATTGGGAAGCCTTTTGAGAGGTTTCCTTCTAGAAGCCGCCTACTTGGTGTGCAAGCTAAGCTAGTTAGGATGCTTCCCAAGAAGCTTCCTCCTAGAAGTCACTACTTGGCATACACATCACCTTATACTTGAAAGGTACCAAGTAGCTTCCTAAATGCTTATAGAATAATCTTATAATTCTTGGTTAATTTGCACAATTTGTTACTTTGTTTTACTTTATCTCAACTAACTTGTCTATCTCCATATTGTTACATATTCCTCCATTGCTAGTTGGTGATGTCCTCATTACCATGGAAGGTTCAAACTCCTAGATGTCATTTGTGCATTGTGGAGATGAAAAAGAGGCTCCCAAGTGGTATCATGAAGGAGATACCCTTTCCAATGGACTTTGTATTTAGTATGTTGTTGGCAATCATGTTGAATGTGGTGACATACAAGGATACAATCAACTCCATATTCCTCATGATCGTTGATAGAGATGGAAGGAGGAGGAGGTTGAACATGAGAGGAAAGAAGATGAATTAGAAAGAAAAGGTTTCAACTTGGAAATATGAAAGATAAAGTGGACTTTCATATGATAAGGCAAGGCAAGTCAATACGCAACAAGAGAAATGATTTGGGTGATATCAAATGGACCTAACCAAATTAGAAGCAAGTATACAAACTTGGGTATCAAGTAGGAGGGGTGGGTTACTAAAAGAAAGCATGACCTTATTATTGAGTTGAAAGGTGAGATCACCATGTTGTTAGTACATGTATTGTTTTGATGATTTTGAGCAACAAGTAGATGAGGTTTGGCTTGTAGTAGGATTGGGATAATGTGGTCAAAAAGGTAAAATTATGAGAGACATGAGATGGAGGAAGAGCAAGAAGGGAATCTTGAACAAGTGGGCCTTGGTGAAAATTAAGGAAGAAGAGAAAGAACCCAATACTTGTCTACTTGGAGTTATTATAGGTAAACTCAGCAATTGCAAAACATTCATCCCAATTGATATGGTGAATGTTGACAAAGACATGAAGCATATACTCCAAGGTGCAATTTTCATGTTTGGTTTATCTATCAATTTGAGGATGATAGGCCATGGTCAAAGTAAGCTTGGTGCCATGCCAAGTAGTTGAAAGAGTGCCAAATGTTGAATTGAGGATCACAGTTGGAGATGAGTAAACAAGGCATCTCATGATGCTTGAAGATATTATCAAAGTAGATTTGAGCCAATGTTGGAGCATCCATTATATCAAAGGTTGGTGCCAAATGGATTTGCTTCTTAAGCTTACCAACAAACACCATGATTGTTGTATGACCTTACTTTGTCTTGGATAAGGATGTGTTGCAATCTAAGTTCACATGTTCCTATCAAGTAGATGAGATGGGAAGTGGTTGAAGGAACCCTCTTGGTTTTTGGTGACTAGCTTTGTTGCATTGGTCACTCTCACAAGAGAAAATAAACTCTTGAACCTCTTGTGCAATGTTGAGCCACCACCATTAATATTATAGGGTATCCAAGGTCTTTTCTACATACATATGACCAACAATTGGTAAGTCATGGGCTTCTTGAAGGTGCAAAAGTTATAGATCACCCTTGGTTGGAACATAGATCCAATTCTCATAAAATAGAAGGCCTTCCTTGAAAGAGAAAGTGTTTTATTCCCTATTGTGTATTGCAAGATGACCTTGTAGCATTTAAAAGAAGGGTTCTTGTTGTAAGGCGGTCCTAAACTCAATTTGGACTTTTGAGTCAATTGACACTATTGTAATTGCCATTGTGATGAAAGGAAGAGTCTTCAAATCAGGTCATCATGATAGGGAATTGGAGATGACATGGACCCTACTAGGTTTGTACTCAAGTTTGATGTCAAAAAATTGTAGTTTTTTCTTCCATCAATAATATTGACTCTTCATGTATTCCAAATGTAATGTCTGCAACAAGGGTTTGTGATTGGTTTGCATGATCACTTGTTTCCCCAAGAGATAATACCTCCATACCTTTGTGGCATATACCATTGCTAATTGTTCTTGATCTCAAATAGAGTAACTCTTTTATATAGTCTTTAGTTGGCAAGACACAAAAACAATGGAAAGTAACTCATTTGAAAATTCATATTGCAACACAACTCCAATGGCAATGTTAGAAGCATCATAAACAACCACCGAAGGTAGTTGAGGATTATATGGTTGAAGAATGGATCTTGAAGATACCATATGTTTCAACTTTTGGAATTTTTCTTTGTGCTTGGTGGTCTACTACAAGCTTGAGGTCTTCCCCAAGAGATTAGTCAATAGCGGGGCCACATGAGCATAATAGTGGATGAATTGTTGGTAAAAAATTACCAACCCCATTAAATGCCCTCACTTCTATGGTATCCTTTGTATTAGGCTAACAGTAATGGATTGATTTTATCCTCTTCCATCTTGATCTCTTTTAATGAGACCTTTTGACCTAAGAAGGTAATTTCCTTTTGTCAAAAAACACACTTTGACTTCTTGCAATTAACTTTCACTAATGTTGTCGTCTTAGGACTCCTCACATGTATTTTGTTTGTTCTACCTCCATCTTGCTATAGATTGAAATAACATCCAAGAACACCACCACGTATCAATCCAATAGCCTATCCAACACACAATGCATTTGATTCATGAAGAATACCAGAGCATTAGTGATCTCGAAGGGTAGAACTCTCTATTCAAAATGCACATACCTTGTGCAAAAGGTAGTATTTTGCACATCTTCTCTATCAATAGGAATTTTCCAATAGCCACTTTGGAGATCCAACTTGGAGAAGTATAGTGCTCTACTCAATCAATCTAGCAAGTCATCAATTCAAGGCAAAGGATATACATTCTTCATTGTTTGTTTATTGAAGCCATGATAAACAATACCAAAGTGAAGTCCTCCATCCTTCTTTGGGACAAATAGCACCAGTGCTCTCCAAGGAAATGTACTATGTTATATGAAATCCTTCTCCAACAACTTTGTCAATTTTGTTTGAAGCTCTTCAAACTCCTTTGGTAAGAGCAAATAGATTGGTCTACTCACTAGAGTACTTCCTAGCAATAACCCAATCTTGAAGAGCATGCCATGATCAGAAGGTAACCCTTTTGGCAAATCATCTAGAAACACATCTGCAAACTCTTGAACTATTTGATCATTGCTTGATGAGGCTTTTGGCCCTCATCAAATTCTCCATGCATAATTGGCTTGATCCACACTACAAAAATAGGAATTTCTTCCTTCAAAGTTTGCTCTATGGCTTCTTTACTAACAAATTTCCCATCTTGGGATTGACTATTCTTAGGTGTCTTACTCAAAGATAACCTAATCAATAATTCTTACCTTGGTGTTGGTGTATTTGAATTTATCCTCTATCCAATCAAATTAAACCTTATGATATTCAAGCCAAGGCAAACCTAAAATGACATCATAGTGTAGAGGTGCTAATGTAAACCTCTTACACTCCAAATACTCCTTCCCAATATTGAATGTAACAAAATGTGAGGTACATGATGTAGAACCCTTTTACCATCATCAATCAACTTCTAATTATTGACTTAATAGGAATATTTAATTCCTTTGTTATTTATATGGACATGCAATTCTCTAAACTTCGAGAATCAACCAAAATCCTACAATCACAAGCAAATATCATACCTTGCAAGTGAAAATTGTAGAGGCCAAACCTTCAATCCCATTGGAAATAATCAAGTTATTATTACTTGGCTCAAATTCTCCTATTAGAATTCTTCATTTCTTTGATCATCATGTTCCACAAACTCCATTTGGACAATATATTTGGGTTGCATATTCTTGAGTAGATATTCAATAATGTGATCTCTAATTTGGCAACAATGAAAGCAACCACCATTTTGTCATACTCTTTCTCTATCTATAGTGCCAAGTGGTCTTTGTTGGATGACATCAATCTCCATTAGTGTCAGCTCTTCCACTTGTGTATAGTGTGATGGCAAGTTTTGTGAAGGTCGAGGTCAAGACCAAGACCAAGTTGTCATAACCAAGGAATCAAAGCGCTCAACCAACTACATGGCTTCCTCTAAGTGTTTGGGCTTCCACTTGGTCACTTTCGATTTGATTCATAACTTCAAGCACCTCATAAATAAATCTAGAGTTTTACCTTGTAGTATATTTGAAATTTGTATTATGTTGTTTTAAAATTGAGTGATGTAGCTTCTCACATAACCAATCTATTTCAATTTTACTAATCTATCTCATGCATTATTTATAACTTGGAATCTCTCAATTATTATACTCTTGAATTCTTCCCATGTCAAGATTGGCACAACAAAACTATCATTCAGTTTGTTTCACTTGGAATTGCAATCATAGTTTTGTCACTCCATCCAATTGGTTTGAAGCCAATGGAATCTATCTCTATTCACCTTGAAGATTTGTAGCTTCAAAACAACGTTCACAATCAAACATAAAATTCTCCATTGAGCTCAAGAGATTCTTGCGTTCAAATACCTTGGGCTTTGGAACTTGGATTCACTCTTCTCCTTCTCAAAATGGTGCTCTCTCTACATGCTCTTGTGATTAACGGTCTCTTTCTTTCAACAATTGAGTAAGGTTTTCAATTTGTTATTGCATAGAGATTATAACTTTAGGCATTGCCGTCATGACAACTACTCTATCAAACTGTCTAAAATTATCTAAGTTAACATGTAAAGATAACATGTCCACTATTCTCTACAGGTTACAATTAAAAGTATCAAGGGTTCATCAGACAAGGTGATCACATTTATAAAATTCTACCATAAGTGTGAGATGATGAACTATGTTAAATGATACTTGGGTAATACATGGACTTGAAAATATCAATGGTTTGAGGGAAATGGATTTGGTGGTCCATAAATTCCATCCATCCCATTCTTTCTCTAATATCAATGTAAAAGACCAAGGAGAGAAAGAAGAGAATGGAAGATCATATTAGGATTCTTGAATGAGTAAAACTTTGAATGCATAACATGAGCTTGGGTTTGGTATTTATAAGGAAAATACAAGGCTCTTTAGAAGCTTCTTAGGAAGCTTCCTAAAAGCCTCCTCCTTAGAGTACAAGCTAAGCTAATTTAGAAGCTTCTTGAGAAGCTTCATTTTAGAAGCTACTTACTTGGCATGCAAGCTAAGCTAGTCGGGAAGTTTCCCAAGAAGCTTCCTTCTAGAAACCATCTACTTGGTGTGCAAGCTAAACTAGTCGGAAAGTTTTCCAAGAAGTTTCCAACTAGAAGTAGCTTCTTAGATAATTTTAGAATATTCATATAATTCTTGGCTAATTTATCCTATTTGCTACTTTATTAGTCTCAATTAACTTTTTTGTAAACTCCATATTGTTACAATTACTTTCAATTTGGTGTTTGATTTTAAGTCTTTCACAAACCAATTCAAAGCTTGAACATCATGTATCTTTGGAATCAACATCATTGTATGTTAGAATTGAGTGATGTAGCTCCTCACAGAACCAATCCACCTCAATTTTGCAAACTTATCTTGTGCGGCTTGTACAACATTTTTTGCTTGGAATTTCCTAATTATTGTACTCGTAAATTCCTCCTATGTTGATGTTGGAGCAAAAAATTGCCATTGAGCTTGTTCTACTTAAAATTTCCACCACAATTTTGCCACTTTGTCTAATTGGCTTGAAGCAATGAGTATCCATCTCAATTCATCTAGAAGATTTGTAGCTTCAAAGTACTGCTCATAATCAAAAACAAAGTTCTTCATTGCACCCGATAAATTCTTGTCTTCAAATTGCTTGGGCTTCAAAAATTGCACTTAATCTTCTTCTTTGTAGAAATTTACTCTTTCCATTTGCTATTGTTATTTTTCCTAACTATATCTCTCTTCCAACAGTCAAGTAAGGTACTTTATCTATTTTTGAATAGCAACAATAACTTTGGACATCCAAAAATTGCGTAAGGTGCTCTATTGGTTGTTCTATAGCAATGATGAATTTATGGATCACCTCTATGGCTACTACTACTCTACAAAAATATTTATTTGAAAATGTCTAAGGTAACACATATATATAACATGTCCAATGCTCTTAGTAGATTACAATGTGAAGGATCAATGCTTCATTAGGTGATTATATTCAGAAAATCTTGACCAAAGCATGAAATGATGAATTGCAGAAATTGATGCTTTGGTTATACATGGACAAAGAAATCTCAATGATTTGGGTAAATGTATTTGATGGTCCATAGATTTAATCCATCTAATTTTTGTTTTGATACTAATGTAAAAGACCAAGGAATGAAATAGGAAAATGGAAGACATAGGAATTCTCAAATGAGTGAAACCACAAATACCTAGCTTGAGTTTAGATTTTAGTATTTGTAAACAACCTAGGTACAAGGTTCTCAAGAAGCTTAATGAAGGTTCTTTCTAGGAGCTGCCTTTCTTGGAGTGCAAGCTAAGCTAGCCATCAAATTGGCATATAAGTTACTCAATCCTTGGAAGGTTCTCAAAAAATTTTCACCAAGAAGATCCTTGGATACTTCTAGATCATTCTTGAAATTTCCCATATATATATGCTCGTTCTATCTCCTTTTAGCTATATTTAGCTCCTACTAACTCCATATTAGCTTCTACTAACTCCATATTATTACACTTATAGATCTATATATAACACATATGGATATGTTTTATAAACACATCTTACATGTACCATAGTTAGCGAGCACACTAGAGTTCATAATCTCCTTTGAGATACAATGCATAGATTTTATAATCTACTTGGTCTTAAGTATAGATTGAATGGTGGTTTGATCTACTTGGATCACCTCCTTAGCAAGTGAGAGAAAATATAATCTCATTTGTGGAAGATGATGTACCTTGTTTGATGTGGTAGTCACAAACTCCTTAAACTCAATTTCTTGGGAAGAAAGTTTTAGAGCTTTCTTCCCAAGATTTTCAAAGCTTTGTCCTTAAACTTGAAGGAGATTGGTTTGGCTTATGGTTATCCATAAGCTATTTCATCAATCATCCATCAATCATTTTAAAACCATGATTTAATATTTCCTAATTTAGAATTGATAGTTTAGTGTTTTCTCAAAATTTGAACCAAAGTTTTAAGTTATTATCACATTATATACTAGAAAAACAGAAATTCAAGTCAATGGAAGAATTTATTTTTCTCAAATTCAAGTCAAAAAAACACAATATTACAATTGTCAATCAATGCATTTGTTGCAAGCTAAATCAGTTGGATGACACTTGGACCCATATGAAAATAAAAGTTAAGGTTTATATTTTTTGCCAACTTGGGATGCTATTAATTCTATTGCCAAACAATGGCTACCGTTAAGTCTATCAACTTGGGATTCTATTAAGTCTACTTGCCAAACCTGGGCTACCCTTAAGTCTTATCTCTTATTTGTGTATGAATTTGTAAGCTGAACTTTAACAAGTTGGAGTTTGAGCACTTGTATTGAACATCCAAATTAGTGAGTTTTTCATAGAGGACCTAACCATAGCCTATCGTATATAGTTCAACATGTTGGAGTTTCAACACTTATGTTGAACATAAGAGAGAAAGGAGACCATGTAGAAAACATGGAGGATGGGGAGAGTCCATCAAGCCATACAAGAGAGAGACAAAAGAGGTAAAATGGGGCTAGGCTCCAATAGTATTGATATGAGAATTTTTTTGTATCACACCTAACATATCCGAGCTATGCAAGTTGAGAGGTCTACAAACTATTGGAGCATCCAAAGAAGCATCACCTAGTGTGATTTCTCTCCTATTGATTGCACCAACCAATGCTCTTTGTAGAGCAATAGACACATGTTATCTAAAGTGTACTACAAAGTATGAGAATGAGTGGTACTATTGATGTTTCATATGACAAGGTCTCATGCACTCCTTAAATAATGTGTCAAATGCCATGTCCATTGCACCATATAACTCCAAGGCTAGAGGAACAAAGAGGTGATCTTTTTGCATACCCTATATTTGGAGACATTGCATGTTGTTGCTCCGCTTGCCGCCCATTTAGGGGGGTCAGTAATCACTCCTTTCAAAACTACATCACATATAAGATCTATAACCACATTATTTGCCATTATTACCTGATCATCTTGGACCAAGTATAAGTCTACATTAGCATGTGTTGTTTTCAAAGCATATGAACACTCCTTCCAAGCAAAGTATCCACTCTCTCATGCCATAAAAAACACTATATCCTTGATGATATCATGGGTTAGTTATCTTTTGTCCTCCAAATAGACACCATGTCATATGGACCGTTGTTACATCTAGTGTGGAACCACAATCCCAAGTGAGTAACAAAGATGCAAAAGGGTGTATCAAACCTAAGTGGAACCTCATTACTATAGAGAAGGTGACTAGTGCAAGTCATAATGCCCAATTGCACGGTCGAGTTAGGATCCAAGAGCTTACACTCTTGTTGGAGCAAGAGTGAAGATGTGCTCTAGTGGCCTAAGGAATGGAAAAATCATCTAAGAGAGGATGTAATGTATATTGAAACTATCACTCCATCAAGGAAGATTGCAAACCTTTAGTCCAATCAGATGATAGTGAAGCAAATGATGGAAAGTCTTTCCATGCTTGTGGAGATAGGCCATCTCTTGATTGCTATAATAACACTTGGAGAGAAAGGGATCCTTCGTGTAAAAGACCGAAACCGAGGAGAGAAATAGGAGAATGGAAATTCACATTGGGACACTTGAATGAGGGAAAACTCCGAATGCCTAGCATGAGCTTCGGCCTTGGTATTTATAGGTAGCATACAAGACCCTTGAAGCTTCTCAAAAAGCTTCCTTGAGCCGCTTTCTTGGAGTGCAAGCCAAGTTAACTAGGAAGCTTCTCAAGAAGCTTCCTTCTAGAAGCCACCTACTTGGCGTGCAAGCTAAGCTGGTTAGAAGCTTCTAGAAGCTTCCTTCTAGAAGCTACCTGCTTAGGGCGCAAGTTAACTAGTTGGGAAGCTTCCTAAGAAGCTTCTTAGATGCTTCTAGAATATTCTAGGCTATTTTGTCTTATTCTCTACTTCGTAAGCCCGATTAACTTCGTCACTAAACTCCATATTGTTACATATTCCCCCGCCGCTAGTTGGTGACGTCCTCGTCGCCAGTGAAGCTTCAAATTCCTGGATGGCCATCTGTGCATTCTGGAGGTGAGAAAGAGGTTCCCATGTGGCATCATGAAGGGGATACCCTTTCCAAAGGACCTTGTACTCCGTGTGTTGGCGACGGCCTTGTTGAATATGGCGACGCGCAAGGATACGATCAACTTCGTACTCCGCATGATCATTGATAGGGATAGGAAGAGGGGGAGGTTGGACTCGAGAGGAAAAGGAAGAAGGGTCAGGAACAAAGGGTTTCAACTTGGAAACGTGAAAGACAGGATGGATACGCATGTGACAAGGTAAGGCAAGACGATAAGCAACAGGAGAGATAATGTGGGTGATATCAAAGGGTCCTATCCAATTAGGAGCAAGTTTACGAACTTGAGTATCAAGTGGGAGAGGGAGGTTACTAGAGGATAGCATGACTTTATCACCAACTTCAAAGGTGAGATCACGACGATGATGGTCTGCATATTGTTTTTGGCAATTTTGAGCAACAAGGAGGTGAGATTTGGCTTGTTGGAGAGATTGGGATATAGTGGTCAAGAATGTAGAAGTATGAGGAATGTGAGAGGGAGGGGGAGCAAGAAGGGAATCTGGAACAAGCGGATCTTGGCCAAAATTGAGAAAGAAGGGAGAAAATCTAGTGCTTGCATGTTTGGAATTGTTGTAGGCAAATTTTGCAGCTGCAAGACATTCATCCCAGTTGGTATGGTGGACATTGACAAAGGCCCGCAACATATCCTCCAATGTACGATTGGCGCGTTTGGTTTGTCCATCAGTTTGAGGATGATAGGCCGTGGACAAAGCAAGCTTGGTGCCGAGTATCTGGAAGAGTGCTTGCCAAAACTTCCCGGTAAATCGAGGATCACGGTCGGAGATGAGTACACGTGGCATCCCATGATGCTTGAAGACATTGTCAAAGTAGATTTGCGCTAAGGTTGGAGCATCCATGGTATCACAGGTTGGTGCCAAGTGGATTTGCTTACTAAGCTTATCCACAAACACCACAATTGCGGTGTGTCCTTGTTTTGTCTTTGGCAAGGATGTGATGAGATCCAAGCTCACATGCTCCCAACGAGCAGATGGAATGGCGAGTGGTTGAAGGAGTCCACTTGGCTTCTGGTTGCTGGCCTTGTTCCTTTGGCAACTCTCACATGATCGGACAAAGTCTCGAACATCTCGTGTCATGTTGGGCCACCACCATTGGCGTTGGAGGGTGCCCAAGGTCTTGTCCACTCCCATGTGACCAGCTATTGGTAAATCATGGGCTTCTTGAAGGCGCACTAGTCGAAGATCACCTTTGGCTGGAACATAGATCTGGTCTGCATGGAATAAAAGGCCTTCCTTGAAGGAGAAGGTGTTGTACTCCTTGTCGCATGCTGTTAGACGACCGTGTACCATTTGGAAGAAGGGATCTTGTCGTAGAGCTGATTGAAACTCATTGTGGACCTTAGGGTCAATGGACACCGTTGTAATTGCCGCCGTGATAAAAGGAAGATCCTTCAAATCAGGTCGTCATGATAGAGCATCAAGAATGACATGGAACCGACCTAGTTTGTACTCAAGTTTGATGTCAAACAATTGGAGTTGCTCTTCCCATCGATGATGCCGGCTCTTCATGTGCTCCAAGTGTAAGGTCTGCAACAATGGCTTGTGATCAGTTCGCATGATCACTTGTTTCCCCAAGAGATAATGCCTCCATACCTTGGTGGCATATACCATTGCAAGTTGTTCCCGATCTCGAGCAGAGTAATTTCTTTCCACTGTATTTAGTCGGCAAGACACAAAGGCAATCGGATGTAGTCCATCTGGAAATTCTTGTTGCAACACAGCTCCAATTGCAAAGTTAGAAGCATCAAAATCAACCACACAAGGTAGTTGAGGATCATATGGTTGAAGAATAGGTCTTGAAGACACCATATGCTTTAACTTCTGGAATGCTTCTTCATGCTTGGTGGTCCACTAGAAGCTCGAGTTCTTTCCCAAGAGGTCAGTCAATGGTGCAGCCACGTGAGCATAATAGTGGATGAACCGTCGGTAAAAACTGGCCAGTCCATTGAATGCTCGTACTTCTGTAGCATCCTTCGGGGTAGGCCAATCAGTAATGGCCTTGATCTTCTCTTCTTCCATCTTGATCCCCTCTGATGAGATCTTATGACCCAAGAAGGTAACCTCCTTCTGCCAAAAAGCACACTTTGACTTCTTGCAGTAAAATTTCCACTGTCATAGTCGTCTTAGGACTTCTCGCACATGATTCACATGTTCTGCCTCTGTCCTGCTATAGATTAAGATATCATCTAAGAACACCACCACGGACCGATCCAATAGTCCCTCCAACACTCGATGCATTTGATCCATGAAGACTGCTGGAGCATTAGTGAGTCCGAAAGGTAGAACTCTTCACTCAAAATGTCCATACCTTGTGCGAAAAGCAGTCTTTTGCACATCTTCTCCTTCAATAGGAATTTGCCAATAGCCGCTACGAAGATCCAGCTTGGAAAAGTAGCGTGCTCCACTTAGTTGATCAAGCAGGTCATCGATCCGAGGTAAGGGATATGCATTCTTCACGGTTTGCTTATTGAGCCACGGTAATCAATACAGAAACGAAGTCCTCCATCCTTCTTTGGAACAAATAGTACCGGTGCTCCCCACGGAGAGGTACTATGTCATATGAAATCCTTCTCCAACAACTCTGTAAGTGTTATTCGCAGCTCCTCCAACTCCTTTGGTGAGAGCCGATAGATTGGTCTACTCATTGGAGTACTCCCTGGCAATAACTCGATCATGAAGGGCATACCTCGATTGGAGGGTAATCCCTTTGGCAGATCATCCGGAAACACATCTGCAAACTCCTGAACTATCAGATCAACCATTGCTTGATGCGGCACTTGGCCCTCCTCAGATTGTTCTTGTGCAATCGGCTTGATCCACACCGCGAATACAGACTTATCGTTCTCCAAAGCTTGCTCTATGGCTGCTTCATTCACAAACTTCCCTTCTAGGGACTCACCTCTCTTCCAAGCTTGCTCCATGGTTGCCTTCCTGGCAAACTTCCCATCTTGGGACTCATCTCCCTTCCAGATTTGCTCTATGGCTACCTTCTCAACAAACTTCCCATCTTGGGACTGACTATTCTTAGGTGTCTTACTCAGAGGTGCCAGACAACCTAATCGGAAATTCCTACCTTGGTGTTGTACTTGAATTTGGTGTCGGGTCCAATCAAATTGAACCTTATGACATTCAAGCCAAGGTAGACCTAGAATGATATCATAATGTAGAGGTGCCACTACGAACCTCACACACTCCAAATACTCCTTCCCAATCTTGAAGGTAACAAGATGCAAGGTGCGGAATGCAGAACCCTTTCTACCATCCGCCATCATCAAACTACTTCTAATCACTGGCCTGATAGGAATACCCAATTCCTTTGCCACTTGCATAGACATGCAATTCTCTGAACTTCCAGAATCAACCAAAATTCTACAACCCTGATTAGATATCATACCTTGCAAGTGAAGCAAACTTGCATAGGTCGAGCCTTCAATCCCATTGGAACTAATCAAGCTCCCAGTAGGCGGCTCGAAATCTCATACTGGGATTCCTCGTTTCCCGGATCATTTCGCTCCACAACCTCCACTTGGGCAACTTGTCGAGGTCGTCCATTCTTGAGTGGACATTCAGCAATGCGATGCCCCAACTGGCGACAATAAAAGCAACCTCCATTTTGTTGTAATCTTTCTCTATCTGCTGTGCCAAGTGGTCTTCGCTGGATAGCATCAATCTCCATTGGTACCGGTTCTTCCACTCGTGGTACGGGTAGGTTTTGTGTAGGTCGAGGTCGAGACCAAGTTGTTGCAACTAAGGAATCAAAACGCTCAGCCAATTGCATGGCTTCTTCTACGTTCTGTGGCTCTCGCATGGTCACCTCTAATCTGGTTCGTGACTTCAATCCTCGCACAAATCGATCCAGAACTTCACCTTCTTAGGTATCTGGAATTTGCATGATGATATTCTGAAATTGTGTGATGTAGCTTCTCACCGAACCAATCTGCCTCAACTCCGCCAATTTATCTCGTGCAGCTCGGGTGGCATTTATAGTCTAAAATCGACCAAGTATTGCATCCTTGAATTCTGCCCATGTCAAAATTGGTGTAACAATTTGTCATTCAACTCTTTCTACTCGGAATTGCCACCAAAGTTTTGCCACGCCATCCAACTGGCTAGAAGCCAAGAGAATTTGTTTCCGCTCGTCTTGAAGATTGGTGGCTTCAAAGTAACATTCATAGTCAAACACAAAATTCTCCACTGTGCCTGGAACATTCTTGCCTTCAAACACCTTGGGTTTCGGAAATCGAATGCAATCTTCTCCATCTCGAACTAGCGCTCTGTCTATCTGTTCTCGTCGTTGTTGGTCTCGTTCATCCAACAATCGAGTAAGATGCTCAATTTGTTGTTGCATTGCAAGGATAACATCCGGTATTGCGGCCATTGCTACTACTCTAATCCACTATCCTCAATTTATCTAGTTGATTAACACATAGATACAACACGTCCACCGTTCTCCATAAGTCACAATTGGAAGTATCAAGGGTTCCTCTGACACGGTGATTATATGTAGAAAATCCTGTCCAAAGCGTGAGGTGATGAACTGTGTGAAACGATGCTTTGGTAATATCTGGACATGAAAGTCCCAATGGTTTAGCGGAAGTGGATTTGGTGGTCCATAAATTCCATCCATCCCATTCCTACTCTGATACCAATGTAAAAGACCGAAACCGAGGAGAAAAATAGGAGAATGGAAATTCACATTGGGACACTTGAATGAGGGAAAACTCCGAATGCCTAGCATGAGCTTTGGCCTTGGTATTTATAGGTAGCATACAAGACCCTTGAAGCTTCTCAAAAAGCTTCCTTGAGCCGCTTTCTTGGAGTGCAAGCCAAGTTAACTAGGAAGCTTCTCAAGAAGCTTCCTTCTAGAAGCCACCTACTTGGCGTGCAAGCTAAGCTGGTTAGAAGCTTCTAGAAGCTACCTGCTTAGGGCGCAAGTTAACTAGTTGGGAAGCTTCCTAAGAAGCTTCTTAGATGCTTCTAGAATATTCTAGGCTATTTTGTCTTATTCTCTACTTCGTAAGCCCGATTAACTTCGTCACTAAATTCCATATTGTTACACTTCGTCAATCTTGGCCACATATGTCTTCAAAATTGGCCTATCAACAACCACAAAATAGGAGGAAAGTAGGGGTGTTGAGAGAGCCCAACCACCCAAAAATACTATATGTGTTGTCTCCTCCATAGGTAATAGGCCTACCCTTCTGCATGAAATTGGTAGAGATGTTTGTCTATATGCCAAATCCCCCATCACATTCAAATGTCCCTAGTTTGATGATATCACTAAAGACTCCCATAATCCTCCTATCAAAAGCTCTCAAACATGATAGAAAAATAAAGGAAGAGAGAACCATGCAGAGGAAGTAAGTCGGTCAACAAGCAATACTAGAAGAGAGTATACCAAATGCCACCAATGGATCTCTTAGTAGAGGAAGGTCATCCACATGGAGAATCATATGCAAGGGCATTGTCTAAGAAGCATATGACAAAATCATCAAATCTTATTGGCATTCCAAGAACAAGTAGTCTATTTATAGATGTGACACACCCTTCTAGAAGCTCAAGGTGGGACAAGATACCTAAAGGGAACCATGCTTTGCACTTTGACACCTTGATTTTCAAACCTACAAGATATAGCTCGGTAGTCAAGTGATCAAAGGCCTGCCCAATATGATCTATGGGGCCCATAATATGTGTATTGTCTGCCAAGGAAGGAAATACACAACTTGGCATGGCCAAAGTAATAGATAAGTGAGCTCCAAAGTGAGCCATGGCAAAAAAAATTCCCTTTTAAAGGATCTCCCTATTGTGTACCAACAATAAACTCCAAGATAATGACTCCTTGTGACCAACCATGCTGGTATTAAAGGGAAGCAAAAGAGCCATAGAACTACCGCACAACAGGAATGAGACTTGCCAAGGGTCCACCAACCTCCCTAAGTTCTCTAAAGATGGATGCTTGAGAGACCTTATTAAAAATTTTCCTTAATACCCATCTATAGGACGATCCACTTCGGATGGATATCTAGGAGTGCCTTGATGCCTAGAGATATATAGCCTCACAACCTCCAAGTGTAGCTACTCCAAACTGGTGTGAACTGAGGTGCTTTCAAAAAAGTGAGATTGATACTGCATGAAAATGGTATGACTAATCAAGCGTAAAAAGATTTCTCCAATAACAATGGGTCTAATACCCCTTTCTCCATCACCAAGAAGTAGACTAGCATATAACCCTTGACCAACTAACGTAGGAATATCTTCACTTGCTATTGTTGTAACCACCTTAAACAACTCAGTAAATCCAATAGAAGGATCATTTGCCTGAAAGTAATTTCTAAGATGCTTATATATCATCCATGATAAGTCTCTTGAGGAGAGGCAAGGGGTAGTGCATAACGTTTGTGCAAAAAGTGACCTATCAAGACATAAAAACTACTCAGGTTGATAATCAAAATCTTCTAATGGTACTCCCTTGCTTGCCATAGGATGTAATGAGCGTAGGGAAGAGATAGTCTCAACATTGGGACTAGCTATAGACAAAGAGTGTAACGCTCGTGCTGCTCTATTAAACTTCCCTGCCCAACCCGATGTACTACACAGTCAAAACGAGTGTACTTGGTAGTATCTTGTGATAAAACTTGTCTCCTAAAACATGCATCCCTAACTGACTCCTCTTGTAAGGCAACCCGATCTTCCCTCTCATTATCGATCAATCTAGCAACCACCTCTC
Source organism: Lunularia cruciata (assembly GCA_948567375.1). Classification (NCBI taxonomy): domain Eukaryota; kingdom Viridiplantae; phylum Streptophyta; class Marchantiopsida; order Lunulariales; family Lunulariaceae; genus Lunularia; species Lunularia cruciata. The sequence goes on from OX419757.1 coordinate 45,740,689, forward strand.
TATGCCCCGCATGTCCCCCTCTAGCATAACAAAAATAACATTGTGTGAGTAAGAGGAATAATAAGCATGTTAACTCATCCAAGGTATAACATACCAAAAAATCATTTGGTAGACTAAAAACTTTGTTTAGTTCATCATGGAATCTATGGGATACCCTATGGAATAGTCATGAATATGCAAAACTAATCTCAAATAACCCCAAGATTCAATCTGCACGAGATATTTACCACTCCCATGACTTGATTTGTATCTTTCAAACTATCTTAGAAGGAAGAGAGAAAATGTCTGTAATCGCGAGTGTCACCAAAATCAATATGGTCGCTTGCCTCACATGAACCTTTCAAGTGATCCAATCATAATCTTTGTGCATCCTTCCCATTTGGATCTTTACCCCTTGCAAGGTAAAACATTGATGACATACTGAATATAATATATCCCGAACCGCTCTAGACAATCCCACATGAAAAAGTGAAACCATAGGTAACACAAGAATACTGATCCCAACCCACTATGCTCCTCTCCATATCTCTCCATACACCTCTTATGCTAAACATCCAAGTTAGTAAAATTTTCCCTAAGGTCCTGTTCGGAGAATGAAAGGCACCTTCATAAACATATTCATCCCTGCATTCTACCAATTGCAGGGATGAACATGGACATAAGTATGTTCATCCCAGCATTTGGTAGAATGGAGGGATGAACGATGAATGAAGGGATGAACGGAAAACCATGGGGGGTCCTCCCATCCTTCGTATTTTCTACGCGGTCGAACTTTTCGCATTTGGTAGAATTACCTGTTCTACAATCCTCTTCAAGCTAAATAGGAGTATTTTGGAAGCTATGTCCAATGTATGTGAAGTATTGTCTTCAATGAACTAGCTGGCGCGGTACGGGATGCCCCTCGAGGATAGGACACTCCCTATTGCAGTCTACGACGGCATCAAAGTGTGCTTCAAGTAAGGTCTTGTTGCACACTTCTTTGACTTTCTTAGGTTGTGCCTCTAGCGCCGTAAACTGGAGAATGTCCATGGCTTCGTTGTTTGTTTTCTCTGCAGAAGTCAAGCTATTGTTCAGTGAGTATACCGTTTATCGTAGAAATCTCATCAGATTTAGTTAAAGCATTGCTTAGTAAGGGCACCCAATAGTATTCAAGAAAACCCTTCAAATAGGTTTGTGTTGATGTCATGATCTTTCTATTGTCCATGGAGTTCCAAGTTATGACAATATTATCTTCCACCGTGTAGCAAGCGAGAGGGCACCTTGAAAGGAAACATTTCGTCGATAACAGATGGCAGGACCGCATCCGGGTACCAATGAATCTTCTGCAAAAGGTTAAGAGTTTGAGCGAGGTTCCATACACGAGTGCAACCCCAATGTCTCAAGAACCAATATGTCTCAGCGAGAGAAATTTCAGACATAATTCAGAGATATAAGGGAGTGGACTCCAATAGTAATCGATAATGTTTAGAAGTACATGAGATGCGATGTCTCCGAAGTATATGGCACTTCAAACTCTTCATTTAGTCGAAGTCACACGACCCAGAAGTTACTCCCACCGCTTGTTACAAAACACAGAGTGGAACCTTCTCTCACCTAATTCAAGATTATTTTTGGAGCTTCTGATAAAGGAGTAACACTAATCAAAGTTACATGTCAATGCGGGTAAATCTGTGGGGTTCTTGCGTTAGTGACGGTGTTCAAAGGTTTATGACCGGACACTCTAACGTCATAGTCCTTCGCAAGATATATAATCTCCAGAGACCCATCTTCAATTTATGCTAGAAGGACGACAACGCCTGTGGAAATTGCAGGATAGGTGTTAGTTACTACTCAGCCGATTTGCAAGACAGAAGTTCGTTACCACTCAACGATATGCAAGGTTGGTGCTTTTCACAAGCATTAGGTAGCGACTAAGCATTTCCATCAACCGTAGTAACAAAATTCAGAACCACCAGGGGAAGTATAAAATCTAAGAGACTTTTACTGAAGAGAAGTGCAAATGGAAAACAGCTTCTGTCCTCTGCTAGTAGCACAACGCCTGTGGCAAAGCAGGATAATCGTAGTTACTACAGAACAAATATCCAAGGTAAGTGATCTCTACAGGCACTAAATTGAGATTGACGCAGTACCCAAACATTTGCGTGGACAGTAATTAAAGCATTGGGGGAACACTAGTCGAGATATTAAGAGAGTTCTTCGGGAAAACTAGAGATAAAAGTCTACCGAACACGGCTTCATGTACGGCGTAGTGAAGGTACCTACTGGCAACGCTTATAATGCGCACAACTATAGAGGGAATTATGCTCCGGTCCATTATACTACTCTCATTCTACAGTTGCTGCTTGACTCTGCTCAGGTCCACGAATTGAGAGGCGGAGGGTAAGGTTGAGAAGGTTGATGCTGAAGCTAAAGATTGCAATCGTTTTATCTACTACTCAGGTCATGCACAATCAGTTTCACATGCACTTAGCACCCCGAATGCAGCACATTTGACAGCTGAACCGGGATCTTTCAGCAAAAGGTAGTAAGATCAATTGCAACAAATATACGAGCTTTACATGCTTACAAACTGGACAAAAATGGGCATGACTTGCTTCTCAATCATACAAGATGCAAAACGAGTGCAGTTTCTCTCTACCTGACGAGCCCTTTTCATTTTTTGGTCGCCTTAGGGTTGGGCGGGGTAGCGGTTCCCCCAGTTTGACCACTTTTTTTAGCCAGCTTCTCCTGTAGAGCTTTGGCGTCCCGCTCCCTGCGCTGCTCCGGCGTAAGGCCATCTTCTTTACCCTTAGCTTTAGAACCACCAGCTCTCGCTGCGGCTCGTTCCCTATCCCGATCCCTCTGGCTACCTCTCGTCATGTTTAATGCACACCTCTTAAACACACAGCACTATTGGACCCCTCAAAATTGATCAAATTGGCTTCCAAAACTTCCTTCCAAACGGTTCACAATTGTTAAGGAACTTCGAAAGATCGTCGCGACAACCTATCGAGTACAGTCGTGGAAGTCAATTACAATGACGACCGAAGAACAATCGATGACAGCGTAAGCTTCTTCGAGGCCCCAGGCCTCCCACAGGGCGCCTTCTGCAAGAGGCAATCTCTGTGTCTTCAATAAGATCTATAGTGAGCTCCTCTCTATCTATTTGTCCACTCTCGAAGGTTCGGAGCGCGGCTCCCCGAACTGAACGGAACCGCGTTGCTTCCGGCTTTCGGAAGGATGGAAACTCACCGCTCGTACCGTACCCGTATTCTTACCCCGTCCCAGATATGTCGTCAAGCAACAACAAACGTAAACTTTTTGTCTTCATCCTTGGGTTGCGTAAAAGAAGTGGTAGCATGATGAATCTCAACGTTAAGATTTTTCTCATCAACAGCCTGTAGCTGGTTTGGTTTGGATATTTCCTTCTAAGGAACCTACGGAAAGTAATGTTTTCAAGGTATTATCTTTTAATTTTTTGTAAATTAATTTTTTAATTACAAGTTATAATATTCATTTATAACACATATAAATCGATTTAAATAAATAAAATGATAATAAAGTATATGAAAATTAAAGCGATTTAATAAATATTATAATTACTTACTTCTGTAAAATGATAAATAGTAATTTAATAATATATTGTATTTATAGATATATAATATACATAAAATAAACAAAAACCAATTCGAAAAGTCCCAAGATGTCAATATTCTCAAAACCAGCCTGTTGTGAGTAAGTTCTCGATTCGCCCCGAAATTTGTTAACAAGTAGTCTGAAGTAAATTTCTAGCCTTCACAAGATTGGGGTTCCTGTATTTACAGGTATACACAGAGACTTTTAGCCCGGTCCTTCTTCTACTGTACCTGTTACAGGGTATCCATCTCGTATGTCGTCTCCGCGCTTTTCCACGTTTGTTGTGTTCGTCGCATGGACATTTTATTTCCTCTGTATCATCGGAAAAAGGTGACCGCGGAGGAAAAATGAAGGATGGGAAGACCCAATCAAGCCAAGGGAGAGACAAAAAAGAGATAACATGGGGCTAAGTCCCTATAGAGTCGGAAAAATGAAGGATGGGAAGACCCAATCAAGCCAAGGGAGAGACAAAAAAGAGATAACATGGGGCTAAGTCCCTATAGAGTCGGAAGGAGAAATTTGCCCTTCCGCACCTAAGATATGGAGAAATTTGCCCTTCCGCACCTAAGATATCCGAGATATGCTAGTCGGCCTGTCTACACGCAATTGGAACATTATAAGAAATATCACCTAATGTGAGTGCTCTCTTATGAATTACACCAACCATTGTACAATATACATATAACCATGGTACAACCAACCATTGTACAATATATATATAACCATGGTACAATATACAGGTGTATAACCATAGATATACACTGTCTAAAATATATTACAAAGTATGGAAGTGAGAGTGTTACTCTTAACGTTTAAATATGATAAGATTTTGCACTTCCTGTGACAAATATATCAAATGTCGTATTCTTCCTTCCAAAGAAGTGACCTCGCTGCATGCCCCTATACTTGGAGACCTTGCGACCCGCCGCGCTGGGTAATCGCTTCGTATCATCTACTGAAACCAAGGTACTATACTTACTTCGCTTGCGGCTTGTCAGCTCGTAATTTTGCGTTTAGAGACGTGGAAAGCCTTGTCAAACTGATGACTGAAAGTTTTCAAGCTTCGAGCCATAGCATACGAGACTTTGCAGTTACAGATTAGCCGACTGACTGGTGGAGTTAATTATCAACTTTTATCATCGAATGTTATCGGTGAAATAGAACGAGTTATAAGTGACTTTGCGTATTTTCAGTATGGAAAATGTCACTTGAATGATGAATGCGGTCTTACTGTCCATTTCTTGTGCAGCTTTTCTACTTCGTTCCTCGTTCTATGACAGTGCCGTGTTCCGAATGAGGATCTCAGTAGAAAGATTGATTGCGTCATGTTGTTTCAGAGAACAAAATAGAACAACGAGGGCACTACTGTAAACACTTTCAATGGTCTGGTATGGCAGTTGCGTACAGTAGCGTTCCATCCACAACCATGAGGTCTCAAAAGTAGTCACTCGAATTTGACTGGGGAGATACGAAGGAATGAAGTGTCGGGGGCTTTGATGAGAAATCTATGAAGAGTGGATCCACCACAAGGAAAGACGCAGATATAAAGGAAGCCAAGAGACGATGGTAGCAGATTGGGCTGGCCTAGAACAAACGAGAAGGGAGCGTATTTCTTTCGCAGGGTGATCAACTTGTGCTGAAGCTTATGATTGTCTAGCTGTAAGTTGCGTTCTGCTTTCTTCACAGTCAAATGAACTGCCCTGATGCGGAGTCGCTCAGGCTCCAAAGGCCATACAGTGGTTCCCCTTCAAAGATTTCGTTGTGAGAAGGACTCTCAAGAAAAGCTTTGGAGTTTTTGGGTGTCAGCAGCTTAGTTTTTGGGTGTCAGTAGTCAGCAGCTTTTAGTCTTCAGGTCGTGAAGTGTGCGAGTGATACAGGACACGCAACTGGGCACTACATGAGCGAATCAGACGTCCAGTTGGCACACTTAGGTCAAGGAGTTCTCATTCGATGAAGCCCCTCCATACTCTGCTTGAGTTCTGCGCCCTGATATGGATGTGTGTGGCAGATCTGTTGGACCCGAGTACTTTAAAAGGTCTTTTCGTGTGGAGGTTAAACTGAAAAGTTACTGCTCAAAAATACCGCAAATCAACAGCCACAGAGCAGTGCAAAGTTCTCCTGTAACTTCATCCGAAGTTCTTCTCAGCATTTAAAGTTGACTAGCAGGAAATTGCTGTTGCTAAAGAACAACGTGGATGAACGGCTCCCAAAATTTCATACTCGGTGGTCAATGCTTCGGAAGAAAGTCCCCAAATAGGTTGGCATTGCCGAAAACACAACCAAAATCCAGTCACAATTAGAGACAGAGAATCTCAGAATCCGGGATGATTTTCTGCGCACGTTGACTTAAAATTCAAGTGTGAATAAACAAAATCGATGTACTCGCGTATCCAAAAATGTGATCCTGAGCAATCAAAATTCTCTAATCTAGTTACTACAATGTTGTAGATTATCTTTTTCTAGTCGACAGTGTACACTACCAAATGATCATAGCTCTTCTTCCTCTACTGGCAAGGGGAGCAGATAGATCTTCGAGAACAGTAACTTCTCCCAGTGGAGTTAACGCCGATGATAGAACGCATATTTTGCACGTCAGCCATGAATAGCCTGATGTGACCTTTTTGGTGTATCGGGTCATTTGTTTATTTTCTAGAAGGCTCATACCTGCAAAAGTAACCAGCGTCGGAAGAATAGAAGGCGTCAGAAGAAGAAGGTGTCAGTTTGCAGAGTTTACACCAATTACAAAAAAACGAGTGTGAGTTGCTGTTATGTCATCTCCCCAAAACCTCGTCTGGACAGAAAACTCTCCGTCTATGAGGAGATGGAGCTCAGTCCTAGATACCTGATAGAGACACCTTTCGGCATTGAAAAGTTGTGGACAACCTAATGATTAATTGTTATCTGAACCTGGATTTATCAAGCGCTCTATCCTCTAGGACATTTCTTTCTGCATCAGAGCAGCTGCAAGCAAGATTATGACGTATCCATGTGAACGGGAACTCCCGTTCAGATGGTTAAACAGCTTGGCTCGGCCGAACTGGGCATAACTTACAATCCACAGATCAATGATTCAGGCGATATTTCTTTCATAATCTTCTTATTCTTTTGAAAGCGCTTTGGTGCTAAGAATCTGCTTCCTTGGTTCAGGGATCCTAAAACAACAAAAAGTAAAAGATATATCTCCAGAAGCAGGGACTAGGCTGAATGTTGGTTGAATTTGCCGCAGTGTGCGATGCATCAAGTAATTTGACTATCGGGAAAAAGAAAGGTTCATGACGAAGTAAACCGTACCTTGAACCCCTCCGACCTTAAGCACTGTTTGTGGGCATCAATCCATTTCGTGCATGCATCTTCCCCGTGCATGACTACACACTCGTCCCGCAACCTCTTGGTAGACGGGCAGGCACAACATATCTTCTTCTTCGGTGCAGCGGCACCAGCACCAGCACCATTGGAGCTTCCGAAATCTGTTTCCGAATTTGTTAGAGCTGGAACTGATGCGCTGGTAACTTCCCTCATCTTTGACCTGCCTTCCTCACCAGAATCTCAGCGTCACAATTTCTTCCTCAACCAAACGCCGCAAAGACACAGAAGTGATCGTAGTTGGTAGTGGTTATCTCGCACAGCAGAGTCACCGTCTCAATTTAACAAGAGTAAGAACCACTCACGATCGATAATCGACGCCTCGTCGACGCAGTTCGGAAAGAGCGCACAGAACCACTTGGTGTGGCCCACGATGAGAGTTTCTGGAACCAATTGCTACACGAACGGGTGTAGACGCAAGGATGCTCTGAACATGGAATATTCAATACAAGTAACAGAGCATTGGTGCTTGTAGAGCGTTGGTTTATTCCTGAATGTGCCCGGACTTTAGAAACCCATTTTAGATGTTCTAGACGAATGGCTTGATGGGGTCTTCCCATGCTTCGGTTTTTCTACGCGGTCGCCTTCCCCTGACGAATTCAGTTTCGCCGACCTAGCCGTAGAGCAAAAGTCATTAACAATGGTAACGTGGTGGTATAGACCCCATCTACTTGGTCATTTGGATGACTTGGCATGTTGTCCAGGTGTCACTTGCCAAGAGTTTCGACATGGTTAAGGGTTGATGATTTTCAGAAGGTTCATGCATGATTAAAAAATTATATTTAAGAGAATAATATTATCTACTAATAATTTCAAAATCTAGTGCATCGGTTGATAGTTCTAAAGTTCAAGATCCATGTGCTTCATATTGTGTATATAACCATATTACTTTCAATCCAAAATATATTAGATAAGATTATTAAAAATAAATTCAAAATTTTCCAATTATTTTAATCATATGTAATATACTGTTGGATTGAAAAAAACATGGTTATATAAAAAATGTACACTTTTATTTCTTTAGTTTTGGAAGCCACACTATGATGGAAATAAATCGCTAGATTGAGTGCTTTCACACTATGAAAGGTAAAAAAGGCTTTTACCACCCGAGCTTTACTTATTTTATCATACATTAACTATGTCTGCAAAATATCGAGTTCTTTTTTAACTCGCGTGCAACTCGAGTGACGTAAAATAAAAGTTAGGTTCAAACTAGGGTTAAACTTCTTGTTGTTACGGCGGGTGAATATGAATAAACTATAAGTCTTTCCAAGCTCGATGCTCGACAAGTCAATCATAATTCGATTTCATTCTGACAACCAAGACCATGGAAATTTCTATAGAAAATTACACTCGTGTGGAAAAGAAGCATAAAATCTCTGTCAAGATGGAATACTTGGCACATATGAAAGCTAGTTATTTGGTACATTCTTCAGAGTTTTGCAAAGGCAAGGCTAATGTTACACAAAGCTACCATTGAAGTTTGGAAATCTGGTAACAAAAAATTTACATAGGAAAAAAAATTACATTTGTAGAGGAAAAGTTGCCCTTTGAACCTTGAACCTTTGAGCATACACTACAGGACTCCTGACATCATACAATATCGAATGGAGATACTAGGAACGATGATCCTAAAGATGTAGATGAAGTTTTCACTATAAAATGAGGAAACTTTGAGAGAGTTGAAAGCAACAGCTGGGCATGCAAGACACTACATAATCAAATCATAAAATTAGTTGCCTGGTAACACACTGATGCAATCATCAAATTAGTTGCCTGGTAACACACTGATGCCATCATCAAATTCATCAATAGCAAGAATCCAGATGAAGGTTGAAGTTTGTACACCAATGCCAAGTTCAAAAAAGATTGCCTGAGAAATAAAGGCGGAATTACACGCCAAAGTAGCTCAAGCTTTGATTGGAATAGCAAAAACAATAAAAACTACAAGAGAAACCATTGTCAAAGCTTTCCAATAGCAAGTTTACGTATCCAATCAAAAATTGGGAGTACTGAAAGATAAATTTTGATTAAATGAAGCAAAAGCCTAATGCAAAGATGAGCGTCATAAACTTGAATTGTCATCCAAAAGTTGACGCGAACTTGGTTTTTTGCATGATAATGGTATCATTACTAGGGAAGAGTTTTTAGAGAAAGCCAAAGGATTTGCTGATTTGTAATAAGATTGACATTTATCTATTCATTTGAATTCAGTGCAATAATTCATTGTTGATTTGTTTTCTTGTGTTGTATTCTCTTTTAGGTTAATCATTGTCAAACTCTATTATAGATTCATTCTTTTTTGGGTTGATAAACTATCAAACTCTTTTGTGAATTTGTTCTTTCCTATTTTGCATTCCTTTTTTGGGTTGATTTTATGTCAAATTGTATTGTGAATTTATTTGACTCAAAATAGATCACATAATTGTCAATTCATTTTGAGAATATTGACTCTATGAGAATAACAAAGTCTATGAAAGTTCAATCCACACAATAGCAATCATAATATTACAATCATAAGTATAATTAGACATATCTATGCATGATACAAGGCTTTGGAGGAGGTTTTGAGCCATAAAAGGTGCTTGCATCTACTCATTGCCTCTAGGAGCAAATTTCTTGCTACTTGCAACAATAGCAAAACCAGTATTTGAGAATTGAGCTTACTATGGATGTCCTTGACCACACCTCCGAGCTTGCAAGCAAAAAATTTCAATCAACTATATTTCTTCATCACAAATAGTGTGTTGATGTATTCACTATTGCATAGATAGTGAATATGATGTAGATATGTCTTAGTTGTTCACATTTCAACTCAAGCTACTCAATCTAGACTTAACAACAACATAAACAAGTAAATACCAACTATGAGATAACTTACACAACTCCAAGCTTCTTAGAGTGGAATCATTTTTGTTACTGAACTCTTGATAGAAACTAACACACCCTTGAGATGATAATTAGACCATGCAAATCTTAACACATGTTTGACTTACCACACTCAAAATGGCCAAAATCTTACCTTGGAAGGAAGTGGTTGCTACGGTGGAGATTGAACAAGGGGTAGAACAAAAGCAAGAAAATTGCCATGAGCTGAGTTGTGCTCTAGCCATTTATAGGTTTTCAAACATCTTAAATGAGTGTTGTGGTAATCACAATGGCAAGCAAAAAAATCCATGATATGCAAAACCCAAGTAATTGGTTTGATCAAATGCAACAAAAATATCAAAGAGCCAAATGTTGGAGAGTAAATATCCTCCAAGGCTATAACAAAAATCTTATCTATCTTGCAAAACTAACATATTCAGCTTTTGCTTTTGATGACACCTTTGTAAAAGACCAAGGAGAGAAATAGGAAAATAGAAGGCTGGACTGAAAGATGATATTGGGACTCTTGAATGAGGTAAAATTTGAATGCCTAGCATGAGCTTGGGCTTTGGTATTTATAGAGAACATACAAGGCTCTTGAGAAGCTTCTCAAGAAAATTTTTAAAAACCACCTTCTTAAAGTGCAAGCTAAGCTAACCAAAAAGCTTCTCAAGAAGTTTCCTTTTAGAAACAACCAACTTGGGCATGCAAACTAAGTTAGTCGGGAGTTTCCCAAGAAACTTCATTCTAGATGCCACCTACTTGACGTGCAAGCTAAGCTAGCCAAGAAACTTCCCAAGAAACTTCCTTCTAGAAGTAATCACTTTCCATACACATTACCTGGTACATGGAAAGTATCAAGTAGCTTCCAAGATGCTCCTAGAATATTTTTATAATTCTTGGTTAACTTGCCTACTTGTTATTTCATTAGTCTTGACTAACTTTTCTGTAAACTTTATATTGTTACATACAGGATGTTTGCCTTCCTGTCACTAAACTAGATGGCCTAAAAGCCCAAAATGTTGTGAAAACTCAAGCTGCCATACACATGCACTAGTAAAGACAGTTCACTTGATTAACCAAATTGGAAGTTAAGCTATATTGTTACATATAAGATCTTGGCCTCCCTGTCACTAAACTAGTTGGCCTAAAAGCCCAAAATGATGTGAAAACTCAAGTTGCCGTACACATGCACCATTAAGGAAAGTTTACTTGATTAACCGAATTGGAAGTTAAGTGGCTAATTTATTACATTGAGAGTGAGTTTAGGCCATTGATATTGAATTGTATAACGTAATTAATTGCATTGGATCTTTCTTGATCTTATCAAGATTAAATATTTTTATTTTTTAACTTTAACCAACGAGATAGCTACATAAGTATCAATTTTCATTACTAGAGGAGTAAATGACATCAATTTGGAAACAATGAAAATTATGAAGCATTTTCTCTATAAGATACACTCGACGTAAGAGGACCCTAATAAATTTTCCTCCTTAGTCCGTAGTGGGTATTATGCATCTCTTCACACTTAATTTCTATGCTCATGTGAGGAATATGAAAAAAATTGCTCTATGTTAAGGCACACTTCCTACTATTGTTTGTTAACAACATTTACCAAAAAATACTGTAAATTTTTATCTATTTGATTTATTATAGTAAACGTGAAAAGAATTTGTTCATATAAGCCTTGTCTAAGGACCACTCTTGAAGGTTATTCATTATTAGCACCATATGGCTTCCCCAAAACTAAAAAGTTTTAGGATAATCTACCCGATTTCACACAATACTGGTGTTTTCAAACTAGAGAGTATTTTTAAACTAGAGAACAATTTGAGGACAATAACTTTGAGGACGGAGAATAATTCTACCTGCCACAAGCTACCTATAGTTTTAGAACAACTTATGTTGACGTGGTGTGTATGAATTCCTTTTCAAGGCTGATATGGCACCAACTTGCCAATCCGTGCCCAGGTCACCTGACAAGCGTGTATTTCAAATTCTGGCAAGCTCGAAGTGGAAACTTCTCCACGCACTCCTATGTTGCAGAAGAAATTTGAGTGAAGATTGGGCAAAACTTCCGTCGTGGATTAGATATGTGACATTCTCGCACTTTGAAGGAATCCGCCCTGTTTGAAATTGTTTGAGATTATCAAGGAACCCGCCGGTATTCATTTCGATCATAGGATATTGCTAGATGAGCAATTTGCACCGTTTCTCAGTATCTCTGAGCACTGTCGGAGCATGACTGATGGTGCTTATGTAAGTGAGGAGCAGACATGTTCGTGAAGGAAGTGGATACAACAGCAGAGAGACAGAGTCTCCAAGTGCATTCCCCTGGAGTTTCTTACTGGAGTATCAAAGCAGGGATGATAGCATTTCTTCAATCTCGTTAGGGGTAATCCGATACTCCGAGATTCTGTCAATTCCTCGAGTTTACCAGGGTTCATATAATTGCCTCTTCCCAGATTATGCTCCGAGAAACCCTGTTCAGCCTCAGGAAGTTGTAATTGCAATCGTCTAGGGTACTCTAAGTTCATGAAATTAGACACCACGTTGGCTTTAGTAATATAAGCTAAAACCCTAGCTGCCTGTGGTAAATTGCTGTCATCATACTTGTTTGAGTCAGCTTTCGCATTTTGTTAGGATATTCATGCGCAAAAACAGAGGACGACGCTACTTCAGAGTCGAACGCGCTTACATAGAATTCTGATTCAGATGAGCGCCTTATAGCAGAGAACCTGCTAGACCATGACTCGTTATCTGATTGTTTACCAAAAGGTCAGCGTGGAAATGGAGAATGTGGAGACCGCAGTTGAAGAGTTCACCAAGTCTGTGTGCTCAGATGTAAGTTCTGCGAAGACTCTGGACAAGGTGACTCGGGCACTTCGCTGTATAGCCTCAATACTTTTGGAACTTACTCCAGAGCAAAACAAAGGTAATAACAGTTTCAACGCACATCTGATATTTCCATAAAATTTTCGATGTCTTTGAAGAAGTGGACTCCAAGTTCTACATACACATATCTGACTTCTTTTCCTTCATATTGCAGATGTGAGACATAGCAGAGATTCTTCGACTTTCTCCTTGGACAAGGTATAAAACTAGCTGACGTTTGGAAGCGACGTGCTCTGTGAATTTAAAGCAAGCATTGTCAGTGCTGAATCGTCTCTCGCTAAATGTTACATCAATTAAAAAACGTCGGAGATGGAAGGAGATATGTAGGAAGGCAATCTATGTTCAGTTTTTTACTATTCAACTTACAGATTAAGAGTTCCATTCACCATCAGATTACAAGCATGCTCGTTGGCTTAGACTCGAGTAGAGGTTATAGTCAACCTTCGAATGTCAAAATATCACTGCCGATTGGCTCTTATTTTTAATCTTGCATTCAGCTAGCGGCTCTTTGTACAGAAAGAGCGACCATTGCTTTCCCTGATACTTCTCCAAATGAAGTCCTGAAGCTTGCATTCTACGGCGGTCAATCGTTTCCGGCTTTTGCTAAATTTCTACTCCAGAGTAATACAACTATCACTTCGATGGTCCTATCAGTTGATATCAAGCCTTCTCTTTATTCCTCCAAAGAATATTTGTTAATGTTGATTCAGAACATCACACCAGGTAAGTGGAATCACATACAAGAGCTGACACTTCTTTTGGATTTCGATTCAGCGGTGGCTGTGGATTGGTTACCGTGCTTCTCTTTAGAGGAACAGAAAATCCTGTTCGATGACTTCTTCCTCCATGCACCTCCTAGTGAGGCATTATTGGAGCTGATACCTGCATTAAGTGGACAGTATATTTCTGGTGGTAGGGGAGACGATGACAAGTCAGTCGCTGACGGTAGTGATAACGAAGACGAAATATTTGCTGCTAAGGACATCCATGATGTTGTCTGCTCTCAAGCTGAAAGGTACGGTTACTTTATACCTCCAGGATCAGGGAACTGTAAGTTGAGCATCAATTTGAATATTTGCGTCTCTTTTTTGTGCATTTTCAACTTGAATGATCAATGACATGGTTTCTCTACAAGGTTGAGTGCTGATTTTTCTGCAGAAGATACTCATGTAGTAAACATAAGGTTGTCTGAGAGGTGATAAAGAACTCTCATGTCGTTCAGGGCTGTATGTCAAACCTTGATTCAGACTCCTTGGTCGCTAATGCAGGCTGTTGGCATCGATTTTCATAACAAAAGAGGGTGTGAAAAGGCTAGCTCTCTCCGCCGGAAGAGGTCCACGAGGAGCATTATCCCAGACGAGGAGTAAATTAACAACGTTGGGTAGCAGCTTTGCCGAAATTTCCCAACTTCTGTCATCAATTCCTGATAGAGCAAGTTTGCACGCTCCTTTGGTTCTGCAATCACCGTATCCTGGTCAAAAGTACTGCCACGAGTGATGGAAACGAACATTGTTTGTTTGAACGCGGTTAACCAGACATTGTTCGTTTCGTATGTTTAGATGATGCAGATCCTTCGTTCATTTGCATGTTTGGATGAAGCAGATTCTTTGTTCGTTCTGGTTTGTTCGCTATATAACGAACGAAGGATCTGCTTCATTGAGATACTCGCTCCCTATTCTGGTGATGTTGCAGTACGTAGTATTCCGGGTCTCTAATGCCGTGTACCAAAGAAGCAAAAGTGTAAACACAAGTTTTTCTTGCTCTACAAACAACCGTTTCTGTTTTCTGTCACTCGACTGGCATGAGTCACTTTCCTTCAAACCTGAGTCCTTTAACTATGAAACAGCTTATATTTCCAATACGTTACATCACAGTTACTTAGTGCGATTGAAGAACACTGGAAGTCATTTTCTTGGGACAGCAGCTCCGCACAAGTCGCTGTGGGTGATCATACTTTCAAGTTTGTTGGGGAAGTCTTCGCGAAATTATGTAGACGGGGTTATGCAGGTAAATAATGTCAAGGCTAGCATTTCGAAGATCTTTGTGTTCTTGAAGTATCGAGCGCTTGCTTAATGCTTCGGTAGACCTCCTGACAGATTAACTGTCATGAACTTCCTTGATTCCTCCACTATGACTATGGTATAGCGACTGTCTATTTGTGGTAAGGCACTTGGTTACCGAATTTGGAGTGCGTGCAGCAATGACAATCCGCAATGCTAAAGTTTGGACAATCCCCAGGTGTGATCTCCTTGCAAATGGTTTCTTTGCTCGTACAGCATGTGCTTGTTTCTACATCAGATGGTGGAGACGAAGGCGTTGAAGCTGAGTACTCTAGCTCAACAGCCGATCAAGTGATAGAGGTGCTACAGCAGAGCCCCTGGCCCTTGTTGGCTGTTTCGATTAAAGATTCATATGCTCTGGAGCGTTTGACCGACGGGTTATTAAAAGAAATGGCTGCCAGAACAGGTCTTACAGACTGGCAAGCCTACTGCATCTTGCATGCTTTCTACAAGAGGATTTTTCGTGCTCAAGTAGCAGCAAGGTAAAGCATCGGGAGATATCTTTTGGTACTCAAGATCATCTATATTGAGACTTATTGTGCCTTCTTTGGTTGAATCATTCATGTATGAAGATATGTTGAGTTCTATATGGTTCAAAATTTTGAAGGTAGACTGGGATACGGTAGTATTCTTCGATATGCTTGTGTTTACAAGCAAAGTTTACATGATACAAAGGCACCCAGTTTTTTACGCAGATGTTGAATTTAATTGCTGTGATGCACGTGATGTTTGCAGAGTCTTATTTACTGAGAAATTACTGCTTTGGAAGGTTCTTCCTGTACGCTGCTTAAGATGGGTACTCGCCTTTGCAGTATTGTGCTCCCCACCCCTTCCCCAGTTTTTGCACTCCAACTCCGCGTACGGCAGAATCGATAAAGATACCGTGAAGCATATAGTGGAAGCTTGGGCTACCAAAGAGTTTGTTCAGTCTATAACATTGGAGCAACAGGCGTGTATCCTCATGTAATGTTTTGACTATCATTTCTTTCAAAAAGTAGCTACACACCATGTAGCCTATCGTAGCGCAACTCCACGCAAAAACCACTTCTAGTGTGTTCCTCCTCATATTCTGTTATGGGTCAGATGTTCTTAACCAGTACTTCGGGTCTTTTGATAATTGAAACTTCTTGCGTCTATTCCGTTTCTTGAACTATATTTATTTTACAGTTCCTCAATGCAAGGATAACAGACGTGACTGCAGCTCTGGGATTATGCTTGGGAGCCATGAATAAGAATGTTGTTCAAGGCATTAGTGGTTTTGTGCAATCTCTACTGGAAGGAATTAGCAGTAAGTGCTTCTGAAGGTCAAACCAAACGACAATTTATTTCACTGCATGTTAATTAGCTTGGACCTTCAACTTAGGTAGGTTCAAGCGCCTAATATTCACATATGTCTCTTTCTTATCGTCCACCGTAATTTCAATTTGCAAGTTGCTGTTGATGGATATTTGCTGAATCCATGTAAGATTTTAGACGTTTCTCTTCTCTCAAGCTGGCTAAATACTTTGAAGCTGATAAGAGTGTTTAACGTGGAGTTTTGAAGCTGTCTGTGGGATGCCCACATTTTGCAATGGGTGCAGATAGACTTGATAGTCCTCTTCTTCCAGTTCGTGAGATGGGGAAACGAATTGCACTTGCATTTTCCTTGGCTATGGATGCAAATAAACCGCTACTTCTTGATGACGAGGATAGCATCGAAGAACTGACCAACTGGGAACAGCTCGTAGAAATGGTAACCGGAAGTGGTAAAAACCTGGCTCATCAAATTAAGGCAAAGGAGGTCAAAGATACCAAGAAGTTGGAGCATGGGCCAAGTAGTCTGAGGTCAATGAAGCTGGATGATGGCAGAGACAAGAATGAGGAACGCAGGCAGAGAAGAGAGAGAAGAGAGAAACTAGCTCTTGAAGAAGATGATCCGGATGCAGTCGTGAGGCTTGACGAAGAAATCTCCTACGACGACAGTGAAATGAGCTCTGGTTCTGATGTCGAATCTGATCCAGAATTGGTTCCATATGATATGCCAGACGAAGACGAAGACGATCTAAAAGTCAAAGCGCCGACGCAATTAGATGAATGCATAGCCAATTTGAGGAAGGGAGATAATTTGGATGTGGTAAGATTGCTACCAATCTATGTGACTTTGTTAGTTGTGGACCAATTGATGCACGCATGAATTCTAGCGTGCACGCGTATATGCCAACTGAGTCTTGTTTATGGCATGTTAAGCCAGTCTAATGCGCAAGTGCCCTTGAGAGATACATGTAGATCACTGTGATGATCTGTTACTAACAATCATGCCATAGTCCTTTTGTTAATGCGGGCTGGCAAAAAGCCATTCCTTAGCGTTCTGGCATCCTGCCTCCCCTAGGTGAACATGACAGTAGGAAAGAAGATGTTAGAGAAAAAGATACTATAGAAGGAGATGTTTAGGGTGAGAATTTTTGTCTCGCGAAGACAGAGTAGCCCCTGTGAGTGCAGGGGATCAGAAAATATCTTCCTTTGTGTACTACGGAAGTTACTGACTGTATTGACGAGCCAGGAAGAGAACAGTTGCAGGACAATTGATGCTAGTCCTACAAGTACGTCAAGAAATCGAATAAACCCTGATCTGGACTTACTAGTATTCAGAGTTGGAATGGCTTTGAAGCCAGGTCTTCATTTGATCCTCTAATACCTTTACTACGCATCTTGTCAGGTTGAGAAAGCCCTCCAAGTTGTTGAGAAACTTGTAGTAGCTATGCCCGAGGAACTGGACCATCACGCTGCAGATCTTGGGCATGCCTTGCTCCATCTAAAATGCAGCACAGTTACAGTTGAAGGAGAAGAGGATGCAGCAGAACAGAGGCAATGGCGGGCACTCGTGGCCCTACTATCATGTTCCCCGATCAACACTGTTACACTGCTGACCAGAGAGTTGTTTTCATCTCACATCGATGTGAGCCAACGAATGCTGATTCTTAATGTAATGGCAGGTGAGGAATCTCATGTTTTGTTTTACTGTTTCTATTTGTTTCTACTGTTCATCTTAATATAACGCATGTGTAGTTTTCTTACTGAAATGCGAATCCACATCACAAGGAGGAGATGATCTGTGCATGCGTTATAGGATGGTAGTTCTCAGGGTTAGGACAACAGAGGCTACGTGCTTTCGTTTATAAATGACAAGTTCGTTTATACGTGCTTCTCTCCAACGCCAGCTGGGGCAAGATCAATAGCCAATGATGTGCACCAGAAGAAGAAAATAGACGAAGGCACGGAAAGTCGATTAATAACGGATCTACCAAGTACATTGGAGACCAGTTCATGGAGAGGACCGGGTAATGCACATGGCCCTCGAGGAGCAGGGCCATGGATGAAGGTTTCCACCCCATTACTTGGAGACAGATTCGTTGGCTGGGGAACTAGCTATGAGCGGGAGTTGCCTTTAAGGGATGATCAAAGAATAGTGGGAACGTCACGTAAATGGGGTCGCCGTTCAATGCAGCTTCGGGAGGAAAGAAGGGTTCAGGATTCTAAGCAACGTGGCCGAAATGATTTTGCTCCTCTCGCACCTTTGTTTATGCTGCCAGTGATGCGGGAGTATGATGTTAAAAGGCATGGCGTAGATCTCCTAGGAAGAGACTATCTTGTTCTCGGTGGAACGCTGACGATGCTGGCAGAGTGTATAGAATGTATTGCTCTGCAGCCAGAGGCTCCTGTTTTGGGTGCTGCACTTCTGGACATGTTGAGATCCAGGTAAATTATGTTTCCGTGCAGGCTTACTATGACAATCGGCTGCTTTCTTCTAGTGTTTAGTGTTTTAAGACTCATCCGCTCATAAAGCATGCTGTGATGTACACTATTCAGTCCTGCCACACTTCGCTCCAGTCCAGCCATCAATCACAAACACTAAGTTTTTCCACTTGTTCAATGCTTTCACTTTGCTTCCGGATATATCTTCCTACTCGCTCAAGGATTTTACTCTGCTTTCAGCTGCTGATCCCTACTTCCTTGCCCTCATATCTATTTGACATCAGTTCGGTTTTTGCATCCGTTCCTGAATGCTTTTCCTTACTTCCATCTTGCATGCATTTCCTTGCTTCCGTCTGCATGCTTTCGGTTGGTATGGGTTCGGCCCTAATTGGGTTTTGGGAGTCCCTGTTCTGCGAACGGCTTCTGCTCCCTTTATTCATGTATCTCCGGGCCTTTACTAGGTTACCGTCATATGTCAGAGGCAGAGTCAGTCCATGTCAGACGTGGGTATGGAACGGGTTGTTTGCAACAGGTTCTATATTTCATCACGTAATATATACCCGGAAGATATGAGTTCATTCACAGGTCCTTTGGTTCTACCAGCGAAAGTGGAGGACGACAAGATTAGAGGTTTTTCATTTCCAGATACAAAGCAGATAAATACATAATCAAAGCATGACATACGTAGAGAACGTCATATACGAGTGAGCTGATCAATTGCTCGTTATATCGGGCTTATAATGTACTCTGCTTTTTACTTGTCAGTCATATGATCATCTCTGCCCTCTATTATTGCGTCCTCATGTCCTTGTCTCGTTTCGTCTAACTTACTCTAGCATCATTTCCTTGAATTGGTCTAACGTTTTATAAACTATTTATTACAGGTAGGTGACCTCGATAGAAATTAATAATATGGACTGAACACAATTGATGCTTTGGATTGCAGAAAAATCTCCACCCATAAAGAGGTATTTGTACGAAGAGCAGCCTTGCGTGCAGCCGCTTGTGTTATCAATTCTCTGCGTCCATCGGACGTGGTGTCATGTCTTACTGGCGGAGTTGCCAACATGGCTGACAACTTGGAGTGGGTTCGCGAGTGGGCAGTAAAGATTGCAAACGATGATTCGGACAGAGAGTGCTCAATGGTAAGCTTTATGATAAGGAGATTTCATGTTCGAGTATCGTGAAGTTTTGGAGGGGAAGTGAGGTTTTCAAAACTGACAAACCTATTCTGGCTTACCATGGTTTTTCCAGATGGCTGTGGCCTGTCTCCAATTTCACTCTGAGATGGCAATGCAAGCTTTGCGATCGATGGACACTCTACAAGTTTTGGAGCCAAGTTTGGAGACGAAAATACGTTCTAGCAGCTCCTTTCCTATCATCTTGCCTTTTTAAGAACCTAACCTGGCGTATGTTTGATCAGGAATCCTTTAGTTATAACATGTTTCACAGTTTGAGGGCACTAGATGCTTTGAAGCCCATGACTATCTACAACAAGTAATGATTCAAGCTGTGCTTTCCAAAAGAAAATAGTTCAAGCTCATGCATCGATTGACCATAGATTGCCCGCAAATCCTTCATAGAAGCATCATACTGCTCTTTTCGCATTTCCCTTGTAGACCCATCATCAGTAGCGCTCAAATGCTCATCAATATAACTTGACTGGCCCTGCGGATGGCCTTTTGAGGATAAGGCTAGGGATCTTCATGTAAGATACTGTGGGTCTTTTTACTTTCTAGCATGAAACATCTATACGAGTCCTCACATCAACTAGCTCGCAGCACAGTAATCATGATATCCAGATCTTGCATCCAGAACAATATACAATTCTCCGGTCTTTTGCTGTAATGAGTCAAATGCCTGGGGCCTCAGAACTCGATACAAATGGCGACCAGACGCTCTGCATGATCTAAGTTGGCCCCCTGCCACCCTTGAGTGTCCCTTTGAAGAACAGTCACAAGGCGGGCCGCTATACTCATTGGAAGAATAGGTCTTTGGAACGGGAACTGAAGGTAACAGTCGCGGGTGTGTATAAATGTAACTATTTATGACTAAAATTTTAGGCACTTACATAGGGAACAGTGGTGAAGAAGATGTAACATGGCTATTGTTTTGGGAAATGCCAATAATACGGAACAATTCTTGGTAATGCCTAAAGCCGTGCGATGTAGTGAATATTCTGTTCAACAGATTTCCATCCGAGTTTTCAATTGGTTGTTAGAACTAATTATGAATGAACATGTCAGGAGATCAAAGTTCCCAAAAATCTCAGAACTCCCGCCAAAGGACCGAGATGGCATCCAATCCTTTTTGCCTTGTTTTGCCATGTTTATTTATCCATCCATTCTTCATTTCTTATTTTACTCATGTTTATTGGAAATTCATACCGAGATTAGAAGTCATGTGAGATTTAATACTCGAGAGGCACAGAAGAATACTAGCACCAAACAAGCTACCATCAAACGATTGTAAAGTGACTAATGTCCATATATCACGAACGTACTTGCTAGCGCTAACATGGCGGACTTCACAACGTTGACAAAAGTGTGTTCGCAGCCAAAGTTGGGACAGGTTTACAAGTCCAACTTGCAAGCAAAGCGTGTAGACTTGTTAGTTTAATCCTTGCTTGGTGGGGTCATCATAGAAGCACTGTGAGTGCTCGTTTGCTTCACTCGTGCTTCTGTGATGTCCACCTTTTCCGCAAGAGGAACCAAGTTAATTTGGTAGAATTCGGCTTCTTTACACAGCTACTCAAAATGTGCAAGTGTTCGTTCCTTACCACCCAGGGAAAGGCCATCATCATGAAATTCATTATGTTGAATTGCTGCTGCTTCTGTAAATAGCTTTTGGGTGTTAACTTCCTCTCCAATCAGCAGTTCTCTCACACTCTCAACGCCTTGCGGCAGTGTTTCAGAACTTTCGCACAAGTCTCACCGTTGTTGTGTAATGCGTACTGTTTCAGAAACTACTTAAGCTTACATACTACTCAAGAACAGTAGCATAAGCTTATTTTACCTCTATAACTTCAACTTTTAGAGTAATACTACAAGACTAAAGCAAGATATTGTGATATGTTATAGTGTCTTGTATTGCATTCTTGATTCGACCCTGAGTGCCCTTTCAGTCGGTCAGATTGTGACTTCTGACCGGAGTTTTTCAAATGAATTTGTTGCAACATACATAGATCGAGACAACTAGATACCAGTCGGTGTCGTGCTCATTCTGAAGTTTAAAGTCGTACACGAAATCTGGTCCACCATCCATCGTTTAAATCGTTACGAAGTTTTAAATAGTCGTTGAAGTCTTACGATCAAAAAATTGATATGTTTGTGAATGTCAGCACCAGAAAGATCGTTGGAATTTACCCAGTAAGAGTAAGGTGTCAACAGATGGACCCTTGTCGAACATGCTTTGACCAACATGCTCTACACCTGCGATTCAGAGTTCTAGATAAAAATGGTCAGCGCCTGCAGTATATGTCATACAACGACACTTCGAAACGAAAAAAGGCGACCGCGTAGGAAAAACGAAGGATGGGAAGACCCCATCAAGCCGTACAAGGGAGAGACAAAAAAGGTAACGTGGGGCTTAGCCCCAATAGAGTCTATATGAGAAATCTGCCCTACCGCACCTAAGATATCCGAGCTATGCAAGGGTCGACTTCGAAACTGCATTGCATGTTTCCTTGCTCAGGTCGGAGTCTGACAGTCATTCTTAGTTGTGGATTCTCCGTTCTTCGAATGGCTGCTGCACACCATTGCTCATATACATCTTACACAGAGAAGCTCGTAACAAAGTAGGACTGTAAACTAAATTACTCAAAAATTGCAAGGATACATGTATGGATGAAGTTGGCTCGAACCTGATTAAGCTGGAGCGGAATTAACAACCTCTGGCACGTCAAAAATGATCTAATGAAGGTGCGGAAGAGCTTCTACTAATGAAGCGAGAAGGGTCCCGTGTCCTCGTCCCACATCGTTCTTTGCTCCTTTGAAACCTTTGTAGTCTCGACGAAACCCTTGTAATCGTAAACTCGTGACGCTCAGATCCGCACTGCTGTCTTCCCTCACTGAAACAGCTCGAGATCCTTCGGATTTGCGTTCAGGTAGTCGTACATTTGACTTCCATGAGCAGCCACCTACGGTGCCTCGTCATATAAACTGCTTCCTTAAGTCGATACATGGGGGTGAGCATGACTGGGGACAGACAGAAGGATACCAAATCCACGATACCTGGCTTTACATTCTTCCTGTCCCCTAATAAACTCATTGAAAGCGGCGTGAGACTGTACAACGATCGCGAGTCTGCTCTCCACTGAGGTAATCAATTCTGGCTTGAAACATCCGTTAGGAGCCAGTAGTGCTAGAATGCGTTTCAGGTGGAGAGTAGCATCCGCAGGAGATTTACAAGGAAGGTGGGAAGCAATCTGGTCGGCCGTCATGCCTTGTTCTTCTCCTTGAGCCAATATATCTGGAACTCCCAGCTGAATAGCCGCATCGAGGGTGAAATCTGGACCCAGCCCGAGGTATGATTGATTGTAAAATTTTCAGCTGCCTTCCAGCCGTCAAAAGCTGATGGCGACTTTGCAGTCGTACTGCGAAGAGTATCTATTACTAGCATGAATCTAGCAAGATTTAATGAGAGTTATAGCAATGAAGAAGGAGCCTTCTGCGACTGTCAGTCGATGTTAAATTGCTTAAGTCTCGAGATTTTTCAGTCTGATCAATTCTGTCGATCACACTTCTGTTGATTGGGCATAAGAGATCGCATACTACTACGGTAGGTGGAATTCAACCAGTAGAGATTTTTATTTTTATTTTATTCGCACCAACCATGGTCTTTATGTTCTATAGGTTGAGACTTAATGTAGTCAGCCACCGATATCCGAGCCACTAGGGCAACCCTTTTACCTTACTACCAAACGTAGTGCCCAGTGCAAATCACTAAGTAAGTCACCAGTACACATATAGGAACTTGAACAATCTCCTCGAAGTCGTGCCAATCGCATAAGCAAGAAACTTTCGAGTATCTGAGGTCGACTGAAACTTAAAATTTCGGGAATGTGTGCAGTGAATAGTTTACTGCACACATTCCCGAAATTTTAGGGAATGTGTGCAGTAAACTATTCACTGCATGGTTCTACATTCTCTCACACACGATGGAATAAATCTACGCTTCGAATAAAACATCGAACTTCTGCGAATGTAAAACATTTGCCACTTACGACTAGACCCATTGTGTCTTAAGAGTGTCCAATCACTCCTCAAACATTGGATACCTATAATTCCAAACCATGGTAGTATACACAGTCCTTGATATCTATCGATATTCATTCAAACACCATTCTGCATCCAAACACCATACTGCAGTCCAGTTTAGTGCATATTAAACTTCACGACACTGAGTCTTGTGTGGCTGGGCGTCACAAATGTATATATTGATATGAGCCAGAATAAGTGATTTACAGTATTTACGACATTGAGCCACATTGACTATTAGGCACTCATGTTGTACTTCTATCGACAAGGATAACCAGAACGTTAAAATACTCAATCTATCTAAGATGTGACCGTGGTTAGTGCTAATAGTAGGTAGTATCTTCTCCCTTCGACACTATCATATTCAATAAAGTGGAGGGGATACGTCTCAAGCTGCTTTCGCGAACCTACTACGTTAAACAGAAAAGATTCGACATCGACATGTGTCCTTATGAAGGCCCATTTGACCCGCAACCTTTCAGTCATTTTTGAAAATGAAGAACGAGATGTAGATCTTCGTTAATGTCGTTCTCCAGTAATGTTTCTCTTAGCATGTTCTATTGAAGTTGTATCAATACCCAAGTTTGTCGACCTCTCTCCACATACATATATGGGTCACACCACATTCTTTCGAGCGAATATCTGACGGTATCCAACTGGACTTATCAGTGTCTTGGCAGACTACTTCCCCATAATGTCTGCTGGAGGGTGCGGCGTGTTTCTGAGTAATTTCATCACGAACGAGGAGCTTATAGACCTTACCATGCATCTGGATTCGCCCCTTTCCCAAGTCAATGATTCTGAAGAGGCGATCAGTGTAAAGGAGATCGTCACCGAATTTTCCCCGGCCACTGATGTAAACACAGAAACAAAGGAGACCATGACGGAGGCAATCACTGAACAGCCAACGACCCTGTCCTCTGCCATTCAAGTTGAATTTGGGACAGTGGACATGATCGAATTTTTGTTCGGTGGAGAACATGCCATTGACATGGCAAAGGTCCGTCTGGCTGTGGCAGGGACGCTTCCTAATTCTGGAAGGAAATCTTCTGCATGTGGGAGAGAAGAGACGTTCGGGGACGAAGAGAATCAAGCGCCACCAGCAAATCATTGCAAGAAACAGCAGACTTTCACAAGTAATAAACATGAGCTTGAGGAGGCATTGCAAAACAGCTATGCAGCTGCCGGCTATTGCGAGGTATCGGATGGACCTGATTACCGTCTTGAAGATGGTTGTGGTTCCAAGATCAATGAAGCGGCAAATGGAGGAAATTCTGTTCCGATGGTCACTCAGTCGAATTCTGTTCCAGATTCTCTTCGAGAAGGAAGAATGCCTGAAAGAACTAGCTCTATCTCCGACGGCAATAATTGCATGGACGGAGAAAACAAGGAAGAAACTGAGTTACGTTCCCCTCGAAAGAGTGGCAGACCATTGGGTAAGTCAAACAAGTACAAAACAGTTTATCTTGGAAATCTTCAAAGCTCAGTAAGCAAACGTTCATCTGCTAGATCTAAATCGGCAGGTCGACCAGCAGGGAAAAGAAACAAGCCAAGAATGGGTTTCAAGTACTGTCAGAAAGCCACCGACCAGGTTTACGAAATGCATATCACGGAGGGACCTGACATTTTCAGATGTATGCATAAATTTGCGAATGAAATGGAACAAAGTATTCGAGTCACTTCTGGATATGGTACGGTAAAGCAAGCTTCGATTTTCCGGCTGAACTCAAAAGAACGCATAAACTGTGAAGGTTTGTGGGACATCGTTTCATTATCTTGTGATTCGTTGTCTTGTTTTAGATGGGATACTCCCGTCAAGATTTCACTCTTTGGGGGAAGTGATAGACAACTGGTGGAAGGAATTCTTTCGTTAGATGACCCTTTTGTAGCAAGTGGTCATGTGGTATTGAATGTCTTCATACCAGAGGACGCGAGGCTCTATCAGCTTAGAGATTCGTGATTAGATATTTTACATAACCACCTAGAGTATTATCTTGGATATGTGTGAGACTGAGTCTCCTTCTAGTTCTGGCAGAATGTGTAGCAGCAAATTATACTTGCGACTGTAATGTACATCTTCGATAGTAAACAGTCACCACTTTGATCGATAACACGATCAGAATCCAGATATGTGCAGATACTCATGTTGGTCCCATGCAATTAGCAACAAGCATGTATCCCCTGTATTACCTAGTGCATTATCTTGCATATGTGTGAGACTGAGTCTCCAAAAGTTCTGATAGATGTGTAGCAGCAAATTATACTTGCAACTGCAATGTGCATCTTCGGCAATAAACAGTCACCAGCTTGATCGATAACACAATAAGAATCCAGATATATCCAGATACTCATATTGGTCCCATGCAATTAGCCAAAAGCATATATTCCCAGTATAGACAACACAATCGGAATCCAGATAAATCCAGTTACTCATATTGGTCTCATGCAATTAGTCACAAGTATGTATATCCAGTACAGACAGCCTTGTTGTGTGACAAAAGGTTGTAAGATAATTTACGCCATTGAAGTTT
This sequence comes from Lunularia cruciata, assembly GCA_948567375.1. Classification (NCBI taxonomy): domain Eukaryota; kingdom Viridiplantae; phylum Streptophyta; class Marchantiopsida; order Lunulariales; family Lunulariaceae; genus Lunularia; species Lunularia cruciata. The sequence continues at coordinate 45,767,014 of OX419757.1, forward strand.
GTGAAATATTAGAACCTATCCAACCTAAGAATGAACTGTGCTAATTCGTCACCTATGAATCTATGATCCATTTATATTGCGGGTGATCCGTAGAAATTATGAGCAAGACAGTTTGGAGATCTGAGTGTATTGAGTCATGTTTGCGCAAGTTCTAGCACCTGGGAAGTGAAGCAGTATCTCGTAAGCAGCGTGGAAGTATGACTTTGAATCTTCCGGAGCATGTACCGTACTGTACCGCACTCTAATACAGCCTGATGTTTATTGCATAATCTTGAGAGTAAGACACATTGCATTTACATGTATGAAATATTCTTGATAGAATCTCTCAGATCCGACTCGGACTAGAGACACATTGCATGTTCATGTTTTATTCTTCTAGTCAACTGTCAGCATTTATCTTCCAGCTTTCGCGAGTGGATGAATTCAATTCAGTTGACTACAACTGCTGTTAGAACTGAATTCCCGCTGATCTAGTGTTAAACAATTACTCCAAATTCAGAGAGTCTTTCTCAAAGAAAAAGATGGATACCAGTGGAGAGTGATTGATCTATTCCTCTGTAATGAAGTTTCCAAGCAGCGGGGTTTTAGCGGCGGAAAACCCCTGGTCCTCTCGGTCCAGAAACTGGAGTCTTGCTTCAAGTCTATATTATATCTGGACCTCCCTTCCGTAGCACACGATATGTCTAGTACTACATGAGAATGCTGGCTAGTTTGATGAATGATGGTGTTTAGTTATGCAGAAACAACTCGTTAGGAGACTTTCGGCACGGGACAATGCGTACGAGAGGATTGCGGGAACGGGATAAAAGAGAAATCTCAGAAGATTGCCGGCCACGCGGAGGCACGAGAGGAGTGACCGTACAGGAATTATGGAGTTTCCCGAGAGTACAGTAGTATATACAGTTCTCACGAGAAAAAAATTAGATTTCTTTGTTTTCCAATATCGACTCACTCCAATTCGTTCTGACTAGTGGGAAAAGAGAAGCAGAGAAAGAGCGACGGTAGAGGAATTATAGAGTTCTTTACTGTAAATTAGTTATAGTTCACCAGTAAATAGATGAACTTCTTTTCAATATCTGTCCATTTGTATCCGTAGGTTTTATTTGTATCTAGATTGAGTACTATAGAGAATTCAAAAGAAGATAGTGATGTATTTAGAATTCTGTATTTAAAATTTAGGATTCTTAGGAATTGGAATGATCACTTTAACACGGGAGAGACGGGTTGTGAAGTTAGATTCATAATCTAATCATTTTAATATCTTAATTCTATTTAAATTTAGTATGAGAACAATGAAAATATGGAATAAAAGTTATGAATGTTTATTAATTGTATTGTTAAAATTTTAGAGAGTTAACATTTTCTCATACAAGGTAAAATGTGAATAGATATTGTTTGCAAGTAAGGGGAAATACATTTTGGAGTATCCTATGTTAATATTGTTATTTCTATGCTAGCAATTGTCACATTTTTCCATGTGAGATATACCATGCTCAATGTGTCATGTACTCTTTGTCATAGAGTCTTTATCTTATGAGGGATAAAAATCTTAGTTTGGACCACTTGGGTGGATCATGTGATGCAGGCAAGTTAGATGTTAATCCCTTGTTGATTATTCCTGGAATATTGATTAAGTCAAAGGAGACTAGTTATCTATATCCAAGTTTCTTTTATAGGCTTCCTTGTGCACTCCATGATGATGCACTCTAGACAAGCTTTTTGCTTATCACTTGACAGATTTGCATATGATCTCTTAGATGAGTTACATGGTTTTTGTTTCATCTACTCCCAAGTAGTATCTTCCTTATACTAGAAGGAGACCGTGCAAGTGCAAAGAGAGGTTGCTGAAATTTGCAGATTTTGAGTTATAGATTGTGCAACCTACAAGAGGAGTCTATTTAGGCTACCTATTTAAGGAGATAGTTTTATCCAAAGATATTGTAGATTTCACTTGGTTACAATGGTGTAGGACTTTTGGTATAGGTTGGAGAGTATATTAGATCAACATGATTTATTTCTTCCTTGTACTCATACATCCAATATCAAGAGAGGAATTATTATTAGAGGTCTTGAAATATTAGCCAAGGAGCTATACCTCTTGACAAATCTGTTTTTTTACATGCAGTATAGTAAGGATGATTTATGAGTATATTAGAGATTACTTCCAAGCATACAATGTATATAGTGATCTTACAAAGTTGTTCCGGGTACTTGTAGTAGTAGCAAGGAGAGATTCATGTATAAATAAATCAAGTGCTAGGTGTTAATAGACTTCTCATGATGGAGAAGGATATAGGGAGCATTAGACCAATTGATATTGGAGAGCTACTCTTGTGTCTTGTTAATTATATTGTTGTCCTTTAGTATCATTCTTATTTCAAGCAATACCTTAGTCCACATTGATTTGGAGTCACAACATAGAGAGGTTAAGACTATATCTTTAGGCATAAGAGTACCTAAATATCCACCTAGATTTCATTTTTCTACAAGTGAATATTGAAATTCTTTTAATAGCATCTCAAGTCATCCATCTTCAAAGAGCTTATGGAGGCTAATGGATCCTTAGTAAATCTTATTCCGTTTGTATGGTCCTTCTATGATGCTTCTATTTTCTCTTTACTACCAACATGGCTTTTCACAAGAAGAACTCATCATTTTACAATAGATTGTTGGTACAAAACAAGAAAATCCTTTAAGGGGACCTTTACTTGCCATGGTTGACTTTTGAGCTCTCTTGTCTACTACTTTGGCTATGCAAATTTGTGTCTTTCTCTCTTTTGCAAACAGTTCACACATTATGTAATCTTATAGATCAGATTACGCAAGCCTTTGATTTCTTGACACCAAGTTCCATTTTGTAGGCTTGAGAATCAAAGTGTCAAAATATAGTGCATGGTCTCCTTTAGGTATCCCTCCTCACCTCTAGCTTCCAAAAAGGTATATCCCATCTACATATGGCTTGTGCATTCTTAGAGTGTAAAAAGGGTCCAAGGATTTTTTAAACATTGCGCTTATAGAAAATATCTTCAATATGGATGATACTCCTCTATAAGGAGATCAATAGGTGGCATTTGGTATACTTTCTTCTAGTATTGCTTGTCAATAGACCTACCTACTTTGCACAATTTCCTCTTCTCAAACCTTCCTATCATGATTGAGAGATTTTGATAGGAGGATTATGGGAGTCCTTGGTGATATCATTGGACAAAGGACCTTTGAGTGTGCAAAAGGGGATTTGGTGCTTAAATAAACATCTCTACAAATCTTGTGTGAAGGGACATGACTAGTATTTATGAAGGAGATGATACTTGTAGCATTTTTGGGTAGTTATGCATTCTTGGTACCCCACTTTCTTCTCATTTTATGATTAATTGGCCAAATCTTGGAAACTTATGTGATTGAAGTGGAGGATGGATCTTTCTCTTTCTATATAATATTCCATGAGAGACAAATTTTCCTCATGAGAGAGCCTTTGATCCTTTGCATATTTACCTTTTGATTGGACTAGAGGTTTGTAGTCTTCTTTGTTGGACACTATACTCTCTCTTAATTGTCATATCTATTTTCCTTGTGCTACTAAGACATGTTTTTGCTCTTGTTTTAGCAAAGTACATGCTCTTGGATCATCGTTCAACCATACATTAGTGTATTCAAACAATATTAGCTACTTTTTCTACTAAAATGAGGTTTTGCCTAGGTTTGGTCTACTCATCTATATCTTCATTACTCACTTGTTAGTATGGTATTATCTTAGACGTAGGATGGATAAATTTGACTTGCTGTCCTTTTGGGAATAAAGTGTAACTGCCCAAGATGTCATTGGAGATATATTACTTGTCATAGCATAGGAGAGTGGATATCTCACTTGAAATGGATTAATATGACATGCTGTCCTTTTGGGAATAAAGGATAACTATCCAAGATGTCATTGGAGATATATTACTTGTCATAGCATAGGAGGGTGGATATCTCACTTGGAAGGAATGTTAATATGCTTTGCAAACAACACAAGTTATGGAAGACTTGTATCTAGTCAAAGATGACCAAATGACAATAGTAGATAATGGCATTGTAGATTTCACACTAATGCTCTTTTGGAAGAGGTGATTATCTATCATCTTGAATAGGCAAGGAGTAGAGGAGCAACATCTAAGGTCTATAAGTATAGGGGTCCAAGTCCAGGATGTCACTACATACATGACATCACCTCTTTGTTCCTTTACCTCTGGAGTTATATAGAGTGATAGCTATGGCATTTGAAACATCCGTCAAGAAGTAATCAAGAATCTATCATAGTAAACAATAGAGATTGTCTCAATTTCCTACATTGTAGCCTACTTTAGACATTATATATAAAGCTCCATAAATAAGCAAAATGATGTATGTCTATCAATCTACAAAGAGAACTAGCAAGTGTAATCCACAAGAGAGCAATCAATTAAATGATGCTTCTTTGAATGCTTAATAATATGGAGACTATATGATTTACTTTGCTTTGATTTCCTCGGTAGATTAGGACAAAATTTGCATACCAATGCAAATGGGGCTTAGCACTAATTTACTTTATGTGTTTTATCCTTGTATGGGCTTAATAGTATCCTCATCCTTCTTGTTATCATATGCAGGTTGTCATTCATTTGGTATGCAAAAGTAGTCAATGAGGTGCAAATTGGGTTATTGCTACATGCAGGTTTTGACATCTAATAAATTTTTCATAAATGGACAAGAAGTAATAAAATTTATCCATCCCATGGAAAGGATTGTTAGCTGGTTAAGATTTTGAAGGTTTTGGCTTTATATCTTTGTTATATATTTTTAAAGGTTGTAAGTTCCATTAAAATAGAATAAATAGATACTTCTTACAATTGTGTAAATTGATGTAGAATTGTTGAAACAAATGAAATCTGGACCAAAACTACATCTTATAATTTCTTCAAAAATAGCAATAGTTATAATAATAGACTATTTAATCTAAGATAGTATTTCTTTGGGCTAGGATGTAAAAAGAGAGAGAGAGAGAGAGAGAGAGAGATATATATATATATATATATATATATATATATATATATATATATATATATTTTATAGTTATATATTTTATAAACATCTTTTTTAATATTTATATGATAAGTATCAATACATAATATAGATTTAGGTCATTCTAAAGAGACTTCATCTTGTTCATAAATAGATTTCTCTTACATATTAAAATAATCCTTGAACTCTAAAGAAAAGGAAAAGGAGATTCTACATCTTGATATGAAAATGTAAAGAAGTTTACATCAATACAAAATGTTTTGGGTAAGATATCATATCGAAGTAATCTCAAAATATTAAAACTATACTATATATAAAATTTCATACTCAACTATAATACACCAAAGTACTCTTCCTTTCCAATCAGTTCAATGCTTTTGTTCCCTTACACATAGTGAGTATGAATTAAAACTAAACCAATTGAACAAATTAATATCTCACCAATATTTATACTAGTTACCCTTATATATATTAACACTAGAATAATAGAAGAAATAATAACCTACTATTAAATGATAATACATCAAATTTCTTTCTCTATACTCAAGAATAAGTACTCTTTTCCATGGATATCATTGTTTTTGCTTTGTCTATAGTAAATATTCTCTTACTTACATATCACTTATGACACAAGATCCCTTCAAGTCTTCAAGATTTAAGAAAGATCGCACCAACTACTTCTCAAATCATAACTACTTTAGAAGTCAATAAAACTTTATCTTAATTATTTATTTTTATCTTCAAGATTTACGTTTTGTAAGGTTAAAAATTATATTTATCTATATAAAATTGACAACCACCTTCAAAGTCATCTTGATTATAAATATTTGTTGCAGAATTAGCTAACTTTAGATTGACACAACTATATTTTGTTCATTTGCAATAAATGTACTACAAACAATTAAATTATCACAATCCCAAGAGTAATTAAGCATAAAGAGAAATTTTTCTAAATATCAACAATAATATGTATGTAGTTTCTATGGTTTTCCATGAGAACAAGATGGAAACACTAAGGGATTGAAAATGACAACCTTGTAGGATAACAAGGATGGAAGACCCAATCAAGCGTTGCAAAGGAAAGATTTAGGGAGAACAATGGGGCTTAGCTCCAATAGTATAGGTAAGAGGAACCGGCCCTACAATACCTATATGTGTATTACATCACCTAAGATAGCACCTAAGATTGAAGATTGACTTAATTTGATTTAAAGAATTCTGATAGGGTACTCTTGAACCTCCTTTACCTCTACAAGGAAGCATGCAAGTCACCAACTAAACTAGTTGAATAAACTATTATCTCACCATCAATATCATTAGGTACCTTTGCAACCACTATCAAAGTTGTTAGTTCAAAATACATCTTTCCAACTAGACCTTTTCCAATTAAATATGATTACCAAAGTAAACTTGATAATGGTCATAGGTAGAACCTTTGCCATCTTCAAGCACTACAAAAATTTAGCCCTATAATTATATATATTTCCATACCGCTTTTATTCCATCTTTATTAGACCAAGCACAACAAAATAGTTCCATGAGAAAGGACAGAAAACAATCCCATAAGCTAGTCCCAATGGAGAGAGAGGAAGTAAACTTGTGTATCCAATAGGTAGTTAACATTGTGGTTGCTTTGATATTGACAATGAACCAAAAACACCATCCTACTATATACTCTTAAAATTTCTTACATAACATATTGAGTACAAAATGTTGAGACTTGTCATTAAGACAAAACTCAAGGAGATTTTCTTTAACCAACTATCTCTTGAACTTCACTTACATGCAGTTCAATCTTTTGATGGCAAGTCCACAAGATTATCAACTAGGAGAATAATCCTTTTTTAGACATGATCTGCTTGTAAAGGTACAAGGTGATGTTTTTCAAAGAACATCACCTTTTTGTTGTTAAATAAGGGTTTTTCTAAGAAGGAATGAAGATACATCAAGAAAGATAATTGAACCATAGGAGCAAAAGTTGTTCAAAGAACGGAGACCTAGAATATATCATGTAATAAAACATTCATATTAAGGTAACCACATGCAAGTATAGAATAGATGAAAATTAGAAATGTGGAAATACAAAACAAAAGATAAAGGGAATTGTGAAAGAGATATGTGTCCTTAGATGAGAGGACTTGAAGTAATAAAGAAACCTACATGAGAGACACTCTTATTCAGGTCATTTTATTGGAAATTAGAACATTCTCAGTTTGGTCTTGTTACTAAAAACAATGTGTGCTTTCTTTCGTTACCTGTTATGATTAAATAAATCCTTTTGTCTGATCTAATATGAGTAGCTTTATTGATGAATAACAACCTTATATGAGGTGTGATTGTGATAGTTAGATTTCTCAAAATTGATATAATATGCAATTCTACATTGTGACTCTCAATCTCAAGTCCTTCTTTTGATCTTATTGTCACAATCCACTTCATTTTGAGCCCCAATTTTTATTGCCTTTTGTTATTTTCTTTCATGTAAATAGTCCAATTCAGGCATCAAGAAGTATGGTTTGCAAGAAGTACTAATTCACATGTAGTCATAACCCCACAATATGGAGGTATGGGATGGCTCAAAAAAATGGGACTCCATGGCTACCCAAAAAGAATGGAACTAGTTTGTAGTTGGACCCATTTTGCTTTCATTCCATAGGCTTAGAAATGGACTTGCCCAAAAAAATGAACCACTCACTACAAGGAAACCCTGATTTCATGAGATTTTTTTGGATGATGAGGGTTGCAATGAATTTCCAACAATACAAAACTCCACCAATTTTTGCTACCATTTCAAGATCAAGCAAAAAGACACATGCACTACCAAAGAATGAATTCGTGCTCATACATGCAATAGATGATTACAACTCTTCACCAACCACCATGATGGAAGAAGGACAAACCCCACTCTATCAAGACTATCAAAAGGCCAATTCCACCCTGCAAGTCAAGTCTTTCTATAGTTTCAATTTTCACTTTCCACTTTCCACTTTCCACTTTTCACTTTTTCCCAATCTTGTCTTTCTCTCTCCATGATCACCATCTCTAATGATGTTGCAAGAGCAATTTTGAATGTGGAGTGCCAAATTTTATCAACAATGTCGGGATGTCAAGATGCAAAATTGTAGAACGGAGTGGGAATTAATATGTTAGAGAATTCAAATATTTATTCATGATGGGATGAATTCCAAAAGGAGAATCAAATTGAAAAGAGACAAGGTGGTGGAAATCTTGAGCAGGCCTCTTGAGATTTCCAAGTGTAGATTACACTATAGAACCAACTACATCAAGAAAAGGAAGATGGACTTTGTGTTGTGGGATTGGGGTCTTATGGATAATCATCCATGCACATGGATGGAGGTTCATTGGCAGCAAGTGTTGTGCATAGATTGCTCCCCATTTGAGAAATTGATATTGATACCCCGCATGGCTGTCTTAGCAAATGATTAAAGGAGAGAATTGATGATTGATTTGCTGGTGGGAAATCCATGAATGTGTGTAAGATTAAAAATATGAAGGATCTTGCTCAGCAAACTATCACCAAAATGATAATGAGGTTGTTTCATTCAAAAGAACAAACTAGGTTATCTTCTTCCAAAACTAGGCTATCTTTGTCGAACTTGTACACAAGTAGAAGTTTGTTAGAATATGTCTTGTGAGCAAGTCATCAAGCTATTGGAGTGCACGATGGAGGGTTTTTCCACTATCATGGCTCCATTCATTGTTCATTTCTACATTGGCATAAACCTCTTGAAGGACAAGGAGAAAAAGAAGTTCCTATTCTACCTGCATCATCCAACTTACTTCAATGGAGATCTAGATTTGCCTAAGGAGATCATTAAATATCACAAGGTGAACAAAGAGTATGCCAAAATTGGGAATTTTTTGTAGGTGGTGGAGACTTACAACTCCATTACAATTTGATAGAAGACTCAGATGGCCCATGCAAAATTTCAAGACTCCAAGAAACAAAAAATATCCTAAGAGCTAGAACCTTTGTCAAAAGAAAGTGAGAGTAAAACCTTATCATACAAGTCAAGTTTGGAGGGATTTCCACCACAAGGACAAGGGGCACCTAATAAAAAAGTTGTTGAAGCTACTTAGAGCATAAAGTTAGGGGAGCAAGGAGTCCATGCAAATTTTATTGCCCACAATGAACAAAGGAGAAAGAGGACCAAATGAGAAGGCACAATCATTGCCTATGCTTAACAAAAATGAATTGCTTCCAATAGACAAGGGGAGGATGTTAGCTGAAAAATCTATCCTCCAACCATGGCTCCATTCTTCACTTCAGTTTCTAACAAGGAGGATTCCCCCTTGTTAGAAAATGAAATAAGGATCAAAATGGATTGGCTTGATGGCAAATTTCATCAAGGGCACTAATAACGACAAGGCAAGCAGAATCAAGGAAGTGGACCTAGCTCACAAAGAAAAAGAGATGACCATTTTGTGCCACAACAAAGAAAGGATATACTCAAAACAAAGAAGGCCCTATGAAGACAATTGGGCAAGGATGGCAGTTCTCTACCTTGGCTAATAGTGGCCTACATGGTTCATACCGTGATGCCAATGATAGAAGCATTGGAAGAACTTTTGCCAATATATCTGAAGCTAGATCTAAATTCAAAGGAACTAGTGGTCCTCATTTTCCACTTACATCACCTAGTCTAATCCAAGACAAACAAGAAGGACAAGGAAAGTGAAGACCACATAGAGGATCACCTAGTTCCAAATAGAGGATCCAAAATGGCAAAAGGAGTATAAAAAGCTGATCCAAGGCTTAAAGAAAGAAGTTGACAATTGTAGCCTACATGACTTCCACCAACAAACTCAACACAAGGAAGAGAGACAAAATTGGGAAGACAAACTCATAGCACTATAAAGTGAACAAGAAATGGCTCAAGTAGAAGGAAAGGCAATTGAGACTAGATATGACAACCTGAAGCAACTGATTGACCTCCACATCTCCAACCTATCTACCAACCTTAAATGACAACAAGAGTTGGTGTTGGAGCAAGACAAGCAGATTTGTAAGGAGATGACAAACAAACTCAATTTCAAACAAAAAATCTAAAAAGAAATTGATAAAAGTTGCTCATGACTATCAATCACATAACCACCAAGCTACTTAGCCAATTTAGCTAGAGTGGAGTACTTCAATTGATGGCATGAGGCACATAGACAACAAGACCTCCCAATTAACAAAAGAAAAGGATTTTTTGCACTCAAATTGATGTGTTGGAGAGGAAGACATACTCAAACAAGCAACTCAAAGCATTGTCTACAAAACTCTAGAGCCACACTAATGCCAAGTTTGAGGAGACTTGGACCAGTTTGCGGAGACTTGAACAAATCATGGAAGGCTATCAAAAGAAGCTTGTGGATCTAGTTCACATTTACAAGGGGGTTGAGACTTTGGCCCAAGCACCACTTGCTGCTCCAACAAGGAATAGTGATTGAAGCCTTGTCCTATCACGATCATTGTGGTTGTTTTTGTTGTCTAACAATGAAACATCATTTTGTACATATTATCAACATCTTTTTTTTGTAGTATTAGGGCGTTTGTAGATGTACAAAATTTGTAATAGTTAATTGGGAAAAACCAACACATAATTTTAAGCCTATTTGAGGTAAACAACCTTGACTGAGTTAATTATAGCTGCGGCTACCTACATTAGGTTTAGGTTTAGGATAAGATATGATCAAGATTGAGTGGTTTAGATGTACTTAAAAAATTTCCATCTATTGTAGCCATTGGATCTTTCTAGGGCCAAGTAAGAAATGCATAAAAGGCTTAGTCTTGATATTCACTAGGTTCATTTGGTGCATTCTTCTTTTGTAAGTAAATACAAAGTTTATACTCTCAAGACACATGAGTTGGTGTATGTGTATTATTCTTCCCTCTAAATGAATGATTGTATGCTCAATTGATTTAAGAGTGAAAAATCTTGAGGTACAAACCCAAGCATTTCCTTGCCAAATGCATTTGTGTGGAACTAAGAGTGTTATTCTCTAGGAGTTTAGCCAGAGTTAAAAATAATATGATAATGGGTCTATATGTCCTTGACATCTTGCCAAGAAACACTGTCAAATAGGATTGAGTAGCACAAATCATTTAAGAATCCCATAACCTCATACCTTTTGGGAAGGATAGAAGATGATATTACCATTGTAGTCTTCAAAGTGATGTAAATTTTGAAATTTCTCCAATGGGTTTAGTTTGCAAAGCTATCAAACCTCCTTTGTGCAATATGGTAATGGGTTGCATTTTGTATGACACATGGTGGGAGTACTATAAAAATTGTGGCTCATATGAATCTTACCTTGGTAGTTTGAAGCTTGGATAAAGATTGGTGAAAGAAGAAGCTCTAGAACAAAGTGACATTTGTTTTGAATGAACCCATCCCTTATTAGGAATCCCATGGATTCAACCCTTAGTACATGGGAGAGTAGATTGCTTAACATTTTGTAGTGTCACTCATTTTGGTGAAATTACCCTCTTCTAGAAATGACTTTGCCCAAAAAAAAGTTAAAGACAAAATAAAAGATTGTCTTCATTGTGACCTTATGTATCTTTTTTTAACCAATTCCAACCCATTTCCTCAAGGGAACAACATGTTTTTACAGATTATACTACAGTAAGTTGACATTGAGTCACCACACCTCCCAAGAAGATACTAAGCTAGGTAACACTATAATGTAGTTTTCATGCTTAGTATTAATAGTAGTATGACCTTGAAGATGTGCACATCTTCTAAAAGTGAGTTTTAATGATCCTTTTTAGGAATAACCATGTGTCAAGCTGATGCTGGCTTGTAATGATTTTATAACAAGTTATAGTGATTTGATTAAATTTGATCCAAGTAGAGCAATTGCTTTCATAAATACCATAATTATTTTATATGTGATTTGCCTCAAATCATATGTAAAAATCTAGGACAACATATTCCATAGCACAACGCATTGTACAAACTCACAATAGAAGCGTTGCAATCAAACCTCAATTTTGACCCTCCATGTGGCCATAAAAGCACAAAGAGCAAGCTCCATTTTAGGACAAAATAAGAAAAAAATTAAGACCATGCATTTGCAAGGTCTCTTGACTTGATCATAGTGTAGTATTAATTCACCTAGGTTTTAGATGTAAACCAAAACTATTATAAAACTATTATATTATATACTATTTATTTTGTAATATTATGAAAATGGAATAACTTGATCAACAACAAGATTTAGTTTGTGTAAATTTGATTTTTGTGCTGCAAATGATACACATTATGCAAAGAATACCAATTCAAGGTTTAGAAGGAATACAAAGAAAGCTCAATATAACTAAGAGCTAACAAAATTTACAAAAATTTCTACATCTAGAGAAAGTTCCTTGGTCCTCTACCGCTGGTCTGTAACACCCATTTGTGCATGTGTGTGGTATTGTGATATTTAGCTTGGTATTACAAGTACTTAAGAGATATTACTTATATAGAGATAAAGGATGGTTCTATATTAGTCATGGTTAGCTCAAGTTAGTCATAGCTAAGATAGAAGAGACCTTACTTTAGAGGAAGTGGAAAAGATGAGCACCACTATTTTGGATTCTAGTGTGTTGACTTGGTATTATTCCTAGGTGTTTGGCTTTGAGGAAAGAGTTGAGAACTCTTGGGCCTGCAAGCCTTTTTGTTTTGGATTATTCTATAGTCCAAGGATAGCCCATGTGAAGGAATCCTTGACTTAGTGGTTGGGTCAAGATAAGACCACATGCTTAGGGGAATATGCTGATGTGAATGGATATTCCTTTTTACTTTTTGACTTTACTTGACTTTTAGTCTAGTAACTTGAGTTACTACAATAATTAGTAACTTTGGTACATAACTATTTCACAAGTCTATAAACAAGGGGTGAGGAGGTACTCATCATCCTTTCATTTGCAACTATCTCTCTCTCTCTCTTTAAGTTCTCTAGTGAGCAATGTCTTGAGTCTTGGAGTGTTAGCCTTGAAGGAGTATGATGGAGTTGGGGTTCCTTGCCTTCTTAGTCCATGGTGTGCTACCATAATAGCCATCAGAGGTTCATCTTGAGTGAGAGACAGGCCGGCTCACAGGACAAAGGCCAACAAGCATCACATAGAGTCCCTTAGCTAGAGTGGATGTGGTTTGACTATAATCAATGCACAATTTGTAGTATATTGTTGAATGGAGGATCAAATACAAATCTAATTTGACTATGATTCAAATAGAAGAGTTGAACTTATTACATCAAAGAAGTGAGTTACGGAGATATAAGATGTAGGATCTGAGAGCATTGGTGGTGTCTCCAAGCTTGGTTGATTGTTGGTACATTTGATCATGATCCTAGATTTCCTTAAGAGTGATCATGTGCGGAAACCCTATTCAAGTTGATGTAGATTTGGTAGTGAGGTAGATAATATGCGGAAGTGCCAGCCAAATTTATGAGAATTAAGTCAATGTGAGATAATGGATGTTCAATTTAAAGCACAAGGAGGTGATTTCCTTGAGAGTGATCATGTGAAGAAGCCCATTCATTGAGGGACAAGAATGAAGATGAAGTGGGTAGATTTCTTTATGAACGCATTATCACTAGGTTTAGATGCCCTTTGGAGTTGGTTTCCAATAGAAGAGGAGAGTTTACAAGAAGCATTACTACAACCATGCTACGACATTTCTCTATCACACATAGAGTAACTACATCCTATAAGCCAAATTCCAGTGGCTTGGCAGAGAGAACCAATCAGACCTTGTGCATGATGTTGGCCAAAGATGCAGAAATGGACGGGGCTAAACATCATTGGGACAAGAGGATTCATGCAGTTTTGTGGGAGTATAGGACAACCATGAAGACCTCCACCAGATATTCTCCATTTCAATTGGTATATGGTATTGAGTCTACCTTACCTATTCACTTTGATCTTCCTATCTTCCATATCATTCATAGGAGATTGAAGAAAGCACAAGGAGGTGATGCAGAGAAGTCAAGGAAGGAACAACTCATGGAGTTGGAAGAGGCAAGAGTAGTTGCTATGGTTTGAGTGGACCAAGCCCAAAGGAAACAAAAGGAGAGCTATGAAAAGAGGCAAGGCAAGAAGAAGGTGGAGCCTTTCAAGGAAGGTGATTGGGTAATGTTGTTTGATTCCATTTGATTCAAGAGAGTGCAAAAGAAGTTTTTGCCTAAGTACTTTGGACCTTTCATAGTGGAGAAGGTGTGGGGCAATTACACCTATGATCTCAAGGAGTTGGGAGGAAGACACTTTGATAAGATTAACCATGATAAGTTGAAGATGTACCATAGAAGGTAGAGAGACCTTCACTTTGAGGACAAAGTGAAAACTTAGTCCCGGGGTAAATGTAACACCCATTTGTGCATGTGTGTGATATTGTGATATTTAGCTTGGTATTACAAGTACTTAAGAAATATTACTTATATAGAGATAAAGGATGGTTCTATATTAGTCATGGTTAGCTCAAGTTAGTCATAGCTAAGATAGAAGGGACCTTACTTTAGAGGAAGTGGAAAAGATGAGCACCACTATTTTGGATTCTAGTGTGTTGACTTGGTATTATTCCTAGGTGTTTGGCTTTGAGGAAAGAGTTGAGAACTCTTGGGCCTGCAAGCCTTTTTGTTTTGGATTATTCTATAGTCCAAGGATAGCCCATGTGAAGGAATCCTTGACTTAGTGGTTGGGTCAAGATAAGACCACATGCTTAGGGGAATATGCCGATGTGAATGGATATTCCTTTTTACTTTTTGACTTTACTTGACTTTTAGTCTAGTAACTTGAGTTACTACAATAATTAGTAACTTTGGTACATAACTATTTCACAAGTCTATAAACAAGGGGTGAGGAGGTACTCATCATCCTTTCATTTGCAACTATCTCTCTCTCTCTTTAAGTTCTCTAGTGAGCAATGTCTTGAGTCTTGGAGTGTTAGCCTTGAAGGAGTATGATGGAGTTGGGGTTCCTTGCCTTCTTAGTCCATGGTGTGCTACCATAATAGCCATCAGAGGTTCATCTTGAGTGAGAGACAAGCCGGCTCATAGGTCAAGTCTCAATTAGATCCAATCAAGACTTCTTTATAAAGGAAGTGCAAAGGTTCCAAAGAAATTTACAGTTTTTGTGCATGATACCCAAAAATACTTCCTTTACACTACTTCCTTGTGGATCCTTGACTAACTAAACTAAGAATGAATAGTAGACTTTAGGCTCCACTTCTAGCTTGATCCTTTAGACAAGAATCTTGTGCACTATATGGGAAAGAAATCAAGCATAAGTACAAGGAAGTTGGAGTCACATGCAAGGTACTTCAAATTATGGGTTCATCTTCTACAAAGGTACAACAATACCTTTAGGGGCAAGAATTAACATATATCTATAAGGAATGAACTCAATTGTAACAAGAAATTTTGGAAAGATATCTTTTGCTATATACTTATTTGCACAATGCCTCTAGGTACAAGATTTAACATATCCCTAGAAGTAATGAACTTAGCTATAGCAAAGGGTTTTGTAACAATCTCTATTGTTATATACATATGGATACAATATGTTAACTTTAGATCTCTTATCACTATATATGATTTGATGAAATAAAATTGAAAAATGCAGTGATGAGTATAATATCTTGCACCACAAATGCATGATTGGTTGGTTATCTTCATGGATAAAATTGTGCCTAGGTGCTTTATCTAGTAATCTCTCAACATCTTTTGTGGTCATAGAGCTTTTTTTGCAACATTATACTTTGCTTTAGTTAATGAAAGAGAAATTAGTGATTGCTTGTTGTTGTACCAAGTAACTATTGCACCACCCATTGTGAATACAAACCCAAAAATTGAGCAATGTATTAACTTGCATCCCCAATCTGCATTGGTAGAAACCACAAGTTGCAAACTTATGAAACTTGCATCTTTTTGCCATATTGGAACACCAAATCTTTTGTCCCTTTTAAGTTATAGAATACTTTCTTGACTCCCTCCAAGTGTGAAATGTATAGATGCACCATGTATTGAGTAATGTGTTGCCAAAAATTGTGATATCATATCTTGTACTATTTTAGAATAAATAAAGAACCAATAGTATTTTGATAAACCTTCACTCTATTTGCATCTAATGATTTGTTATTTTGATGCCTCTCAAGATGACACTTCTCTATCAATGTTCCAATTACCTTTTTATTCTCCATCATAAATTTCTTCTACTTATGAGAAATGTAGTTCATTTGGCTTAATAATATAGTACCAATTTCTCTATCCCATAAAAATTTTATACCAAAAAAATGATTGACTTTATTGAGTGCCTTCATCTTGTAGTGCTTCTACAATTCCTTGTTGCATACCCCAAGAATCTAAAAAATCATGCCTCTCATTAGTACATAATCAACAAAGATGATAACTGTTAATGCCAAATCAAGTACAAATTAAGTATCAATCAGTAAATTCTCCCAACCAAGATCTTAGAGAAAAAATTTTAAATTCCCTTTTTATCCTTTGTTTGCTTGTAAAAAGTCATATGTAGTCTTAAAAGATGCAAACACCTTGCCTTTGTGTCCATATGGAATATCAAACTCTTTGGAACCTTCATGTAGATGTTTCCCTTCTTCAACTAAATATACAATTAAATTGAAACAAAATCAAGTTGCAATTCATTCCACTCAATGAAATAATGATGGAAAAAATATACAAATTGTTGCAAGGTGAGCCATAAGGTGCAAAGTTTTGGTAATAATCAATTACTTACACCTTTGAGAAAGCTTTTGCCACTAAATGTTCTTGAATTGATAGATTCAATGTTAGCAAACGTTTTTTGAAAAGCACATTTGCAATCAATGGTTTTTTGATAATTGGTAAATCTGCAAGTTTCCATGTGCCATATTCTTCCAAGTAGTTAACCAACTCCTTCGTGACAAGCTCCCAGTCCTTGCTAAAGGATGAGCTCATAGCTTGTTGGATGCTCTCAAAATCAGACTCAATATGTATTACAATAACAACATCCATAATCTTAATTAGCAGATCAAAATCTCCCAATATAAACTCATCATATCCTTCCCATGGCATACAATGTCTTCTTCTACCTTTTATGATATTTCCCATATCAACACCAATAGTATCATGATATCATAATTTTGGTGCTTGAAAGTGCTCTTCCACTAGTCTTTGTTATACATGTTCTCTTTTAATTCTATTGTTGTCAACTTTCAATACATACTAAGTTCTTCCTCTTTTGATCTTGCATGGACTTGTGGTTCTCAACCCTAAAATGAATTCTCAATCTTGAGTGTTGAACTTGAAATATTGCATTGTTGTCAAACTCATCATCCATTTTTCTATCTCTTGATAGAAATTTAGCAAATGTTGCATTGTGACAACCCAATGTTAATTTATTAATAGTATAAACGTTAAGAACTGGTCGTTCCTATGAGGATACATGTCAAAAATAACTAGAAATGAAGATAAAGTGCCACAATGTCATTAGTTATCTATTCTTATCATGCTTAAACTCTTGGACAAAACTAGGGATACTCATTATGACATCCTATAGAAAAGAGAAATTAATAACCAGTCAAACAAAATATATAATGTAATCAAGCCCTTGATAGTGGTGGTGCACTTCATGTCAAAGGCCTCTTCTTGAATATACTCTTTTACCATGGTGGCTAGTTGCTTCTTGTGGGTATATTTCACCCCAAAGGTTAGTTTGTAGGCTGAAGGTTGGTTTTTAGGCCAAAAGTCCTTTCACCTAATATCATTTCTGACAACATGCAACTCATCTCAAGAGATGCAATCCCAAGAAAATCCAAAATTGATTGTCTACTTGGTTTCTCTATTTTGAAGAACTCTCAATGCTCCCTTGTTCCCAAAACAAATCCTCAAGTTGACTCACTCATTCAAAATATCAAGGGTAACTTCCTTGATAATGTGCACATTTCCTACATACACTCTAGCACTCATTCTTGCTAAATGTTAAGGGTAACTTCCTTGATTCAATGCAAATCTCTTAAGTAGGTACTCAAGCACACAATCCTAATACAAGATTCCTCACCTCTACTTGACCAAGTATACAATCAATGATGTAATTAAAAATCAATCCAACCCAAAGACTCACACAAGATCCTTGAGCAAAATACTTTGTTGATGAATAACTAGACAATTTTCCTTTTGGTTGCATTTCACATATAAAATTTCCTTACTCATTCATGAAGATGATCAATGACTAACAATGTAAGAAATCTTGTAATTACACCTACTTTGCTTATCACTAATCTTACATATTGATCTTATTGCTAAGTGCAATGAAGGGATGATTGTGCAACCGCCAGAAAACACAACTACTTCTTGTTGTTTACTTTATAAGTAATTACAAAATTGGTCCAAAGTCAAAAGGTAATTTTGGACAAAGATGCATATTAGGACAAAGGTATAGTTCAAGGTCAAAGAGAATTTTAGGCTGAGGGTGTGTTCAACACTTAGCATATTGCTACCTACTTCCTTTGGGCTAGTAATTCTTGTCCTCCTAAAATTTATTATGAAGAACTACCTTTGCCTTTGCAAACCTTTATTAGCAATTCTATTCAATTTTGGTACCCTATAATTTCCACCAATAGTGCTTTTGTGGTATCCTCAAATTTCTTCAAAGTGTGTTCAAGTAACTTATCAACTAGTTGCTGCAAGTGCTCTCCTAGTAGGTCTTTGTGGTTAGCGCATGTGCTTGGAGTCCCAAGTGCTCAATTTCTCCAAGGAAGCTTCCATTACCTACTTCAAGATTTCCTCTAGATGGTCTTGTACCATCTCCATCCTTGCAAAAGTTTTAGTCCTCTTCAAGTTGAATTGGGTTTGACTTTCTTCTATCTCAACCATAATTTCTGCACAAATGGTGACCTAATCTTCCTTGCACTTGTCCTCTTTCTCCTTCAAATTCTCTGCAAGTTTCTAAATGTCAGCTACTTGTAGCTCCTCTTGATGATGGACTTCCACTACTACAAGGGACACCCCTACCATACTACTTCTTCCTTAAGGCATCAAATTTCCTCCACTTGGGCTTAACTCATTGACATGTTTCTTCCTCCTTCAAGTCAGATGTCTTCTACCTCATTGTCTTTTCTTTTGAAATCTTCTTTTCTAGGGCAATGCTTTCTTCCTTGAGCTTGATTGCTTCCCATACCACATTGTTACTCTATTTTCCTATCTCCAAATGCTGCACACAAACTTCTTTCAGTTCATCCTTCATGTACATCTTCTCTTTGTTTACTCCTTGTGCTACTTGATGAAGATACTTGATGAGGGTGACATAGTTTGTGATTTCCCTATGAGAGTCCACATATATGGGAAGGAGTTGCTCCATTAACTCCAAGGCTAGGCCGCCCTTGTATACCATTAGTTGAGAAAGTGGCATTACCATGATCGGTTTAGTATCCTTATTGCTTGAACTCTCCTCTCTTCTTATTTTGAATGAAGCCAAGGGTACACTCTCCTCTCTCTTGATCATAATGAAGATAGTTTGCTCTTGTTGCTCGGATACCAATTTTGTTGAGGTTGGTACCTCCATCTTGGATGACCCTTTGTCTTGCTTGTTTTCTTCTTCCCAAAGTCCACCTTTGGCCTAAAGACCTTCCTTGTCTTGATCAGATGAACATCTTTTGCCTCAAGCACCTCTTTAGTCTGAAGGGCTCCTTTGTCTCTTAGCTCTACTTCTTTGACGGGTAGGAACAAAGGGGATTTTATCATCCCCAAACCCTCTACCATACTTTCTTTAGGCTATAAGGCACGACTTCTTGATCATAATGTCTAAGGGTGGATGCTTTTTTTTCCTCTTGTAAGTTGTTTGTTTGGTAAGGAGTTTGGGTTGGGATATATTGTACTTTCTCCACCATCTTGGTCTTTGCCCTATCTTTGTTTGAAGAAAGTACTATCCTTGTGAAAGATTGCTTGTTGGCCATTGGAGAGGTTTGGTTGTGGCCTAACACCACCGTCTTCTTGGATATCTTCTTCTTCTTCCTCCTTGTCCTCTTGGTAGCCTTTGCCTTTGGCCTTGGAGGAGTTGCGGGTCTTTTCCTAAGTATGGGCTCCATGTCAATCTCTTGCTGCCTCTAATTCTCAAAGCCCAAGGTGATGTAGGCTTCTTTCACCTCCACGTGCTCCCCTATGGAGCAAAATCTGCATCTGCCTCTAAACTCTTTTATACCATGAGCACTCTTCCCCTAGGTTTGTCAAAATGTTCCACAAAGAAAAAGTGGTCTGAGTACCTCTTCTTCTCTTTTATGATAAATAGATCCATCCTCAAGAAGAAATGGACAACAAAATAGGACACCAAAGTTACTCCTTCCTCCTCATTCATTGTTCTTGCAAGTTCTCTTGCTCCTGCTTGGAACATTACTGCCCAATGCATATGCTTTCTGTGGTATAAATACTCAAAGAAAATTGCCTTATTGTTGTTTAGATAAATTTTTTTTCTAGATTCAATAATTTCATGACTGACTAGACTATGATCTTCCTTGTAGGATCTTCAATATTGGGAAAAAAACAACCATTATTGGTCTTCTTATCTCTAAAATGGCTTTGAACTTGGCCTCAATGGTCATGTCTAGCCAAGACCATACACTATTCAGAGTTATGCTATCAGGGGTGAATTCTAGGCCTTGACACACTTTGGCAATGCTCCTTAGTCCAAGCAAAGAGGTTCACTCTCAAATTATCTAGCCCTAGATCCCAATTATCTCTAATTTATTGCAACATTACATGATCACTCAATTCACAATTCCATAGCAAGAATTCTAGTTTGTTGCTACCAACCAATTCTTGTCTTCAATAAAAATCTCCACTTGGTGCACTTTTCATCCTCCTTGGTGCAATTGATGTAGCAACTTCCTTTCCTTCTTTTTCTTTCATCATACACACTTCTTTTACTTGCTTCCTCTCTCTCCTTACACAAAAATACTCTCAATATTCTAAGGTTAAAGTAGAATTTCTTGTCAAGGGTATGGGAAGCGGAGAAAATCTCACTTAGTTTGATTTTGCAAAAGTCAAAATGGATCCAAGCTCCAAGTGGATATTTAAGGTGTTGACTCAACCATTAAAATTTTTGGTAAGCATGCCTTTTGATGAGCCATCACTACTTGCACATGTGAATGGTCAGTACAATCAAACAATCATGAATTGTGGTTCTATATCTATTGGCGCCCCATTTATTTGTGAAACTTTAAGCCAAGGGGCTTCCAAGCCAAGAAAATTTTCTGGCCAAAGGTCATCTCCAAGGCAAAGGTCTATCTATAAGATAAAGATCTCCTAGTGCAAAGGGTTTCCTTGCCAAATGTTCTCTTATTTGAGAGCCTTTCTTCTTGGAGAGCTATGATTTATGCTCTTGGTCAAGATCTACTACCATTGGTTCTCCCATGGCATATCACTTTTGTGTCATCTTCCCCTTGAAGGTGCAGTGGCCCTTGGGGTGGAAGGTAATCTACCATCTACCTCCCATCTTGGTTATTGAATGACTACTTCTACAATCTTCTTATTTAAGTCCTACAAGAAAAAGAAAAAGGTGTGCTTTGGAATGAGGTGAGGTGCTTTACCTATCCATATCAACATCAAGAAAGACCATATCTTTGTTGAGAATGATCTTCTTGGTTTAAGGTTGAAAGATTTCATATCTCTTTTGCAATGTAATCTAGAGTGAAGAAAGCTACATATAGCTAAATGTATGGCCATTGTAATATCATTAGCTAGATAGATTATCTAGAGGTGGAGATTGGCTTGGTAATGTCTTTAGGGATGTTATATAAAATGGTCTAAGTAGGTCAGGTAGAGGTGTCACCAAAAGAGTATTTCTACTAATAAGGTAAAGGCCAAAAACACACTAAAAACTTTGGAGTCAATTTTGGAGGCTTGAATGAAAGAAGTAGGCCTTGAAAAATATAATCCCTTTCTCCCTTTGGTGAAAAAGTCTTGCCTTTTCCCCATGTTATTTTGAGCTTTTTACAAGAATATTCTCTAAAGATTCTCTAAATATTCTCTATGGTCAAACTTATTTGACTAACCAAATAGGACAATTGTCATGTCACCAATCCATATCTTCAATCCAACGATGTAGCTCCTTTTGTGTGAATCCTCTTTGCTATATAATAAAGACAAGGTGCTCCTTCGAGGAATTGGAGTATTGAAGAATGAAACCTTGTGTCTCTCTTGGGGTTTCTCACGTCCTTGGAATATTACAATGGTGTCAAAGTAGATGGTTTAATCCAAGTGAGTGGATCACTCCTCTCGAAAGAACATGGGCTATTGATATTGAGTAATTTTGAGGGCAAAAAGAGAAGTGCAATTGATAGATTGGGATGTTTGGGAGAAAAGATGGGATAGATACTCCTAGAAAGCAATTTCTTACACCTCACTTTCCTTTCTTGAATCCGTTCTCATATCAAGATTATGTACATTATGCATAAGCAAGTGAAAGTACATCTTGGTTATTGTTTTGGAGCAAAGTTCATGGACGTAGTAATGAATTTGCCAAACCATTAGATTTTGCCTATGGTGATATATGATATAGACAAGGCTTTGGCAATTTATATTTTTTTATGATGCAATGGATCTAAATATACCAAATCCTCTTCCTTTCAATATTCAAGTAGAAATCCGTTATGTAGTTAGACCAAAGGTGATGTTTAGGGATTTTGTAATCTGCACGTTTAGAGAGGAATATTATCAATGAGTGATAGGCTTTGAGGTCTTAATGGTAATTCAAATTATTTTTTTCTCCTCTTGAGTGATCATATTAACCTTCTATTGAAATAGGAAGTATTGATTGAGCATGTATATGAATCATGGAGCCATAGTGTAATGCCAATAGTTAGACAAATTATCTAGAGGTGAAAATTGGTTTGGTAATATATGTAAGGATGTTATATATGATGGACTAAGTAGATCAGATAGAAGTATCACCAAAAGAGTACTTCTACTAATAGGGCAGAAGCCAAAAATAACTTCAAAATTTTAGAGTCAATTTTGGAAGCCTAAATGGATTAATTAGACCTCAAAACTATGCACACTTAGTATTGGGAGAAGAAAATACTAGCCTTCTCTCCTTCCTTTTGTCTAATAAAAAACTTTTCAATAGTACCTCACCCATATGATACAAAGATTCCTACAAGAAGATTCCCTGAAGATTCCCTTTGGTCAAAGCTTGTTTGACCAACCAAATAGGACCAAAACTGACATGTCACGCATGTATGCAACTAATGTAAGGGTGGAGTTTGTTGACATGTCACCAATCCATATATTTGATCCAAAGGTGGAGCTTCTTTTAAGGGAATCTTCTTTTTTGTCTAATAAAGACAAGATGTTCTTTTGGGGCATCAGAGTTTTGAGCGGGAAGCTTTGTGTTTCTTCTTTTGGGTTTTCTCTTGGGGGTTCTCATATCTTCAAAAATTTACACACAATTATAGGATCTAATGCAAGGAATGTAGAGGATGTTGAACAAGTTCTTGGAGATCATGATGAAAATGGTTGCATTACAACATCAAGTATGTACCTTTAGGAGCAATCATGTACTGCAAGGAGTGGAATCATTCCAAAATCCAATAATAGCGGCTGAAGTACTTGGAGAGTCACTCATGCCAATGACACCAAGCCTGATCAACAATGAATTCACCTTGTTACGGAGGATGAAAAAGACATGCAACATCAAGCCATACAAGGGACAATGTTCCATGGGAGCAGTAGAAAATTGAATCTCAAGAATGAATTGTAACTTTTGATTATTCATAATAGAAATCCCCTATCATTTTGTAGATGTGTTTGCATGTGGATACTTGGCCGATAAAGCCCTATGTGACAACTTGGCAAGTATCACTTTTGTGGTAATCAATAAGTAAAGTTTGTTCCCACAAAGATACAAGTCAGAAATGGTCAAATACAAAGTTAAATGTAAAAATCAGTTCTTCTTCAGTCTCTCATAAGGAAACCACACCCAAAAGAGAGTAACAAGCACTTACTTGTAGTCTCCATCACAAATTAACACTCCATAATCACTACTCCATCAAATCTTTCCAAACAAACTTTGATTGTGATGATTCAGATTCTTTCAAAGAAGACTGCTTCACTACAAAATAACTTTTCCTCAAAATTTTATTCCATACCTCCATTGAAGGCACAACTTCCTCCATCAAAATTTGTTTCATCAACCATATTGCGCTCACCAAAGCAAAATACTACCAACACTACAATTCCTCTCAAATCTATCAAGGTATTGCTTTGATTGCTATCCCCTAAGGATCAAACACACAAAATGAAATTAGAGTAGCATTATCCAACATCCAACAATCTCCCTGACTTGCACTTTGAAATTCTCCAAACATTCACAAACACACACACAAGATTGATACTTAGAATTAAGTTGAAACAACAAGCACTAAGTTACAACACTTTGCTTTACTCAACTTCAAAAAGACAAATACTGAACAACAACACACTGAAAATGTTTCCCTTAAATAGGCTAAGCACTTCAATAGTTACTAATAAATACACCGTTCTACAACAACTATACCAACTTGCAGATCCAAAATGACAAACCACTTCTTCATATCTACCTCTTCAAATCTCAAATCTATTTCTAATCTGATCCGATGTCAACCTCAACTCTGGCTTTAAACTTGATGTTCCTTCAAGAATTTCTCCTTCTTTATGTCTCTCTAATACTAATCCTATATCTTATATTTCTACTATCTCTTCACTTTGAACTACAATTGCAAACATGGGTATCCTATCTACATCTTTATCTTCTAACCCACTCTTCCCTAATGTCTAAGATAACTCACATAAAGACACTTGCACTCCTACTTCTACAACTTTGGACTTTGTATTTAACTTCATCTCCCTACAAATTCTATCTAAATCTGATCTAACAAAAGCTAATCTAAGACAAACATTGTCTCCTACATCTACCATCTTCCTATCTACTCTATCTCTCAAGCAAATCAAAAGATTTTTCATCTCTACATCTTTCACTTTCCTCCTTTGAGTTTCTTGCACCAACAACTTCAACTCGTGCAGTCTTGACTCTTCTTGTTTACCCTTGACTTTGGTACTTAAAATCACTTTCAACTCCTTCATGATTGCTCCTATTGCATTTGACTCCAAACTCAAAAGTACTTCTCCTTACTTCTCTCCACTTCCAATTTTTTCTAATACATCATCAAGTCGTCCTTGAATTCCACCTTCAGTGATTCTTTCTCTTGTGCATATTGGACTAATTTCTCTTCAACTCCTTGAGCAAACCCCTACAATTGTTCTTCCTCCTAATTATGTTTTGTCAAGTCTCTTGTCAAGCTTGGTCCTTCTCTACTACACTCTTCTTCAAACTCTCCAACTCTTGCTCTAGCACTATTGCAATTGCCTTCAAATATATGACATTGATTTGTACATCAACAACTTCACATTTCATATTCTTGACCAATGCTTTTTGCTCCTTCAATTCCTTGATGCTCTTCATAAATTGCTCCCGTAAGGCATCCTTGCTTTTCCTCCAAAAAAACTACTTCAGCCCAAAGTTCTTTGGTTTCCTTCTTTCCTTGCATTAGCTTACTCTTCAACTCCAAGGTCTCCTTACTCCATTTCTTCACTACCTCCAACTCATCCCCCACTTCCGGATGATGGCTCTTCAATTTTGCTTTCTTTTGCTCTAGAAGTACCAACAAAGGATAGACAATCTTTGATAGGTACTTGACTCTGCCATATCTTCCTTCATTGGATCTAACATCTTTGTCTTTGGCAGGTTTTTCTTTGGTTGGTGCCTTACTCCAAAGATGGGATCTTCTTATCTTCAATGTTTTGCCCTCCAAGTTCTCTTCTTCATCTCCAGCTTTGCTTGGTCCGGCAATAACCACTTGAGCACTTCTCTTTGTTCTTGCCGCCCTTGGAAATACCAAGGCACTCTCTCTTATGCATTCATCTTCTAGCTTGTCTATTGGAAACTCTGGACATGGCTTGTTTCCTCCTTCCATGCAGTTGATCACCTCATAGAACTCACATTCTTCTTCTCCAACAATCCTTTGCTTGATTGCTGAACTTTGGCCTCTCCTTCAGTACCATTGCTAGACTCTTCACTCCACAGGGTAAATTATTCTTCTACTCCCAAGGCTTCTCCCTTCAACTCCATTTCTCCTTTTGATTCTTCCTCCAAAGTCTATTCCTTCTTTTCTAATGGTGCGGGCTTTGGATTGAGTCTTTGTATCTTTTGGGGCTACACCGGTGTAATTTTTCCTTTGGGTCTACTTCCATTTTCTTGGCATGGTATGTCTACTACCACTATCTTCTCCTTTCCACTCTTCAGATAATAATCATCTCCTTCATGAATGTGCTTGATGTAATATTGCTCATCCCCATTTGCTTCTCTTTGTAAAACAAGGTGAAAATGGAACACCATCCATCCTCTCTCTTTTGAGCTCAATAGATTCAACCCAAAGTAGAAGTGGGCTGCAAAGGGTACAAAGTAGTTGGGCGGTATATACATTCTTCAACTAGTGATCATTTGCCTAACTTGTTGGTGCAAACACCTTGCCTACTCCATCACCTCTCCTGCAAATATTTGATGAAAGAAGTTTGCTTGTTGCATCATTACATAGGTAGTTTTCTCCAGCTTGAACATAACCATCATCACGCTCACAATCCCTCTTCATATTGGATCCTTGTAACTATCCACCTTGTATGCATTCTTGGTGCAAGGTCTACTGAAAGAATTCCTTACCTAAGCAGTTTCTTCTGAAGCATCACACTTTTGATAGAAGATGACACCTCCTACCTCTCTTGCTTCTCTTCCCAAAACCAATCTCCAATCCAACTCAATCCATCAAGCCAGATTTCCTCTCTTCTCCTCATGCTTGGGGCCGTCCTTGCAATTACTGGCTATGATTTTTCCATGAACCCTAGAAAACTCATATTCTAGTTCTAGGCCAAAAATTGATGCAAAGTCTGGACAAGACTTTGATCCTCACCCCTATATCTAATCATCACATTGCAAGACCTCTCACCACACTATGCTTATTTCCCTTTGAGACCATCATGTGCTTCCTTGCTCTCTGCTTATGAAAGATCAAACCCAAGACTCTATCCCACTCTTGCATACTCGCAGTTTTCATTCCTTTGCAATGACTCTAAATAGACACATGATATCATCTAGACATTGTAGCATTTCCTTGAAAAAATCTCAATTTTATCGTGCTTTGCTGATTGGTCATTCTTTGATTGTTTCTTTGTTGGTTTCCTGTCACTTTCAAGATCATCTTGTTCCCAAGGTAGTCATTTTCTTCCCACATACTTTCTTGATTGCTGAACCCAAGGAAAAGTTGTTATAGGTTCTTCAGAGTGCGTTGTGCATCCCGATGCAAAGTCCTCTATCTTTTGCTTCATACTTCTGTCCATTTGACTTGAGTCCTTCTAACTTTGACCCAAGATAGGCTTTGGATTTATGCCAACACACACAACTCCTCATGTTTCTTCCTAGTTTAGCCCTTCTTTGGCTTCACCAATGCACTTCTTCTTTAAAACTCGTAAAAAAATAAAATGTGTGTATCACACCCTCCCATGGAATGATGCTTGGTATATTGGTGGAAGGAAGAAAGATCACTTGGATGGCAATTCAATAAAGGTTTCTTATGAATTTACAATCCATGGATTCTATATAGATGGCTTGAACCCAACTATGGAAGTTGAAATAGAAGAACAACATACAAGAATACATGGAGGTATTTCTTGATCTATAGGTTGCAATAACCAATATGAGCTCAAAAAAAGCTCTTGATAATTTCAAATGGGATTTAGAAGAGTGAATTTGCCAAGAAGTGATGGTACAAAATCCTTGCATTATTTTTGAAGTCCATGTGTGTGCCTAGAGAATAGTAGAAACACTAGTAAGAGGTGAAGAAGTAGTCTTGACATAACATTGCTAGACTGAAACATTGCACATTTGTGGACCAATTCCTATGGACTTGTGCAATATTTGTTTTCTAAGATCGAGGAGAACAAACACTTTAAGGAGAAGGGTGACAGGTCAAAGAAAAGAGAGATGGCATCTTACAAGGAGAAGAGGCTCAAGTAGAACAAAAATGTTGTTACACTGGCTGAGTTGGAGGCTGGCTGAGTTGTGCACATAGCCATCAATTTTTATGCCCACCTTCTTAGGGGCCCTCAGCCTCCATACAAGTAACCTTTGAACAACTTGGAGAGACAAATCAAAGAGGAAGATGCTGAAATCACATTGGAAAATAAAGATCATCAATAAATTTACCCATGGTCTCACTAACTTAATGGAGAAAAGTAAAAGTAAGGGAGGAACAAGATGAATGTGCAAAGGTTGAGGAAGACAAACTTACAACTGATTTTTTTAAATGAAGTCCTAGAAGGCAATCAAGTAAGAGTATTGATGGATCTTGGAGCAATAGAGAATTTCTTATCTTGCTCTATTGCAAAAAGGTTGGAGATTGAACTAGAGTAGGATGAGAATGAAGAACTAGATTATCTAATGGTCAAATAGAGAAGATTGAGTTGTTAACTAAAAGGTAGCACTCTTTTTAAGAGAGTATCAAGAAGAAATTGAGTGCCAAATGATACAATTAGCTCATTAAAATTTGATCTTAAGCATGCCATAAATAGCGCACTACAACCTCATAATAGATTGGAGATGGAAAATAGTGAGAACTAGCCAATGGAAGATAATTAGAGATAAGGAAAGGTCCCAAAGGCAAGAACTATCTCTTTATGTCATAAGAACAACAATTATTGGTAAAATAGATAGATGTTTCAAGGCTCTAATAAGAGAAGTCCAGAGTGCACAACTTAACAAACAAATGCTTGAGAATTTGAAAGATGTTGTCAATGAGTTTCAAATTGTCTTTTTGATGATTTACCCTTAGAATTACCACCAAAAAGAAGAATAGATCATAACATTGAGGTACTTCTTAACACCTCCCTATAAGGCCCCATATTGATTTTCATCTCATGATTTGGAGTAGTGCAATGCTCAAACCAAGGATATGTTGCAAAAAGGGTTTATCCAACCTAGCATATCACCATATCAGGCTCTTGTCTTGTTTGTGAAGAAGGATGATATGATACAAATTTACATTGACTATTGGGGCCTAAATCAAAAAATAGTGTGAAATAAATACCCATTACCTTGCATGGATGACCTATTTGATCAACTCAATGGAGCAAAACACTTCATTAAACTTGATTTGCACACAGTTTATAACTAAATCAAGATCACAAAAGAAAATAGATACAAAATTGCCTTTCAAGCAAATTATGGTCATTTTGAGTACCTAGTAATAAATTTTGGCCTCAACAACGCTCCACTTTCATGAGTTTAATGAAATATATATTTCTTCCATACTTGGATAAGTCTATTCTCATTTTCCTTGATGACATCTTAGTCTATAGTAAGACAATGAAAGAGCATAAGCAACATTTGCAATAAGTCCTTTAGATCTTGCAATACAACTAGTTGTATGCCAAAGTCTTAGAGTGCAAGTTTGGCAAATCTGAAGTAGACTTCTTTGGGTGTAAAGTAATTGTAGAAGAAATCTAAGTTTTAACAAATAAAATAGACATCATTCAAAAATAGGGTGCTCCAAAAGATCAAACTCAACTCAAGGGTTTCTTGGAATTGATAGGGTACTATCATCAATTTGTCAAGGACTTCTCCAAGGTTGCATGACCCTTAATGGCACTACTTGTCAAGAGAACAAAGTAGACATGGGGAATCATACAAGAATTGGCCTTTTAATAATTAAAATATGCATTACTTCATGCACAAATCTTGAAATGGTATGACCTAACACATCTAATCAAGTTGGCTATAGATGCATCAAATGTTGCAATAGGAGCAATCTTACAACAAGAATAGAATGATAGATAGCACTCAATTTCATATTTCTCTTGAAAGTTGTTATCAACAAAGCAAAAATATTATACCACTAAATGAGAAGAGCTAATTATTGTCCTTGCAACCAAGCATTCAAAGCACTATCTTTGCAAGAATGCATTTGTAATCAAGATAGACCACAAACCACTAGTCTACCTCAAGATTGAAAAAGATATGTCTTGTTGATAAATTTGTTGGGCAAAGTGGAGACAAAAGTTCAACATGGTGATCACATATGTGGAAGGCAAGAAGCAACTTACAGTGCATTCACCCAAATGCATATGGTGAACAATCTGGTTGTAGAGGTCAAGATGAACCTAGATTTGTGGCAAAGGATTACTACTACAAAGACTAACACATAGATTGTAGGAGCTCAATCATCCAAAGGTGTAATTGGTACCCAAGGACTCACCTTTTGTGATGGAAAAATATGGATCATGGATACTCTAGACCTAAGAATCAGCATTCTGGTAGAATATCATGATTTTGCCATTGTAGGTCATGTTGGAGTAGACAAGACTTTAGATTTAGTCAAACTCTATTAATATTGATCCAAGATTGAACATACAATGGAGCATGTTTGAAGCTGCTTACTTTATCAACAAAATATAGCCTCTAATTAGGCTCCCATATAGGACTCCTTAAACCATTCAATGAATGCATCTACATTGGTCACACCATTCTTCTTCATGTATGGAGAACATCCTTTCATACCTTTGAGCTTAGAAAAGATCCACCCAATGGCTACTAAATTTGATGTTGTCAACACTTTTGTTTGTAGAATCCAATAGAGTGTAGAGAGTCCCAAGAACATGTTGTAGATAGCTCAAAATCAATAGAAAAAAATATGCAAATTCATATTGCATGCACATGGAGTTCAAAATTAGGGATCAAGTGTAGTTGTCCATAACCAACCTTATATTAGTTGGCCCCCATAAGCTCAAACCTCATTTTATTTGTACTTTTCCCATCATCTATCAAATTGGCACTGTAACCTATCACCTCAAGCCACCACTACACATGAAGATCCATCTAGTGTTCCATATTTTGTTGTTGTGCAGATATGCACCCCAAACACCACACTTTCCTTCCATACAAGAAGCTCAACCCTATCCCACACTCATTGATGGCATGGAGGAATACAAAGTCAAACATATTCTCCAAAAATGCATCCGTAGTACCCACCATCTGCATGTGAAATATCTTGCATGTTGGAAAGGGTACCCTGTTGTATGAGGCAACAAAGCCCATAACTAACTTCACCAATGCACTAGTATCTGTGAAATCTTTTGAGCAATACTTCACAATGAGGATGTTGTGTCTTAAATGAGAGGAGGTTTTTTATACAATTAGGTAGAAAAATTATCTAGAGGTGGAGATCAGCTTGGTAATATCTTTAGGGATATTATATACAATACTCTGAGTAGATTATATAGAGGTGTCATCAAAAAAGTACTTCCATTAATAGGGTAGAGGCCAAAAACACTTCAAAAATTTCAAAGCCAATATTAAAGCCTTGAACAATGGAATCCCTTCCTCCTTTGCAACAAAACCTTATCTTTTCCTAATGCTATTTTGAGCTTCCAATAGGAAGATTCCCCGAAAATTTGTATTTGGTCAAACTTGTTTGACCAACCAAATAAGATAAAGATTTGCATGTCACCAATCCATACAACTAATCTAAGGGTGAAGCTTGATGATGTGTCATAAATCTATGTATTTAATCCAAGGATGTAGTTCCTTTTGTGGAGATCCTCTTTGTTATATAATAAACACATGGTGCTTTTATGAGTCATCAAAGTATTGAGGAATGAAACCTTATATTTCTCCTATTCTTTGAATGTTATACCAAACCTAATTTCATAACAATAGTTACTTTCTTGGTTTCTCTCTTTCTTAGAAGGAGATGGTAGAATAATTGTTTGTTTAGGGAGGAAACCTTCTCGGCTTAAAAAATAAAGGGTTTTGTACTATTACTTTTTGTCAAATGTGCTCCTTTAATCCTCATTTGAAATTTTCTAGACCTTTGCGGGACTCATATTGGTTTTGCGGCCTACACATCAAGAAATGCCTCCACGTACTCTTGGACATTGTTATTTTTCTTCAACTCCCATAGTCGGATTTGGCCTATTTGTGCAGATTGAAATTCCTTTAGCAACCCTTCCTACATTGCCATCCAAGTGACCTTTCTTTCTTTTGCCAACATTGATCATTCCCAAGCACCATACCATGTGAGTGCTTTATCACTCAAGTACCCACATGCAAACATGCTTGCAAACTGATTGGTGATCTTAGTTGTGAGTAATTGAAAGTATTGATTCAATCTTGAAATCCATTTTTCCACTACATTCATATAACGTTATCCCTTGTAAGGCTTGATGTTGCATATTTTCTTCATCCATAGTAACAATGTGACTCCATTGTTGATTGGGATTGGTATCATTGGTATGAGTGACTCTCCATTGGGTACTTCAGCCATTGGTATTGGGTTTTGGGACGGTTCTCCATCGTGCATTGAATGATAGTTCTTGAAGATAAGTACTTGACTTTACAATGCTTCCATGGTCATCTTGATCTCCCAAAACTCATTCAACATCTCTTGCATTCCTTGCATCAGATCTTGCACCTACAAGTCCATGATTCTTACACAACGACAAACTCCCAATTGCTACTTTTTACTTCAATAGAGAGTAAGTATGATCACTTAGGAGGAGGCATGGACTATTGGGATAACCATTGGGACTTTAGAGGTTCTCACTTATTGATATTATTACTTGCCAAAATTGTGGACTACAAAATCCCTAAACATCACTTTTGGTCTAACCACTAATGAATTTTTAATTGAGTATTGAAAAGGAGAGGATTATGTATATTCAGATCCATTATATCATAACAAAATGTTAATTGTCAAATCCCACTCTTTATCATCTATAACCATAGATAGAATCACCGGATTTGGTGAATTCATCACTATATCTATGAACGCTACTCCAAAATGGTAAACAAAATGTACTCTAACTTGTTCACACTATATGTACATAATCTTGATATGAAAAGAATTCAATAATGGAAAGTGTGGTGTAGAAAATTTTCTTTCAAGAGCCTCTATCATATCCTCTCTCTAAAACACTCCTAAGCTATTGATTTCATTACAATTTCTCTCCTCAAAATTACTCAATCTCAATAGCCCATGTTCTTCCAAGAGGCATGTTCCATTTCTTGGATTGAAACCTAAGTTCTGGTACCATTATAATATTCTAAGGATAGGAGAACTCTCAAGAGAAACACATGAGAAGAAACATAAATTTTCACACTCAATACTCTGATGTTCCAAAGGAGCATCTTGTCTTTATTATATAGCAAAGAGGATTCACTCAATGGGAGCTCCACCTTTGGATCAGATATATGGATTGGTGATATGTCAAGAAGCTCTACCTTTAAATTAGTTATAAGGATGGGTGAAATTTTGGTTCTTGTCCTATATGGTTGGTGAAACAAGTTTGACCATAGGGAATCTTTAAAAATCTTCATATAAGAAGCTTAGAATTGCATGGGTGATCTACCATTGGAAAGCTCTTGATGAGATGAATATTGGGGGAGAGAAGGCAAGCCCTATCCATTAGTGAGGAGTAATGTTTCTATTCTTCAGGTCTAATTCATCCATTAGGCCTCCAAAATTGGGTCAAAAGATTTTATGGTGTTTTTGGCTCATGCCCTATTAGTGGAAGTATTCTTTTGGTGACATTTTTATCTGATCTACTTAGTACATCATATATAACATCTTTCCAAATGTTACCAAGCCAAATTTCACCCCTAGATAATATGTCTAGCAAATGGTATTACATCCAGCTCATGTGATAGTCTCTTGAACTTAGTATGATTTCTATGGCTCAAACTCTAATTCAAAACCCTAACATAAGTATCACTCTTAGTTCATGCAAAAAATTTGCTAGAGTTTTAACCTATAGATGTATGTAAGTACCATTCACACTTTATCAAGTTGATGTCCTTCCAATCATGACCTCAAATGGAAGAATTCACATTCATTTGTAGTTGGACATGAAGTAACTCATCAAAGCTTACAACAATGTTTTCATTGAAGGTTTTTGCATCAAATTTCACTATTTACAAGCGTTGAACTAACTTAATTAACAAGTTAGATGGTCAAACCTTTGTCTTTTCTCTTGTGAAGTCTGGCATTTGAATTCAAAACCAATCTTTAAATATGGATTAATTCCCAAACCATGGTAACTTTTGAGCTCTACAAACTTAGGTAAACTTGATCCAAGATCTTGAATTCTCTACTCAAGTAGTTTACATCAAACTTTTTTATAGAGGTACAAGATTGAGACAAAAATAATGCTAGAAATTTTCATAGGCAGATTCAAATCAAAACTTGAGATGTGATGAAAACTCCAAAACTGATCATAATCTCCAATTCCAATATCATGATTTCAAGGTTTACAAATTCAACTGATCACATCAAGTTCAAAATTAAACCAAATGCCATGATTCTTTTGCAGAACATAATAGGATTTTGTCTACTCTCCAATCCAAGTGATAGATTATGGAAAAAGTTATGGAACTCCCAAAATCTTTCAAAGTGCTTGTTTGGGTATTGATTAGACTCTTTTTCTTCAATCCATTATATCTCAAGCATTAATCATTCAAATCTTACATTCCATCTTCAAATTGTAATTTGTTTGCTTCTCTCTTCAATTTTTCTCTCAAATGGCCCTTTCAAATGCTGCGTAACATCAAAACTCCTAGATTGAACATGGTGATACATGGGGATACAATTTCTTGCACCTTGGACATATTGCAACTCCTCCTTTTGACACATGGACCTCCAAACACTACCTCTAAGGTCTTGAGCGAGATCTTTGAGCCCTTTACTTCTACAAGAAGATGTAAATGGCTAAATTTTAGACTTGTCCATGAATAAGCACATGAAGCATCATAGGATATGGCCTCTCCATCAATAATACCAGGAATGTAGGACCAAAGTGAGCTACCATCCATGACCAAAATTGATCATGGTGAAAATTTCAAACTTGATAAGAAAAGGTTTTGGGAGACAGATAAAGAGCAAAAACATCTCTTTGTTGAAATCACCCTCAAATGCTCTAACTCCTACACTCTACAATGACTCTTAAATGCTCTAGTTTATATTCTCTACTCCTACTCAAGACTCATAAAATTAAAACACATTGCTCTCTATTGAGCCTTCACTACCTACATACATCAAAGCCTTGGATGAACACAAGACTATGATCTACATGGCCAATTATTTGAATGAACATAGATTGCTTATATGGCAATTGATCAGCCTTAGGATTCCTTGCAAAATTTACTATAACATTACATAGATAAATAACACCAAATTGTTATTTCAATCACTAAAAAACCATAAAACAACAATGTCTAAATGTTCCATTAGTTTAGAATTTTATACTTGCCTACAAGTAATCTATTCCTCATAATTAGATTTGTGATAAGAAAAAGTACACAAAAGTGCTTTTGAGTAAGCTTTAGTACTCTTTCTATTTTGTAATTGATGTGTAAATTTGCATCAGTTTTCATAATAGTTTTCAACAAGTTATTGGATCATGCTTCCCAACACATTAAGAGTGATAGAAGATTATTCTTGGTGTGAAATTTAAAATAGATTGAGACCAAAAGATGTATTTCAGATCTAAGAGTAGAATGGGATACAATGAGAACAAGGACTGATGTGAGAGATATAGCATACGTTACTAGGTTCAATGGGGAAATTTCCTGATTTTGAAATTTTAGATGATGATAACCCTTAAGTCAAATTGAATTATGAACATATATAATAGAAAAAAGACCATAGAAAAATCCATAGAAAATAAGAAGAGATAGATGTGCAAAGAAAGAATGATTCTATAGAAATGTATATTTGTGCAACCATAGAAGAAAAACTTTTACAAGGATTGATAAAACTACAAACCAAATGTGGAGTAGATTTATTGTGTTTTATGAAAAATATGCTTAAGAGAACAAGCATATTCTCTAGTAGTGATTCTGTTAGTTACAATTGAAACCAAGAGAAGAGATAGAGTGTTTTTTTAGACAAGTAAAATATCTCACAAG
Organism: Lunularia cruciata; assembly: GCA_948567375.1. Lineage (NCBI taxonomy): Eukaryota > Viridiplantae > Streptophyta > Marchantiopsida > Lunulariales > Lunulariaceae > Lunularia > Lunularia cruciata. The sequence goes on from OX419757.1 coordinate 45,803,078, forward strand.
TTAGGTAAGTATCCTTGGTGCAAAAATACATGATTTCTCAATCATTTCTAGCACCAAGATTATTTCTAGTTTGCCACAAACTTATTGCCATAAGATAACCATATTGGATAATTTAACTAAGAGCAATAAACCATCAAGAGACTCAAAACATGACCACTTAAGGAAGAAACCTTGAATATATATAGGAACACAAAGAAGAGAGCTTGAGAGAGAGAACATTTTTAACTCTTGATAAAAGAAGCAATGGAGGTAGCTTTTGATAGTGGGACTCAAAGAAGATTGATATTCTCAATTAAAGAAGAAAACAAGTATGAAAAGAGTGCATTGTGAAAGAGAATGGAGAGGTGAGCAAAACCTCCCAAGAAGAAAGCCTCACAATACAACTGATCCTAAAAAGTCAAGCCAATGATCTAATGACATAAAATATTGTATTTGCTGTTAGTTCTAGCACTACCATAAGTTTTGAGGAACATCTTGACAAAGATATTTGGTATATTGAAGGAGGAGTTCATAGTACATGATCAACAAACAAGAGTGGTTCTTAAATTCCAAGAAGATTGAAGAAAGGACCAGGTCAATGTTGTTGATAATGTTGTTGATAATTGTAAGGTTTGGATTGTTCAAGTGAGAGATATTTTGATTTCTTGTAAGATTGGTGCAAGAAGACAAAGAATCATCAAAGGAGTTGTCTACATTCCAGAATTGAAGAAAAACCTCTTCAAAATTAGTCAAACAATAGACAAAAAGCATCCAAACCACCAATACCAACAAAGGCTATACTTGAAGAAAGATGGAGTAATGGTGATGGTGGGTATCCAAGATTCAAAGCTCATAGACTTCAAATCAAAGTTATGAAAGTAGGTAATATTTCTCAAGCTAACTTTATTGTTGCAAGAAATGGGAAGAGTGAGAAGCTAGACAAGAAGAAAAAATGTCAAAAGATATTATAATTTGGCACTAGAGACTTGATCATCTCAATAATCTCAATAGAAGTTGAAGAACAAAGGATCAATAGAATATTTGAGTTTGAAACAGAAGAGCTTGGTAGTAAAGAGCATTTCTATTGTGATGGATATGTTCTATAAAGCAATGTATACTATCTTTAACAAAGCCATTGAGAGTAGAGTGAAATACAATGATGGAGATTTCTTTCCTATTGATATTTGAGGTCTTATATGAGCATGAGCTAATTAGGAGGATCAAGACATTATCTTTTTTTCAAGGATGATACTTGTGGTTTTAGATTTTTATTTTTCTTGAAAGAGAAATCAGAAACTCTTTCTTAATTCAAACAACTTATGCACACTTAAAAACTCATTGTGGAGTAAATATCAAGAGACTACAATTTGATAAAGAAGGTGAATACACATAGATAATTATTTTCTTGTTTTTTATAGTGTTAGACTAATCTATGAACTTATAGCTCCTTACACTCCAAACCAAAACAATGATTCAAAGAGAGATCATAGAGCAGTGTTTGAAGTAGCAAGAAGCATGTTACTCCCAAGTAAATTGCTTAGAGTGTGGGTAAAAGTGGTGGGAGCTACTATATATCTTTTGTATAGAGCTTTCAGCGCAATTTTAGAGAAACTCCTTATAAGCTTTGGTATAGAACAAAACAATAATTTCTTATTTGGAGAACCTTTTTTTGCTCAATCTTTGTGCACACACCAAAATATCTGAGAAAGAAGTTTGATCCCAAGAGACAAGAGATATCTTTTATTGGATATTGTTAAAAATTTAAAGCCTTCACATTGTGGGATTATAAGAAGAAAAAGATATATGAAAGTAATTGTTTAAAGAAGAGGTACTCAATCATTCATAATCATAGATGTTAAACTTGGATGCAGATTATTTTCAAGAGAGAGCGAGATCAAGAGCAATCAATACTACAATGAGCATTGATGAGATAGAAGTTGATGGAAAGTCTCCACAAGCTTCTAGGGAGATTACAAAGGAGTCCAACATTTGTGAAAAATCCACAAGTGAGACAGGTGATTTCCCACTTCAAGAAAAGAGTGAAAACAATAAAGATGCAAAACTAGATTTGCATATGCAACAATTCAAGTTGGAGAAAATTTTAGAAGTGGGAGAATGAGAAGACCACCACAAAGACTTTGTGAGTAGGATTATTGTAAGACATCTTATGCTTGCATTATTGTAACCAACATTGAAGGAGAAGATGTGTATGTAAATATTGTTCATTTCCAAGATGCATTGCAATCACCTAAGTGAGTGAAGACTATGGATAAGGAATTTGATTCATTGAAGCAAATAACAACTTGGAAGCTAATAGCTTTGCTAGAAGGGAAAAAAGCAATAACATGTTAGTGAATTTATAGAATCAAGCTTGATTTTAGGTAATATCTCAAGGTACAAGGCTAGACTTGTAGCAAGAGATATTTACAACTTGAAAACATCAACTCTGAGGATAAATTTTCTCTTGTAGCTAAGTTAAATTCCATTAGATTTTTTCTTTTTGTTAAGTGTAGCAAAATTATAAAAATAGATTAATTTGGCATCAAGATAGCTTTTCTTAATATAAATTTGCATGAGTAGATTTACCTGGAGAAATCACAAGGATACAAAGAGGTTGGAAAGGATAGGAGTGTACTTTTATTGCTAAAGAGGTTGTATGGCTTGAAGCAAGCCTTAAGGAAATGGAATTGGAAGTTATGACTTCTTAATGAGGTATCTATTGTGACCATAACTTTTGATCCTTGTGTTTATAGTGGATCTAAGGTAATCTTTGTAGATAATGGATTGGTGTATAGGAAAGATAAATTGCACATTGCTAGTATGCTAGTAGACTACTATGTAGTATTACAGAATTTTTATGATAGAGAGAATCTAATAATCAAATTGACTCAAGAAAGATATATAGAGTAATTATAAAATAGTTCAATCTTTGGATATGTATATCCAATTTCTACTTCTATAGATCCAAATATAAGATTGAAATTGGAAGAAAGAGAACCAATTAGATCACCCTACCAAGAAGTAGGAGGATGTTTAAATGTATGTTATGATAAGTACAATCCCTTACATACCTTATACTATTAGCTTAATGGCAAATTTTAGTTCTGATCCTTCAACTCAAAGTTAAGAGGTAGTGAGGAGAATTTTCAAGTACCTCAAAGGTACTCTAAATTATGGATGAGTCTTATACTATTAGCTTAGTGGTAAATTTTAGTTCTGATTCTTCAACTCAAAGTTAAGAGGTAGTGAAGAGAATATTCAAGTAGCTCAAAGGTACTATAAATTATGGATTAGAATTGAGTGGAGTATCAAATGGTACTAACATACTAGCAAGATATTCTGATGTTGATTTTGCAAGTGACGTAGACAATAGAAAGTCAAGTAGTGGTTTTGTATCCATGATGAATAGTGGACTACTAACTTGTAGTAGCCAACAACAACAATACCACCACATAAATAGAGTATATTGTACCAGGTTTAGCTATTAAGGAAGAAATATTGCTTTGTAGGTCACTCAAGGAACAACAATTTGGGCAGGATGGTACAACTCCAATGTACAATGGCAATCAAAGTGGTATCAAGTTGGTGTTCTACCCAAAATTCCACCAAAAAACTAAACATATAGAGATCCAATATCATTATGTAATAGAGAAACAATAGCATTATGAGATATTTTTCAACTACATCAATACAAACAATCAGATTACAGACCTTTTTGCAAAACCATTACAATACATAAGTTTCCTAAGTTTAGAAGTTTAATTGGAGTACTACTATTTCTTCAATGAGAGGGATTGCTGAAATTTCATTTCAGATAGTAGTACATATGGTATGAGGTAGTTGAGGATTGTATAGATACTACCTTGTAGTAATAGAAGTTAGGGTTTTCACAATGCATCCTTGTGGCGACTCTAGTTAGAGTTAGAATATCCAATGATTTATATAGGTCTTACCTTCTAGTGTAAATACTATTCCAATTTCATCAAGATGCTAGCAGTGTAGTCAAAGAGGCTGAGTAGCAAGGAAGTGAAAGCAGCTTTCAAGAGAGGTAATGCCAAACAGCACATCTAATGTTCCATTAATTTAGAATCTACAAGTAATCTTTGTGACTACATCTATTATAAAAGGAAGTACAGATAAGTGCTCTGAGTAATTTTTAGTGGTGCTTGTTTTTGTAATTGATGTGCAGATTTTCGTTAGTTTTATACATAAGTGCTCTGATGTATTTTTAATGTTCCTTGTGTTTTGTAATTGATGTGCAGATTTGCATTAGTTTTATGACAGTTTCAACATTATGAACCTCCGTTGATTTGTCACACATTTCCTTTGCGGTACCCCATTTGCATATGTGACTGGGTTATGAAGGCTTGACGTTGAGGTTGAGGACCATCTTCGTTTGTGCTTCTTACTGTTTTACATCTCATTTCTCTCTCTCATTGACAAACTTACTATTATATGGAAGTGGCAATGACCCTTTACTATTGGAAGGAGCTTTTTATGCAATAATATCTATTAACTTTGCATTCATGTTCTTGTATAAAAATAATTATTATTTGTGAGCGACCCTGTCCGGCTGGCTGAGAGTTACCCTACAGCTATGGTTCTACTTTTACGTTTGCTTTATGTGAGCATGGTTCAATCTCACTACAAAAGGTCCTCATTCTGTATCCCCTACATTTGGTTGGGCTTAGAGCAAACCTGGTCAGGGCTACAAGAGTTTGCTTTCCACTGCTCCATCACGAGAGCAGAGGTGAAGATATCCACATAATCTCGTGTATGATTGATTCATTGGAGGTAAAGAATGTCGATTGCTGGCAAAATTAGTTGTGTTTTGTTATTTTATTGCTTCTACGCGACTCTAAGATGTTCCTGCACGAACCGACTGTCCCATATGTAACATCCTTCTTCGATTTCTTCCCCATAACTTGAGTCTTTTCTGATCAGTTCATTAAATCAAGCAATAACTAGTTTTAGTTCTTCAGGGGAGAGCCCGATGACAGAATTTCATTGTTTCTCCTTTAGGGCGGTCATTACAGTATATTTTCAAGCTGTTTGTTATGGGAATATTAAAATGCAATACACGAGGTCCTCTAATTTTTCATTCCCTACATAGGAGATTGATCACTATAACCATTAAGCTGCTTCAAAAAGCTGAAGACTACCCCACACATGGCGCCTTCTAGTTTGCTAGCGAGCCAGTCATTGCCACCTTCTGTGCAGACTGTTTGATTCTAATCTGTGGCTCTATAGCTAGGTTCTTTCCAGCAGCACTGCTCCATCTTAGTACCTCATGTAGTGGTACTCCAAAGCTCTTCACTGCTTTTTCCCTTGAAGTGACTGAAGCCAGAGCAGGCCTGGATGCAAGAGTTTCTTCCCCAGGTCCAAAACTTAAGCAGAGGTATGAGGTTATATGGGGAGTAGTAAAAGTCCTTGACGATGTCCTCTTATAAGTTGGTGGCGGCACCATTGCCATGCACAAGAGATTATTGTTGAACATCTGTCGCTATAAGACTGTTAGCTTGCAATCAACCCTACTCTATACCTGTGATACTACATGTTGACTATAAATTATGTGAATTAGTAATGTCTTGTTTTCCCTCCGACTAAATACAGCCGACAAAGGTGGAATATAAAGATTCCATTTCAATTACAGGACATTTCTCCTGTTCCTTTTTCAGATGCAGCATTTCAGTATGGCCCGGCCCGGGACGAGCAGGGGTTACCGACGTACGGCTGAATTCATCCTTTCTCCTGTTCCTTTCTCAGATGCAGCATTTCAGTATGGCCCGGCCCGGGACGAGCAGGGGATACCGACGTTCGGCTGAATTCAGCATTTATTTCAGTTCATTTCTCCAAGCGGATATTCTGGTTCATATTTTTCTTCAGAATCTGCAGCGCATTCCAACCTGAGCATGTTGGAACTGGAGACAGGCAAGTCATTGACAGTTTCCTTCTTACTCTTGAAATGCCTGTGCCCGTAAGAAGGATCAAACTGTCTCGACATTATTCCAGCTCAGTACAGAAGTCGTTCCGGCGTTTAGTACCTTTCTTTAACTTAATTTGTCAGATCGTATCGTGTAAGGCTACCTTTAATCCACTCTATCGTGGTGCTACGTTAGTAAGGGTCATCAAGCAAATGATATAATGGGTGAAATGTATCTATCGGTATCTCCTGTATAGGTCCTGCAACTGACACTATCTTTTCTGGCTTAGCCTTGAGAACGTGCGATCAGGCCCAACACAAGTAGCATATACAGGCCGAACACAACGTAAGTACTTGCAACCATACTCATACTTCTGAGAAGTACGTACTCGTGCAAGGTGTTCGCAACAATCTCATGAGAGTCCGTCCGGATGTAGGGAGATCCTCGTACCATACTATTTTAATTTCTCAGTGAGATGCACGATGCTGATCTTGAATGTCTGCAAATTTGACAGGTTATGTTGCTCCACTTGAGAAGTAAAAGATTTTAAATCATGCAGACTGTATACGTTGCACGCTAAAACAACAGCTGAATCCGGCGATGCTCACTAATTCATTTGTCTCTCTCCGCAATTGAAGATTATAGAGCTGGAAGATATTTTACTGTACGTGAAAGAGTCAAGAGCTATGATAGATTCTGGACATTGGTTGATACACACAAGTCTTTCCCTTGTTTCTGCGTTAACAATCCATGCAATTAAGGGAGAATCATGAAATTTCAAGGACGAATTCGCTGAAGTTGAACACAAAATCCGGAAAACATCAGCAGCAGGAACCGTCAGATGGTAAACAAGTTAGTTGGAGGTATGAGCTCGAGTTCCAGTAATAGAATTTATATCTGCCGCGTTCAATCCAGTCCGGTAGTGTCATGATGCTTATTAATTGTACATGTATAGGTCTAACTAGCAGTGGGAATATCTGATGACATAATGAGATTCTCGAATGTCCAACGTTATCTGAAACATTTAAATTCAGCAGCTGATGCCGCAAAAGCTTCATGATCGTCATCGGTGTACCTTCGTGTTTACATTGCCTTCAAGCAAGATTCTCTTCTGGTTGTTGCAGCTGGGAAAGAGCGCTTCAGCTCGAGTGACACATGGAGGTTTAGCAAATTACCACATGCTTTACACTAGCTGTTCAACCGTACACTTCCCCTTTCGGTCCAAAGGGATCTACTTTGTCGAATTGACTCAGCTCCTTATACCGTGGATTATCCCAGAGCTCCTAAATATATGTTGTTCATGGAGACATGACCAGGGACATGAGATCGAATATTTTACTTGGATTAGAGAACTGATCACTCCCAGAACTTTGGGTTTTGGAAGGTTTTGAGTCACTATCCCAGAATCATCTCACATTTTTTATCAGCTCCTTGTATACATCCAGACACCTCACAAAATTGCAAGACACGTCATATTTACATTCAAACGAAGTGTAAAGGAAATTTCAGTGAAGCTTACGATCAATCTAACCCTGAGTTGAAACGAGGGATTCAGGACTGTTTCGAGTATCGGAAGGACACAGTTTCTCACTCGCTGTCACTTCAAGGAATGTGGACGCCTTATCCAGCAGGCATGCCCCCACAGTTGAGAGATTGGGAAGTCTTGTATCTGTATTCGACAGGTGCCGAATATAAGAGAAGGAGGACAGGAGGACAGCCAGACGTGTCGCCCGACCGAAGGAAAAGAAGAACTTCACGTGCAAATCCGGGCGTGGGATCATGTAATTGGATGCATTTTATGCTGACTGGACCGTGAGTAGGACAGAGCTGTGCCGATATCTTCCTCGACATTAACTAGAGCTCTAGAGGTGTGCAGGAATCATCTTGTACTCTTCGGTAAAGAACTATATCCTACGTGCCCGATGTGGTATGGAAGACGCATGGAGCCAGAGACAGGATTTCTGTCCTTACGTTGACTGATCGGAGACGATCAACTCCCCGGATCTATATATAAGGAATGCAGATTGCAGCAGTGCAATGTAAGTTGCAATTGCACCATTCGAATTTAGTTCTGAACCTACTCGGATACAAATCGAATTCACTACCCCGCGCTCATTCCTTTCTGTTCTTGAGGAGTGAACCAGTCGACTTGTGAAAATGGACAAGATTTTCGGAGAAGGTCACAAGGGCGAGAGCCATGCTGAAGGGGGTCAGGCTCAGGGCATGAGGCCCGCTGTTAACAAGGAAGAAATGGGTCACATGTACAACCCCGGACAAGGTGCTACTGAGACCCACCATGAATCCTCAGCTGGGAGAACTGGAACAACCTATGGCACTGATACGGTGAGACCTCGAGCTCCAAAGTGATCAAATCATACGTCGAGAAGGGTTACTGTAATACTTTCTCCAATCAGTTGTTACAGTAGTGCATTTGTTGATTCAGTAGATGTTGTGATCAAAGTATTCATTTTGTAGGTCCATGATCGTTCTTTGTACTATTTATACTTACTCAGTCTTTATGTTTCATGGAGAAGAGGGTTGACGGAACACATCGCCAGTCTTCTTCTCTATCACCTGGAGCTTCAGTTTGATGAAAATCTGACAGGCCTTCGAATTTGATCTTATGTCTATTAAGGAGAGATCTATCATGTCTTTAACTTGACTGAGATATTTTGTGCAAGAGAATTCGGTTTGGATCAGCACCAAGCCAACAGTCCTAATAAGCATACTGAACTTGATACTGAATCTGCAGTATAACTCGGAGCTTGGGGAGGAAGGGGGTCGCAAGCAGAAGAAGGATGGAGGAATCAAGGAAAAAGTTGAGGAAACACTTGGAATGAACAAAGACGAGGACAAGTCCTCCTTAGATGAAGGAGACAAGTCCACTGGCACTACCACTGCCGAGAAGACAACCACCCATTACAGCTCCTAAGTGTACAAATTTGGGATGTGCAGGTGAGAATGGTACTGGTGCTTACCTTGAACAACTGCTCCAGGATGAAGAATATCACGATATTAACGCACCACTGTAAATTTGGATTCTCCGAAACTACTAGACTGTGTATGTATGAGATAGGCCAGTACTAGTACTGGCTGAGCAGATGACAGACGACACTTATTTTGTTCTGTGAAAAACGACTTTCCAATATTGTATGTAGGTATTGCTACTGTTCTGTGAAAAACGACTTTCCAATATAGTATGTAGGTGGTGCACGACGCCCCATATTCCGACTACAGATGAGTCAAAGAATTCGAGGCGTTCTGCCGCAAGGTCACTTTGTGGTCAGCGTTTGCTTAAATATTCAATAAAACTTTATTTGTGACGTTTGTGACATACAGTTTCGCCCAAATGTGCGGTGGTTTTAGGAACTGCTAAATTGTGTAATACTTCGACATGAAGCCCTCACATGATCATATTTCAATTTGTATTGAAGGCTACACGTTCATATAGTACGTTCTAGGGACTGTGGGCGTACTTGTGGCATACCGGGCTATTAAAGTTGAGTGATCAATAAGATAGTCAGATGTGAGGTTTGCCATATGCTCAAGTGGACAAAAAATATCATGCCCCTGAAGATACAAAGAGTTAGAAACGACAATACACCTCAACTCTCAAAGCCTAACTAAGAATCCTTATTGATATGTATGTGCAACACATCGGTTAGTTGTAGGAGTAGTGCAGTGTATAAAGATTTAATGAGTGCCGGTTTTTGAAGTAAGTCATAAAAGAGTCTTTAACTTCATCGTTATGTCTGTATCTTGTACTCAAATTTACAGTAGTCTATAACTTCAACATTATACCTATGTCTAATACTAAAACTTATAGTGTACCCAAGGAAAAGATGGTGCTCATCTTTGATCTACTTTAACTCACAAAATGTATATGGATTACCTTTCTTATCGGTGTTATATAATCCAATATCTTTTTTTAATCCATCGTATGATATAAATAAGATTTATTAAATAGAGAAATTACTAGGTCAAAGGTAGTGAAAGGGCTTAAGAAATCTGTTGATGGAAGAAATCTGGGGCTGTCCATCAGAACAAGTCAATGTACTCAGCCAAGTGACTATCGAGTATCAAACTTCGATAGTCATAATATGTCTTTCAAAAAAATGCGTAGCTGTACACACTGAAGAATGTTTTAACGAGCGAAAATGGTTTAGCCCTCTGATGGGACTGCTGTGCCCCAAAAGGTGCGCTTGAGGACGAGTCAATTTACCGGAGGTTAAAGAGGTGCTGATCATGATCGTTACCATTTTACATACCGATACCTCTTTCAGTTTTCCTCTTACCGATACTATTTGGATGTCCTTTATATCCTCGCGAGGCTGTGTCCTCGTCAAAGACGATTGGCTGCCAGTGGACTCGACGGCCTCAAATGCAATATCAGGCCGGGTTCTGTCCAATCGTGTGTGACGATCCTCGCGAGACACAGCCTCGCGAGGACAGAAAAGGGAACTGGATACCACTATTGGGGCTTAGCCCCATTTTGCCCCCTAAGTCTTTTCCTTGTACGCTTGATGGGATCTTCGCATCCTTCTTGTTATCCTACGCGGTCGCCATTCTCTTCCATTTCACATACTGGTATTCTCCTTTAGAAGATTCTGATGACGTCTAACTTCGGTACTTGCAACTGGATGGATGTATTCTGAATTTCCTACAGAGAAGGTTATTATCAGTGTGCAGGATGACTCCAAATTCTTGATCGAGTATAAACCTGATGAATCATCCATGAGTTGAGCTCTGGGATTATTATGCTATACTTCAATCACAGCTGTCGAAATATGATATGCACCGCAGATGTAGAATCAAAATATAAAGATGAAGGCCCACTAAAGCAAAGAAGTGGCGATTTTCTTCTCGAAATTGACACGTACAGAGTTTAAATTAACGAGGAGAAGGACTAGATTGTCGGTCGATGCGTCAACCGTAACTTTTGAGTCACGATGCCCCAATAATTGCAGAGTCCCAAGAACTCAGCAAACTGTCAGCTACTGTTGAGGAGAATCTCACCTGGGATATAGAATGTGGAAACAGCTGGTACTGGTCGAGGCTTCTCTTGCAAATGTATAGACAGGAAAACGCAGAGTAAATCTTCTTACAATATGGACTAGCTTCGTAAGATATTGAAGGGATCAAACTTGCATAACAGTTGTGAGCATCTGGTTCCGTGTTGGAGTGGTGGTCACGTCCGCTGTACACGCAAAATAACCGGGGTTAGAATCTCGCTATGACTTTGAGATCGCTGACCCCGACCCTGAGGCCCAATGGATGAGGCGCTAGCCTGCGGAGCTAGAGATTTTGGGTTCCATCCCCAGCTTGGTCGCTTTCATTTTAATCTTCTGTCTGGGTCCAAGGAGTACCTTAGCTTGGGTGTTCACTCCCCTCGTGGTTTCTCTAGAATTCTAAGCACCGAAATGAGAAAGGCGTTGTATCTTAAAATGCTTTTTCATGAAATTTGTGCGTATCTGGTTTCTGTGTGCAGTACTCAAATTCGTGAACGGAATACTAAGACAATGCTTAACTACCTCCATTTTTGCTTAAGATAGTTCCAAGACGACTGAAGACTTACGCGATGCTCTCAATACCTTACAGGCGTTTGCTTCATCTTTGAGTAGTCCTTCAGTAATTATCACCCCTTGCATACATACCTGCAAACGTAGAGGAGAATACGTAACCAACATTTTAGTTCAGTATCTACACAAGTTCTGAGTAACTATAAGCATGTGTCTCTTACGGTGTATGTTGCAAAATCACCAAATTTTAGAACTGAATCTGTAATGTTTGAAACACTTTGACGGACAAAAATGTCCGAGAGCCGACCTAGCTCAGTGGTAGAGCGCGTGGCTTTTAACCACGTGGTCGTGGGTTCGATCCCCACGGTCGGCGGTGCAGGTGATACGACATGGAGTGCCGCGCTACTGGCCCTCTCCAGGGATGACTACTTCCCAGAAGATCCTGCGATGAATCTGATCTCCGGAATAGTGGATAACCCCTAAATCCTCATGATTTCCTTTTCGCGATGCCTTTTTTTGTCAGATAGTTCCTACCACTGTGTGAGTTTCCTTTCGCCTGTTTGCCATCTCAGCTCTTTGTCAGTGAAAGGCCACTGCTGTGACCATCTTCTGATTGCATAAGGGTGCAACTTTGAAATTCCCATTTGCTACATCCGTCTTATTGAGCGAATGGAAATGTCGACAGAAGCCCCTTCATCCATAACCATTATTTAGACAAATCTTCTAGAATTTGAATGGCCGTAGTAAGTCAACAAAATATGGTCTACACAACAATTACAGGCACTGTTTCTCTACTGGCAACTAATTGTACAAGCTAGCTTGTACCATTCGTTATCGAATAGGTGGTCCTCAACTAGCAAGGAATTGGAATTATCCACTGCGAGCAACAGATATAGCCCAATTACGTGATTCCTGACAGGGTTTGAAAGAGGCACACACTACAGAAGTTTCAATGGATTAGCTCTTGTTGTTGAATTTCAGGGAGAAAAAGGCGACCGCGTAGGAAAAACGAAGGATGGGAAGACCCCATCAAGCCGTACAAAGGAGAGACAAAAAAGGTAACTATTGGGGCTAAGCCCCAATAGAGTCTATATGAATTTCCCATCCCCCCTTCTGGTTTCATCCCATAGGAAGAGAAAATGCACATGTTTGTAGCATCCTAGCAAGTGTCAACTCTATAATAAGCAGACCAAGATTGATGCCGGGCCATCTTCTACCCGCGCCGAAAGGCACTAACCTAAAGTCTGTACCGCTCACAGCAATCGAGGAGCCGATAAGTCTTTCTGGATCGAAGCTTATTGGATTCTTCCACACTGCGGGATCCTTTCCAGTCGCATAAACATTTACCAAAACCAAGGATTTGTCTGGAATATCATATCCAGCAACCTTTTTTGGCGGCAATTGACTCATGCCGTACGAGCAAGGGGCCGAAACGACTCTTTTACAACAGCTTGCAGGTAGTTGAGCCGAGAGAGGTCGGATTCTTCCACAAGTCTGCTCTTCCCCACAACTTCATCCAATTCGATCTGAACCTTCTTCATAATCTGTGGGTATCGAATAAGCCCTCTCAATTTACACACTGTCTGGTTTGCGGAGGTGTCTATTCCAGCAAGCAGCATATCCTGGCGTGGGGCACAAAGTCATCAGAAAACCTTTGATTAGTCTTAAATCCATGAGGTTGATTTGAACCAGGCTTGGCAATTCTCGCTTACTGATGGCATACCGATGACTGAAAATTACCTGAGTTAGAGACGAGGCTAGGCGACTAGGCTTTCAAACCTTTTATATTTTGGACATACAAGCACAGACCATAACCTCAGCTATAGTAAGATTGAACTATCTTCACGTAGATGTGCTATACTTTAGCTTGCGACGTCGATCTGCGAGACCTGATGCTGAATGCATGAAGAGAACATCACGGGCATGACAACAAAATGTGGAATCTTACATCAAGGAGACCTCTAATTCGTAAGTTTGTAAGAGCATTGTCATCTTTCCCGTTCAAAAGTACATCCAGAAAATCCTGCGCTCCTGTTCTGCTAGTGTTCTCGGCCTTCCTGCGATGCTCATCATTATGGCACCACACAGGGCATGGAACCTCTTTGTCACTCTTTTCAAGCGGCCAATGTCGCCACCAATGTCTGGTCCTACGGGAATGTGGGTGTAATCTCCTGGTATGAATCCCCTGCATGTTCGAAGCAGTCCCTGGTTATGAGCTGAAATCTGCCATTTCACTCGGGATGTTGTCTCCTTCACTGTCTGCTTTCCGGGGTAGGCTTTGTTGAAGAGTATTCGAGATATATTGTTCATCATGAGCTCCGCCAAGTTCTCATTTAAAATCACCAACTTTCCATCTTGAACCATGGACTGCACAACCTTCAATGTTTCTTCGCGCCGTACCTCCTACCAACAAAATAATTTAGCCAACCCAGGGTATCAGGCTTAAAACAATTGAAAAATCAGAACCGAACAGAGCAGCCCTTGGTTGTCTTTTCTTTCCGTAGCTGAGTTTTCCGTAAATGTTGCTCCACTCCATTTCTGTCAGATATCTTCAACCTTTTGCATATCTTATCATCAGCATTTTAGATCACATAAAACACATGCTTCCATGTCTATATGTATCTTTTGATTCAAATCCATCTCACTGTGTCAGGGAAATTTCGAACATGAAGAAAACCAATACGTTTGGGAGTGAAAAGTTGGGTAGCGCACACAGCTCGCAGTTGGCGCCAGTAAGATCCGTATGGCGCCAGGGGGCTTATGATTTTCTGACCGTGACAGAAGATCTCTCCTTGAGAATTCCCTGGAAGCCCACAAAAATTCTGATCTTGTGTCTCCATAATCTCCTGAGCAATTTCTGAGGACGAGACCACGATTGCACGAACAGATCCCATTTGAAAAGCAAAATAGACGGTATAGCCCATGTTCTTTCGACAATTCCATCAACGAGTTTGAGATGTCTTTCTATAAATGTCATGAGAAAATAGATGATGAAAACTACCGCAGAAATGCTCACCACAACAGACTGGTAGCTCAGCCACAAGGGCATGAAAAACGTGGGTTCGCTAGTCTCCATCACAGCTAGCTTGTGCTTGATCTTCTTCAAAGTTCTTGCTCTTTAACTAGAGCACGGCTAATCGCTATGGCAGGGTCGTGAAATTGTGTAATGTCTACGGACATTAGAGACTCCGGTCGGAACATGTTTCTGGTTGTTCACAGACAGTATAGTACTTATTATCTCCTGGTCCGAGTGGCTGAACTGGTGAAAATGTCTGGACTTCTCTCCCAGGCGAATTTTGAGCGAGTCCTTCTCAATCACCACGCAAATTGCAATAAGTTCAAGTGCTCACTAACGGTTTCATCAATTCTGGGCGAGGATATGTTATTTGTGAAATTCTTTCATCGACAGACCATTTGGGCATTTGCGTTGAAACATTTATAGGGCCCCCATCGATGTTGATCGTATACTGTCAGTAAACGTTCCACTACAGTTGATCGAATGAAAATGGTAAGAAATTTGTCCGAGATATTACTGCCACTTAAATGGCTCGTACGATCCAAACCTATTTCCCATTCGTCCTTAAAGCCGGAATGACACGTTCGTTACTTGATTTTTCTCCTGCACTTGCAAAGCCGCATACACTGGATAATATCCTAGATTTGAATAACGTAGTAGTAAATCATAAAATAAGAAAGAAATGGACCGTAAATGTGCTTGATGCTCAAGAGAATGTAGTTTTGCCACGATCATATCCCTTAAACACACTGTTGCAGTAGTTTATTTCATGCGTTTCCTTGTTTTCATTTCACGGAATCTGTGCTCCTAGCAGATAGTGGTGCTATAGTTTAACCAATTCTTTAACATCCAATTACAAGCAATCGCGCAATAGCACAAGTAAAACTACTTCCATTCACACAATCCAGTTTAGTATGCACGGTAAACACACTCTCGTAAATAGGAAATGGAAACATATGCACAAAGCTTTATTTCCATCGATATCCTACAATTTTATATACAAACCTGCTCTCATTCAGCAAGCTGGCATTTCACTTTGACCGGCCTATCACTGACAAATACAATAGTATCCACAGAGATACAATGTATCTGACGGAGAGCTGCACTTGTCCTCCGTGAATTTGAATACAACTCTCCGCTATCTACAGGCGTACAGTATTCACAACATCCCCAAGAGATGGGAACTGTTATTCTAAACATACACAAACCACCTTCGGTCATGCCAGTTGCACTTGCTACGTCTGTTTGAACCTCAGACGAAGTCGGAGCACAGCTTATATATGGTCTTGAATAATCAATTAGATAATTCCGTGCTTCTTCTTGGCGCCGGCTGTGTTACCTTCGTCCTCAGATGAGGATGATGAGCTATCACCGCTCTTGACTTTGTCCTTGACCTTCTTAATTCCCCCTGTGATCTTGTCCTTCATCCCTGGCTTCTGCTGGCCTTCGGTTCCCGTGGTAGTCTGTAATTGCAACAAGCATGCCATTATCAGACTTTGGCATAATTGTGAACTCTCTCCTCAACGTGTATACTTCACTTCGCTGTACACGGTTTACTTTGCCGTCTCTAGCGTGTATATAGTAGGATCTGGACTTAAACGGGTTCATCCGGCGAGTGTGGAGGACTTGCTCTCCTTAGACATAATCTTTCTCCTTGATCAATACAGCAACTAGCGAAGTAGGGAATGCAACCTAGATAGGCAGTGCCAAATTTACTAGCTACAAAAGTTTGACAGTAAACTAGACGTTTTGAAAAAGTGTTGCCATTTTTCTAGGTGTTCCAGACTATTAGAAAGGGTCTGAGACGAACCTAATGGCTGAGCAGTTGGAATCAAAGTGTCAACTGAAGCTGGGGAGCGAAATTGGTAGGCACCCCATACTTTCGGCAAATGTAGAGAGAAAACTAAAAGTACACGACAATTGGCTACATTCAAAGCACTCCGAGAAACTTACATGGGTACCAGCTCCAGCGCCTTGGGCTGTACCGGTACCGTATCCTCCGTGCTCAGGCTTCACGGCCTGCTGCTGGGCGTATTCTCCTCCTGTGTGCCCTGCATGGGGCACCTGAGGCTTCTCGTCCTCCTTGTGGTGTCCGAATCCGAATACTTTGTCTGTCGTTCCTGCCATTGTGACTCTTCGACGAGATAGATATTAGCGATAGGAAAGGAGATAGAACGGTAAGCTTCAAATTGCGAAAAACGTCAGTCGTTATGAGCTTTGAGTCGAATGTCTTTGTTGATTTCATAGCTGCTAGCGGGTGACTTATATACGTTCCTCGAGTGAGGGCGGTCGGAAGCTACCAGCTGGTCTAGTAACCGGTTCCCAAAACGGGATATACACGAGTAGCCCCTGTGGGTTACCATTTCCACCAGGGATGGAAGCTGAAGACCGTTGGATTTCAATCGTCTGCAACCGGTCCCAGGAACCGGGTTGCTTTGTCAACATGCAATACAGGAATGCTGGAATCGTACCTGCGGTTGAGCCCATGCAAACCTTTCCAAGCACATTACACGGGCAGACTATAAGAGCGAAAAAAAAAAGTAAAGCCGTAGATCTTTACCATTCGACGGCAGAGATCTAAAGCTTAGAATACTTGTAGAATGTGAACTAAGCTGGCCCACTCATAATCCACATAAACCTGGACAAGCAGCGAATGCCTGGTAGACACGCCTAAAGAACCTCCGCGCCACGCGTCGGCCGCGAAGAATGGGATACACCACGTCTTCTGGTTGTGTCAGCCTGGTTATCAGTACAGTACCAGATACCTCCGTTTCAGTTATCGTCGTCGAGTACTTGACGACGTATATCGACCAGGTCTTTCAGCCGACCGTCGGATGAATGCCACAAGGTGTACCACTCAGGAGGATGACTTAACTAAGTTACAGCTCCGAGCACGAACTCCCCAACAACGACACGAGCAGTTAATCCTGTTTGAGATTATCCAATGCTTTCTTGAGACCAGCAAAATCTATAAAAGCAAGAAGAATGGCATGGCAAGGCCCCCATCAAGCCTTACAAGGATAAAACACTCGACATAAAATGGAACTAAGCCTCAATAATATCGGACCAAATGAAAAGAATCCACCCACGACGTTGAAAACCATAGTCATGTGATTCCATTCGAGATCAAGATCTGGTAAGCAACACGATTAGGAAACGTGGAACTGTACTGAAAAGCAGAGCCCTTCTCAAAGAGTGATTGTAAAGACACTTTAAACACAACAACATTCGTCAGCAGGAACAACTCACTCGATGTCCAAGTACTTTCCAGATGCCCCTCTTATCACGTGGCACTTGGGGGATGGTTAGCCCCTGTTGTCAACTATGGAGTCGGTCCGTCAGACTTGAGTACCGAACATTATGAATATCTCTAATTCTCGACGTTGATCAAGCATATGTAATGAATAACGAATAGGTAGTTATAGAAAGGTACACGAATTGGGAGAAATGTCCTTTCAAAGTCCAAGGCGATGTCGTGATCTCCAAGGGTCTCATATATTCCCCCTCAAGCTCAGTATATACCACGACTTTTAACCCGGTTGAAAAGTAGGGTTTTCAAGGAGGTAAAATGGCCGATTTGAATAGGTCTGCTAGTTTGAACAATTTCTTAGTTTCTTAGTAACTGATACTTGCCCCTGGTGGAAAGTTCATCAAATTCTGTTTAACAACTTTCTATGAATATTCCTAATTGAATGGAGAAGGTAATCTATCATGTGGTCATGAGTCAAGAAATTGGTACCACGATTTTAAAATTGTGCCAAGATATCAAAAAGAAAAATAGATTTGCGTTTGTACCCGAGTGAGTGCCACCCCGTTAAGGGGTGGCACTTGATACTATACACATATGTAGAATCTAATTTTACCAAAGTACGTTAGGAGATGTTACTTTGTCATTATGGAGTCCAAAAGCATTAAATGAGGACACGTGACAAGTCAAAGACTTTTCCATTTAAGTCAAAGGCGACCGCGGAGGAAAAATGAAGGATGGGAAAACCCCATCAAGCCGTACAAGGAAGATATAAAAAAGGTAACATGGGGCTAAGCCCCAATAGAGTCTGTATGAGAAATCTGCCCTACCGCACCTAAGATATCCGAGCTATGCAAGTCGTACGGTCTACACACAACTGGAGTATCAGAAGAAACATCACCTAATGTGATTGCTCTCCTATGGATTGCACCAACCACTGCACTCTGTAGAGCAATGGACACACGTTGTCTAAAATATGCTACAAAGTATGAGAGTGAGAGTGGTACCCCCGAACGCCTAACAAGATAAGCTCTTGCGCACTCCTTGACAAATGTGTCAAATGCCATGTCCATCGCTCCATATAACTCCAAGGCTAGAGGAACAAAGAGGTGACCTCGCTGCATGCCCCTATACTTGGAGACCTTGCGACCTACTGCTGCACTCGCCGCCCATCCAGGGGGATGGGTAATCACTCCCTCCAAAAATGTATCCCGCATAGGGTCCGTGACCACATCCGCTACTATCACCTGATCATCTCGGACCAAGTATAAGTCTGCCCTGACACGTGTCGTCTGCAAAGCATACGAATGCTCCCTCCAAGCCAAGTATCCACTCTCTCGTGCCATAGCAAACACTATGTCTCTAATGGCATCTCTAATTCCATTTAAACATCAAATTCTATAGATGATTGTTAAGAAAATAAAATTATATTGGTTTCAAACCCGAGAGATTATGGGTAGATCATATGGTTTGGGGAGTGATGGCAATTATCATGTGATATAATTATTGTCAATTAAGGAAGAAAATGCACCTTATGGTTACAAAGTGACCTTATGATGTTATGTATTAGAGTCAAAAGTAAGGATTATGTTAGTTAGAGGTTGCTAAAGATAATATGACTAAATTTTCATTTTTCTTTTGTTGAAATTAATATAGCTAGGAAAAGTTGGTAAAGTTAAATTCAAAGACTGATAGGGCTGAAATATAAATTAAGCTAACATGGGACCATTATATTTTACCTTGGAGTAGAAGAATAAAATATCTCTAATGTATTTTAAATATGACCAAGTATTCAAATCAAAATGAGTGATTTAGTTGAAAAGATAATATTTTAACTTGGTCTATTGCTTAATAAAAAAATTTAATTTATTTTTCTAAATTTTATAATTTTACAATATATCCATAAAATAATTTAAGAGTATGGTAATTATACATAACTTAGCAAATTTTACTAAATATATTATTTAAGTATTGAAACCTTCTAAAACATACTCTTAGTACCTATGGAATTTCATAAGGGAATATAAAAAGTACTTAAGGACTATGTAAGCAAGTAAGGCTATGCAAAGTTAAGTAACTTCTTAGGGGTTTAGTAACATTTATAAGTAAAATTCCAATTTTGAAATAATGAAGATACAATCGTGAATATGGAATTTTCCCCTTAGTTCACTACTTTCCACAACCTCACTATTTAATTAGCAAAAAAACTGCAGTAGATTACATAGAATCAATTTTAGATATTCTTCTAACATTTAGCTTACGATCTGAAAAGTCTAACAATATGAAAGCAAAGAGGTAAAAAGACCGACGGGAGGGAGATTTGATTGGATGTGATTGAATAGAATTTGCAAGTGCCAGAAAAAATGCTTTGTTTTACTCAAAGAAAGGAGTCGGAAAGATAGGTAAAGGAGGTTGAGACCATTTCACCATGCTATGCTAACTTTTGGGATAAAAACATTACTTCCTCTTTTTGGCATAAGCAGAAGAGGCCTTTGTAGTTTTCCAGGAGGATTAGTTTACTTAGCGAATTACTTAGTTTACTTAGCGCTGAACTTGCTAGATGAATGATCAAGCACCTTGGTGATGGTTGACCGCCTCCCCCTTGTCCTTGTTTGAAAGATTTTGATGGAGAGTTTAGGGGATTGCTCTCGTTGTCTTGTTCCATATAATGAAAGAGGATAGGGTGTAAAATTATTTCAATTTTTTATCCAATAAATTTTTTGTTCTTTTGGATAGTTTTGGGGTTAATTTTAGGTTGGAAAGTGTTTGAATGGTTCTAGAATTGAACTCATTCGTTCTCAGTAGGTCAATGATAGAGTTTAGGTTAAAAATTTACTTGGCTAGGAAGTTAATTACTCCAAAAAAGTAACTATTTTCCCACCTTGAGCGTAAATAATAGGACCGTAGACCTAAGGTTATCTTTGTCATTTGGACCATTTTCCATTTCAATTCTTGGTCATCTATTCTCTTTTATCCTCTCAACTTGTTTTCTCCGATGTTGATTTTCGTCATTAATAGAGGATGGCTGTGTAGGTAAGAAGCAAACCTTGAACTATCTCAAGCTATTTTAAGTATAAATACCAACAACATTATCAACTTGATGGTTCAACATATTATCAACTTGATGGTTCTCATTACTGTATTTGTGATTTGATATAAACTTCTAGATTTTAGAGTCAATACTTTGACTGTAGGTTGGATGGGAAAACCGATCAAGATTGCTACACGAAAAATCTATTCATTTCAGATTAATCTCACAATACGAACTCAAAATGTTTCATACGATTGTTATTTGAGCAAGAATTCAAGGTGCTCTGTAGATCTTGGTTGCATGAATATCAAATTTTATGTTTGTTACTCTAGATCTAAATTGTGAAAGTGTTTGTACTCATTTAGCACATTTTTCTTGGTTCTAGTTTATGGTACTTAGTTTAGTTTATAATTTCAAATTTCTACCGGATGATTGTTTATTGTATCCTCGTGTATTTCTTAATAAGATTAGAGTACCAAGCGAATTCTAGAAAATAATAAATCTCAATTTTAGTGGAATTTTAAAGAATATTATAAATCTCATTTGTAATATATGAAAATTATTGTATATAAGAATATATGAATATGTGTATGTATAAACACATTTTAACATATATATATTCATCCAGACATATTGCATCTAAGCAAGTATAAACACCTCTGATGGAATTCAAACAACAATCATGGATAGGCTTTATTTGAAAAATGAACCCATGAAATTGAAAATTATCCTTGTCTAATTTTAAGATGGAACCAAATATTAATTGATACATCAAAATTCATCTTTGGACTGCAGAGAAAATTATACTAAGTTTTATTCATTTTAATTTTTTATTACACTAACTCAAAAGTTTCAATACATAATTCATAAGAACTTTACTAGAGTTTCTTTTAGTTTATGTATTTTATAATTTTATTTTTTCATATACATATATAGAATAATTTATATATATAGAATAATTTTTGAAGCAAATATGATTCGCTTCTAACTTTCATATTAATGTGAACTTCATTCAATGAATTTGGAAAACTCATGTTTAAAGAGCAAAGTTGCAGTTTTGTCAGGAAAAATATAATCAGGGAAAGGGGACACTCTCAGAATATGACCCCTTGCTATCAACTTACAAATTATGAATAAGAGGATATATTCCCATGACGTATTCTCCTCCTCAATGATAGATTTATTAAAGAATATATGATACTTGTGTAAAGTAGCTTGTTCCTGATAACCAGAAACATTTGTATTTATAATTTAGCGTGTTTTCAATTTATAGTTTTCAGCAATAATATTAGTTTTTTCTCGTGGTTCATACTCAACTTTTTCAAAAAATAAAATTTCTAAAGCTTCTTCGTCTCCATACAAATGTCTTCCCAGTAAGTAATGAGTATTTGAGTAATGGGACACATGCATATGGGAAATACACGGAAGCACAAAAATGCGAGCAAGAGATGCAAAATGAAGGAAAGCGAGCTAAACCAGTAAATGAAGAGTGGAACATAAAGCGAAATGGTTAGAAAGCAGATGCGAAAAAAAAATTCCTTCGAAACAAAATTTTCACTTCATGCACCAGCGAAATCGCTGGAAGGCAGAAGTGAAATTTGATACATCTCTTGAGTAGCATTCAGTAACTATCAACAACATTGATGTGAGAAAGGAAGGCGAGCCCTGTCGAGGAAAAGCAAGGGAAACCATCGAACAAGAAGTAGGAAGGCATAGCGTTAGTGGATGATAACTGGGCTGCAACGAAGTGCGGACCGGGACTGGACCGTGTATATCATCACATCATGCTCTACGAGGGGCATGGATCCAAAACACTACAGATGAAGCAAGCACACCGACTTCATCAGTAGCCCCCGCACGCGGTGGAGAAATAGCTGGGCAAATGCCAGTGCCCCCACTACGACTTTCTGTCCGAATGCTCATGAGTGCCGAAGCACTTGTAAAGATGACTACTGTTAAGTTCGTGCTTGAACCCTCCTTTGATGCACGTAATTCCCAATATATCTGACTTTTAGTAACTTATGTTTCATGAAGTACCGTTATTGATTAGATGGATTCACCGCAATGTCGACCCTGCTGCAAAGTATGCTTCGTGAGGGAAGACAATATGGTATATAAGTAGAAAGTGAGTGGTAGGTTTCCACGAAACTCAGTTTTACTAGACTGTGAGTTAGCCCCATCTTGAGCGCAAAAATGTTCATGGAAACTGGAGCTGTAATCTCCTTGTAAGTACTTGCACCTTCCTTCCTCGGACTCAGAAGACGGACCGCCGAGTATATGCGAAGTATGGGCGGATGTAACGATAGCTCCAACTCCAGTCAGCATTTTTCTGAGGATTTGAACCTAGTACTCCCATGCGGAGCCCCCTATGGATTAAGAGCGCATATCAGGGAACTGTTCGCGTGTAACAGTTCGTGTAAACTACAAGAGAGGCTTCCGGCTGTGGGACATGTACCAAAATCTTTTTGGCGGGCTTAGTTTAGTTACCTTACGGGCTATAGCATGTCTTCATGGCCGTGTCAACAAAGGGACTTCAAATTGAAAGTGGTACTTACGGGTTGTTGGGTTGTTTAGGGGGTAAAATTTTAATAATTTTAATTAATACCCTTCAAAGATATAATTACTAAGATAACTAATCTCAACGGCATGTGTCACAAAATGACATTCGATTGCAACCTCAGCAGGGTAATCAAAAGTTTGAAAGGAAGAGGGAAGTAACAAAAGATTATGCATCAAAGTTTAAACAAGAGAGAGAATGAACGAGAGGGAACGAGGAAAAAATTAGTGACGAGAAGCAAAGCACTGGCAAAGCCATTCAAAAGAAAATCCAATCCCGTATGATTGAATTTGGGTTGACTTATGATTCCCAAGGTAATTATTTTGAGTTTGGAGCGGTAACTTGAAGGATCTAATGGTACATTTCCTTGGAGCAATTCATGGAGCTCCATTTTCCAATCCAACTTAGAATCTGAATTGTGGTATAAGAGATCATGGAGTGCATGCAAATTGGAATGGCAGTCCTCTTCTCCATCTCCTACTTGACGACATAAGACAGATTGATCTTTCAGTGAGGAGTACTCAAGAGTTCTATAGTGTCAATTCCAATCATGTAATTAATAATTCTACTCCAATGCAAGATTAGGATTTTACGAACTCTTGAAAATGATATGTGTGGGCCAATTGTGTCTTTTGGTAAAGGCAGAGCAAAATCCAATGCTCTCGGTGCCCCTAGTATTAGCACAGATAGCACAATTAATAGAGGTAGCACGGGGAAATATGATGGAGATAGATTCAAAATGGTTGCACATCATTACGGCCAAATTCTAGATTACTTGGAGGATCCTGAGCATTTCAAACAGATCCATGGTGGTTGTAGTAAGAAACTTATCCAAAAGAACATGGTCTTCAATTACATGGCAACTTTTTTAGTGAGATTTGGCAATGGATTTCCGGCTTCCATGAATAACGAGAGGTTGAAACAAAAATGGGCTTGGTTCTTGAAGTCTTACAAGGAATCTCACCCATGGAAGGAGAAATCCATTGGTGAAGGTCTTATTGATAAGGAGATAAAACATAGATGGACTTCTATTGAGTACAAGTTAAACCATATGTGTCCCTATTTCCACCAAATGGATACTTTGTTTAGGAGAAGAACCAATATCTACCTCCTTGCCCTTGTAAGCAATGGGAATGGGCCAAAGTTTAGGGTTGAACCTTATTGAATTGTCCATCTGAAATGATGAGCTATGTAGTGTGACACTCCTAAATATAGATAAAGTGGAGCTAGAAGAAATGTATGGAGAAGATACACCTTTGTCCCTTTTTCAAGCACTTCTCAATCTGATTTTACACAACCCTTTCCTATGGAAGAATCAATCCCAATGAAGATTCCAAGTACACAAGAGGAGAGGGCTTTCAAATTTATTCTTATAGAATCTACAAGTGAAGCATTTGGATTTCACATCCAAGAGAATTTGCAAGTTCTAATTTGAAGGAAAAGAAGAGTACAATATGAGATCTCAAGGGGGATTCCAAGGATACAAGAGGAGAGACCTTTTGAATCCATGCCAAGGAAATCTGCAAAAAGTGAAGCATTTGGACTTCAAATGGAGGAGGGTTTGCAAATTTTGATTCAAAGGAATAAAAGAGTATGAGAGGAGACCCTAGCACAAGAAGAAGAATTACCCACATCAATATAAGATGGCGGAGATAAAATGGATCAAGTAGGTGAGGGATAGGGTGATCCATCACGCAAGATGAGGAAATCATGTAAGCAAAATTCAAAAGTTGCTTCCAATGGTAAATTCATTTGTAGAAGATATTGCTAATCATACAAAATTGAAAGCAAAACCATCAAAGGTGAGTGAAAGGTGTAAGATGGAAGAAATAGATGCACAAAAGTCAACAAAAATAGAAAAGCTTTGGGTGAAGGTAGAAGCTGAAGAGAGAAGAAAGGACAGAATTAAAAAGTGGAGGAGAGAAATAGTTTGAGATGACTCTAGAATTAGCAAAGGCCGGTAAAACTTTAGAGGAAATTAAAAGAATAGTGACAATGTTTGCAAAGATAGATGAGAGGCAATGCAGCACCAATAGTAATCTCCCTCCCACCATTGATAGTAATCACCTTCCCGCCAATGCTTTCATCGATTGCCAAACTGATTTGATAGAGCATGATAGCAAATCTTTATTGTAATGTCTAAAATATCCTACTAAGTAATAAATTTTGTCAAAATAGTTCAATTGGGTTCAATTGTCAAAATAGTTCAATTGATGTTTTTCAATTGATAAACAGTAACAAACCCTTTTGAGGTTTGCTAAGGTGCATAGTCCTTGTGGTAGGTTGATGTGCACCTTCACTCATTTTGTAATGGTTTTGTGTACTTTTACCATTATTACTTGAAGCTCTTATATGGATTCATTCATTCCTTTAAAGTTGTTATATAAATTTTCTTGTTCATTTCAAGCTCTTACATGGATTTGCTCAAGCATACATATGCATCTATGTGCATTTTCTCAAGTGCTATATGTTTGCTCGGGCCACTTTGTATTCACTCGCATCATTGGATGGCTTGACTCTAGATTTGGATGGGTTTGATCACAAGGACATGGATTTGCTCACATAAAATTTTGTTATAGACAAAATTACATTCAATTACATTCCAAAAATTTCAACAAAATTACATTAGAAAGTTTTACATTTTCAAAAGAAATACATCAAATGCACATAACTAGTCAACTATAAGCATCTGAAACTTGCAGAAATTTTTACACTTCATAAGCAATACGTGCACATAATGAGTGGACTATAAACATCTGAAACTGAAAAGAAAAACATCAATTTGGGATTAGGCATACTCTTAGATGTTTGTCTTAAAAGACAAATAGAAGCATCTGGAGCGGAAACTAAAATGACATAACTAGTAGATTGTAAGCATCAAACATCTAAAGTAATTGGACTGGAATTGAAAAGACACCTGAGCAGAAAGGTAGGTTCATCATTTGAGCTTAGGAGCATCATTTGAGTTTAGGAGCTCATTAAATGAGTGTAGGAGAATCATTTGAGCAAAAAGATAGGACATGGGAAAGAAATGGCCATAAGTGTACCATGCATAGAAACAATCAGAGTGGCTCTAATTATATAAGCTTTGATGGAAAATCACAATGTGTAAATATAGAGAAATATACATAGTGGTGAAATCACCCGTTGAACATAGGGTGATGGTGGGATATAATAAATGTACAAGGGTACAATGTACATGTCATCCTCAAAGCCATCACATTGGCCAATGAGTATCACCACTAGTATCTCCCTCTATAACATGAGGAGGATCATACTTTGGAGTAAGAGGAGGTAGACTCTTTACTCTAGTGTGCTCCAAGGCACTCTCAAGACATCTAACAATGTGGCTTAGGATCCACATTGGACTATATCTCCACATCCGGTCCCACTCCTTGTCATGCATGGAGGGGCCCTATAAAGATGCAGCTAACAAATCATAAGGATCTGCACTATAAGCAAGAAGATGTCCAAAGGTTCACTTGTTAGTGAAGAAGTCTATAGTCAAGCATGTGTCCATCCAAATTCTATCTAGGGTTGCTTGCAATATATCTCCTAAGGAATGGTCTGATGAACCTACATGTGTGTAAGAAGGAATGAATGTTTGTGGGTGTATAGTGCAATGGGGGTAGTTCTTGCAATAAGGAAGAATTGAACTATCAACTATGAGTATGTTGCATAATGATAAATCTAAAGCAATAAAGGTAGTATAAAGTATAACCATGTAACCCTTCTGTGTCTCCATATACCATCCAAGTCATTGGACAAGGCCATGAGGCTAAACCCTATATGCATTTCCTATGGCAAGAAATAGGCATCACAAATAGACCAAATAAGGTACTCCAACTTGTCCTAGTAGTATTAGACAAAATGATCACCTCAAAGAACTCTACATAATACTCTATATACTCTCTAAGCTTAGGCCGTGGAACATATCCAAATGAACTCCAATCTATATAATATGACAAACCACGCCAATTGACCAAGGTACATTGCTGTTGGAAGAGAACACTATTATCCCACATGAGGTTCAACTAAACACCTTACATCTAACACCAAAATCTTCCTCCTACTCTTATGAGTATAAACTATGCAAGGAATGAACTGCTTGGATTTGATGATGTGCTCTCTCATCATCAAAGTCACCTCGTGTTGCTACTCGGTGTCATATGCCTATCCTTGAGCCAATTGATCTCATATTGTGCATGTGCAAAAGGTGGAGGGGCAGCTAGGTCCTCCAAATTTTTGGGTCTCCATACAATGATATCTCCACTCTCTATCATCACTTGAAGCTCCTCACAAGGCATACCATGTAGGTCCGGCTCCGATAGCTCTAGCATAGGAAAATGGTATCTCAATCTATGTCCTATGGCTCAAGATGGGGATAATGTGTGTTTTAGTCTGCATGCATATTGCTATCTCCATACCCTTGGCCTTCTTATATCTCCTTTGCATATCCTCTAACATCTTGTTGTAATACCCAACTCTCTCTAGTAAAATTGCTCAATAAATCTACATCCTTTGCCTTAGCCTCTCTCTTGGCCACAAGCCTATCCAATCTCTACATCTAAAAGTGCTCCTTATGCTCTCCAAGCATGCACCCTCTATATACTACTCTATAAATCTAGCCCTCTCTATTTTATATTAACCTCACTAGCCCTAGTTTCCCCCTCTCTACCTATGGGCTACTCATCTAAATCCATAGTAATGATAGTTTGGAGTGGATTGTGTAAAGGTATCCATCAAGGAAGCAAAATGGAGGTTCATGAGAGAGGATTTGATCCTCTAAAGGTCAACATTAAGAGCAAAGACTAGTATGAGGAGATCAACAAGGAAAGGTTCTTGCAAATGGCAAAGCTTTTGCAAAGCATGTACACACGAACTAATATCACCTATGTGCACCATGGAATAATTCAATCAATGTGATCATACAAAAATCTTAGAGTACACCATCATAAAATTTGAGAGTGTGGAAAGAGTTTTCACTAGAATATTACTAACTCAATATATACAATGAAGAACTCAACATCACTCACCTTCATCCTCATCATTGTCCTAATGATCATCCTCATCCTCCTCTAACTTGGAAAAGTGTTGGACAAAGAACTCCTTGGCTCTCGGCTAGTATGAAACCTCATTGTCCTCCTAGAGACCACTCTCCAAAAACAAATGAGTCAAAAATTTCCCAGCAAAGTTTATCTTGAGGTGTCCCCCATCTAGATGTCTAAGTTGCTTTTGCAAATGCAATATCTCAACCTCAACTGCGGTGTAACATCAATTCTTCCCAATCATAGTCCTCATATGCATTTGTCAACTTTGTTATCACATGGAGTATTGAATGCCCATGGACCACCTTTGGTCTCTTTGTGGGGATAACCAATGAACAAATAATTTGGAAGAAAGGTCTCCATATAGGCTAGATACATTACCTTGCTAGATACCTCTTTGCAATAAAATCTCTAATGGGAAACTAGTAAGAAATAGACCTATGTAGTATGTATCTACTCTTTAGGATGGTTCCCATAACTTAAGCAAATGCACGCATGATGTTACCAAGCAAAAGTGTGAAAGTTCTACCATGTACTAAGCCAATATATGTCATCTTATCCTAGCTCTTGAAGAACTCTATACATGTAATCACCTGAAACAAGACCAAAATGT
The DNA here is from genome assembly GCA_948567375.1 of Lunularia cruciata. Classification (NCBI taxonomy): domain Eukaryota; kingdom Viridiplantae; phylum Streptophyta; class Marchantiopsida; order Lunulariales; family Lunulariaceae; genus Lunularia; species Lunularia cruciata. Next base: position 45,832,012 of record OX419757.1, read on the forward strand.
GCACAAAATTAAAAAAGCAAAAATTAGGTCCACTTGAAAAAATTAGAAGTTGCAAAAATGTGGATGGAGTGGCATGAGACCAGATGGGTTTGCTCTAAAAGAAAATTGGATCCACTTGCAAGAAAATGGGTTTGCTTGCTAGCAAGCGAATCCATTTGGAAATAAATACTCCACTCATGTCCAAATCAGGCTTGCTTGCTTGGGACTAGCTCTTCTTATTGTCTTGATGGATTCACTCATGCATCCACTCTGACTGAATGGATTTACTTGGGTGGTGATTGGGTACTCATGGAGCCCTAATGAGCTTGCTAGGGTGGCATTTGGCTCCAACATGGATTTGGTCGGGTGGTAATTGGTTCCATGTGGATTTGCTTGGGAGACTTAGGAGAATGAGATGTTTACAAGGGGGTTTTAGTGGGTATTCATGTTGGCTAGGGTTTAAGGTTTTATAAAAATTCAAAATTCATTCAGTCATTTCACTCAAAAAAATTCATTTAGTCATTTCAAGTATAGTTACAATTGTGAATTACATGAGGTATGGTATTTGCAACTTATATGAGGAGAGGATATGGTGACCCAAGTGTGACCTTTAAGCCAAGAAAATCCAATCACACTCCCTCCATGGCAGCCCAAATTTTGGTTTGGTTAAACCATGTCTATTTAACTCTCATTATTTCATCTGCCAATTCAAGGGATTACCTAACCAATCTCCTTTATTGATCTCTTCCATGTTGGGAGAGTCCAAAAAAAATTTTAAGTCATGGATATATACCATTGTATTATGCATTTCTTTTCCTACCATTATCCTTGATCCCTTTTGTAATTTAACTCTATGATTCTCTTCTTTTCTATGATTTTTCAACTCTCTTCTCTTTTGTAATTCTACCTGCTCTTTTTTTATTCTAGCTAGTTGCTCTTCCCTTCTACCTTTTATGATTCTCTTCTCTTCTAGAATTCTTCTCTTCTCTTTTGTGCTGTAATTCTAGCTGCTCTTCCCTCCTAAAATTCTAGCTACTCTTCCCTTTCAAGTCTTTGCGGTTCTATAAACTTCTTTTCTTTTTTGCAAATTTGAAAATTGCCACAAGTTTCAAATTTTTCTGTGCTCTTCTAAAAAGTTTCTCTACTTCACCACAAATTTAAATTCTCTACTTCTCTTCTCTCCTCTCCTGCTTTCCAACAATTAAAAGCTACCCTTCAACTCCCTTGTGAATTTTCTATTTGGTTGTGTTCCCTCCACAAATTTAAATACTCTACTTCTCTTCCCCACTCCTGCTTCCCAATCATTAAAAGCAATCCTTCAACTCCCGTGTGAATGTTCTCAAATAGAGTGAAAATTCTCCAAAGCAAAGCATGACAGAGAATTCTTCAAAAAGGAAACGTGATTTTCTCTCATTATTCCCAATAGAATGAGAAATCTCTGAAAGGAAAAATGTGATTTTCTCTCCTAATTCCTGGTAAATATAAAGTGAGAAATATTTGAAACATCTTTGAAAGGGAAAATGTGTCATAGAAAGTTAGAGGGAAAGTCATATTTTCCTTATGACTTTCCTTTGAATGCTTCTAATGGCATTCAAAGGAACCTCATTCTCCTCTGATCTTAGAATTTGAAAAAGTGTCTAAGGCATTCCATCAAAAGCTCATTCTCTTGCATTCCTAGAATGTGGAGAAATTTCTAAAAGAACGCGTTGCTCATGTAAATAAACTCTCACCTTATCCCGAACACCAATTTTCTCTTTTTCTTAGTCTACAAAAGGCTACTTCACCTCATCTCATATGTCACATACCACAATTTCCGATGTTTGCAGGAAAAGATACACCATTTCTATCAGAAAAAATCTTCTCCACCTTCACATTTAGTTTTAGCAAAGCTAGTACATAACACAATCATTCCTTGAAATCCCAACACACAAACGGGAATACGTATTCAATTCTACCCAAATTCAGTAGATGCATATATTTGATAGCATTTGATTCCCAATCACTCCACAATTTTACAACAGGTAAATATATTCTTTGACAACCAAATCCACTCTAAATTAGCAAACACGCAAATCCTATTTTGAAATGGCAAATTTAGATTTTGGTTCAGCTTCTCCAAACCCTCAACATGAGCAACTCCCTCTTCAAATGAGCGAATCCCAACCACAATTTGGAGCTCCAACATATAATGAGCAAAGACTATCAGAAACAAGCAAATCCATGACATTTATATATACAACTTTAAGTGATAAAACATCAGAATATGAGAGAGATATTTATATATGCAACTTAAAACAAACAAAAAATCAAGAGGAAATAAGAAAATATGCTTTATTTCTATTTTGGGTTTTTGTACAAAATCCACCACTAGATTGATTTAATGCAAGGCAAGTTTTCTACAACCAAACACCTAGTTTCTTCCTAGGTCCCTTGAGTGCTCCCAACACCAACACATTTCTCCATCTTGCCAAGGCTCCCACCATCATTGTTTAAGTTAATGTTGTATGATTTATCTCTTCCGAATTATCTTTGTCTTCCTAATTTCTCCTCATCTTCCCAAAGATCATATCTATTAATCAAAAATTTGTGCAATATAACACAAATCTAAATCCAAAAAGGAGATAGGAATTGTATTCTTTATTACTAAATTGCATCCTCAACTCCATTAAAGAACATGCTTCTAATATACTAATATAATATTGTTAAGGGGCCTTGTTTGAGCCACACACCGGTTAAGCACTTCCTCTCTTAAGTGTTGGATTTTTTATACAAAGGGACTAAATGACTCATTGGTATATATCTGCATTGCCTATTAAATATTCATTTCTTTAAAAAGATGAACAAGAGCATTGATGATTAAGATTGGACCATATCTTAGACATTTTCAAATGTCTAAAATATGGTACATGGATCATGTCATGTCATGACACGATCCATGCATTCTTGTGCAAAGCAACCAAGTTCATTACCCACCTGCTATAGACACTTTTCAACAAAAACTTCACATTTATTATGCTCTACCCTAAACTTGATGTCATGATATTTAACCTACAAAAAAATCAATAATCTGATGCTTATCATCACAAACCACCAAACATTTATAGAGTAAATGATCTTCCTATTGAATTGTACTTCTTAGTCAATATTATGCCTTTGCAACAAGAGAAACAAAGTACCATCCACTAGTCGTATATACATTATAAATCCTCTCCTTCTAAACACAAAAGAAATTCTTGCACTCTCTTCAATCTTGGGTCATTGTAGTTCCTTCCTCATGAGAGATAGAATGGCTAAGATTACTCTTTGAGTGAACTTGGTGGTAGACACGTACTAATTTCCCATAAATACTACATAGCTACACAATATCTATTTCCATTGTGTTTGAATCAATCTAATGTTAATGCAATTTGGACCCATATGGTGTTTGGTATCTTCTAGCTCCCCACTCCTTTTAAAGGCATCATTGACTTTCAATAAATTCACTAAAGCCGCAAAGGAGCTCATATCTATCCTCATGAGCTATTTGAAAGCAAGTAGTTCAAGCACACATAAAAAATTTATGTACAAACTTCATGCTACATTTGCATTCTACCTTTCAAATATCTTTTTGCATGGATAAATCTCAACCATTTAAAAAACATATCAATTTTAACTTCCTCCTCTTCAACCCTTCTCCTTGTCTCTCACAAGACAATTGAACCAACCCATCCTCAAACTATTCCTACACACTATCCCTAAATTCACCTATGTTGAAACTAATGTATTTTTCAATTCTCTTCAGAATACTTTTTGTGTATTGAGGTGAGGCATTGTAAACCAATGCTAGTGACAATCTTGAACTAAAAAATTATCCATTCTCTTCTCACATTACAATAGGGCTAATTTCAACAATGAAACATCAATTTTCTAGTTCCAATTTGATTCTATCACTCAGGATCAAATTCCAAACTCTACTTAAGATCAAAAAGAAACCGCTAGTTGGGAATATCCCATATGGTTCTAATGGAAACTGTCCATTTTGGTGAAGTGCGGTACTACATGCTCAACTCAATTGAGTCTTGATTTTGAAAAGAAACAATTTATACAAAAGATACAACCCTTATTAGAGAAATTCAAATCTTACTCCCTCCTCAAGGCATGACACCTAGTAAAGCAATTTCAAATATAATTAAGGAGAGCTAATGAATATTAACAAGAGGTCCCTTACTCTCTCAGCAACACATGAGGAATTATGGGACCTTGAAATAAGGACCCATATTGATTTACACCTATTGCTTATATCCCATAACAATTTTGTAAATCCTCTGCCAATGCCTCATAAAATTGTGCACGACCTTCTGTATCTTTTTTTTATAGAAAGTTTGCATCCATAAAAAAGAGCTAACTAAAACTCCCTAATCTATCATGGACAAAAATAAATCCAACTAGGAAGCAAAAATTACAAATCTTGAAACTAAGACAAATTGCATTTATTAAAAAACATCTCATAACATTTTGTTTAGTGTGAATAGTTTTTTTTACTTATAAGACAACTGAACACCCACAAACCAGATCAAAATAATCTCTTGATTTGATGAGCTTTCCAAACTTACCAAGTTTCTCCCAATTGATGGACATCTCTACAATAGTTCTCTTGACGACACTAATCACATCTTAGTTCTAAATTTGTACTATTGTTTTAGACAATTTTTGTATCAACATAAATCATCAATTCAAGTTCAACTAACCCAAAACATCACACTTCATGTTATATTCACTCTAAAATCACAAGATTTTCTAGAGCAAAATGGTGCATAACCACTTTTAGGGTTCTATCAAACACCACCCTAATTTTATATTTCTATATAGATGAGAACATAAGCAAGGTGTACTTTGTTTGGTGTTTTATATATATATGAGAGCAAACTAGTTTGAAGATCAAGGATCCAAAACTCATTATATGCAATGGTGTGCGGATGAAATATGAATATGATATTTGCAAATCTAGTTACAAAATGAAACCTTAGAGGTCAAGAATCTAACAAACATATAAATGCAAGGCTAAGCACAAACTAAATATCACTATATCTTGATCAACAACAATAAAGAACAAATATTCATCATCAGTAATCAAACTTTGCTAAGCAAAGCATGTAGTGAAATAGACAAGTTTGTGATTGAAGACCCATGAGCAAAAACTAAACCAATCAAGAAAACTAAAATTGGTAAACTAGACAAAAAAAACATGTATATGAACCATGAAACAAATCAACAAATGTGAGTCAGAGAAAAGTGGGAAGAGAGTGGATGGTCTCTAGGCTAAGAAGGAGAGAGGCGTAAGAGGATTGGATATAGAGAAATAAGGACACAAGTTGCTTATCAAATGGGATCCAAAACTCATTAAATGCAAATGTTATGCACAATATGTAATGTAAACAAGATAAAGAAAATCTAGTCAAATTAAAGCATGAGCAATTGTAAACTGGAAGCAATGAAACAGCAACACCTACATCCAAGTTGCATGCATTGAATAAAAAAAAAATAGGACACCTTAACAAGAAATATCAAATGAAAGGCAAAGTAAATATCACTAGGGAACAATTTAATAGTAACATGCATATCCGAGATGCTTGTATCTAAGAAGTAGAGAAAAAACACCCACATGAGTAGAGATATAAATGCAATAGGAAGAAATGGAAACAAAATAAGCCAAATTAAACAGATTGAGATAAACAAGAATCAAGAGACAAGTAGAAAATCTAGAAATTGTAAGTCAAGGAAGATCTGGGTGTCAAGAAATGAAATCATGGAAGGTGTAAGAGTCAGAGCATTGGAAGTATGAAGTTATTTTGATAACAAGGAAAGACAAGCAAGGAATCAAAGGATTGGATATAGAGAAATTGCAACAAGCACTATAGACGCCTTAGCCTTGAGAAACTAAAACAGATGAAGGAAGCAAAAGGCGGTCATAATAAGCCTCCACAAATATAGATGCAACTTCATCATTGCCTCACATAGTGCCAAAGTATCTGAGCAAGTGTTAATAGCCCTCATATTTAGCTTTTGCTTGAAAAATCATGAGAAAATTTAGTTTCTTCCAACAATCCCGTTCCAAATAATAAATAGCCGATGGAAGGCAATAGTTATGAAAAAATGGAGCTTAAGTTCCCCCAAAAGAGAAAAATAGGAAAAACACAAAATGTAGCCAAAAATGAAATAGTCAGCAAGTAGAGGAAGAAAATAAAATTGAAGGCATGAGAGTGTGAGGAGGATTGGATAGTGTATATCACAACAAGTGTTATAGATGCTTCAGTCTTGACACACTAAACAATTGAGGGAAGCAGAAAGCACAAAAGCATAGTAAACCTCTCCAAAAGCATATGTGACTTAATCAATGCCTCATATAGTACCAAAGTAGTTGAGGAAGTGTCAATACTCCTCATGTCTAGTTTTTACTTGAAAACCCATGAGTGTCAAGGCCTAGATATTTAGACATGAGAGCAAGAACCATTCAAAGAACGGGGGATCCACATCTCATTATGTGCAAATGGTGTGCATCTGAAATGTAAACATCAAGTGTGTAAATCAAGACAAGAAATGAAATCCTAAATAAGATAAAGAATCTAATAGATTAAATGTGAGGTTTAAGTACAAAAAAAATATCACTATATCCTAATCAACAATAGAGAATAGATATACATCAGCACTAAGTAAAGCATGTAGTGAAATAAAAACATTATAATTGAAGACCTACAAGTCAAAACTAAACCATTCAAGAGATCTGAAATTAAAAGACTGTATAGAACACATGTAAGGGAACCATGAAGCAAAAAAAAAATTTGAGTTGATACATAGCATAGGATACACTTGAAGTGACATGTAATGTAAATCTTATATGTGTAATAACTTTATGTGTACCAAGGGTAACTTCAAGTGTATCCTATGCTATGATATGATGTATGAGTTTATTGTTGTGTTCTATCTCTAGATGATCTAAATGATATTGAGTTTAGGATTTTTGTGTGCAATCAAGAATGTCTACTTTGGTGAGTCTAAAAAAATTAATGTTAGGATGTCTTATACATAAGAAATCAAAATGATTGAGGATAAAACTTCAACTCTATATAAAGATAACAATATTTCTCAAGTTATGGATATATAGTTTGCACTATCATTGATGGGAGTGTTGAAAGAGCTAGAGAAATTGGGTGTGGATAATTATGTATCATGGTACCATGTACCAAGTCCAAAAAGTAATAACTATCTAGAATAGATTGCAAATATATATATGGTTGTTTGGAATTGGTGTTGGAGATCAATGATACCAATCAAATAAATTCTACCAAACTGGAAAGATTGAAGCACTCTACATTGAAGATTTCTCTTATGAGCTTTGCAAGAGCCAATCATAAACATAGTAGATAATTACTTGTGGTGTTTGAGAAACTCAAGGGTCATATTTACTAAAGAAATTTGGGAGAAACTCAAAGGTACATTTACTATTGAGAGATTGGAAAGGTCTAGTCAAAATTGCATAAAGATGTTGATCATAAAGATGTAAGAGGATGACAATTTCACAAAGAATTTGTCAAGAGTTCAAAACGGTTTCAAGAATCTAGGGAATGGTGAGTTAAGGTGCAAGGAGAAATATGAGATTAGCCTCTTTTATATACTCTTCCTCCAAACTTAAATCTATTTTAGTAGTTATGAAGGTTTTTGTTATTGAATTTGTGAGATGGAACTATGTGGCAAACAAGCTCATAGAGACAAAAAGACCAAATGAGAAGAAGCAAGATGAAAATGAGCTTTTGGATATTGCTCTATTTTTTAAAGTCCTTGAAAGGACCAAGTGAAAAATCAACTGTACTTGGAGAAGAAACTGATTGTAGCAACAACACTTGTTATTTCTACCATGAGAAGGATCATATTTCACTTAAGTATCTTGATAAAAGTGAGAAGAGAAAATGAGAGTTGAAGAAGGAAGAAAGGAAATCACTTTCAGAAAGGGTTACAAACCTTCATAAAATACAAAGGACTACAATGCCATAGAAAGTGATGAGTTGGATTGGAGATTTGTTATAGAATCATGGAAATGCTCAAGATGGTTCTTGGATTCTTGAGTTACGTATCCCATTTGCTACCAAAGACAATTGCTCTCGTCTCTTCAACCTGTGAAAGCTTACTAGAGTGTTCATTATGAATATGGGATACTAAATCTAATGCTAAAATTACCAATGTTCTTATTACATTCATAATATGAACTAACACAAGTTTTTGTAAGAGCTATTTAAAGAGCATTTTATATGCTCTTGAACATACAAAGAACTTAATGTCAATATATCATCCATTAGAATATGGAGTTGATGTTCTTTTCCAAAGTGGTAGAAGACATTGTATTTTGAAGAAAAGAATATAGATACTTGGGCATGGAGTTGTAAAAGGTAAATCGTTCAAGCTATTGGAAATTGATTATTGTATTAGCTACAAAGAGCCATAATAACATCTATCTCTAGCATCTACAATTGTAACAATTATCAAATTCTAGCCTTTGAGCTCTATGAAAGATTACATTGTAAGCTATAGGAACGGTGGTAGAGTGTACAAAGCTAAATCCTAAAAGAAACTTAATTTTTAAAATGGTTGTGTAGGAAGAAAGGCTCCTATCCTCAAAAAGTCCTCCAGTTGAGCTTTGGTCTACTAGATGTCATTTATTTAAATGTATGAGGTTATATGACTATAAGGCTATATGATAGAGAACTCTCTAAATGGAGCAATATACTACATAATTTTGTTGGTTGTTGTAGTCAAAAGAGTTTTTTCTACTTGCTAAAGAGAAAGGAAGAAGTGCTACCAAAATTTAAGAAATTTTTAATTAGTATGTTCAAGTTGCAAATTGGAAGGAGAGTCAAAAAACTCAAAAAATGGAGGTAAAGTATATATGAATGATGAATTTCTATCTTTTGTAATCATAGAAATAAAGCTTCTTGGCTGTATTGCTAGAGATAATCTAGCACTAAACGGAGTTGCAAAGAGATTAAATCTTACCTTGGTGGACAAAGCATTAGCAATACTTTATCTAGCAAAGTTGGAAAGGAAATATTGGGGTGTAACTATCACTTTTATTAATTTCTTGAGGAATGTCAATTAAATTACTACATTACAAGGGAGAACTCTTGAGTGAACAGAAATCTAATATTTATACACTAAGAGTTTTTAGTTGGCTTGTTTATTTATGCTCATATCCTCCAAGAGAAATTTGACCAAAGAGACAAAAAAAAATGATATTTCTAAGTTATGAAGAAGGCTTGAGAGGGTATTTCATTTTGAATCCAATGACTTGATAGACCAGGTAGATTTTTTCAAAGTTGTGATATTTTATTTGATGAGTTGAGGACTTGGGAGAAAACAACTATAAAATTTTAGAGCTAGCTGATCAACTTCATCAATTTATCTATCCAAGTTATAAGGTCAATTCTTCACACCAATTATCAAAAGAACAACCACTACCTAAACCTAAAGAATTATCAAAAGAACAACCCCTACCTAAACCTAAAGAATCATCTAAAAAGACCTTGAATATGTACCAAAGGTACCTAAAGTAAGTGGTGGATTTTGATCCCAATTCTACAAAGGCAAAAAGGATACTCAAAAGTAACCTTATGTATGAAATCTCTTAATGAAATTAGAAAGAGATCAAGAAATAACATAGAACTTCTGAATGAAAATTCAAGAAGAATAAGAGAATGAAAAAGCTTATTGAAAAATTTTGCTTTCTTTTTGAACAACAATCCCATGTGACAAAAGTAATTGTCAAATGATACTTACAGATATAATGAAAATAGATAATGATCTTAAAACTTTACACCAAGCAATGCTTAGACCAGACCGGAGCTAGTGAAAAATGATTGTAATAGAAGAAAAGAAGTCCCTTCAAACCAACCATATATAAATACTAATTGATTTACCACCAAGTAGAAAAATAACGGTTATAAATGAATGTTTAGAGTGAAAGGTGGAACTAAGAACGAGAAGGTGAGTTAAAAAACAAGACTAACTAAATATATTCATCAACTACACATAAACTCTGGCACTTGTGGTAATATAGAAATCTTTAGCCTTGATACAAAGAAAAATAAAAATTATTTTTTAATGAAGATCTGAAAGAGAGAATATATATATATTAATTTTAAAATTAAAAATATTTCTTTAATGAAGATTTGAAAGAGAGAATATATATATATAATATTTTTAAAATTAAAAATATTTCTTTAATGAATATTTGAAAGATACTCTATATATATATATATATATATATATATATATATATATATATATATATATATATATATATATATATATATATATATATATATATATACACACGAGAACAGAAGCAATTCAGGGAACAGGTTATCCAAAACTCATGAATTGCAAATGATTGGTAAGCAAGATGTACATGATTCACAATGTTAGAATAGTGAGAAATCCATAATGTAGAATGCATCAAATGTAACTTGAAGCAAAGGCATAATTGAAACAAATTGAGAATAACATGTGGCTAATAGACTAATAAACCACCATGAAATCAAGAACTCTATGCAAACAACTGTGAGAAATAGGTAAATCTATGTAAAAGACTACTAATAAGCACTGCATGAATGATAAAAATAAAAAACATGAGCTGGAATCGGGTAGGAACACTATATACACCAGAGGTCCCATGAATCAGGCAAAGGGTGAAGGAAAAATAATAGGGAGTGAATTAGCGGGGGAATGGAGGAGTGGAACAATGCAAGAGCTATAGGATGGTGTGGCTGCAGAAACCTGTCGAAGTGTAACAGGGAAACAAGAGCAAAACAAAAAAGAACAAGATATAAAGTATATCGCAACAAGCACTGTGTGGACGCTTGAATCCTGAGACACTAAACAATAAAGGGAAGCAAAAGGCAACCCTATCTATATATATATATATATAGAAAGAGGTATGTTGAAGGCAAAAGCAAATTATACTTGCTTAAGAAAACTTTGTATAACCTTAAGCAATTATAGAGAGCCTAGTTTGAAATGTTTGATTTATGCTTTAAATCGAGTAAATTTTTACATGAATATCTATTGGTATAGCAAATATTTACACAATTATATATGTAGACTATTTACTCCTATTTGAAAATAAAGTAACTATAACTGCAACTATCTATAATTGGAATGATAAATTTTCTATGTTTTCAGTTAGAAAATAATTTTCCTTGATCTAATGAAATTTATTATAGAAACTAAAGTAGCTATAGATTGGAAAGCAAGTTGGATTCAACTCAGTTAACCATCTTGGGTGAAGGCACTATTGATCAAGTATCATATGATAAAGACACCACATGTCTCTACTCCTCTCTGTCTAGGATAAAAACACAACAACAAAATTTCATAATACAAGTTTTCAATTTCTATATTGAAGTACTCTTGTTCTTTTGATATTTATTATAATTTACACAAGATCTTACATATATTATGCAATAAACGTACACTAGAAATTGTTTTTACTATGGTCTACACAAGACTTGATACATGTTATGCAGAAAAGACACTTGTTAGTTACACGTTTAGACACGAAGTGTTTTTAGCAAATAGTATACATTAGATCTTATGAAACCAAAATAAACATCAAAGAGAATTCAAAGATTAAACACAATAGAAAGGTTTAAACAAAGTTCAAGTATTTGAAAAACACATTCACCATGCATTTTTAGAGTTAAAAGAAACAAATGTGTTTCAATTCAAAAAACATATACAAATGTTAATCAAAGAGATGATTTCAACAATGCAAATCAACTAATGATATATAATCATGTTTTGTGGAGGAACAATCAATTGACATAGTCCAACACATTATCTATTCCAAGGGCAAAATGAAAAAAAAAAAAAAAACCTCTTAAGAAGTTGGGATTAAAATTAAGCAAATTCTATGACATTGGATTATGACAATTTATGAAACATAATGCTTAGTAAAACTTTGGGACATCATCCAAAGACTAAGCATATAGTGATTAGAAGGAGGTTTGAAGAGAAAGAGGAAGAAAATATTGTGGAATCAGTTTATTGTCTTACATAAAAATTGACAATGGTTACAAAAGCAAAAGAAAAACCAAAAAAATGTGTAGTGGACATAGAAATTGTTCCAAACTCTCATTTAATTAAAGTGTTAAGAGTTAGATAATTCCTAGTTTAGTGCAAAGTAAAGCATAGTCACTTTTAGGGCTCCATCAAGCACCGCCCTTCATATTTTCATATATATATATATATATATAAGAACAAAAGTTGTTCTGGGAACGGGCTATCTATAACTCATGAAATGCAAATGATCTGAAAATAAAATTCACAATACATGATTCACAATGCTAGAATAGTGAGAAATCTATAAGGTAAAACGCATCCAATGTAACTTGAAGCAAAGGCATAATTGAAACAAATTGAAATAACACGTAGCTAACTGACTAATAAACATCCTCGATATTGAGAACTCTATGCAAACGACAGTGAGAAATAGGAAACACAATGTCAAAGACTGCCAGTAAGCAATGCATGAACAATAAAAATAAAAAATGTGGGTTGGAGTCGGGTAGGAACACCATGAAATTGAGATCTCTATGCAAACAACCGTGAAAAATAGGAAACGTTATGTAAAAGACTGCCAGTAAACAATGCATGAACAATAAAAATAAAAAATGTGGGCTGGAGTCAGGTAGGAACACCGTATACGCGAGAGGTCGAACCCAAGAATCAAGCGCAGAGCAAAGGAAAAATAGTAGGGAGGGAATCAGCTGGGGAATGGTGGAGTGGAAGATTGCGAGAGCTATAGGATGGTGTGGCCCCGATCCCTGTCGATGTGTAACAGGGTAACAAGAGCAAAGCGAAATAGTACAAGATATAAAACATATCGCAACAAGCGCTATGGAAGATTGAGCCCCGAAACACTAAACAGCAAAGTTTATATATCAATTCTCGACTCTATTTATTTATATTTATTGGTAGGCGAGAACAGAAATCGTTTTGGGAGCGGCTTTTATATATATATCTCTCAATTCTTCGATTCCTGAGTTCTCTTTCTATAGTCATACCTTGTACATTGTTTCAGGCGTGTTCTCCGCTGCTTTCAGGTATGTTCTACATAGAGCGGCTTTTATACATATATCTCAATTCTCAATTCTTCGAATCCTGAGTTCTCTTTCTATAGTCATATCTTGTATATTGTTTCAAGCGTGTTCTGCTGCTGAACCTGAATGCTGAACCTGAACCCTAAACCTGAATGCTGGTTTCAGGTCTGTTCTATATAACGCGAATGTACTACTGTGTTCTATCTCTGAAGGATCTTGAGTTGAGTACTGCTGTATGCCATCAAGAGTGTTTACTCTAGTGAGCTTCAAAGAGCTGCGCGCTAAGATGTATAATACATTAAAAGTCAAAAATGACAAAAGATAGAATTTCAACTCTGTAGACGGATAATAATGTTTCTCCATAACAAAAACTCCACTTGTGACAAAGAGAGAACTTCAACTCTATACAAGGATAACAATGGTTTTCAATAAAATAAACTCCACTTGTGACAAGTTCTGGTACAAGATCTGCATGCACAAGCACACAAGCATAACATTCTACTATCTATGTGTTGATTGAGATACCTTTGTGAGACGCTGTTTTAATCTCACGAAACAATAAAACTAGTTCCATAAGCCTCTTCATGGATAAACTATTAAGAAGAGCTTCCTGTGATGGAACATCTGGTCGACAATCACAAGCGCCGGGGTGAACAATACTAAACAGTGGCAGGGATGGCACAATCTCTGATGGGATGTTTAATGTGTCGCAAGAATCCCTGGAAAGTGGGAGCTACATCTCGACAAAGCAGACTTGTAACTGCCCAACTAAGAAGTCAAGGAGGGCAGCGTTAGAAGTATCAAACTCATCGTCAACAAGTTGACAACAGTTTTGTCCAAAGGGCCACAGAACGAAGCCTAAGCTTCAAGTTCTGCAAGACAAACGTCGAAATGTTACATATGATGTCGGGAGATACGCATTAACCTGTCCTACAAACCAAGTTACGCTCTTGTCAGATTGTTGAAGGGCACATTTCGGTATCTTTATTTAAATCGCAGATGATGAAGGGAAGATCTGTTGCGAAGCTTGAGAGGTTTCCAAACAGAGACGTACACACCTCAATGAGATTTCTTGTTTCATGAGAGACTAGAAATCAAGAGAGATTGATTGTTTCATCAGGTTATTCTTCTAGTTCCAGGAGCTTCATGCACGTGAAGTTCAGTAGCAGAGTAAATCTTTCGACGATGAGTAGAGAATGTTCAGAGTGGAAAAGCATCAGTTCTCACTTCCACACGGGGTAAAAGAACGAACACAGAACGTTCTCTGAAACGAAGATTCAGAAATAACTACAAATACTGGACGTGATGTCATTGACCTGAGTCGGAAATTTAAAAGACTAATTTAATGCAGGAAGCGGGAATCTCAACGTCGTAGCTGGATATTCGACGGCTATGACTTCTGGAATGAAGAAAGTCATGGTGAAATTTTGGTTCATCCCACGTGTATAAATAACCAGGGCCAGTACAGCTATTTCCCAACATTCCACTCGAAACATACTAAACTTACAGTGCTATACTCTAGAGGTAACCTGGAACTAATGTCAATGCTGCCAAGAATTCTGTACTCCTGAGCCGCTTAGTGACAGGAAAGGATCCTGCTGCGTTGCTGGAAGAGGAAAGACCTTTCAAACGTACAACCTTACGCAAAAGTTTCATACGATAATGCAAGTTTCCATAAATTCGAGAGATCAGACACGAGCACACATTATGTCAGAACGCCAGCCAACAGTTGCGATTGTATTGAGAAATGAGGACAGAGGCCGTTCGAGGAACGGGAGATCCAGAGCTCACAGTGAGATCGTTGCCATCGGTTTCATATCTTTCCCTACTAGCTTCATATTCCACAAGAGAGTCATCAAGTCCAGCATTCATCGCAGTTATGCAATCTGTGTCCTTTCTATAGGAAGCCTTTAGACACCCTGATCGGTCCAACGATCAACACAGGGGGAGGACAACTTCAGAACCGTTAGCATTTGTATCAAATGGCAACTAAACAACGTCACACCCTAATTGATAAGAGGAAGAAGCGTTCGTTCAGTCGAGAAAACGAGCCGGACGGCAAGACACAAGTGGTGAGAAATCGATCTACTTGTCTTCCCTTAACGACACTGAAATCGCAGCAATCCATATTGGTATGGTTCGTGGCTCCACGCAGTTTAAGTGCAAGTCGCTCAAAGTTAGTAAAACGAAATGGATGGTTGTTGACTGGTCGACAACCAATCTGGACGCTTGTCGACCAGTCAGTCAACAAGCGTCCAGATTGAAATCATATTTATCACGAAGAAATCTGGTAACAGAATATGTAATACCACTGGTCGAGAGCCTTAATAGAACAGATAACAAACTGGATGATCAGGTCTGAAACTCTAGTTTTCTGACACATTCACCTATATAAGAAACACACAGGATTGACAGTGACCTGTTGAGACTGGAGATCATGTTAGCCATAATGTGCTGGACAATACCGTTGGTCCATGACAACGTTCTTAACGTCTATCCCCTAAGCTCAGTCTTGGACCTGCTCATATACCAAACAGATAGATGGATTTTACATCGAGACTTATCGTGATACTAGACGACGCTGTGAATAACGTCAAACAGGTAAGGTAAGTTGGTAGGTCAGCTGAAGATAGTAGAAGCACAAGACCCCGCGTTGGCAACCCGTTCAGTAGACCACAAAAGGGCATGATCGGGTAGGGACGCCAAAACGTTCCTGCAATATTTCACAAAAACACCTGAAATCGTAATAAATATATTGCGGGAATGTATGGCATAAAGCAACACTTACTTCTTGCTTCTTCACTCTCTTTCTGTCTGACTCGACAACCAACGTACACAGACTACTGCAGAAAATTGTCAGATGATGGTCTAGATTTCGAGAGGAACTCAGGAAGGGTCCAGGTTATGGGAACTTGCGATATCAACGCACGCTTTGTTCACCCAAAATCTACAGTTTACACCCATAACAAGCTCGAGGAGGGAAACATGCTTTTGATTCTAGAGTGCCTAATCCTCGATTTTCGCTCACACTGTTACTTGAGAGACTCAGTCCCTGTAGCCTGCCTACCACCTTCTCAGTGTAGGTGTGTATCCACTTCGAGTCCGTCTAACCCAAGCCCTAGTTCCCAGTACTGCTATCAATCAACCTAAATTTTACCAACAACCACCATTACAGATGGATTTCTATCCGGACAGCAATCAGATTTCTTGCCTACAGACATCGACAGGGAATACACAACGCGCCACCGTTCGTCTCTTGATTGCATCCCAGCGGGGAATTTGCCGATGTGCAATCCCGGACATAGTGACTGTACCATCATTGGATGGTACCACTGCTGCTTTGAGAAACATTCTGGACAAGAACTACTCGTTTGTAGAACGTCCATATCCTCTCCTCAATATCCTGGTCTCCACTTGACGGTTATGGTTTAGAATGGATTAAAAATCCCGTTCGCTTCTTAGATGCTATATTGATGTTTGATATTTAGTGTCTGCAAATTGACTAATGTAGTAACTGGATGTTCTTTTGTGAAAAGAAGATTTAAGCTTTATTTTATTAAAGATCTAATTCAAACAATGTACCCTGGTGAGTATTAATATGTTGATTAGAGAAAACAGCCGATCCATCTCTCTTAATCGCACTTAATTATATGGCTTTACATAAAGCATCGGCGTGCAATCACACTAGATGATATTTTTTAGGAACTCCTGTAATCACACTAGATGATATTTTCTTGGAACTAGACTTTTCGATGGGGGTAGCTATGGTTGTTGGAGTGCAGATTTCTTACACCAATCTAACCTCATTTTACAAAAATATTTTACTCTCCTTTGTCCTTTGTATGGCTTGATGGGACTTTTTATTCTTCATGTGTATAGCGTGATCACCTTTTCCAACTAAATTGTATTCATTAATCGAATTAAAATCTCTGCAATCCAAGTAGATAGTCGATTATAATCTGCCTGAGCCATATTTTCAATTCTTTTTTCATCAGCGCATGAATAGAGATAACTTAATATCACAAAATCTACAAAGGGAATGTTTTCTATAATTTTTATGTTTCTCTTATTTCATTTAACATTAATTAAAAAAAATTAAAATGTATTCACAAAAGGAATTGTAAGTGATGTATATACATCTTTATATTTACACTATATAGCGAGAGATTATACAAATAAAAGCATAATTGACCTTCAAAATTACATCTCTACATCAAGTAAGTTTGATGTATCAACATGAACCATAAAATATATAGTACTCACATATGCATATACAATCAACTCTACAACAAGGTAAGAGAAATCTTATATATCTACTAAAGAATCGAAGTTAAAGTTAGGTTCATCTGGTACTTTTTTTCATATCCAAGAGTTCAAAAAACATATTAAAAAGAATCCACCTTCAACCAAATTCAACGTACATTTTACATCCATTATCCTTCATACCAAACCAAAGGGCTAAAAAACGCAGATCAAATCAAAATTTCAGTTAAGCTAAGTCAAGAGCAAAATTACAAAGAGATGCACGAGGCAATCTGACGTAAATTGGTAGGCCAATTGGCTATAAGATAAAGAGGAAAAAAAATATTTAAAAAAGCACCGTGGTGTTGGGCAGACCACGGTGCTGCCCAACTACATAGCTAAACAGCTAAACACCTTGGATTGTGTCTTCATGCAGGTAACTAGAAACTTAGCAATTACAAGGACAACCACAATATTTACATCTAATATCCCAAACATTTATATGCAAAATATTAATACCTTATACCTTTCTTAATGGCATTCAAACCATAGTGAGAATGACAAGCTCATCCGAAATCACTAAGGAAGAAAAGATTTTGTTATTTCTATGATAATCATCAGTGATGAATGATCAAGTTATATCGATATAAACATGAAAATAGCTCTTTACATATAATTTTATATTTTATTTATTTATATATAACAATTATTACCTCTCAAATTTTTTGGTATTATCTGTTTTTAGCATAATTTTTATAAAGTATGTACCATGAATATAAACTAATATCTTAAGAGAAAAGAAAGAAAGAAGGGCAACCAAGTAGCACGACAACACGAAGGATGGAAAGAACACATCAAGGCATACAAAAATGAGATACAATAGGTAAAATGGTACTAAACCCCAATAGAGTTGATACGAGAAATCTGCCCTATTGCACCTAAGATATCTGAATTATGCAAGTCATCTGGTCTACAAACAAGCAGAGCGTCTAAAGAAGCATCACCTAGGTGATTAATCTTCTATGGATTGCACCAGCCATTGCACTCTTAAGAGAAGATGAACTTATCAACTTATCAAAATTTATATCAATTAAAAATCATGTCTTATTATAAAAATACACAAAAATACAAGAATAAAATAGAAGCATTAATTACATTTGGAATTATTTACTTATTTAAATAATTTTACATTCTAATTGGATGCAAAATTTTAATCAAATGATGCAAATAATATTATAATAATAAGAGAATAATCACATGATAATAATCATCATAATCATACTTTCTACTTGTATAATTATAGTCTTCTTATATCTAAATGTAAAAAAGGATGAAATGATAGTTGATGTAAGAATAAAATAGTTTTTCTACTAGATTTAATCAAGAAAAAAATCTTTATATTTTTGTAATTTTTTTCAAAAATCTTAAACTAATCTATACTATTATTAGCTCAAGTCCAATCTTGACAAGAGCAAAGCTAATCTCATTCACTCAATAGCAAAAACTTAAAGTTTCTATACAATCACATTAATAATAATATATCATGGGTGTTTGAAAATAAAATTTAATCAGCTCAACTTCCTAAACTATAATTTTCTTAGAATGTAACTTGGTAATCATTTATCATTTGGTAACTCAATCTACTTACTTATAATTGAGCATTTGTCAAGATAACTCTAGATCAATTACAAAAATAAGATGCATGTAAAGTCCATTGTTCCTTATCTATATATTGAAGTGCAACTAAAATGCCGATAATTATCCATACAATGGATAAAATATATATACAAAAGAAATTTAACTTAGTCACTCAAGTACATATTGTCATGCCATTTGTAGTGTCGCATCTAGATTGCTCGGACATTGGAGTTCCAATGATAGTAGTTAGAGGCATTTTGGCAGTTACTCATAGACTACTTTCTAACGGTCAGATTTTAGGTTTAGGGTACTGACTTCATGGCGAGGTCCACCGTCACTTGCATCATCCACATCATTGGGTGTGCCATCAGAGGGACCATTGGGATGAGACCTAGGTCAAAATCAGGAGTATACCCAAGGAGTGCAGCTCTAGAGAGTTCACTTCTTTGATGTTGAGCCTTTGAGTTCCTGGCTAGAGTGAATAGAAAGCCGGCGAGCGTCACTTGGAATCTCTTAGCTAGAATGGATGTAGCTTGACTGTAATCAATGCCCAATTGTTGGCAAGTTATTGGGGATTGGATCAAGTATTGATCTGAGTTTGATTGATTCAAGTTATAAACAAGCTAATTACATCAAAGAAGTGAGTCAGGGGGAAATTGAGTGCAAGAACTACGAGTGTTGGTGGTATCTCCAAGCTCGGTGGACAGTGGTGTCTTGATCCAGTAGTTCAAATTTCCTTGAGAGAGTGTGTGTGCAAAAGTGCTGGCAAAATTTGGAGCCAAGGAAGAAGCAATTTTCAAGTGGTAGTTGTGATTTTGAGCTCAAGACCAATTTGAGCTGAGTTGAGCTCAGAAATTGAAATTGAAGGTGGAGTTGGGAGCAGATCCTCACAAATTGAAGATTGGATGAAACCTATTTTTCCAATTTGGCTTGAGTGAAGAGTTAGTTGAGGATTTAGTGGTCAGCAATTTTTAGGCATTTATATCAGATTTTATGTCAGATTTTGTGAAGGAGTTACGTCAAATTTTGGCGAGAAGAACTTGAATCCGATCCTTGGTGATCCTTGTAGCTCAAGAAGTAGATAGGTACTCTGATTATGTCAAATGCCAAATGGTGGCAGAGTCAATCTTGTGTTGATTTATGAGATGGAGGGTTGTTGTTTAACATTCTTGTGATTGGACCCCCTCCATTCTTTACTTCATGTTTGTGCATCGTGTTTGTGTGAGGTGCCTTGAATTTTGAGCGTTGGTGCTCCGGTGTGCTCTCGATAGTGAGGCTGGAGTGATGACCAGTCAGACTATCTTTGTTTCTCTCCGGTGAGGCAGGAAGTGATGACTTGTAGACCGTGAGAATACGTGTTGTGATGGCAGGTTATAGGTCACTCTTGCTCCTAGTGTAGTTGTCTCGGTTAGAGTTACATTAATGGACAATGTCTCGTTAGTTCTGGCACTTGGTGGTGCTTGGTGGTGCTCGTTTGGTGTTGGCACTTGGTGGTGCTTGTTTGGCGTTGGCACTTGGTGGTGTTTGCACTTGGTGGGGTACTTGCTGTTGCAGTTTGTGCTTGCGGTTATTTTGTCACAACGGAGTTCTTTGAGGATTCTAGAGGAGATAGCCTTGCAGTACGCAATGGGTTTATTTGGAGTGGTGCTCAATGTTAGCCTGTATCTCAAGTCCCAATGAGGGAGGAGATTGACTCTGAGTTGGAGTTCGACACAGGAGTTGATCCACTTGAGAGTGCACTTGTCGTGTCTGCACCGTTGTTGTGGGACATGGACAAGATTTATGGGGCCTCCAAAGGCCCTAAGCGTTACTCTGGTATAGTGGGTATCATTGAGTTGGATGACTTCATATAGGAGTTTGATAGTTGGTGTGATCTACACCAGATGCGGAACCCAACTTTGTTTGCACCTTTCATGGCATGGAAAGGGTTGCTTCAGCATTTGGAGGGTCCGCCAATGGATGACTACCATGAGTTGAGGAGAGCTCATTTGGAGGAGATTGGGTTATGGAGACAATATTGGTCTCCAAACTATATCTCTATCACTTTAGGCTTGGTTGCCAGGAGTAGATTGGCTGTACCCACGAGTTCTAGCTCAAGTAGTGTTGGTGGAGCTAGTGGAGGTGCACTAGCTGGAGATAGTGTTACCACGAGTGGAGGTACCACTACAGGAGGTGGTATGGTACCAAGGTTTAACCCCGCATGGTGGAGTTCTTCTAGTGTTTGAGGTAGAACTACAGGGGAGTGCGGAATGACAAGCTGAAAAGCTTGCAGGAGTTCCAATAGAAGGCTAGAGAGAGCCTACGCAAGGCATACACTTGCATGAGGCGGTTGATTAGTTTCACTCAGAGAGTTTTGAGGCCCAAGCAGTCGAGTTTTGTATGGGATACTAGACAAGGAGTTGTGACATAGAGTTCGTGATGCTACATTGTTACAAGCTACTTTTCCTACTTTGGTAATAGTCTTTGGTTTGGCTGAGTGTATTGAGCTCAACATGGTGGAGGAGAGAGTGGTGACATCTAGATTTGGTAGGGAGACCTCATCCGCAACTGTTACTTCTTTTAGAGTGCAGCCGAGTGCACCATGCCCAGTTGGTTTTTGAGGACAGGATGGACAGCCCAGATCCTATGGAGTGAGTGGAGGGCCACATGGAGTTAGACCCTTACCTTCATTTTCAGGTCAGTAGTAACCAATGAGTAGTGGTGTTGCTTGTTGGACTTGTGGTGGACCTCACCATCGGAGAGAATGTACTCAAGGTAATGGACTTGATACCTTGGGTGCATCACAACCAGCTCAGAGGCAGTGTGAGCATTGCCACAAATTTGGTCACACTAGTGACTGGTGCTTTGATCTACACCCGGAGTTACAAAGTGGTAGGGCTGCTATGGCAAGTAGTAGAGGAGCTCTAGTTCATGGAAGACGAGGTGGTAGAGGTGGTGGTAGAGGATCTACACTTAGTAGGGGTGCAGTACTTGCCCTTACTTCTGATACAGCTATGGCTACTTGGATTGAGCAATTAGAGCAAAGATTGGCTAGTATGGCTATTGCTTAGAGGAGATCAGATTTGGGTGCTGAGGCTTCCACCTCATATGATGGTGATAGAGATGCTTTGGACTTCATGTGTGGAGCAGCTCAGGTGGATGCATATGCAGCAATGACTAAGAGTGCAGTACATACTCTAGAGCCTAGAAGAGCATCAGTGGAGTTGGACCCATAGAGAGTAGAGGTTGGGATAGGTTAGACTCCCCTCGGTCTTTCACACTATATGAGGCATTGTAGATGACATCCATGGTTCCTAGACATCTAGTGCAAGTGTGGTAGGTGGTGATGGAATACATGATAGACTACCTGCTAGTCAACCACTTGCTACTACACAAATTGAGTCTAGCATGATGTTGGGGGCAACTCGGCTGATTATGCGATGCCCTTTGTTTTCAGCTAGTGACATCTTTACATTGGGAGTTGACCCAACCCCAATGTTCTAGTTGGTTGCCATGCTTTGTGAGAGTAGGGATGATGTGGTTCCTACTACTAGAGCAAGGGTGGGTGATAGTGGAGCTGACTTGGTTGAGGAGCATGGGATCTGTTTAGCGACCAATGGTTTATGGCAGACAATAGCGGCTAGAATGGAGGAGTTGTCAATTAGACCGGCCTTTGAGAGAGCGCGGTTCACACCTGGTGTTGTCATATTGGATAACCAAAGGGGGATTTCCATTTGGTGGAACCTTTAATGAAGGTCTATACACCACAAAGAGTCTTGTTAGACTTTGGTGCGCATCCCCTTATGTTGGGGAAGGCTATAATTGTCGGTATGGAGTTACAGAAGATCAATATGGAGAGGTGTCTATTTCAAATCCAAACATCTCTAGGTGGTGGTTTGACACAGTACATCACACGTGGGGAGCTTGTTGTCCAGGTTAAGCCTAGTCATCCAACCGATAGCTTGGTGGTGAGAGCTCAGGCTATTGCAACAATAGCTAAGTCATATGATGTGCTAGTTGAGAGAGTAGTGTTATACCCCATGGGTCTCAGTATTGACTACTGGGAGGAGACAGCCTCTATAGACCAAGTTGGCAGTCTGGTGAAGGACAAGTATGTTGCCTACCAGTATGCTTCAATAGTGGTAGTCTTGGTTCACTACAGTCTGAGACCATGGCAACATCAATTTTAGCTTTCAGTGGTGCAGTTACTTGGCTTGGTGACTTGTTGGAGGGGAACACCCATGCAGAGGATACTCCAATACCAGAGCAGATCACTCAGATTTGGATAGGATTTGGAGTACAAGTGGGATTGTTCCATCTACCTTGGATGTTCCATTGTGGAATTCAAAGAAGACTTTGCAATAGCATGCAGATCAGTTGGTGCAACAGGCTTGGAGTGGAGCCTTTGTACCATCGGTAGATGAGTGTGAGGATGAGCCTCCAGAGTCAGTTACTTTGACACCTTTGGATACCACACTCATTGCTTGGTAGTATCCAATAGAGGGGATATGTCTATTGGAGTTGTTTGGTGGGATTAGCACCGGACTAGTTGCGGTATTACAGGCGAGTATACGAGTACAAAGGTACTTGTTTGTAGAGAGAGATGAGATTGCTAGGCAAGTCTCTCTACATCATGTGGCACACTTGGCCTATCGGTATCCGGAGTTATTACCAATATCAGCTGTCAGAGGTTACTAAAAGGCTCTACCAGTAGACATTTCTTTACTAGGGGTGCATGATCTGGAGAGACATGAGCCTATTCACTTGACGATTTCTAAATGGCCATGTCAGGGACATACATGTGTTGGCCAAGGTTTAGATCTTCAAGATCCTTGTTCTGGTGTGTTTTAGGAGATGTTACAAATACTACAACATCTCTTGGTTCATCAGTGTGTTTCTCCAACTTACTTTTTGGAGAATGTTCCTTTGATGGGTGATTCTCGGACTAGAGTGGTGGCGAGTACACATCATGTCCATTCTTGGATGGGACCTGCTGTATTGTTAGATGCAGCCAGAGTGGGATCACAAGCTCATTGTCTTCATCTTTGGTGGACAAACCTCTTACCCAGAGAGGTTTTACAGCATACTTATGATGAGACTCAACGACTTGACCACATCCTTGTTGATGATATCTTGGATGTTGGGCGTCAGTCTCAAATAGTGGTAGTGGCTAATAGATCACCTATGGCAATGGTGAACCTAGTTGTATAGCGTAGAGTTGCATTTCCCGCACTTATGAGTTTCCCAAGCTCTCATGATTTTTGAGAGGGAGGACTTGGACTTGTTTGGGACTCACAATTATAGCAGTTGGTGGAGCACAATGCTAATGAGAGAGAGCGGGTGATGGGTTTTGCACCGGTATTACCGTTGTTCCATAGTGTCAGAGGCATCCAAGCGTAAGGTGTTAGGTTAGGCTATGGACCTAAACTGTTTGACCTAGATTATGAGCCTTGGCTTGGCAGAGCAGCGTAGGATGCGCTTGATAGGCATCACCACTTGGACAGTTGTGAGCCTTGTGCTTATTGAGACAATTCAAGCACATGTTGGGGGCAATGGACCGAGTGGACATGGTATTCTTGGGACATAGCCAATCGCTACTAGGGAGAGTGGTCTACTTGGAGTCCATCCAGGTGAGCATGGGCTACTTGGATTACATCCTTGGTCCACTTGGGATGCAGCTAGGGAAGTGTGGAGCTTGCAGCCGGAGTGGAGGGAGTTTTTCACACAGAGGTTAGGACCTCTAGTGGTTGGAGGCATGACACATGCTCCCAATGGCCCAGTGTAGTAGCTAGTCATTACATCTTCCACTACTATGATAGTTACAGAGGATACTTGGGAGCCAGATCTTGGACCCAAGCTTATTGGAGGAAAAACGGAAGGTTTCGAGGTTCTTGAGGAGCCACACAAGTTGTTTTGCCTTCAGGTGAAGGATTTGGGTGCTTTGAATGGACCTGGTATACGGATTGAGCTGACTAGCAATACACTAGTTTTTTTACGTCCTTATCAATATAGTGGTATAGAGAGGACATTGATTTAGAGTTAGAGTAGTGATCTTTTTTAAGCTAGTTTGGTGGAGATCTCACATGGAGAGTATGCATCAGCTAAAGTGATGCCAACCAAGAAGGATTTGCATGGCAACTACACAAATAGATAGATGTGTGGAGATTACCGTCCTATCAATCTATAGACTAGGGCTGATCGGTATGTCATGCCTACATTAGAGGAGATTTTTGATGCAATTGGGTATGCAAAGGTCTTCAATGCTTTGGATCTTTGAGCGGGATATCATTCGTTGCCGATCAAGGAGGAGGATAAGTCCACGATAGCATTTTGGGTTATTGATCCTCACGACAAGGATGTGTTATATTGGTGGAGGTTCTTACCATTTGGGTTAAAGAACGCTCTTGTTGAGTTCTAGAGGATCATGGATAGGATCCTAGCTGGATTGGATTTTTCTCAGTGCTATATTGATGACATTTTGGTCTATAGCACAATTGTGGAGGAGCATTAGAGACAATTGTTGGAGGTGTTTGAGAGGTTGAGGTCTCATGGACTCAAATTACATCTTGGGAAGTGTAGGTTCTTCCACGAGCAGATTGAGTATTTGGGTCACACTATCTACCCCGGAGGACTTGGTGTTCAATAGACCAAGGTGGAGGCTACTGCACATATTCCATGGCCTATGGATGTGAGCAAAGTGTGATCATTTCTTGGGTTGGCAAACTTCTATCGCTGCTATGTTAGAGGATTTAGTGTTATTGCCAAGGCCTTGACAAAGCTGACCAAGCTTACACATGAGTGGTGTTGGGGAGATGAGTAAGAGAGAGCTTTTGTAGAGCTCAAGGAGAGGTTGACATCTACTCTTATTTTGAGGAGACCGATCGGAGGACAACCATTTAGGTTCATACCGATTGGAGTATGTTGGGGCTTGGAGATGTGCTCACCCAACATGATGATGAGGAGAAGGAGTTTGTGGTGGCTTATGCTAGTCGCTCCAACAATTCAACGGAGGCAAAATATAGTTCATGTAAGGGAGAGTGCTTGGTAGCAGTTTGGGCAGTAGCACATTTCTGATGTTACCTATTAGGTAACCCTTTCACTCTCATCACTGATCACCAGCCACTGAAGTGGTTGATGGACTCCAACAAGCTTTCAAGGAAGCTTGCACAATGGGCTTTGATTTTACAAGAGTATGATTTCACAGTTGTTTGCAGACCTAGAGTGGTGAACAGTGATGCAGATGGGTTGAGTAGAAACTCATGTCCCAGCCAGCAAGATCAGACCGGAGCATGTTGGCATGGTGAGACAGATGAGGAGATGGTGTTAGGTTAGCATGCATATGCCTTTCTTGGTATATTTTCTAAGGCTTTGGTGGTATCTCTCTCAGTGCATGTAGGAGGAGTTATTGAGGTCATAGATCCAGAGAGTGAAGATATTGGAACAGTTTAGCAAAACATTCATGATGATGTCTTAGTGATGGACTATCTTTGCATTGGTGTTGTGGGTGGCATAGTTGGGACCAAGGAGAGAGACCATGTTCTTCAATGAGCCAGATGGTTCAGATTGGAGGGTAGACACCTTTTGCATGTATGGGAGGATAGTAGAGTGCAAGTAGTACCACTTCCATCTCAGAGACCACAATTGGTCTATCATGCTCATGAGGAGCTATGACATTCTAGAGTAAAGCATACATATAGCTTACTCTAGAATCATTATTGGTGGCATGGTATGCAGACCAAGGTACAATAGTTTGTTGCTAGATGTGTGGTTTGTGACCAAGTTAGAGCATCATTCAATGCTCCTACATCACAATTGCACCCATTACCTATCATGGGATTGGGTTACCGTTGGAGTTTGGACTTTGCTAGACCTTTACCGCTGACTGTGAGACATCATCGGTATGTCTTGGTGATGGTGGAACACTTCTCCAAGTGGATTGAGTTGCTAGCACTTCCAAGTCTAGTGAAGGGACAGCTGACTTGTTCTTGGATCGAGTTCTTAGTCATTTTGGTGCACCAACTGAGGTTTTGACTAATCAGGGTACATAGTTCTTAGGGAAGTTTTAGGTCTTGTGTGACAAGGCTTTGATTGATCACCGCACTACCTCCCGAGATCAACCTGAGGTAGATAGCTTAGCAGAGAGAGTGGTTCAAATAGTGAAGAGAGGATTGCAAAAGTATAGTTTGTAGAGAGGCCACTTGGGAGATTGGGATCTCCAATTACCTTGGTTGGCCATGGGCTATCGGTTCAGCCGGCAAGCCTCCTTAGCATCCTTCTCTCCGTACTTTCTACTCTATGGACGAGATCCAAATTTACTTGCAGCCATCGTCAAGATGCTATTGTAGTCTTGGACTTGGATGACCCAAATGTATGGATGAGGACATGTTCTCAACGGGCAGAGATCTTTTGGAGAGTGATGCCAATGGCCTTTGAGAACTTGGCAATTGCTCAACATAGAGATACTTTATGCTATGCTACCATTCAAGGAAGAGGTTATAGACCCTCAATCCATCAATTTCATCCAAGAGACTATGTATATCTACAATAGACAGTACCAACAACACTTGATGTTTTGATAGGCCACACTATCTTGAGAGTACGTGAAGTTTTGCCATCTGGAGTCCTTGTGTTAGAAGGATGTGATGGTGTTTTTTGAATCGATCATGTGCGCAATTGTGCACCATACTACCTCCCAAACATTGATGGTACTATGGACCCAAGCTTGGCACTTGTATGTGCAGGCTTGAGTTGTATGTTATGTGGCTCTTCTAGTAGAGCTGCTACTATGTTGGTGTGTGATAGTTGTTCAAGAGGATGGCATATGGCATGTATGACTCCTCCCCTCATAGTGGTTCCTCAGGGATAGTGGTTATGTCCTAAATGTATTTGACCTATAGCTAGTTCATTCTTTATATGGTATAGATTGTAGATATGCAACTAACGATGGGGCTCCATAGCACCCGGCCTCTTGATCTTTGCCCATCATAGGGTATACCATATACTTGGAGTAGATAGCTATCTGGAATTAGAGGGACCTAACCACTAGCTAGGGGAGCGATTGTGGCAGTTTAGAGTTTATGTATGACTTATATGTGAGTTGTGCTTCTATAGTGTATGATGTTGACAATGATGTATGTTGTGTAGCGATGTATATATGCACAACAGCTATCATGCCATTTTTAGTGTCGCATCTAGATTGCTTAGACACGGGAGTTCCAATGATAGTAGTTAGAGGCATTTTGACAATTACTCATAGACTACTTTTTGACGGTCAGATTTCAAGTTTAGGGTACTAACTTTATGGTGGGGCTCACCGTCACTTGCACCGTCCGCACTATTGGGTGTGCCATCAACGGGACCGTTGGGATGAAACCTAGGTTGAAATCAAGGGTATACCTTGGGAGTGCAGCTCCAAAGAGCTCACTTCTCTTATGTTGAGCCTTTGAGTTCTTGGCTAAAGAGGACAGAAAGCCAACGAGCGTCACCTGGAGTCTCTTAGCTAGAGTGGATGTGGCTTGACTGTAATAAGTGTCTAGTATTTGGCAAGTTGTTGAGGATAAGATCAAGTATTGATCTGAGTACAATTGATTCGAGTTGTAAACAAGCTAATTATTGTGGCACTTTAGAGTTTATGTATGAGTTATGTGTGAGTTGTGCTTCTATAATATATGATGTTGATAGCGATGTATGTTAACTAGCGATGTATATATGCACAACAATATTAATATAAAGCAATCAAAATAGATCTCACCTACCTATTACTTTTATACTCAAATACATATGAATACAAAGTAATCACATAAGTCTCATCTACCTTTGATAATCAAAGAGATTCTCATCTATCTTTGATACAAATCTCTTATGAACTACTTTATCAATTAATATACCTATTAAAGACTATAATTCAACTTCTTTTTTTAATAAACACATTATAATAGATTTCAGAAATATTTATATTTGAGATTCATCTTGACTTTAAGCTAACTCATATGCTTTCAATCTGATTTCTTAGAAGAAATTGACAAAAAGGAAAAAATCAAATTTATGGATGGTTAAACTTCTATTGATCACCCTAACGCTTATTCTTAGTTGAATTGTTACATCTCTTACCTCGTAGTATGTATAAGTATGCATATATAAATGAAAATGTGTTATTTAGCATGATGTGCAACATTGAAGAAGTTGGTTATTATAGCTAAAACTATAATAATTGAAACTTATTATAATCTCATTATGTAAAACTCCAAATTTTAGAAAAAATTAATCAAGATAAAGAGAACACAAAGAGATGAGAATTCAAATGTCAACTTGTCTTTTATTAAATACTAAAATATCCAAAAATATATTATATCTAGCTATTTGACTTCAAAACAACATGTGAACTATTTTTGTGCATGAGATATTCTTTAAAAGATTGAAAATATTTTTTATTAACTCAAAATAAATATTTTAATTATAATTTCCAATTTTTTCTAACAACTTAAAGTTTAATCCTTAAGTGAATTATATACAATACAACAATAGACAAAGCAAATTTCTAATTATGCAAAGATGTAAAATAAGTTGCACCGCATAGAAAGTTAAAAAATGTACACTATGAATTCAATAAACATAGATAAGTACCAAGAAAGAAAAGTTTAAGATCAAGAAATTTAACAAATAAATTCACTGAGTTTCAAGGAACAACCTTAGTGATTTAAATCCAAAAATCTAAGAGAAAAAATAATCTATGTTATTTTTTATTTAGGTTTATCCATCATGAGTTATAAGTCCAACTAAAGCTAATACTCCTATTGTGAAATTTAGGTTTATGAAATTTGGGAAAAGGATTAAGTTTTGGATATAGATATGGATTCTTTTTGTTTGGAACCAAAGGATATAAAAATTGTGATATCATGATCAAATATAGTTGTATTATGTATTTTGATCTTCATAGTAAGATTCAAGTGAGATTAAGTTCAAGATTTGGTCTATAAGTTTTGTCTAGTAGATTTGAAGTCCTCATCTTTGAGAGGTGGATCTAAAGTAATAGTTTAGTAGTAATTCTTTAGAAATCCTTGACTCCAAAACAACTCATAGAGATTTGAATCTAAGTCTTATATTAGAAGACCAAAATCTAAGACCACAACTAGAGAAGATAGAATAGAAAAGATTGGCCAAAATCTGTATGGAAAGTATTGCAAATGAAAAGTTATTATACTTGAGATGAGTAAAATTTGTTACTTGTACTTGAGAAGTGTATATGGTTGCTCTTTGGAAAATTTTCCATTAATTTCCTTTGCGAGGTATTCCATTCTTAAGAAGTACTTAACACCTTACAAGATAGTTCTATATTGAGGTTCTCAGGTATTAGGTTACTCAATCATTAGAAAAATTCCTATGTACTTTCTAAATTGTCTTTTATAAGCTTCATAGGTAATTTTTGAGTATCTTTTAAAATTTATTAATCATTAACACCTTACTCTTGGACTTAGGAAAGAAAAGAAGAAGGTTGGAAGTAAAAGTTTTAATTAGGGACGCAGTTGCAAAGATTAAGTAAATAAGCAACCAAAGCAACAACTTTGAGATAAAGAATGAACCAATTCAAGTTTTCACAAACTTGATGATTAAGTCAAAGGAGAAAGTTATGACAAGAGAGCATAAATTTATCACAAACAACAAAACAAAAATTTTAATTGTGATAATATTGTTATAACAAGATAGCAACATAATATTTTTCATTATTTTGGGAGATAAGTAGATAAAATTTGGTTTCTTAGAAGGAAGAAGATAAGATGGCTAAGATGGTGGAATTAATTGTTAAATTGGAAGATGGAGAAGTGAACAAGTTATCAATAACTAAGAGATCTTGAACATAATTGAGAAAGAAAGAAGAGAAAATATTACTTACTTGCTTTGAGTTGTTATAGGCAATTCTATAACTTAAGAAAAATAGCTCAATTATTGTGATGCATATTAAAAAATGAACAAAGTATGAATGTCATGATTAGTCTAACTATCTATTTGGAGGTTGTAAAAAATGGATATGGACAATTTGGTACCTAACTTATACCTTCTTGAATAATATTTACCAAAATTTCCCAACAAACTATAATTGATGATCTAATATGATAACCTTTATGATATGATACATCATTCATTAGCTCTATAATGTCTTGTAGGTCTAGTATGAGTTTAATCAACTTTGTATACTCTTGCTTATCTTGAGAAGAAGTGGATTAAGAGTGCAAAAGGTAGTTCCTTTTAGTCTATCAATTATCATAACAAAAATTTCTTTCATTCTTATAATAAAATCCTTAGTCTCCTTTGTAAAACATATTGCAATGCAATTTCTTAACAACAATAGTCCAACAAAATCACAAGAGTGGTTTTGGATCATATCATAAAAAGTAAGATATTTTTATGTATAAACATATTAGAACAAGTTCATTTATTTTATGGTCTTATATGACTTGTGGATATATATCATGGGAGTCAAATCTATCAACAATCTACATGTTTTTTTCTAGTTTTTTGAGATTATCTCTATCTTTTTGTAATTCTTCACCTTACATATGATAATATCTTATGTTTTCTTTATGAATCTTTGGTATTCATATGAGAGTATACTACTATTGAACTATACAACTCTTAAACAAACCAATCTAGTTAGCTTTGTAAGAGAACCAAGTGTTACTTTTCCTATATTCATGATAATTCTACTAAAAATTGATAAGCACATAATATGGACCAAAAAAATTACATTGTACTTTCTCTATTTGATATATCCACCAAGAATTTACAACCTTTTCTAATTGACTTACAACAATTACTATTAAATAAAAATCATCTTGGTAATATATAAGTATACGTGTTATAAAAAATATATTTTCCACTCCACTTGCAAGTATTTGATTTGATGCTTTGGTTTTAGAAATGTCTAAAATTTTCTTCTCAATAAAGTGTTGTTCTTTCCACTTACTATGTTTGAGCATGTGCTTCCAATGTTTGAGTGAGATGCTTGATGTATCACTGCATTTTTTTAATGATAATGTTATTCATTGTATTTACCATTTGTATTACAAAGTAAAGGTAAATCAAAATAATGCACATTCACCTTCAAACATAAATTACAATCAAAAGCACTAAAGATCTATATGATACAAAGAAAGTATCCAAGAAAATAGTAGAAATAGTACTTAGATGTAATATGGTATAAAAGTAATAATGATTTAGAGATGGTTATATGATACAAAGAAAGTATCCAAGAAGATAAAAACCAGTACTTAGATGTAATATGGATATAGAAGTAATAATGATTTTGGAGATGGTTGTTCAAGAAAACCATATCTAAATCGATCATATTCTAGTTTTAATACCAATGTAAAATATCGATATCGAAGAGACCAAAGAGACCAAGCAAGGAGGCTAGAAGAGAAGAGATGGAACCAGACTTGAATGAAATGAACTCTAAATGCTAGAGACAGCCTAATACTGTATCATTTATACCTGAAGTTGAAATACCACTTTTGGCAAAGTTAGGCATTAATTTTCTATCTAGATATGTAATCCCTAAGAAGGTTCATCACCACCTTATAGTCTAAGAAGGACCTCAAACTACCTCGCTAGGCTAATAAATCCTCAAAAAACTCTTAGATCATTTAAATATGGTTTTATGAAACTTTGTAGGTACTTTATAGTTTACATTTTACAAATGAACTTCTACAATTTACAAACTAGGAACTTCTATGATAATATTCTAATAAATTACAACAATAATTTACAATACTATTACACTATGCCTTGTGACTGGACTAGAGTTTATTAAAATCTCTCTATCAAAGAGTCTTCTAATTTCCTTGATGGATCTATAGTTTTAAAAACATTCATATTTTCTTCCTACGAGATAATGTATTCTTTGTGCTATGAGAATACTTCTTTCTTTTGCTTTGCAAGGTCATAGGTTCTTGAATCCTAGCTCAACCAACTTAAAACTTGCATTAACTACTTTCTTCATAATGATGAGAACTTTTGCCTAAATTTGGTATATCAATACACACCAAATTCTTTGAGAGTCAAATGTGAGTTTGACACTACTCTACAAGAAAATAAGTAGCTTAATTACGCAAAGAATTATATACCATATATATATATATATATATATATATATATATATATATATATATATATATATATATATATATATATATATATATATACCATACAGCCATACAACTTGTACCATCTACATTCTTTTTAATAATGAGATTATGTTTAAATCTGGTCCACTAATCTACATCAATTTCTTTGTTATATTCTTTGTCACTTATGAACATTGTATTATCCTAGATGCAATAATTAGCTCAATTTTGCATTAGGCATTTCAACTTTCTTTAGCTACTTTCTTCGGGATGAAAAGTTTCCATCCAGATTTAATTCATTAATTTTCATTATATACTTTGTTACTCAATTATACATACAGACTCATACAGACTCTATTGGGGCTTAGCCCCATGTTACCTTTTTTGTCTCTCCCTTGTACGGCTTGATGGGTCTTCCCATCCTTCATTTTTCCTATGCGGTCGCCTTTTTTTCATTATACAACAAATATTGTAATATACTCACTTATAATATACTACTATCTTAACTTGAATAGAGTGACGAAAGGCGACCACGGGTAGAACACAAGAAGGATGCGACGAGAGAACCAACTCAAACATCAAACCAACTGTACAAGAGAGAAGCAAAAGAGGACTAGGTCCAATAGTATTGAGACAAGAAATAAATAAATAAATAAATAACTCTTTGTACTTTTTGAAGAGGATAGAAGATTGCTCCATATAATACAATTAAGGAGGTGGTTTGGTTTGTGTAATAACACCAGAGAATGGTCTGAATGCCTTATAAAGAACGGGAGAGTTAGAGTAAACTTGTATATGACAAACTAATAGACTTTGGCGAAAATATTTAATATTCAGCAAGTGCATCGCCTACGAACAGAGTCCGTTCGGTCAAAGAGCGACACATGTGGACGCGGCTAGACCTCCGTAACAATAGAATGTCCATATTAGCGGGCACCATAACATCCAGAGAGCAGCACGTGTGAATCCAGCAGGGTATGAAGAGGAACGTCCGGTTAAGAAAGTCACGGCAGCTCATTGCTCAAACGTAACACAACGTCGGGAGGAACGGATCGTGCCGCCGTGGTATTGGACCCGGCGTGGGGAGTCCTTCAGTTTCCAGTGCCAGGCAGGCAGAACAGGTCGCCGGCAGAGCGGGCCGGGCTGGATTGCAAGCCCGTCCGGCCGGGAGCGAGAGAACGAGTGAGTAGTGATAGGGCACCTCGTTCCCCCCGTGGAGGTGCGCCATTGTGAGCTTCGTGCCCGCCCGGCGAAGAATCTTGAAGAGGAGGAAGAGGCTTTGGAGAGGCAGGCACGAAGGAAGGGAAGAGAAGGGAAGGGAAGGGAAGCGAAGCGGAAGACAGGACAGGACGGGACGGGAACGGAGCGAACGAGCGGGCCCGAGAGAAGGAGGGCGCAGTGATCGCGGAGATCATTCACCGAATTGATTACTTTCTTTGCGTGAAGAAAGCAGAAGAAGAAGAGGCATCGCGGACAGGAATTGAAGTTGTAAGGAGTTCAAGAAGGAACCAAGCAGCCAGGGAGGAACAGCCGGAGCAGCGGAGGGAAGGGGGAGGAGATGTTTTTGTTCGATTGGTTTTACAGTGTTCTTGCCACGCTAGGGCTGTGGCAGAAGGAGGCCAAAATCTTGTTTCTCGGACTTGACAATGCGGGGAAGACGACTTTGCTGCATATGTTGAAAGATGAGGTGCGTTTTGGTCCTAAGTGCTGAATCGGAGCCGGGTGGTGGGAGCTAATACGTGTTCTATATTTTCACCTTGTGAACGGGGAATGATTAGGTGTGGTTGAGATTGTGCATGTTAGGGCGGGTGAGGTAAGCAGGGAATGGAGATCTGTAGAGAGGGGTCTTGAGGACGGGGAGTAAAGACGACGTGGTGATTGTTGGAAGAATCAATCTGTCAGCACCTTGTTCTTAGACTGTAGCCGTTGGGAGATTTATTAGTGGAGCTTTTAGCTTGTACTTACCTCGCGTAAAAGAATAATAGTGGACGTCTACTGTCGTCTATTGGTGTGAATCAGGATAGTTGTCGGGATTAGGTCATAAGCTAACGTACTGAACAGGGCATGTGCTCTTAACGCAAAGAGTAGGATCATTTATGAAATGAAGGAGTATTTTCTATGGGAATGGAAAGGTATGAAACTCTCGGGAAAGAATACAGAGCTTCTGTCGGGACGGATGCCTTTGTCACAGTCCCTACCACCCGATGCGGCTCAACTTTTGCTGAGATGCAGCGATCACGAGCAAGTTCTTCACTTTGTCCTAAATTTTAGCGTTATTTGCAGAGGTTGGCTCAACATCAACCGACACAGTATCCTACATCGGAAGAATTGAGCATTGGAAAAATCAAGTTCAAAGCATTTGACTTGGGAGGTCACCAGATCGCACGGCGAGTATGGAAGGACTACTATGCTAAGGTACTTCTTTGTTGTTGTTTTTGCTCAAGCAGAATCCCGTAGATTGGTGAAGCTTGCACCTCGCGGTTCTAGCATATACTACCGTATTTTTCTCAATAAATTCTAAGTCGAAATTCGCGCAGGTGGACGGCATAGTGTATCTGGTGGATGCGGCTGACAAGCAGAGGTTTGCCGAGTCGAAGAAGGAGCTTGATGCGCTTCTCTCAGATGATTCCCTGACCCATGTTCCCTTTCTGGTGCTGGGCAATAAAATTGACATTCCGTACGCAGCTTCTGAAGACGAGCTTCGATCGCACTTGGGACTTACCAACTATACAACGGGCAAGGGGAAGGTCAACCTAGGAGATACTAACATGAGACCGATAGAGGTTTTCATGTGTAGTATTGTTCGAAAAATGGGTTACGGAGACGGTATCAAGTGGATGTCTCAGTACATAAAGTAAAGCTTTGTTGGCTCCTGTTTGCAAAATGATGGAGAGATGTCCAGGTTTCAATATTCTATGTCGATTAGGTCTTCGCATCGGAGAGATCCTATTTGCTGCATGAGACAGTGAATTCATGTTTGGGCTGTTATTACGAATTGAACTCCACCAATTTTCTACGGAGACTGGTAGGATCTACTTCGAAGTCTCCTTCTACTGGTGCATTCAGGCCAAGAAGTTGAGCGCTAGTTGCGGCACGTTTAAGTCTGCCAGCCCGGCCTCTTTGTTGCCAACTAGTTCAAGGGCGTTGCTTTTTACACGACATGCATTCACATATTGGTATATTCAGTTATATTCTGGCTCTTACCGACTTCAATTCTATCCCTTTTGGATATTGCCGTGTCTATGATGCCCAATAGATTTGCTACTTTGTAAATAACCGGCAGGCAAGCTTTTTCTTTTGATTGTACTGTGTCTTATGCTCCGTTGCCGCAGTGTACATGTTCTCTTATATATATATACCTCATGCATATTGGGCATTCTCTTGCTTTTGGCTGTTTGCCACTTCTTCCAGCTCGACCTAGGAGTCTCAGAGATATGCTTCTAGAGAATGGCTCACAATCTCTGGGTGTTGGGAAAATTGTACAATAGGACGATTCTAGGTGGAGTTGTAGTCCTTCAATTTCAACGCTTGTATGTTGTTGCCGGCTATTGGTTGTTTGAGATTTAGAAGAATCTCCACGCAATAAGCATATGAGATTAGAATATTAACTCAAGGTTGGAGGTAAGAGTTCCAATTTATCATTTCGCGCCGCTATGTCTAGGGTATTAATGTGACAGTCCACTTCCGATCGCGTTTGTAGTACGTTAATGAATGTTAAATCTACCGTCTTGGCCTGTCCACATGAATCTTGAAATGATTGAGTAAATGTGTACAGCTTAGGTGAATTGGAGGATATGCATTTAATGGCCAACTCGATTTGGAGAACTTAAATGGAGCATTTAGTGAATATTCAGGACTATCTGTCTTCTACTTAGGACGACTCTACAACTGTAATATACTAATATCCTGTCTCGCTCTTATTCGATATTCACTGCTCACTAACTTGTGGAATATTCAGTGCATTCGATAGATGGACATCTTCAGGTGCGGACGCCGATGTATCAGATATTTGGGATGGGGACTCTAAAATAGGATGGGGGATTACTGCATGTGGCATCCTCATTGCAGATCGGAACGTTTCAGTTTTTCCAAGGATATGAATGCTGGTGTAGTAGTAGGCTGATTTTCATATCTTTTATAAGTGTTCTCCTTTTGATTATTTTCTTGCCTTGTGCTGTTCACTCTTATTCGCCGCGTTATACATGACCTCGCATCCAACTCTCTCTGATTGGTCTTTTTAGTCATGGTGCGTCTGGAGATGTTACTCGATTCACTCGAAGTAAACCTCTTACAAATATAGCTAAGTTCCATTTTACCATTCGGGGCTATCAATCGGATGGCCACTTGTGTCCTTTTGTGCCCAGCTGAAGTGTGATTCAAAGTCTGCACGTCTCCGCGATTTGTCAGTCCGCTGTCCTGAATACTGAACCGTGCAACTACGTACGTGCGGTCGAAGATCTACATCCTTAACATAGATCAAACCTCTTTTAAACATGGTCATCTTGCGAGAATACTAGTGCACGAAATCTCAAGATTCCTGTGTCTCTGAAGTTTGCTACAAATGTGACCAGCTTTTCACTCCTGCCCAGGAGCAGTACCGCCGTCTTCTCTGTGTGCTGTATTCAATTGCTTTGACACTTTCAAAGCACTTTCAAATGAAAACGCCTGTAGGTTTGTTTTTGGAAGGATGGTAATAATTGAAGAGTTTACAGCAGTAGCAGTCAGTCACCACCAGCATGCAGAGTTGAAATAATGGTGAACAGTCAGTGAAGCTACATTGTACACAATGCCGATCGAGACTTTCAAAGCAACGTACGCATTCAGTGTATTTTTCCACATGAACCTTTAACTTTTATTTGGGAAACTTGTACTCTGGTCCAGACAAGAGGAACAATTACCAGGTTGCAGATTGCCATGAGGAGACTACACTCCACTGTACCTGCAGAACCTAAGCCCTGTAGAAGTTCTTGATTCCATGAAGATTGTTCGACATGCTGGAAGTGCCAACAACAGCGTCAACAGGCTAGATTTTAGAAGATTTCAAGGAAGGAGTTGCCACTGGTTATGAGGAAGCCCCTATCTCCGTGAAAGACCAGAATATGATGTCTGTATTGGTGCATATTGACTGGGTAGAAGGGAGGGGAATGACAAAGGACAAATCATATGAGAAGGAATAGTGGAGAAAGGAAGCAGGTGACGATATTACCCACCTATCCTTGTGAAAAGTCAAGAAGTAAGTTAAGTATATATATACATATAGTAGAGTGGAAGAGACAGAAAGTCGAGCACTTGCGAACCCACACTGCGTGTACAATCCGCGATGCAAGTTGACCGACATGAAAGATGCTGGGACCAGACTAGACAAGCCACTCTACAAGGACCATGGACCATGCTAGAAGGTGCGAAGGTTGTCGCAGTTATACCACGCTGCAGTGCGTAATTCAAGCACCACGCATGCCTGTAGACTTAAGACTCAAGACTCAAGGAAGAATGAATGTTCCAGTAGCAACATGTGGAAAGGAGCACTCTGTCTAAGAAAGTAAGTATCCATAGAACTGGTTCCTACTTCACGTATTAAGCTGACACATCCACATATCTTCTAATCGTGCATGCTGGTTAAGAGGGTGAACAATTTAGCTACTCACGC
Source organism: Lunularia cruciata (assembly GCA_948567375.1). Lineage (NCBI taxonomy): Eukaryota > Viridiplantae > Streptophyta > Marchantiopsida > Lunulariales > Lunulariaceae > Lunularia > Lunularia cruciata. The sequence continues at coordinate 45,870,744 of OX419757.1, forward strand.
ATCCGTATCTCTTTCCTTGATCATGCAAGCAGCTAAATGGCGATGGATGACACCATTGTGTAAAGATTCGTAGTCTTAACTCCTCGATCTGACCATCTTTTACATAGGATGCTTTACGTATGGAGATGACTTTTGTTGCTTCTTTTCTTGATTATAACGTAGCGGTCAAACGACAAGAAGTTGTAGCCTTTTGCTCCGAGCCTCGAGACGGATAAAGCGGTCTCTAGACCAAAGGAGTGAAGGGAACTGCAAGATCATAAATGGCCCCTCCACACTTTTATCCTAACAGCCTGTTTAAGCACTTAAAATTAGGCTGGCTTTCCATGGGCGATTATCGTCCTCCTTTCAAGCACACTGACTAGTTTCCTCTTGCATCTCAGAACGTCCCTGCCTGAGTGATGATTCGAGAACTATGCTTCAGACGAGACCGGCTAGATTGAGGGACAAATAATGAACATGATCCCTGGTAAAGTGATTGCTCGCATCGTATATGTGTGTGTTGTGCATGAACTCCAGAAAGGGGTGGTTATGAAGCCATGCAGCCAGCGTATTTATTCCAATTTCCAAGCAGTGACCCACAGTGCCTTTAAGGCTTGTTTGATCCGACCCTCATGCAGCTTGATCATATGATCATGTGCTTGGAGGGAAATGCTCGCACGATGTCCAATCGCCTAGTGGAGACAAGTCTACTCTTGCACTGTAGAGGAACTGCACGGAGAAAGCGTCCTCTTGGAGTGTCCTGGGAAGTTTAAGCATGGGAAAGACCATGATGTCCATTCTTCAACTGCAGGAAAACTCCACCTCCGCTCGCTGCAACGTACCAGGATCTTTGGGATCCTGAGAGAAGAAGATATCAAGGCTGTGTCTGTCTTTCAGTCGGTGTTGTGGAGTCATTTCTGCCATCATCTCAGAAGCGGCACAGCAAACTCAATTCAAGCGATCAATTGACATGTGACTAAATTCAGTATACGAGGAATCCATTGCGAAATCAAGCACTGACTTTTTATTATTTTTTATCAACTATTGGAACTTACACAAAGTCCAATCTATCATCAAATCAACATACTGTCCTTCAAATTGCTATTACACTACATTTCTTGCATCTTCGAGAATCAATGCTTCTCTGCACGACTTTTCTACTCGTTGGGAGAAAGAATTTCTAGGAAAGACAGATTCAGAGAAAATTTCAAAATGGAAATTTCCAAGGATATTGTCGCCAACCCAACGAACAGATTGGTCAAAACTGTGCCATCACCAGTCGTAAAGGTAAGTGCTTATCAAGAAAGAAAAACAAAATGTTTCTTGTGACCAGACCAACAAACACTCTTAAAGCACGATGCCTCAACAGAATCAAGCACTAACTCTGACCTCTAAAAATGCCATGCAGCGATTGGGTTGGCTGGTCAATCAGTAGTCAGATTCCCTTGCTCAACAGGCTCCCTTGTCCCAGGGAGAAGTTGTGATTTGGGAACTTCCCAAGAGAAGATCATAGTTCTATTCCATCTGCTCTAGATATGAATATCTGGGAGAAATTGATCGTTTCCTTGAGTTAGTTTTGGTGTCATTACAAGTCATCGCGTTGAGGACAGACAATTAAGTATAGTTTGGCGTACATTCTATACTATTGCATCACACCACTAAGTTGCTACTACAATTTACTGATCAAGGTAAACATTAGGATTAATTCTTACTCATCTTTATCTCATGAAATCTCTTAGAGCAAGAGCAGATGAAGGTTGGAAAGATATAAACGACATAAGTGAAGTTCATGAATTCTTTGGTTCCCTCGTGTGTCAAGGAGAAGGACTTGTGGGGGTTTCTCTCGTTGTAAAAGCACTGCATGTAGATGGAGGAGAAGAGGTGCGGGGGCAAATGGTTTTGACGAGTAAAATACTGTTTCCCCCAGCCACGCACAGGATACTGCTTTCCTACGAACGCCCGGACAGAAGATGGTGCAGAAAGACTGATTTCACTGATTGATTGGTTGAGCAAAAGGTCGAAGGGGGCTCACCGGGTAAGTCGGTAATGTTCTTCTGACTGATTTTTTTATCTAGCTGCGCTCTCGATCTGTGGAACCTTCTATTGCATAATCAACGCAGGATAAGAGCATCAAACAGTCGACGGGCGCCAGCTCAGGAAGAAGACTGCTGTCGCCTGTCTTGGGGCCCGAGTAAGACTTTTCTAGAGTTCGGACTTCGCTGAAACCTCGTGGAAGTCGGGGTGTCAAGTTCGGGGGCTTAACTAGGTCTTTAACTTGAACTTGAACTGATAGGCAGAAAGCGACCGCGTAGAGAAACCGAAGGATGAGAAGACCCCATCGAGCCGTACAAGGGAGAGACAAAACAGTTAAAAGCCCCATTTAGAGTCTATTGGGGCTGACTTGACTTGAACTTTAACTGACTAAGTCTTTAACTAGAACTTTGACTGAATGATTGCACGATGGAGAAGGAGGTCGGGAAGCGGGGGAGACTTGGCTGTACTCTGGGGGTAGGAAGGGGTTAGAGGAGACTGGTTGGACAGTTGGCTGCTTTCTGTCTTCTGTACTTTAGCGGAAGCAAGAGTTTAGAGGAGTTTGCTTGGCCGCTGTACTCTAGCGGAAGAAAGTATGAAAGGTGGAGGTGACAAGAACAACGTGGCGACGATGGCTCGCACGAAGGCGGCCTGCTGCCATTCACGACAAACAATTTTGTACGATTGCTTGTTCCAAGAAACACAGAAAGACTTGAGGAAACGGAGTTTGTGGAGACTGCCCACGCGTGCATGATTGGACGATTGAGCGACGGTTGAATGATTGGACGATTGAGCCAATCGGAAGAAGAAATTGATCTATCCCTTGTATTGAAGAATTGGAGGAGCAGTCGTAGTACATTGTAGTGATTTTATAATGATTTTAAATGCGCTTTTATTTGCAGATCTGCTGGTGCGCGGTTCTACTGTTGCTACTACCACGTTTTTGAAGCTCGCTGGTGGTCACTTATATTCGGCGTGCCCTTCAGTCAGAGTTGAGTTGAGTTCTTCTCCTTCGCCATCACCATCTCCAGGCGTGTGCTGCTGCAGATCGGGGCTGCAGGCAGGCGCCAAGGAGAGGCGAGGAGAAATTGAGAACGAACAACGAAGGATCTAGACGAGGATGGAAGGACAGAGAATAGGCTAGTAGTTAAACAGCTACTTGTCAATTCCTTCTGGGACCGACTATTACTGGTTGAGATTGCTTGAGTAGAGAGAGGGAGGGGGCTTCGCAATGTTGCGGTTGAAGGTCACTGCGCAGAATTACGATTGGGGGCGCCTCGGGGAGGAGAGTGAGGTCGGGAAATTGTACGCTATTTCGTCAGGGAAGAAGGTGGAACAGGATGTTCTTTACGCGGAATTGTGGATGGGAACGCATCCTTCGGGACCATCGCTTATTTGCGACGTTGATGGCGAGCCCGAGCTGTTGAAGGAGTGGCTTCTGAAACATCCGGAAGCTTTGGGGGAAAAGGTTCTAGAACGTTGGCAAGGCGAGCTGCCATTTCTTTTTAAGGTACACTAATATTAGGCCAGGCTACAGTTGTGAGAAAAAGAACTGGTTTGTCAGTCAGCCACCTCAGCAGATTCTATGACTCGAAGTGGGGACTGGTACGAGCTGAGACGGGTTGAAGCCTGGACTAGGTTAAGATGCCTACTTCTTGTGTAGTTTGAAGTAGTGTTTCCTACTGAATGGTTGAACATGGAGTCGCAAATTTCTTTGATTGCTTCTTGAAGCCTCGCGGATATCATCAAGTTGTTCTGTCCGGTTTTGATTGACAATTTTGGATAAGTCAGTGAATTGGTTTAGCAGAGCCATTTTTCTTTTTTGGTTGGCCATAGTGGACTTCTCAATCTTCGTTAGGCAAGGTGGATAATGTGTGTTCCATGAATGTCCAAAGGCTCCTGAGACAGGGGAACGTTGTTTCTTATCCAAGAAATGAGAGTAGGCCATGGGATTGGATTGTTGGAGCAGGTTCTTTCCATTGCGAAGGCATTATCAATACAGGCGCACCCGGACAAAAAGCTTGCGGAGCAATTGCATGCGAACCAAGGAAATATCTACAAGGATCCCAATCACAAGCCCGAGATGGCTTTAGCTCTGTCGAATTTCGAGGCTCTTTGTGGTTTCGTGACTTCAGAGGTTTGTTCCTTCACTGGATTTTAACCACATACGAATAATCTCTGCCTGACATGATCGATGGCCGTTTCTAACTTTTCTACTGTTGCTTTTAACTGTCTTTGTCAAGTCAGAGGACTAAATAAAATTTGATACTTCCCTCCTTTCCATTTGGCTTCTCCCAGGAATTAAAGGAAATCGTGGGTACTGTACCTGAACTTAAGAGGGTGCTGATGAAGGATGACACGGAAAATTCGTTGGATGGACAGCATCTTCGTCAAGCTTTCAGAACAATCATGACACTCGAAGAAGAAGTGGTCAAGAAAAGCTCGCAGGATTTGATATTGCGATTGAAGAAGGAAAGACAGGTACCTTATCCATAGCTATTCAGGAGAAATTCCGGAGTACGGTTGCAAGTGGTCTGATGGGCATTGGATCACTGAGAACCATGTCTACAAGAAACAACTTCAATCTTGCGTCTGAAGATTTTCTTGCCAATCGTGAAGTATATGCGTTGTTCATTGACAATATGAGGTGCGTGCAGGTCAGGAAACTTTCATCGAAAGAGGAGTTGGCCCTACGTCTCGGAGCACAATATCCAGATGATGTAGGTGTCCTGGCATCGTTCTTTCTGAACTACATACACCTTTCTCCACGAGAGGCGGTATACCTGGCTGCTAATATCCCACATGCATACATATCGGGGGAGTGTATTGAATGCATGGCTACATCTGACAACGTCGTGCGTGCGGGACTGACACCTAAGTTCCGGGACACTGAAACTCTTTGTTCGATGCTGACATATGAACAGGCAAGTTGGATATTGATGAAAGTTATTGTGAAAATGTCTATGAATGTTGTTATAACACAACTGGAAAGCTGTCCTATAATAGCCCGAAAGGGTATTGTGAATTTCCATTCTAGGTTGCACGAGTGCGTGCTTCCTTAAGAGGTCTGGAGGACGAATGGACTCTTGTGTTCTGTAGACGGTATTTGCCAAGTTACAGACAGTTCCGAAACGGATTTTGCTGAGTTGGTTGTATTGCACGTCAATAACTTTTGTTAAAATGTGCAGGGTCTACCTGTTGTATTGAATGGGTCTCCGGTTTCTCCACACACGAAAAGATATTCACCACCATTCGAAGAGTTTGAAGTGGATATCATCGATATCCCAGCCGGAGATTCGCTGGACTTCGCGGCAATTCCAGGACCTTCCATATTCTTAGTATTTGATGGCATAGCTAAGGTCACATTTGATAACCGAGTTGCATCTCCCGTGCAAAGAGGAGATATCTTTTTCCTTCCAGCCGGAAAAGAGCTGAAGTTTTTAAACAAAACCGAGCCAGATGTGAAGGCTGTAAATGGGTTCCCATCCTCATTGGGTCATTGGGCAGGCGTTCCGTTCTCAGAAACAAGATCACTGAGAGTCTTTAGAGCAGGGGTTAATAGCAAAATATTCAATTCTTGATCGTGCTAGTCACATGATTCTTTCGGCAATCCTAGCTGTCGACAACTTGCATATCGATTCATTCATATAGCTGTAATTCTACTCTATTCATTCATATAGCTGTAATTCTAGGTTGTAAGGACGTCACATTAGTATACACTCGGATGTCAATGCTATTGGTGCAAGGGTTTCCTTCTTCGACTGGAGATAGTACCGTGGAATTCCCTCATCTACCTGTGGAGTATTCACTGCGTGTAACATTGTAGTAATTAAACTAGCAAAGTGAGTGTTAAAAGAACATTGAAGATTGCACTCATTCACGCCATTGTACAATTGTCTCACTTCTGACCTGAGTCCTAAACGTATAGAGGGCACGTTGATGGCTTTCCTGCACAGTTAACGAACTATTTCACCCTTCTGCGGTGCGAACTGGAAGTCTTCATCTGCTTGGCTCCAGTCGTGATAGCGTGATCAAAGACTGCGGGACGCTCAGTAGCAGAGACCCCAAAGTGTTAGAAACAGTTGCCATAAATGCACTGACATGATCGACGTAGTGCGTTCCTGAAGTTGAAGGCACAGTTCGATGAAACTAGATCCTGTAAAGAGCATGAAATTGTCTACTCAAAGGGTTCGATCTGAAATATGTCCGAAGACGGACTTTCGTACAAAGTCTGTCTTCGGACAAATTCAAATACCTAAGCAAACACCTCTAGATTTTCCAAGCATAACGGTTTTGATCTACTAAACTCTGGTAGGCATTCTCCAACAGCATTCGCCTGGTAAAAGTCGTGTCAGATAAAACGACATTTTGTTTATGACCATCAAACACATTTTGAGCTAACACCAGTACTGCGTGTAAATTATGGATAGAAAATCGGAGATAAATCAAACAAGAACATCGCTAAGCCGAGTTCTCCGTATCAAGAATAAGGCTCCCATTTAAGGGACTAGCTCGGAATCGAAAGAATAACACATTCGACAGCAATCACAGTATAGTTGGCGACGAATGTCATGATCTCCAAAACTTAATGGACCAGACGATGGCGGGGGCCAGTAATGGCGGACTCTCAGGTATAATATGGCTATGTACAAGGAATATCCTGGGCTGCAAATCATAAAAGAAAACCTGCGGATTTGCGATCATGGCGGTCAACGGACCTAGTGGGCCAGCTTGAGTATATCTCCCTCCCTCCTAGGTTCGTTCCTCTAACTGTTGCGTTGGCCATTCTGGTGCAGGATTCTTCGATCGACGTATAAGTAATTAAACCTGAACCTTAAGGTGAAGCTAATCTAACGTCCCTTTTGAATTTTCCAGTGGGTCATCTTGCAGTAGAACTTCAGCGCCAACTGATGTATGCTTTGGATCCGGAATTCCGAAGACCCAGTCAAGAACATTCAAGTATTTCGATCTAAACACCTCCCGTTCCTCTGCATGACAGTGCATTATAATGGAAGTAGCCAAACTGAAAAGTACAACGTCTGTCCTCTTTGGGGGGTTCAAGTTGCAGTGTTTTAAAAGACCAGAATCTGAGACCGTGATGGCAAAGCTTTCGATTGCTCGCGAGAGACAGTACAATGCCAGTTCCATGCGCCGAGATTTTTTCTCAATCAGGACTGCCAATCCTGTTGGGAACTGAACACATCCAATAAAGAACGGAAATAAGTCATTTCCTGCAGCCATCATGACGTTACTACGAGTTCACCGATCATCACAACTTTCTGCCTGTAACACTCCGTAGTTAGATATAGTGACCGACCCGGAAGTCCTAAGACATTTCTTAGCTGAAATGAATATAAATTGGTGCCTACCGTGCTACCAGCAACAAGATAGTGAGTGCTTACAGTGGAAGCAGCAACTAATGAGTTAGTGCTTACAGTGCCAGCAGCGACAAGAGCCGGATTGCATACTTGTGTTAGGCGAAAAATCGCACATGTCCACAACCTGCCATAAATTCAAATTGAGCAGGGTACGCATGTTAGAAGGAAAGTAAAATGATTACGCAAGAAGGTTGCACTCTTTTCCTGACTCGTCAGATGACAAAACAGAAGTAAGAAAACTGATAAGGATCTAGGTACAGGTTGCACTCTTCATACATCGAGACATCTATGGTGGCACCAATGTTGTAAACCGTCGAGATATGACTTACCATGCTGATGCACAGTACGTGGCAAGGAAAAGGCTGGATCGTCCGGTGCCTAAGAGGGTTTTCGACAAAATGGTAAGAGGCCTGCAGTTGCATATCAAGTAACCGGATGAGAAACAGGATTACGAGCATTCAGATCCATCGCAATATGACATTTTGAGGGATAATAAAACAAATTTGTTTTGACACGCAAATTCAGTCTTCCTGAGTATTGAACAGAATGAATACTGTCGGTGATAGCATAGCAAATTACAAATTACCTTCTTCTATTAGACATGCAGTAACTAAGAGAGCCCATGAGCTCCAATAACATCATATCAGGTAGATGGTATCCTCAAGTATATTATTATAATGGAATAAAGAACCCGTTGTAAACACCCCAGTTCCAAACCCACGTTCGACCAGCCTGACTCTGACCCTGACCCATGGTGGTAGCCTAGTAAAGATCGTCATAACTATCATTTACATAGAGAGGTAAGCGTGCGTAAATTTGCATCCAAGGATTAACATGATGTTTGTGATGCATCGGTACCTCATTGCCAGTGTGAGCAAGTGTAACCTTGAGATAGAAGCATGACGTGAGGACAAGATGAAGATATTATGATGTCAACATGAAGATGTTAGTATATAGGACAAAGAACTGCCTGAGTCTCCAATACTATGAGACACCCCGGAGCGAGTGTATGAGGACTGGGATTAAGCCCAGCATGCTCTATGTCAGCATAAGTCCGTCGGCACTACGAAATACAATTAGAAGAAAAAGCAGTCTTTTCATAGTAAGTCTGGACGATAACACCCACCACTTCGTCAGTGCACTGCGGGGTGGGTGCCACGATAGCTGGATGCAATGCCAGTATCTCCCGTCTCGAGTTTCTGTTCTTTTGCTTATGAGTGCCAAGGCATCCTCAACATATGTCTTTCTCCAATACAGTGCAAAATAAGGCTTCAAAACGTCAGACCCTATGTTCAACGCCTCCTTACCAGCACCTTTCAGATTACAGAACTTATTTAAGGACACATTCATCCTACTGGCAGAAATCTATGATGTAACAATGCAACCACCTTGCTTTCAGAAGACAACACGTGGCTTCCAGGATGTGGCAGCCAAATCAAATGTCTTGTCGATTTCATGAGAGGCTGAGTAGAGAAATAATAAGTTACTCTTTATTCGCATCCGCGGTTGCAAACAAGACCCATAAAGTGCTGCATCAATGATACCATCTTTGCTGATTTGCTGATACCCGATGATGACTATTATTACCGCCGGGGATGGCGAATTGCTATGTGGTAAAGAGATGTATCAAGTCTGTTAGCGTTTCAAATATCTCAATCGCCAAAGTGATTTCAAAGCAGGTCAGTTAACGACCAGGACATTTCGCGAAGTGCGTTAGTTTCTTTCCGCCTGGTCTTTTACACCTCCCTGAGTCAAATGCATCGAGAGATGACAGTAAAAGGGCCCTGCCAATCAGTAGATGCGCCTGCCGCGCCCAGGCGCATCTACTGATTGGCAGGGCCATAGATCGTGGGTTAAGGAAGGAAGTAAAACGACAAATGAGCTATTACAGCTAGCAGTAGTTAGATGTTGGACAGGTTTCTGGTCGCGTTCGAGGTTGACCATACTTACATTGCTGAATATAAGCAAAAATTCCATGCTGTTGACACGGGGCCTTCAGTTCATACTGATACGCCTCAAAGACGACATACGAGTTTGAGGGTGATCTTGAGTTGGGTCGGCACATATTTTGGCAATGTGGTGACTTACAAGGTCAGAGCAAAGAAGAATAAAGACTAGCAAATGACCACGAGAGTGGTCCAGAGAAAGTAGAAACTAGTGAAATTAAGCCTGACGGCGTATCTGGGATGTAGACGTGTCTCAAGACCTAACAATTTCAAGTCTTTCTTGTAGAGCCAACAGAAATCTATTTACTCGCAAGACTCAGTACAAGTACCAACAACAAGAGTTAAGACCCATATTGGATCTAAAGTATAATTTGATTTACATTAAGGACAGCGGGTTACCAGAATACCAGGCCTGATCACATGTCTGAAGCAAGAGAGAAGGGGAGGTGCGTGAATGCAGTGACGTAGAGGTGCGAATGCAAGATGAATGTGACACATGCAGAGAAGAGTTGTTGGAAGAGGATGTTTGAACGAGGACGGGCTCTTCTGGCAAAAGAGAAGTAGTTTAAAAGGAGTGGCTCGAATCCTTACATGAAGAAAAGAAAGAAACTGACACTTATCTCTATGACCAGCATTTATACGAATTTCTGTTTGTGAGATTGAGCAATCAGGTTCACGAAGAATCCTTAATTTGGAAGAATATATCTGTAGTATGAGTTCAAGTGTAGAACAGAGGATGTACAAGGAATTCGTTGGCTTTCAAAACGTGTATCAGACACATTGAGTAATGGAACATCAGTGTGTATATCAGACACATTTATGCTCTCGTTGACGTCACATAATTTGCAGGACATGTGGACATTTAGTCTGCTAATTCCTTTCAAGTTGGACATGGTCTTGCCGAACTGGCAAGCCGATCGGAGGGAAGGTAGCGTGACTGCAAATATCCCTGAAAACCTAGTGTGAGTGCAGACTATAAATAAGAACTGCTACAGGAAGTGGAGAAAAATTATCAAGAAAAGTGCATTGCATTGTTTTATGACTCAAGACAAACGCTATATTTCAGTGCGGGGATGACGTTCAAAGTCAAGGAACGACCCTATTCTACACACCTGGCATACGCATCATGTTTGTGACCAATGAACATGATGGTTTACATTCAAAAGACTACAGACTCAACCAAAAGAGCAGTAAAAGCGCCATGTATATAGTCAGTAAGTCATAGACAGAATTACTGGCCTCAGCAGAAGTTTCTAACTAACGGAAAGTAAGGGAAGGACTAGTGCTACCAGCTCAGCTATTTAGTGACTCCAAGAAATGGTTGGTCAAAGCTTACCTCGCAAAAAGTCCTTGTCGATGGACGAGGATAGCGGGCACAAAGTAAACTGGAAGATAGACGGGAAGAGACCGCAGATAAGAAGCCACCAGAAATGAGAAAAAATGTGGAACGCATTCTTGATCTCCATGAATTATCTGTTTTTGACAGCACTGCATGAATTCAGACAAGAACGATATCGTCGAACAAAGAGAGTTCGAGAACGGTACTATAAAGCTTGAAACAGACATTACGGAACTGAAGATTGTGGTACCAGACACTGGATCATAGAACCACTTTGAAAGCAGGGTTCCAACTGTTCGATTGACATGCATATTTCCCCAAGGAGGAAACTTACACGACAAGGTATTTTTATGTCGGGAGAAAGCTGAGCCTTGACGCCACTGTCCTGATAGAACTTTTGAACAACTTTAAGTTGTTCGGAGAATCTGTCCTTCTGGGCTAAAGCTCTTATACCATGAACGATGGACGTATCCTTGCCACCGTGTTTGTTGAGAAATGAAATATATGTTGAAGGAAGACTATTTGGCTTCAAAATCCAGGCAGACCTGTAAAAATCAGGGGTAGTTAGAAACGCGCTACACGCCATCCTCGAACAAGAACAGCATGTTAGGGCGACTATCAATTCATTGGGAACTCGAACAATTGTTTTGTCATCCGCTTCTGCTTCAACCGAGATCTCTTTACAGAATCAAAAAGAGCTTATGGAGAGGATGAAAACCAGAAGAGCAAAAACAATTCAACGTACAAGATTTGACTTGATGATAAACACATCAAAAAGGTGTCACCATGCTTCCAACTTAAAGGACGGCATAGCCATCCAATCCTCTTGCTTTTCATTCCGCAACGAGCCGCAAGAACTGTTGCACGCATCAGCACATAGATTGCCATGCTTGTGTGTCTCATTTGATGCCCCGTAAGCAGTAAAGCTGGTCCAGCAACCGCCCCAGCAACCAATGTCCGCCACTTAGCCGTCCTGTGACGAAAAGAAAAGATGTTACTGATCGTTTGACTCCCATTTATCATCTAAGGAGCGGATTCTGTACCCGACCGAGTTACTAAGCTGCATTAGAAATTCGGTCCTGCATTTCCTCCACTTCTTTTTGATGACGGGCTGACATCATGAAAAGAATGTGCTTATCATCCTTTCAGTAAACCCTGATGTTAAGGGAACTTTGAAATTTGGGGAACAGGCATTTGACTCGACATAATCCCACATATTTCAAAACTATGGCATCGCAATGTTTCCCATTCAGCTTGAAAACGAGAGAAAAATCATAGAATTATTATAAACCCAAAAGTGACCTGACACAAAGTAGTGAGAACCAACCGTTTGAATCCTCCAATTGCTGCAATCGTCTCATCGACAGAGCAGAAACCACCGGCAAATGTTCCCAAGAAAAGTCCATAGCGAACCGTTTCTTTCAAGGCCAGCACTACTGCGTCGGCATTTGACTTTTCTAAGACACTGCGGAAAGATACACAAATGAATAATAGACATGGAGTAACTCAGTGATCCACCAAAGCATAGTCCGCTGCATGACATTATCACTTCATCCATAAAGTTTGAAGCATGCCGCTTATTTAACAAATAACCATGTGTCTCTTCCTCAATTTTCTCGTTACGACCAATTTTGCCAGAGTCCTCCTCATATTTGAGCAGCCATAAGCAGCTCTCCTTACTTGGTCCGAAGGATTGCAATTTATAGACAAAATGGACAACTTGGAAATGCAAATTATTAACTTTTGAAAGCGGTAATAATCTAGATCTCAATCTAGAAGCTCTAAACTCCTTTCCAAGTTTCCAGTTGAGCATCCCGAAACCATATCGTAGAATTTGTCTACATTCTGCTCCCAAGAAAAATCTTACCTTTGCCTCGACTTCTTTCTCCTTAAGCGGGAAAGGATAGCAAAGAGACCGAGACCCCCGCGCAAGCCTGCTCCAATTATGAATCCCTTCGTAAAAGCTGCAAAACATCGTTCCAGTGCTCTCCAATTTTCGTCCTTGATGTTATCTTCCTCCGAGCAGGAACTTAAACCTTGATTATCAGTCTTTTTAATTCTCCTGTAACCTTCAGCTTCCGCACTTGCCCCGCTGCTGAGATCCCATTTCCGCCAATTCATGCTGTGGTTAAACCCCCTGTTTACACCATCTTGCTCAACCGACGATTCTCGTTCACACTTTCTGTCGTCAAGGCAGACAGTTAAATTGTTTTCACCAAGATCTTGGTCCGAACCAGGCTTCTTTCCTCCAGGAAAATCACCATCCAAAGCTCCACGGGAAGAAGCCATGAAGCCTCTCACTCCCCGAAGCTCCCAATTACACCTCCCGCATCACAGTCCTCCTCAACAACCCGTAACAGGAGGAAGAAAACAAAAATACTAAACAAAAAACGAAATCAAACAGCATTACATCACGCTGTTGGCCCTCACTAACAACAACCGCCCTCGGCACCAACTTGCGTCCACTCTCCATCAACACCGGAATGCCAGGATGTGCATTCCTTCATTCCCCGCGATCCCGAGAGCAATTCATAAAATCCTTTTTAGACCACTACTGTCATTGCCGAAGAACTGCTACTGCTACTAACTACTACATTCTGCTACAAACACAGAAAAATCCAATTTCTGCAACAGCAACAGCATGCGAACAGCTGAAAGCGCTACAATTCGACGGAAAGCCTCACAATTTTAGATGGCGCGGACTGTAGCCTAAGTCCAGGTGTGGAGATCTACGACTCCATCCGCTCGGATTCCACCACATGTGTTGCTTCCGCTGCTCTCTTTCTTGCCTCCGTTCCTCCGCCGGCGGAGTAACGTAGGCTCCACAGCGCCTGCTTTCTCCCGTCGCTTTTCGGTCCACGTATTCAGAACAGGTCACAGGTGCGAGCGACGCGTGCGCTGCACTTGTTTCCAATCGTCCATGCATCGACGGACGGAGAGAGAGCCGTATTCTGACTCTCCGTGCTGCCTGGATCATTCCATCATCATTTGTCGCGGGCTCCGGTTCGGAGGACCATGTACGCGTAAAACGCCGCGTTCCGTTCGTCCAGCGGCACCTTCCATGTCCTTATCCGCAACCGAAAGAAGGCTAAGCCAACTTTCTCGTGGCCAACCTTTCCGTCCGGAACTCAGACTGTTAAAAGTAATGGTTGTCTTGGTTCCAGTTAAACAGCTTCTGTTAACTTATAGCTGGTGTCGGGATCTTGCGGAAGAAGAACTTCCCGAGAAGATCCAACGGAGAGCGACGGAGCGGAAGGAATGTGGATATAACAGCAACGGTCTTTATATTGTGACATCTGGTTACAGATGTGGGCGCTCGGCCGCGTTTTACCACTATGTCTTCTTCAATGGGCCTGATGGGGTCTTCGTATCCTTCTTGTTATCGTACGCGGACACGTCTTGATCTTTACAAATGTAATTTCACTTGAAAACCATCAAATGTATTTCATACAACGAAGGTGCAAACTCACCAGGATTCAGTCACCCTTATATTTATGACGGCATTGTCTGCTTTGGAAACTGAAATTTGACCTAAAGTGCTTGAATGAGTATAGGAATTCCTCTTGGAAACAACTAGAAACTGACCACCCATTAATATATATTAAAATACAAAAACTAAAAATTAAAACTCCAATCATGAATAGGATGTATAATAAGATGTCCAGATATGCATTCACACCTACTCATTCTCCTAAATTTTAAGTGATGTAACTCTTCTTAGAACCAATATGTTTCAATTCTGCAAATCTATTTGGTGTAGTTTGTGCAACATTTGCCACTTAGAATCTCCTAATTATTATACTTTTGAAATTTTTATATGTTAAGATTAGAGCAACAAACTCCCATTGAGCTTGCTCATAATTGCAACCATAAGTTTTTCACTTCATCTAATTGGCTCAAAGCCAAGAGAATCTATCTCCATTCATTTTGAAGATTTATAATTTCAACATAACATTTATAATCAAACAAGAAATTCTCTACTATATCCAATAAATTATTGCCTTCAAATACCTTTGGCATTAATAATCAGATTTGCTCTTCTCCTTCTCAAAATGTTGCTCTCTCTATGTATTCTTGTTGTTGATATGCTAGCTTCTCTAACAATTGAGTAAAGTGTTCAATTTGTTGTTGTATAACAATGATAACTTTGTGCATTGTCACCATTACTACTACTTGACCAAATATTTATTTGTAATTTATCTAAGTTGACATGTAGGTGCAACTCATCCACTGCTCTCTGTAAGTTATAATCAAAGGGATCAATGATTCATTTGACAAGGTTATCATGTTCAAAAAACTATGCCAAAAGTGTGAAATGATTCTTTGGTGGAATTCCTAATGGTTTGGAGTCAATGGATTTATTGGTCCATAGATTCCATCCATCCCATTCTCTAATACTAATGTAAAAACCAAGGAGAGAAATAAGAGAATGGAAGATCAGAGTGTAAGATCACATTGAAAACCTCAAATAAAGAAAACTCTAAATGCGTAGCATGAGCTTTGGCCATTTAGGTACAAGGTTCTCAAGAAGCTTCCAAGGAAGATTCCTTCACAAAATCTCTTTCTTGGAGAGCAAGCTAAGTTTTTTACTTGTTGCACAAGCTAAGCTAGCCACCAACTTGGCGGACAAGTTACTCAATCCCTAGAAGGTTCTCTGAAGCTTCTCACCAAAAGGTTCCTAGACACTTCTAATGCATTCTAGCAAGAAACTTCTTAGATACTTCTAAAATATTCTTATCATTCTTAGGGTATGCTAGTTCTACCTCCTTTTGCCTATACATAGTTGATTTTACTAACTAGTTAGCTTCTACTAACTCTTCAACTAACTCCATATTCTTACATTATCTTATATTATCTAAATAAATGAGACAAATGAAGGAGCATAATTGATCAAGAAATATCAATGCTTACTATAGTTAATCAAATTGATTATGAGCACCATTAGTTCTACTTAGGTTAAGTGCACTCAATATATACAAATTGAGTGTATGATTTATATCATTGTTGTAAGAATTCTTTTGGAGGATTGTAGTTTAAAACTTTGAATGTAAAATATTTTTAGAAGGATATTAAGATTGTTGTTGTAACATTGAGAGGAAGTTCTATAATGATAGTTGTAACAATATGGAGTTTAGTAATGAAGTTTGTTAAGGCTAACAAAGTAGCAAATAGGACAAATTAATTTAGAATATTCCAAAAGTATCTAGGAAATTCCTTAAGAAGTTTCTTTGCTGGCTTAGCTTGCACCCCAAGTAGGTAGCTTCTAGAAGGAAGCTTCTAGAAGCTTCCAACTAGCTTAGCTTGCATGCCACAAAAACTACTTCTAGAAGGAAGTTTCTTGAGAAACTTCCCAGCTAACTTGGCTTACACTCCAAGAAAGGAGCTTAAGGAAGCTTCTCAAGAGCCTTGTATGTTCCTTATAAATACCAAAGCCAAAGTTCATGCTAGGCATTTAGAGTTTCCATATTCAAGTATCCTAATGTGATCTTCTATTTTCATATTCCTCGGTCTTGGGTCTTTTACAATAGCTAATAAAAAGAAAGTACTAATTTTGAAGAATCACTTTTAAATCTAGTTCTTCTCATAAATAAACAAGAATACATAGAGTCAATGAAATTCATAATTGTACCTTTGTTCATTTTAGTTATTAAATTTAATTTTTGTGTGATAATCACACATAACAACTAAGAATAAAAACAACATCACTAAAATTTCTTAACTTTTTAGTCTTTTGGTTTTTAAAAGAATTATTCTTCCAAGTATGGGTATAAGAATAACATCCATTTTTTGTAAAAATACAAAACCATATTACTTTTAGACTTAGTTTACATTCCAAATTTGAATTATTTCACTATTTATTTTAATAATTATCAGAAATATTCAATTTAGATGGTATTTTATCATATAATTTTTATTTAACATTAGATTTTTTAGGAGAAAAAAATATGAAAAATTCTTTACTAAATCATTTGAGTATAAGATGCAAGAAGTTCATCCATTTTTTATACTAGCTATATCAATAGAATCTACCAAAGTCTCCATCACATAAATCATAAATGATTATTCTTGTGTAAGGAACTGATTTTCAATCATATCTCTACTAAAATAGGAATATTCATATTAAAATAAATGTATAACATAAATAGAGCTTACATCTTATAGGTCATATAGATATATTTTTAACTCAAAAAATACTTAACACAAAACCTTCACTAGACTTATTTTTAAATTATATATCTAATACTAAATAAATATTAAATATTAAATCCCTGCACATTTTATAAAAAATCTCCAAATAGACTTCTTTCTATATTGATAAAATTTAGGTTTGTTTACATCCTTTATATACTCTTCTAATTCTAGAAAAAATTGTTCATATCTTAATTTCCAATGCATAAAATGAGGAATATGAACATAAAATGATATGTTTGCATCAATAGTACCAATAAAATGCATAAATTGAGAGTACTAACATAATAATGAAACTTTTGCATTGATAGTACCACTTCAGGTATATACCATGGAGGTCATACATATCTTCTCTTATATATAATTCAGACTTTGCACAAAATCTATACTAGGTTACATGTTTGTTGAGACCAAAAAGTTGCTTAAACACTCTTTAGAATGATGGTTGTACATGCATTAGCAAGAAAGAACAAGTACAAAGTGGATTGCATACCAAAGGTGTCAAGTCCAAAGGATTAGTAAGAAGAAAGGGTATAAGTATTAAGGCCTTTGCCTACAAAGACTTTAAGGCCAAATGTAACAAAAGGATGTACATCAACTTGAATGCACTGCTACATAGATAAAGAACAATCATTGAAGATTATTTGCATTTAAGGAAGACTATTTGCATTTGTGGAAAACTTTGCAAATGTGAAGAAGGACTATCCACCAAAGAGCTTTCATGTGTGAGGAGTGAGCTCCCACATACTACTCAATCATTGGATGCCAAGGACTAAAAGATTTTGACTATAAATTCAATTGTTCTTGACTCAATTTCATATTCTAAAATCAATCTCATTAACAAGCCAAATAAATGCTTAGAGATTCCAAGCATTTACAATTCTTAGTTGGTATTGAATTAGTTCTAACCTTCACCTTTGCTTTCATCCTCACCACTTGATATGAAGCATGGTATTCACTTTGAAGCAAAAAAGGAGAGTCCACAAAGTCATTCTTTGGGTCCCAATCCTCAGCAAATTGGGTGGTGCATTTAGGGCCAAAGTGATCCAAAGAAGTGTCTTACTTTCTTACTCTAGAAATTGGGAGTTGAGCTATACTTCCATCATCTTAGACATTGGGCATCATGAATGGAAGATA
The DNA here is from genome assembly GCA_948567375.1 of Lunularia cruciata. Lineage (NCBI taxonomy): Eukaryota > Viridiplantae > Streptophyta > Marchantiopsida > Lunulariales > Lunulariaceae > Lunularia > Lunularia cruciata. The sequence continues at coordinate 45,888,743 of OX419757.1, forward strand.
CCTTGGAGGCACTTTAATAGCATGGACCAAGATAACTAGAAGAATGTTCTTGGTCCCAAAAACTTGTAGTAGAGTGTGATGACCATCAACATCCAATACAACCAGCCCAATACAATAACTGAAAAGGCAATCACTACTTCCTTTGATGATCCAAGAATAAATAATGGGTGGAGAGTTGGTAGTTATAAGGACTCGGCCCAAAGAGCTATCATGGAAGTAATTATGAAGTTATTCAAGCACCAGGGGTCAACATACTTGAATGGTAATCAAGCTATTGTCTTAAAATACATGTACAAAGGTCAACTGGTGAACTAGGCCCATATGTTTTATGTGTAAACAAGGAACCTACTCAAAGAATAGAAGTGTAGTGGAATGCACCCTTTACAATATACTTCTATATGGGGTTGAACATCCTCACCAAGGAGGAGCATAAGAAGTTCCACTCACAATGACATCTAAAGGGCTACTTCAATTTGCAACTAGAGAGGAAAGCAATGATCAAGAAATATTGCCTCACCAATGAAGAGTATACCTAAATAGGTGCATTTATCAAGGTGGATGAAATAAGGACCACTATCACAAGAAGAAGAAGTGGTTAGCACTCACATAACTATAGATGATCTCCAAGAGACCAAGGATGAATCTGCATGATTGATGTATTTTCCAAAGAGGAGGCCAAAGATATAGAGGAGGAGGATATGGAGGTGGAGGAGAATTCCCTCACCTTGTAGGAATCCAAAGTGTTAAGGTCTTAAGAAGAAGTTGACAATATGAAGATGTCAAATCTGTCCCACCAAAAGAAGAGTAAAAGGCACAAAAAGAGAATTTGGTCAAAGAAGAGGAGGAGTAAGAAGGTTCCCACCCCAAAGAAGCAATCCACCTCAAAGGTACACACAATCAAGAAGTAGTGCCATTGGGCACAAAGATCAAAGACCAACACCAAGCCAAAGATCACAACTATGTCAAAAGGTGAGCATAAGACCAAAGGAAGATAGTAGTGCAAAGAAAAATTCCCAAGAAGATCAGAGAAAAATAATTAGACATAAAAAACAAAAAAGAAGTACATTTGGAATCCTTGTAGTTGATTGTGAGTAAGATCCTTTTTCAATCAGATGAGGTGCATGTACCCATAGATTTAAGATTTGTGATCCACACAATAACATCAACTTGGGAACTTATGGAGAAGATAATGCCTTAGTAAAAAGACTCATGCAAGGGCATCTCAATTATACTTCCTTGGTGAAGCAAATCCACAAGAACTATTACCTAATTAAGGAAAAATAGGCCAAGGTAAAAGAAGACATAACAAAGGTGAGTGATTTATACAAGGAAGAGGGCCACATAGGGAATGACTTTGTAAAAGACCAAGAGCAAGGAGAGAAATAGGAGAATGGAAGCTCACATTGGGACACTTGAATGAAGGAAAATTCCAAATGCCTAGAATGAGCTTTGGCTCTTGTATTTATAGGGATCATACAAGGCTCTTGAGAAGCTTCCTTCTAGGAGCTGCTTACTTGGCGTGCAAGCTGAGTTAGTTGGAAGCTTCTAGAAGCTTCCTTCTAGAAGCTACCTACTTGGAGTGCAAGCTAAGCTAGCCAAGAAGCTTCTTGAGAAGCTTCCTAGATACTTATGGAATATTCTAGGATAATTTGTCTTATTTGCTACTTCATTAGCACTACTAACTTTGTTGCTAAACTCCATATTATTACATATTCTCCCATTGCTAGTTGGTGATGTCCTCGTTGCTAGTGAAGCTTTGACCTCTTGGATGGCCAGTTGTGCATTTTGGAGATGAGAAAGAGGTCCCATGTGGTATCATGAAGGGGATACCCTTTCCAAACAACCTTGTACTCCGTATGTTGTCGGCGGCCTTGTTGAATGTGGCAACACGCAAGGATACAATCAACTTTGTACTCCTCATGATCATTGATAGTGACAGGAAGAAGGGGAGGTTGGACTCAAGAGGAAAAGAAGAGGGGTTAAGAACAAAGGGTTTCAACTTGGAAACATGAAAGACATGATGGATGCGCATATGACAAGGCAAGGCAAGGCAAGGCAAGGCAAGGCAAGGCAAGTCAATAAGCAACAAGAGAGAAAAATTAGGTGACATCCAAGGGTCCTATCCAATTAAAGGCAAGTTTACAAACTTGGGTATCAAGTGGGAAGGGTAGGTTACTCGAGGATAGCATGACTTTATCACCAACTTCAAAGGTGAGATCACAACAATGGTGGTCCAAATATTGTTTTTGACAATTTTGGGCAACAAGGAGGTGAGATTTGGCTTGTTGGAGAGATTGGGAGATGGTGCTTAAGAAGGTTGAAGTATGAGGAACCTAAGATGGGGGTAGAGCAAGAAGAGAATTTGGAACAAGCATATCTTGGCCAAAATTGAGAAAGAAAGGAGAAGATCCAATGCATGCTTGTTTGGAATTGTTGTAGGCAAATTATGCACCTACAAGACATTCATCCCAATTGGTATGGTGGACATTAACAAAGGCACACATCATATCTTCCAAGGTATGATTTGCACATTTGGTTTTTCCATCAGTTTTAGGATGATAGGCAATGGAAAAAGCAAGCTTGGTGCCAAATATCTAGAAGGAGTGCTTGCCAAAAGTTCCCAAAAGAATCAAGGATCATGGTCAGAGATGAGTACATGTCGCATCTCATGATGCTTGAAGACATTGTTGAAGTATCAACCATTGGTACCAAATGGATTTGCTTACTAAGCTTATCCACAAAAAACACAATTGTTATGTGACCTTGCTTTGTCTTGGGCAAGGGGGTAATGAGATCTAAGCTCACATGTTCCCAACGAGTAACTAGAATGGGGAGTGGTTGAAAAAGTCCACTTGGCTTCTGGTTACTGGTCTTGTTGCATTGACAACTCTCACACAATTGGAAAAACTCTCAAACATCTTGTGCCATGATGAGCAGCCACCATTGGCCTTGGAGGGTACCCAAGGTCTTGTCCACACCCATGTGACCAACTATTGGTAAATCATGGGCTTCTTGAAGGTGCACAAGTCAAAGATCATCTTTAGTTGGAACATAGATCCGGTCCTCATGGAATAGAAGGCCTTCCTTGAAGGAGAAGGTATTGTACTCCTTGTTGTATGCTATCAGACTACCATGTACCATTTGAAAGAAGGGATCTTGTTGTAGAGCTTTTTATGGACCTTGGAGTTAATTGACACCGTTGAAATTGTCATTGTGATGAGAGGAAGAGACTTCAAATTAGGTTGTTGTGATAGAGCATCAAGAATGACATAGAACCAACCTAGTTTGTACTCAAGTTTGATGTCAAACAATTGGAGTTGCTCCTCCCATCGATGATGTTGACTCTTCATGTGTTCCAAGTGTAAGGTCTACAACAATGGTTTGTGATCAATTCGCATCATCACTTGTTTCTCCAAGAGATAATGTCCCCATACCTTGGTGGCATATACTATTGCAAGTTATTCCTGATCTCAAGCAGAGTAATTTCTTCAGCTGTATTTAGTCGGAAAGACACAAAGGCAATAGGATGTAGTCCATCTGGGAATTCTTGTTGCAACATGACTCCAATTGCAAAGTTAGAAGTATCAAAATCAAACACACAAGGTAACTGAGGATCATATGGTTGTAGAATGGGTCTTGAAGATACCATATTTTTCAACTTCTGGAATGCTTCTTCATGCTTGGTGGTCCATTGGAAGCTCAAGTTCCTCCCAAAGAGGTCAGTCAATGGTGCAACCACATGAGCATAATAGTGGATGAACCATCAGTAAAAACTGGCCAATTCATTGAATGCCCATACTTTTGTAGCATCCATTAGAGTAAGCTAATCAATAATGGCCTTGATTTTCTCTTCTTCCATCTTGATCCCATCCGATGAGATCTTGTGACCCAAGAAGGTAAACTCCTTTTGCCAAAAGGTACACTTTGACTTCTTGCAATAAAATTTCCATTGTTGTAGTCGTCTTAGGACTTCTTGCACATGATTCATGTGTTTTACCTATGTCTTGCTATAAATTAAGATATTGTCCAAGAACACCACCACGTACCAATCCAATGGTCTATCCAACACCCAATGCATTTGATCCATGAAGACTATTGGAGCATTAGTGAGCCCAAAAGGTAGAACTTTCCACTCGAAATGCCCATACATTGTGTGAAAAGCAGTCTTTTGGACATCCTCCCTATCAATGGGGGATTTGAAAATAGCCGCTACAAAGATTTAACTTGGAAAAGTATTGTGCTCCACTCAATTGATCAAGCAAGGGATATGCATTCTTCACTGTTTGCTTATTGAGCCTATGGTAATCAATACAAAAACAAAGTCCTCCATCCTTCTTTGGAATAAATAGTATCGGTGCTCCCCAAGGAGAGGTACTATGTTGTATGAAGTCCTTCTCCAACAACTCCATAAGTGTTTTTTGCAACTCCTCCAACTCTTTTGGTGAGAGCCAATAGATTGGTCTACTCACTGAAGTACTCCTTGGCAATAACTCAATCTTGAAGGGCATACCACGATTGGAGGGTAATCCCTTTGGCAAATCATCTACAAATACATCTGCAAACTCTTGAACTATCTGATCACCATTGCTTGATGAGGCTCTTGGCACTCCTCAGATTGTCCTTGTGCAATTGGATTGATCCACACCACAGAAATAAACTTATCTTCCTCCAAAGCTTGCTCTATGGCTGTTTCACTAACAAACTTCCCATCTAGGGACTCATCTTTCTTCAAAGCTTGCTCCATGGCTACTTTCTTGGTAAACTTCCCATCTTGGGACTCATCTCCCTTCAAGATGTGCTCTATTGTTACCTTCTTGACAAACTTCCCATCCTAGGACTAACTATTCTTAGGTGTCTTACTCAGAGGTGCCAGTCAACCTAATCAGAAATTCCTACCTTGGTGTTGTACATGAATTTGTTGTCAATTCCAATCAGATTGAACTTTATGACATTCAAGCCAAGGTAGTCCTAGAATGACATCATAGTGTAGAGGTGCCACTACAAACCTCATACACTCCAAATACTCCTTCCTAATCTTGAAGGTAACAAGATGTGAGGTACAAAATGTAGAACCCTTTCTACCATCCGCCATCATCAATCTACTTCCAATTATTGGCTTGATATGAATACCTAATTCTTTTGCTACTTGTATACATGCAATTCTTTGAACTTCTAGAATCAACCAAAATCCTATAACCCCAATTAGATATTGTACCTTGCAAGTGAAGCAAACTTGCATAGGTTGAGCATTCAATCCCATTGGAAGTAATCAAGCTCCCAGTAGGTGGCTCAAAATTTCCATCAAGGATTCCTCATTTCCCTAATCATTCCGCTCCACAAACTCCATCTTGGCAACTTGTTGAGGTTGCCCATTCTTAAGTGAACATTTAGCAATGTGATGTCAAACCTGGCGATAATAAAAACAACCACCATTTTGTCGTAATCTTTCTCTACTTGTTGTACTAAGTAGTCTCTGTTGGATAGCATCAATCTCCATTGGTGCCAATTCCTCCACCCGAGCATAGTGTACTAGTAGGGCATTGTGTAGGTCAAGGTCAAGACCAAGTTTTTGCAACAAAGGAATCAAAGCACTCAGCCAGTTGCATGGCTTCTTCCATATTTTGTGGTTCCCGCATGGTCACCTCCAATTTGGTTTGTGACTTCAAGCCCCTCACAAATCAATCCAAAATTTCACCTTCTTGTATATTTGGAATATGCATGATGATATTTTGAAATTGTGTGATGTAGCTCCTTACAAAGCCAATCTGCTTCAACTTTACCAATTTATCTCATGCATCTCGGGTGACATTTATAGTTTGAAATTGACCAAGTATTGCATCTTTGAAATCCCCCCATGTTAAAATTGGTGCAACAATCTATCATTCAACTTGCTTCACTTGGAATCACCATCAAAGTTTTGCCACACCATTTAATTAGCTAGAAGCCAAGAGAATCTTTTTTTTTTCATCTTGAAGATTGGTAGCTTCAAAGTAACTTTTGCAATCAAACACAAAATTCTCCACTATGCCCGAAAGATTCTTGCCTTCAAACACCTTGGGTTTTGGAAATTGGATTTAATCTTCTCTATCTCAAATTGGCGCTCTCTTTATGTGTTCTTGTTGTCATTGGACTCGTTCATCCAACAATCAAGTAAGGTGCTTGATTTGTTGTTACATTTGGTATTGCCGCCATGGCTACTACTCTATCCCACTACTCCCAATTTATCTAATTTATTAACACGTAGATATGGCATGTCCATCATTCTACATAAGCTACAACTAGAAGTATCAAGGCTTCCTCAAACAAGGTGAGCATATGTAGAAAATCCTGCCCAAAGCAAAAGGTGATGAATTGTGTGAACCGATGCTTGGGTAGTACTTGGACACAAAAATCCTAATGGTTTGGCGAAAGTGGATTTGGTGGTCCATAAATTCCATCCATCCCATTCTTGCTCTGATACCAATATAAAAGACCGAGACCGAAGAGAGAAATAGGAGAATGGAAGCTCACATTGGGACACTTGAATGAGGGAAAACTCCGAATGCCTAGCATGAGCTTTGGCTCTTGTATTTATAGAGATCATACAAAGCTCTTGAGAAGCTTCTCAAGAAGCTTCCTTGAGCCACTTTCTTGGAGTGCAAGCCAAGTTAATTGGGAAGCTTCCTTCTAGGAGTTTCTTACTTGGCATGCAAGCTAAGTTAGTTGGAAGCTTCTAGAAGCTACCTACTTGGAGTGCAAGCTAAGCTAGCTGGGAAGTTTCCCGAGAAGCTTCCTAGATACTTTTGGAATATTATAGGCTAATTTGTCTTATTTGCTACTTTGTTAGCCCTACTAACTTCATTGCTAAACTCCATATTGTTAAAGACTTGATGTACAAGGATTTTGAAGTGAAGGATTGAAGTGAGACTTCTTGGATCAAGGACAAAGAATAGATCAAGATGTTGCAAGGAGAGATAAGAGTGATTCAACTAGAATACCACCGGAAGCAACAAAGGTACAAAGAAAAATTGAAAGCCAAAGATGAAGAAGTTGTTAGCATTTGTGAGAGATAGAAATTACCAATGTAAGTATAGTGACCTTGGAAATACAAATGGCTGAATATCAAAAGGAGGTGGGTCTTCAATTTGATAAACTCCTAGCTGATGCAAGAAAGGAGAAGGGGGAGAAGGAAGAGAAGGTAGTAGACTACCTCCAAATGAGAGAAGAGTGATCGTCAAAGCCCAAGCAATCCATATTGGCTTAGAGGAGGAGAAAGCAAATAATCTTCAAGTAGATAGAAGATGTTGTAATACCAAGAGCTAGCCATATGATCTAGATGTGAAATTTGGTTTGGTAACATCTAGAATGATGTTATACATGATGGTCAAAATAGATCAGATAGAAGTATCACCAAAAGAGTACTTCTACAAATAGGGCAAAAACCGAAATAGACTTGAGAACCTCAGAACCAATAGCTAGACATATGATTTAAAGGTGAGAATTGGTTTGGTAACATCTGGAAGGATGTTACACATGATGGACAAAACAGATCAAAAAGAGGTATCACCAAAAGGGGACTTCTACTAATAGAGTAGGAACCAAAATATGCTTGAAATCTTTGAAGGCAATTTCAGAGGCCTAAACGGACAATTAGGCCTCGAAAATGTGCAAATTCCCCCCCCCCCCCCCAACAAAGGAAAGGCTGGCCTTCCCTCCCCCCTGCTTTGTCTCGTCGAGAGCTTTCCAATGGTACCTTATGTGATTTTGAGATTCCTACAAGAAGATTCCATCCGGTCAAAGCTTGTTTGACCAACCGGATAGGACCTAGACCAGACATGTCACCCATCCCAGTAAGTAATCCAAGGGTGGAGCTTGTTGACATGTCACCTATCTGTGTCCCTAATCCTATGGTGGAGCTTCCTTGGAGGAGATCCTCTTTGTCTATATAATAAAGAGAAGGTGCTCCCTTGGGGCATCAATTGTTTGAGTGTGCAATTTGTGTTTTCTCTCTTCTCTTGTCCTTGGAGTATTACAGATGCCCAAGACAAGCTAGTGAGGATTTTCAAAGAAGCAACACAAGTGAAGGTTCATTGGACAAAGCTATAGAACTCAATTTATAGATACAAACATTGGAAGGGAAGGTCTACTATGAAGAGGAGTTCCATAAATTAGCCATTTGCCTTAAGGAACATATAATTAGAAATTTTACAAGAATCTTAAACTCACTTCTCTTGGAAAGTATAGATAAGATGGAAAGGATAAAAGTTTAAATTAGGAGTTGTAGTTCTTTGTAGTAGAACTTTGTACCCAAAGATCTTTAGTAGCCAAAGAATTTTATAACTATAAATACCTTTGGAGAGGAAGGCCTTTGGAGTTGTAAAAATCTTTTTAATTATCATATTTGGGGTTGTAAGTCCAAAGAAGTGTAAATTGTAACTTGTCTTTGGGGAAGATCTGACAACTTCTTTAACATGTGTAAAGTATCTAATTAACCTACATGTGATTAGGATAAGACAGAATTAGAATCTTGATGTAAAATGTAGATGGAATTAGAAAATTTCCAAGATCCACTTTATCATTGGATCCCTTTGAGGTGAAGCAAGAAATGTGTGTAAGGCTTCAGCCCAATGTTATTGAAGTTCACTTTTATGCCCATCAAAGTCTAGTGAAAGGATTCCGAGTTCTTTGTCATTGTTTTTCCTTCATTTTGAATGTTGGTGGATGTTTGTATTTAGTGGTGAGGAATTTTGGAGTAAGGTCACAAGTGATGAAGTGTAAGGAGAGACATTCATGCTTGATCAGAATGTATAATTCCTAAGGGACTTGAAGGAGTGAATCAATGCATTGAGAAGTCAAGTGTGATTTCGAGCATTAAGAATATTATGGAATCAAAAGAGAGAGTTATTTGTTGGTGGAAAGATGCCTTTGGAGTTGTGCCTTCAAGGAAGAGTAGCATGCAACCTTTGGAGTTGAGGTCTTTGGGGTGAAGGGGTCTTCAAGGTGAGGTGAATCATCATTTTTAGGATTAATTTGGAATCTACTTGTAGAGAAAGTGATCTTTAGTTTTTTCCTTTTCTATAGTGTGCCATATGGGGTGACACTACCTTCTTCTAAGAATAGTTCCTTCCAATGAGGTTAAATAGAAAGTAATAAGTGAATTGTAAGATATTGACACTTCTCTTCAATTTTAGTTGTTAATAACTTGTATTACAACCTATTAGTTACCATTATATCACTTCCTTTTCAATATTAGGTTAGCACATTGCCATTCTAAACTTCTTGAAGAATTATATCAAGGTCAAAGTGGTAACTTTGGTAAGTCTATCAAAAGAGGCTTAAGAGTGAAACATCATCAATTCCAACGAGCTTGGAGTATATAGCAAGTGAAAAGAATGAGGCTTATGAATATTACTTGTATTTTCTATGTAAAGAATGAGTGTTTATACTTAAAAGTACTATTATTATATTTTTGATATTAGAGGAATAATTTTTCTTCTCTCTAATACATAATGTAGATGCAACTATCTACAACTATCACTAAAGATAAATTACTAAGTGAAAGAAAGGCTTGGCTTTACTTTTATTTGCAATGCAAGAAATTTTGTGCTTATATTTAGGCTATTATACTTTTCTTCAGAATAATAGCCTTAAAGAGTAACATAAATATTATTATTATAATATTAGTACAATAAATCTCAAAAAATACAATTATAGGTATGTGTGCATTCTAATCTACTTGCTTGTCTTGAATAGTATCTACTACTAAACAAATTTGCTAGCTTTGAAATAAATCATTGGACCTTAACTTTCTTTGGTTGAGGAAAAAATATATTTTATTAGTATATATAAAGGTAGATGTTTTAAAAGGATAATTTCCAAAAAAAATTTCTAAAATAATGGACCCTTTACTAAAATTCCAATTACTCTTTACTAATATATAATTTTTTTATCCTTATCAGAAAATAATTAAATTTATTATTTTATGCTGGAAGAAAGAAGCAAAGGTATCAAAATCATAACTCTTCCTTTCTATATATACAAGGAAGCATATATTATGTATAAGGAATCTAGGATTTGGTTGCATAGGTGGATGTGCCATGCATAGTTATGTGGTTTTCCATGCATAGTTAAGTGGTTAGATTTACAATATAGAAGTGTACACCTAACATCATATATACATAGTAAGAATATCTATATTTTGTCATAGAATAATCCTACAAGATTATACTTTGTAAATGGATTACAACCTTTTGAAGCATACACTTATTAAGGGAGAGTAATTTATATTATACCTTGACATATAATTTTTATTTTATTTCAAAGTTAGAAAAACCAGACTTCTTCAAAGGGATGTTTTAAGGCTTTTCTTTAAACATTTGATTTATGATAGCTAAGCTTAAGGATAGAGACTGATGCATATCATGTCTTGATTTACAATTTCTATGTTTTCAAAATTTTAAGAAATAGGAAATGGTCAAATTATAATTTGTAGATATGTTTTTATATTAGGCAAGTTCTTTGGTGCAAATTAATATGAAGAGGCATTCATTCAATAACTTTGCAATTCTTAACTTATTTTGATCTTTTAAGAAATTCATTTAAAGATAGCTATTCTTCAAAAGAAGTTTTGGATTATGGTATTTTTTAGATAGATAGATATATTTTAAAATTTTGATTAATAATATTTACCACATAAATTCTCTATAATTCGAATAATTAAATTTAGCAATCAAGACAATTGATAAAATTCTTGGTTTTATAAGTTGTGGCTAGTTCTTTACACTCCAGGTTCAATATCAAGCTCAAGTTGATTAGACAAAATCACAAATTCAAGTAACTACACAAAGTCAAGTCTTACATATAGTAACTTTGGTAAAGATATTACTTATTAAAAAACTTGAATAATTACATAATTGATATGGAGGAGAAGTATACCAATATTGTTAAAATTGAGCAAGTTATGAAGTAGAAGATACTTATATTTGTAGTTTGGATCAAACTAAGAGTAAGAGTTCATCAAGAAAAGATTAAACCAACAAATTCTAAGGTAATGGTTGAGATTCCATAATAGTCAACAAATATGTTTGTAGTTGACTTATATAAGGTCTACTTTTTGATAAAATAATCATATTTAGAGTAGATTTTCTCCCTAAAAATACATATCTATTGCCTATCTCCAAAGTATAAGAACTTAAGAAGACCTTGATAGAGGCTATGAGATTGATTTATCAAGCATACACCTTGCATTAAGGAGCATATATATCTTTTTTGTTCCCAAGAAAAATAGTAGTCTTTGATTTTGTATAGATCATTTATGATCAAGTAACAAACAATGAAGATTGCTTATTTATTACCTTGGTTAAATGATTTTTTAGAAAAATTTGGTGGAGCTAAGTTCTTCATTAAGTTAGATCTTTGTAGTAAGTGTTATCTATTTCACCAATAGAGGTATCCATGCTAAAATTTTATATAAGAAGAAGTTATGTATACTTTGAAGAAATTTTTGGTTTCTTTAGGCCTATCATTATCCCTAAATATATATATGTATTGCTAGATTAAAATTTTATTGTGATTTTAGATGACATTTCTATCTATTGTAAGATAAAATTTAAGTATTGTGCTCTAGTTAAGTATTAAGATCCCTATGTAAGTGGAAGTTCTTTTATAAGAAAGTAAATGAAAATTTTGGAAAAAGGAAGTTACTTGGATCACCTTTCAACTAAAGACATAAAATGGATGCCCATATAAGGATGCAACTCCAATAAATACTATTGATATGCTAAAATTGATTGTAATAAGGTTTCATCAATGGTTCATATATATCTATGCATACACCATAACACTATCATTATCACTTAGACAAGGATGTTGAATTCCAATAAGTGACAATAAGTGATAAGGAGGAGTAATAACTAAAAAATTTGGTATCAACTTGTCCAATCTTAGAGTTTATGATGTCAAGATATCAATTGCATAATTCAAATTATTTGGTGTGTTTGATTTTGATACTTATGACTCTGATTTGGAATAGTGTTACCATAGAAGCTCGTGCATAATTTATGCCATTGCCTCAAAGAAGACAAACTTTCTCAAGAGAAATATGCTACTTATGAATACAAAACAATATTTAACTCATGACTATAACTACCTAATTATATATAGTGTATGCTATTAGACTTGGCAACACCATTTGTTAAGCAAGCTTGTGATCATGCACTTAGATTGCACCATTATTATAAAATAATATTAGGATCACTTAAAAACTGACTTTATAGTTGAAAGATTACTACAATTATTTGATGTGAAGTTGGAATATAAATTTGTAAATTTGTTTCATATTGTTTCAAATGAATTTTCTTGTTGGTCAAATTACAATTATATCTCAAATTACATCAAATACCAATGTTATCAAAATAGAAGTACTAATATCTGATTTGATTTCTCTTTTAGATTGAACTCAACTTCTTCACCTACAAATACCCACTTTATATATGATTATGAGGAAGGTAAAGTTTGTGATCAAGTCCTAGATCAAATGATTGGCAAGAAAATTATAAGGTATGCATACTCAACATGTGAGTAAAAAGTTCTTTGGGTGAAATTATAAGGAAGATGAAGTTTACAATCAAGTCCTAGATCAAATGATTGGCAAACAAATTATAAGGTACACATACTTAACATGTGAGTAAAAAGTTCTTTGGGTGAAATAAGATTCAAGATGATACATGAAGCTACTTCTTCACCTTCATAAGAATTAAGATGCCATCTAAGAGAGAAAGACCTTCAAAATTCTCAAGATACCATTCAACCGTTCAAGATTAGAGCACATAGTGTAACAATATGGAGTTTAGCAACAAAGTTAGTTAGTGCTAACAAAGTAATAAATAGACCAAATTAGCCTAGAATTTCAAAATTATCTAAGAAGCTTCTTGGGAAACTTCCCCACTAACTTAGCTTGCACTCTAAGTAAGTAGCTTCTAGAAGCTTCTAACTAGCTTAGCTTGCAAGCCAAGTAGGCGGTGTGATGGGGATCGGTTGGTCTCAGGAGTGCACCAGGCACCTGGCTGCTTGCGCTCGGACTGCTTGGCTTGTCAACTGATCAAAGCCTTTTTGTAATCAAACGCTCTTCCTACTTGCCCGGCTGGCAGTCCTTCTTGCTAGAGCAGCTTGCTACCAAACTTTCTAAATGTAGGCTCATGGTAAATGGCTTCTTGGATTGGCCTCATTGGCACAATTGTATTCTTCAAGCTTCATTGCCAATGTTGAAGTTCTGTCCATATTAAGTTGCGTTCAATGGGTTGTGATGTAATTCCTCTAATGAATCACAGTCCTATGGCCAGGTTTAGATAATCATGATCAGGTCAGCGACAGGTCTTGGAAGTGCGGCTCGACTAAGATGAGAGCTCTGAGACTGGAGTCCTCTCATTTATACTATTCATGGACTAAAGATTCACATTCATCAAGGAAGTATATATTTATCGTAATCCCAAGCCTTGCAGTTATAAATTTTTCAAGGGAAACCCAAGCAGCTTCAAACAATACAATGACCGACTAAATCTTCAACGGTGAAGCATGTATGCAAAGGAGGAAAACTGAGCAAGTTCTACACCCAAACCCTTACAATTCTTAGCCCTCCGTTTTGTCATGACTCCGTTTGAGATCTTCTCCAAATCTGTTCTCTGGTCGACAGGTTCTCGTTCCACTTCCTCTTTATTCTTATCTTGAACCTATTCACCTCCTTCTCTGTCATTCACCCAGACTCTTCATTATGTCAATCTCCTCCTTTGCAAGAAAATCCTTCCTCTAGTCTGTTTTAGGCAAAAGCCTTATCTCAACAATTCTTTCCCACAGCTTCCTTTGTCCAAAACCCTTTCCACTCAAAAATTTCTCTCTCCTATTTCTTCCTCTGTCCAAATCCTTCTCTTCTCAAAATTTTTTCTCTCCTGTTTGTTCCTCTGTCCAAACCCTCTCTTCTCAAAATTTCTCTCTCCTGTTTGTTCCTCGGTCCAAACCCTCTCTTCTTGATAATTTCTCTCCTGACCAGAATTACCTTTGATTATCACTGATTCCCACTCCTGCCAAATCCTTCAATGATTCTCTTCTCCTCAAAGCAATCATTTCTCTCAAAACAAAACCTCTCTCGTCTCTCTCCTGTGCAGGCTTTTCTCCCAAAATTCCTGCCGTTCTTGCACAAGCCAAGCCTCTCTCAAAATCTTTGCCTTCCTATCCATACTTCAATGCTCCTTCATAGCCAGGCTTTCCCTTCAAAACTTCCCTTGCAGCAAATTCCCTCTCAAAACCCTAGCAATTTCTCCTTCCTTTCTCTCCAGACATAAACTCTTCTCCTTGTGAAATCTCCCTGTCCGGCCCTTCTCCTCAAAACACAATCATTTCTCTTGAAGCACTGTCATTCCTCTCTAAGCACTGTCCTTCTCATTTTATTCTCCTGAAGCCCTTCTCTTCAAAGCACAGTCCTGTCAAAATCCTTTCCAAATTTCATCTCTCTTCCTGAAGCACCTTTAAAGCACACTCATTCACACTAGCCTTCACACTCTCAAGCCAATTTCAAGAAAAAAAACTCCCTCTATCCAACCTCCACACTCTCAAGCAAACCTTTGTGAAAAGGTCTTCTCCTCTATCCTCTCGAAATATTCCTCTCTCTCCTCTTTTCACTGTCACATCCTTCACAGTTCTATCATAATTCTCAAGTGCTCTTGTCTGATCATCAGCTTCAGCAAGATCTCCCAAAACATTATCTCAGACCCTACTGCCCTGTCACTACTTCAGAAAGATCTCTCTCAAAGCATTCTCTCCAACCCTATTGCCCTATCACTTCTTTAGAAAGATCTCACTCAAACCATTCTCTCCAACCCTACTGCCATGTCAATTATTCAGCAAGATCTCTTCTAAGCTTTCTCTTTAACCTCCTTAACTCTCTGTCATCTCTCATCAGCATCCAGTCTTCTTTTGAAGCTTTTCTCCTTAAACCCTACTCCTTGTCTTTGGCCATCAGCAACCAGCAAGAACTCTCAAATCTTTTTCTCTAACCTCTTTAACTTCCTATCATCATATTCAGCAAATCTCCCAAAACCCTCCTCCTAAACGCGTTAATTGGTCCAGCCCTCTCCAAACTTCCTTTGAAGTCCTTCTTGTCATCAGCCTTCAGCAAGATCTTTTGAGGATTCTCTCAAACCCTACTCCTCGTCTTCAACCATCAACCATCACCAAGAACTCTCCAAGCTTTCTCTCTAACCTCTTTAACTTCTTGTCATCAGATTTAGCAAAATCTCCCAAAAACCTCCACTCAACAGAGTTAATTGGTCCAGCCCTCTCCAAATTTTCCTTCAAAGTCCTTCCTGTCATTAGCCTTCAGCAAGATCTTTCAAAGATTCTCTCAAATCCTACCCTCGTCTTCAGCCATCAACCATCACCAAGAACTCTCCAAGCTTTCTCTCTAACCTCTTTAACTTCTTGTCATCAGATTCAGCAAAATCTCCCAAAACCCTCCTCTCAAAAGCGTTAATTGGTCCAGCCCTCTCCAAACTTTCCTTCAAAGTCCTTCTCGTCATCAGCCTTCAGCAAGATCCTTCCGAAACATTCTCTCAAACCCTACTTCTTGTCTTCAATCATCAACCATCACCAAGAACTCTTGAAGCTTTCTCTCTAACTGTAATACCAAGAGCTAGCCATATGATCTAGATGTGAAATTTGGTTTGGTAATATCTAGAATGATGTTATACATGATGGTCAAAATAGATAAGATAGAAGTATCACCAAAAGAGTACTTCTACTAATAGGGCAAAAACCAAAATAGACTTGAGAACCTTAGAACCAATAGCTAGAATATGATTTAAAGGTGAGAATTGGTTTGGTAACATCTAGAAGGATGTTACACATGATGGACTAAACAGATCAGAAAGAGGTATCACCAAAAGGAGACTTCTACTAATAGAGTAGGAACCAAAATATGCTTGAAATCTTTGAAGGCAATTTTGGAGGCCTAAACGGACAATTAGGCCTCAAAAATGTGCAAATTCCCCCCCCCCCCCAACAAAGGAAAGGCTGGCCTTCCTTCCTCCTCGCTTTTTCTTGTCGAGAGCTTTCCAACGGTACCTTACGTGATTTTGAGATTCTTACAGGAAGATTCCCTAAAAGATTCCATCCGGTCAAAGCTTGTTTGACCAACCAGATAGGACCTAGACCAGACATGTCACCCATCCAAGTAAGTAATCCAAGGGTGGAGCTTGTTGACATGTCACCTATCTGTGTCCCTAATCCTATGGTGGAGCTTCCTTGGAGGAGATCCTCTTTGTCTATATAATAAAGAGAAGGTGCTCCTTTGGGGCATCAAATGTTTGAGTGTGCAATGTGTGTTTTCTCTCTTCTCTTGTCCTCTTGTATCAAAGCGAGTGTTTTAGTTCAAGAGAGTGGATCACCCCTCTTGGAATAGCACGAACTACTAAAACTGAGTAATTTGAGGTGGAGAACATAGAGTCATCGCTAGGCTTAGGAAGGACTTTAGAGAGCGGATGGGATGGATGCACCGGGAGGACAATTTCTCACACCTAGCTTTCCATTCTCAAACCCATTCCACATCAAGGTTATGTATATCTAGCGTGAGCAGATGAGGGTATTGCTAGTTTATCACTTTGGTGTAGAATTCATGGACAGAGTGATGAACTCACCAAACCCGGTGATTCTACTTGTGGTGATATATGACAGAGAGTGGGATTTAACAATCTACATTCTATTATGATAATATGGATATGAATGTCCCAAATCCTCTCCCTTTCAATACTCAAGTAGAAATCCGTTATGTAGTGAGGCCGAAAGTGATGTTTAGAGATTTTGCGGTTAGGAATTTTGGTGTGGAGTATTATCAACGAGTGATAGCTTCTGAGGTCCCAATGGTAGTTCCGATAGTTTGTATGCCTTCCCGAGTGATTATATTGACTTTGTATTGAAGTAGACATTAGCAATTGAGTGTTGTAGGAACCATGGATCCGCAATTGCAAGAGTTGGTGCAAGGAATGCAAGGGATGTTGAATGAATTTTGAGAGATTAAGATGACCATGGAGACATTACAAAGTCAAGTGTAGATCCTCAAGAACGATCAAGCCATGCAAGAAGAAGAGCCGTCTCAAAACCCAATACCTGCGACTGAAGTACTTGGAGAGGCACCCGTGCCTACAAACCCTATCAATGATGAAGCCACATTGCTTCTCCGGATGAAGAAGACCTGCAACATTGAGCCTTACAAGGGGCAGCGTATGATGGGAGTAGTGGAAATTTGGATCTCGAGAATGAATCAATATTTCAGATTGTTCTCAACAGAGATCACAAAGCATGTTGTAGGTGTGTTTGCACGTGGGTACTTGACCGATAAACCCCTCACATTGTATGATGCTTGGGAACAATCCATGCTGGCAGAGAGAAGAGAGGTCACATGGACAACAATGTAAGAAGGACTACTGAAGAATTTCCAATCGGTGGATTCTGTGCAAATGGCTCGAACCCGACTATGGAGATTGAGACAAAAGAATAACATACAAGAGTATGTGGAGGCATTTTTGGATCTACAAGTTGCAATTACCGACATGAGTCCAATAGAGGCTCTTGACAATTTCAAACGAGGGTTGAAAGAGCGGATTCGCCAAGAAGTCATGGTGCAAAATCCTTGCACGGTATTTGAAGCCTTTGCTTACGCGCAGAGAATAGCAGGAGCATTAGGTGGAGGTGAAGCAGTAGTTCCACCTCAATATTATCAAGTAGAAATGCCACACATGGGTGGACCAGTACTGATGGAATTGGGCAACCTTTGATTCCAAGATCAAGGAGCACAACCGCTTCAAGGGGAGCGGGGACGGGTAGAAGAACAAAGAGATGGAGTGCCACGAGGAGAAGGGACTTGAAGAGAACAATGCCGTTGTTACAATTGTGGCCGTATTGGGCACATATCTACCAAATGTCGCACTCGTTTCCCTAGAGGCCCTTGGCCTTTGTAAAAGCGATCTTTGAACAACATGGAGAGGCACATTGAAGAGGAGGAGGTGGAAATCACTTTGGAAAACAAAGATCATCAGTAAATGTACCTTGCGGCCTTATTGGCTCAATAAGGAAGGAGAGAAGCGAGGGAAGGAAGAAGAATAATGTGCAAAGATCCTAAAAGTCAACCTCACAATTGATTGTTGTGAATGAAATCTTAGAAGGTAATCAAGTGAGAGTATTAATAGATCTAGGAGCAATAGAGAATTTCTTGTCTTGCTCTGTTGCAATAAGATTGGGAATGGATCTAGAGAGAGATGGGAGTGAAGAAGTAGAGTTACCAAATGGGCAAACAGAGAGGATTGAATCATTACCTAGATGGGTAACCCTCTCTATAGGAGAATATCAGGAAGCAATTGAGTGGCAAGTGATACAATTAGCTCGTTATGATGCAATTTTAGGCATGCCATGGATGGAGCAATACAACCCTATGGTGGATTGGAGGAAGAAATTAGTGAGAACCCAACAATGCTCAATCATTGGGGTTAAAGAAAAATCACATAGGCAGAAACTACCTCTATATGTCATAAAGACGACAACTGTCTGTAAGACCGATAGATGTTTTATGGGTCTAATAAGAGAAGTCCAGAGTGCACAACTCAATGGAAAAATTCTTGAGAAATTGAAGGATGTGGTGGATGAATTTCAAGATGTCTTTCTTGATGATCTACCCTCAGGATTACCACCAAAAAGGCGAGTAGATCACAAAATTGAGACACTCTTGGGGAAGACACCTCCTTGTAAGGCCCCATATCGCCTATCACCTCATGAGTTGGAGGAGTGTAAGACTAAAATTGAGGAGATGTTGCAGAAAGGTTTCATTCAACCTAATGTATCACTATATGGGGCCCCTGTCTTGTTTGTGAAGAAGAAGGATGGTACAATGCGCATGTGCATTGACTATTGGGGTCTCAATCAGCAAATAGTGAAGAAAAAATACCCCTTACCTCGCATGGATGACCTGTTTGATCAACTCCATGGAGCAAGATACTTCACCAAACTAGACTTGCAGAGCGGTTATAATCAAATCCAAATTGCAGAGGAGGATGTGTACAAAACTGCCTTTCGAACCAAGTATGGCTACTTTGAGTATCTTGTGATGCCTTTTGGCCTCACCAATGCACCTGCCACTTTCATGAGTCTAATGAATGACATATTTCATCCATACTTGGATAAGTCTATTATCGTCTTCTTGGATGATATCTTAGTATATAGTAGCATGATGATAGAACACAAACAACATCTACAAGAGGTCCTCCAGATTCTAAGACAAAATCAATTGTACGCCAAAATCTCAAAGTGTGAGTTTAGCAAGTCTAAAGTAGACTACTTGGTGCATAGAGTAAGTGCAGAGGGCATTCAAGTATTGACAGATAAAATAGAGGCCATTCAAAATGGAGTGCCCCAAAAGATCAGACTCAACTTAAGAGCTTCTTGGGGTTGACAAGATTCTATTGTAGATTTGTCAAGGACTTCTCCAAGTTTGCACAACCTTTAATGACACTACTTGGCAAGGGGAAGAAGTGGACATGGGGAACTGCACAAGAGTTGGCCTTTCAAGAATTGAAGGCCACCTTGCTACATGCACCAATCTTGAAGTGGTATGACCCAAAATGTCCAATCAAGTTGGCTGTAGATGCATCAGGCATAACAATAGGAGCAGTCCTACAACAAGAGTGGCATGACGGATGGCATCCAATTGCATATTTCTCTCAAAAGTTGTCACCGGCATAGCGCAACTACCACACCACAAAACGAGAAGAGCTGGCCATCATTCTAGCAACTAAGCATGGGAAGCACTACCTGGGCGAGAAGACATTTGTAGTAGAGACAGACCACAAACCTCTAGTGTACCTTGAGACGCAAAAAGATCTATCTCATTGCCAAATTTGGTGGGTTGTGAGCCGGCCTGTCTCTCACTCAAGATGAACCTCTGATGGCTATTATGGTAGCGCATCATGGACTAAGAAGGCAAGGAACCCAAACTCCATCATACTCCTCCAAAGCTAACACTCCAAGACTCAAGACATTGCTCACTAGAGAACTCAATGAGAGAGAGATAGTTGCAAATGAAAGGATGATGAGTACCTCCTCACCCCTTGTTTATATACTTGTGAAATAGTTACGTACCAAAGTAACTAATTATTGTAGTAACTCAAGTTACTAGACTAAAAGTCAAGTAAAGTCAAAAAGTAAAAAGGAATATCCATTCACATGGGCATATTCCCCTAAGCATGTGGTCTTATCTTGACCCAACCACTAAGTCAAGGATTCCTTCACATGGGTTATCCTTGGACTAAAGAAGAATCCAAAACAAAAAGGCTTGCGGGCCCAAGAGTTCTCAACTCTTTCCTCAAATCCAAACACCTAGGAATAATACCAAGTAAACACACTAAAATCCAAAATAGTGGTGCTCATCTTTTCTACTTCCTCTAAAGTAAAGTCCCCTCTATCTTAGCTATGACTAACTTTAGCTAACCATGACTAATATAGAACTATCCTTTATCTCTATATAAATAATATCTCTTAAGTACTTGTAATACCAAGCTAAATATCACAATACCACACACATGCACAAATGGGTATTACAGGGCAGAGTGGCGACAATGCTTTAACATGACAATCACCTATGTGGAAGGTAAGAAGCAACTTGCAGATGCATTCACCCGCATGCCAATGGCAAAAAACTTGGTGGCAAAGGTTAAGATTAACCCTAAATTCTTGCAAGAGATTCTGACTGCTACAAGAAATGATCCACAAATTGTAGAAGCACAATCATCCAAAGGTGTCACCAGCACCCAAGGACTCACCTTTTGGGATGGCAGATTATGGATCCCAAATGTCCTAGAATTATGCACCACCATTCTAGCGGAATGTCATGATTTGGCCATTGCAGCTCATGTCGGAGTGGACAAGACCTTGGATGCAGTCAAGCGCCATTACTATTGGCCCAAGATAAGCAACGACGTGATGGACTTTGTGCGTAGCTACCTACTTTGTCAACAGAACAAAGCTTCTAATCAAGCTCATGCAGGGCTCCTTCAACCTCTCCCCACTCCTACCCAACGTTGGGAACAAATGAGTATGGATCTCGTCTGTGAATTACCCAAGACCACCTCAGGGTTTGACTCCATTGTGGTCTTTGTGGACCGGCTCAGCAAAATGATTCATGTACGCCCTACCACCAAGGAGGTGACTGCTCCACAACTAGCTCAATTATACTTAGATGCAATCTTTGCTCACCATGGTTTGTCTAGAGTACTCATCATCGATAGAGGCACCCAATTCACTAGTTTGTTTTGGCAAACACTCTTTGGTTTCTTCAAAACCAAGTTGGCCATGTCCACAGCTTACCACCCACAAATAGAGTGGGCTTATCACATGATTGAAGACATGTTACGCGGCTTCACCTTAGAAGAGCAAGAGAGGTGTGACACCCTACTCCCGTTGGTGGAATTTGCTTACAGAAATTCAATGAATACATCACCTAGGTCACTCCGTTCTTCCTCATGTATAGTGAGCATCCCTTCACACCTTCTAGCTTGATGAAGATCTGTCCAGTGGCTACCAAGGTTGATGCAGTCAACACATTTGTTTCTAGAATCCAACAAGGTGTGGAGAGCGCCAAGCACAAATTATAGATTGCACAAAATCGACAAAAGCAATATGCTGATGCACACCGTAGGCACATGGAGTTCAATGTTGGGGATCAAGTGTGACTATCAACAACCAACCTCACATTAGCTGGACCTCGTAAGCTCAGACCTCGTTTTATTGGGCCTTTCTCAATTCTTTGTCGCATCGGCGCTATGGCCTATCACCTTGAGCTACCACCACACATGAAGATCCATCTAGTGTTCCATGTCTCCCTACTACATAGATATGCTCCCCAATCAGGCCAGGGTCATTCCACACAAGACATTCGACCTTGTCCGACACTCATTGATGGCAAAGAGGAATATGAAGTGGAGCGGATTCTCCAAAAATGCATCCGTGGTACTCGCCATCCACGGGTGGACTATCTAGTACAATGGAAAGGTTACCCCCTCTATGAAGCAACCTGGGAGCCCGCTGCCAATTTGGCACATGCACCGGTGTTGGTGCAAGCTTTTGAGCAACAATTGCACAATGAGGACGTTGCTTCTTAAAAGGAGGGAGGTCTGTAATACCAAGAGCTAGCCATATGATCTAGATGTGAAATTTGGTTTGGTAATATCTAGAATGATGTTATACATGATGGTCAAAATAGATAAGATAGAAGTATCACCAAAAGAGTACTTCTACTAATAGGGCAAAAACCAAAATAGACTTGAGAACCTTAGAACCAATAGCTAGAATATGATTTAAAGGTGAAAATTGGTTTGGTAACATCTGGAAGGATGTTACACATGATGGATTAAACAGATCAGAAAGAGGTATCACCAAAAGGGGACTTCTACCAATAGAGTAGGAACCAAAATATGCTTGAAATCTTTGAAGGCAATTTTGGAGGCCTAAACGGATGAATCAGGCCTCAAAAATGTGCAGATCCCCCCCCAACAAAGGAAAGGCTGACCTTCCCTTCTCCATGCTTTGTCTCATCAAGAGCTTTCCAATGGTACCTTACTCGCGTGATTTTGAGATTCCTACAGGAAGATTCCCTAAAAGATTCCATCCAATCAAAGCTTGTTTGACCAACCAGATAGGATCTAGACCAGACATGTCACCCATCCAAGTAAGTAATCCAAGGGTGGAGCTTGTTGACATGTCACCTATCTGTGTCCCTAATCCTATGGTGGAGCTTCCTTGGAGGAGATCCTCTTTGTCTATATAATAAAGAGAAGGTGCTCCTTTGGGGCATCAAATGTTTGAGTGTGCAATCTTTGTTTTCTCTCTTCTCCTGTCCTTGGAGTATTACACTAACCTCTTTAACTTCTTGTCATCAGATTCAGCAAAATCTCCCAAAACCCTCCTCTCAAAAGCGTTAATTGGTCCAGCACTCTCCAAACTTTCCTTCAAAGTCCTTGTCATCAGCCTTCAGCAAGATCCTTCCGAAACATTCTATCAAACCCTACTCCTAGTCTTCAGCCATCAACAATCACCAAGAACTCTCAAAGGTTTCTCTCTAACCTCTTTAACTTCTTGTCATCAGATTCAGCAAAATCTCCTAAAACCCTCCTCTCAAAAGCGTTAATTGGTCCAGCACTATCCAAACTTTCCTTCAAAGTCCTTGTCATCAGCCTTCAGGAAGATCCTTCCAAAACATTCTCTCAGACCCTGTCCAGGCCTCCTTCTCAAACCCTACTCTTCCTCTCAATACTTCTCTCTCTCACATTGGTCCTCCGAAAAGCCCCAGTCCCTTCTAGAATTCAACCCCTTTTCCAAGCCAACCTGTTTCTCGGTATCTCTCTCTTCCTGTCCAAGACCCTTCATCCAAATCCTAAATCCTCTCTTCTGTCCAGCACTTTCCTTTTTCTCACAACTCTTTTTCAAACTCTTTTCTGTCCAGCCACTTCCCTTTTTTTTCACAACTCTTTTCCCAAACTCTTTTCTGTCCAGCAACAAACCCCTCGATACTTCTTCCCAAAATTTCATTTCCTATCGGTCCTCTCCTTTCTTGAAAAAAAATCCTTACTTCCTTAACACAAATGAAAATCCTTGAGCCTACAGGAACACAAAATAACTACCAGTTTCACCATAACATAAATCCTTGAGTTATCTAACATGAAAAATTCACACCAAATGGCACCAATACTATGTGTAGTTTATTTTCCCGACGATAGTGGCTTAAAGAAAGTTAACCAAGAAGCTTCTTGGTTAACTTGGCTTGCACTCCAAGAAGATGGCTCAAGGAAGCTTCTTGAGAAGCTTCTCAAGAGCCTTGTATTCTCCCTATAAATACCAAAGCCAAAGCTCATGCTAAGCATTTGGAGTTTCACTCATTAAAGTGTCCCAATGTGATATTCCATTCTCCTATTTCTCTCCTTGGTCTTGGGTCTTTTACATTGGTATCAACATAAGAATGGGATGGATGGAATCTATGGACCACCAAATCTTTTTCCACCAAACCATTGGGATTTTTGTGTTTGAGTATTACCCAAGCATCATTTCACATAGTTCATCACCTCACATTTTGGGTAGAATTTTCTAAATGCAATCACCTTGTCCGAGGAACCCTTGGTACTTCCAATTATAACTTATGGAGAATGGTGGACGTATTGCATCTATATGTTAGTAAATTAGATAAATTGGAGTAGTGTGATAGAGTATAAGCTATGGCGGCAATGCCTAAGATTATCATTGCTATGCAACAATAAATCAAGCACCTTACTTGATTGTTAAATGAATAAGACCAGCAATGACAAGAGCACATAGAAAGAGCAAAATTTTGAGAAGACGATTAAATCCAATTCGCAAACCCAAGGTATTTGTTGGCAAGAATCTTTAGGGCATAATGGAGAATTTTGTATTTGACTATGAATGTTATTTCAAGGCTACAAATCTTCAAGACAAACATAAAAAAATTCTCTTAGCTTCAAGCCAATTGGACAAAGTAGCAAAGCTATAGTGGCAATTTTGAGTGGAGCAAGTTAAAACACAGTCTTTTACACCAATCCTGACATGGGAAGACTTCAAGGATGCAATCAATGGTCAATTCCAAGCAATAAATGCCACACAAGCTGCATGAGATAAGTTGGCAAAGTTGAAGCAGATTTGTTATGTAAGAAGCTACATCATGCAATTCCAGAATACCATTATGCAAATTACAAATATAATGGATGGTGAAGCTTTTGATTGATTTGTGAAGGGCTTGAAGTTGTGAACCAAATTAGAAGTGACTATGCAAGAGCCAAAATACTTGGAAGAAGCCATGTAGCTAGTAGAGCACTTTGATTCCTTGGTTGCAACAACATGGTCTTGACCTTGACCTTCATAAAACCAACTAGCACATTACATATGTGTGGAGGAGCTAGCACCAATAGAGATTGATGCCATCCAACTGAGACTGCTTGGTATAGCAAATTGGGAAAAATTGCGGCAAAATGGCAGTTGATTTTATTATCTCCAAATTGTACATCACATATTGAATATCCACTCAAGAATGAGAGATCTCAAAAAATTGCCCAAATTGAGGTCGTGGAGCGGAATGATCAAGAAAATGAGAAATCACAATAGGAGATTTTGAGCCGCCTATTAGGAACTTGATTAGTTCTCATGGGATTAAAGGCTCAACCTATGCAAGTTTGCTTCAATTGCAAGGTACAATATTTGACTATGATTATAGGATTTTGGTTGATTCTAGAAGTTCAAAGTTTTACATGTCTGTGCAATTAGCAAAGGAATTATGTATTCCTATCAAGCCAATAATTGGAAATAGGATGATGATGGCGGATGGTAGAAAGGGTTTTGTATTCTGTACCTTGCATCCTATTACCTTCAAGATTGTGAAAAAGTATTTAGAATGTATGAGGTTTGTAGTAGCACCTCTACACTATGATGTCATTCTAGGTCCACCTTTGCTTGAACATCATAAGGTTCAATTTGGTTGGAATTGACAAAAAATTCAAGTACAACACCAAAGTAAGAATTTTCAATTAGGTTGTTTTGCACCTCTGAGTAAGACACCTAAGAATAGTCAATTCCAATGGGAAGTTTGTCGCAAAGGTAGCCATAGAACAAGCTTTGAAGGGAGGTGAGTCCCTAGATGGGACATTTGTTAGTGAAGAGCCATAGAGCAAGCTTTGGAGGAAGATAAGTCTATTTTTTGTGGTGTGGATCAAGTCAATTGCACAAGGAGAATTTGAGGAGGGTCAAGAGCCTCATCAAGCAATGGTTGATCAGATAGTTCAAGAGTTTACATATGTGTTTTTGGATGATCTGCCAAAGAGATTACCCTTTGATTGTGGTGTGTCCTTCAAGATTGAGTTATTGCAAGGGAGTACTCCAATAAGTAGACCAATCTATTGGCTCTCATTAAAGGAGTTGGAGGAGTTACAAATAACACTTATAGAGTTGTTGGAGAAGGATTTCATATGACATAGGACATCTCCTTGTGGAGTACTAGTACTATTTGTTCCAAAGAAGGATGGAGGACTTTGGTTATGTATTGATTTTTTGTGGGCTCAATAAACAAACAGTGAAGAATGCATATCACTTGCCTCAAATGGATGACTTGCTTGATCAATTGAGTGGAGCACAATACTTCTCCAAGTTAGATCTTTGCACCGGTTATTGGCAAATCTCCATTGATAGAAAGGATGTGCAAAAGAATGCCTTTCATACAAGTTATGTGCATTTTGATCGGAGAATTCTACATTTTGGGCTTATTAATGCTCCAACAGTCTTCATGGATCAAATGCATTAGTTGTTGGATAGACTATTGGATTGGTACATGGTGGTGTTTTTGGATGATATCTTAATTTGTAGCAAGATAGAGGCAAAACACATGAATCTTGTGCAAGAAGTCTTAAGATGACTATGATAGTGGAAATTTTATTGCAAGAAGTTGACGTGTGCCTTTTGGCAAAAGGAAGTTACCTTCTTGGGTCAAAAGATCTCATTGAAGAGGATCAAGATGAAAGAGGAGAAAATCATGGCCATTACTGATTGGCCTACTCCAAAGGATGCTATAGAAGTTGGCATTTAATGGATTGGCCAATTGTTATTGACAATTCATCCACTAGTGTGCCCATGTAGCCACATGATTGACTGATCTTTTGGGGAAGAACTTGAGCTTTCAATAGTCCACCAAGCACAAAGAAGCATTCAAAAAGCATATAGTGTCTTCAAGACCCATTCTTCAACCGTATGTCCTCAACTACCTTGTGTGGTTAATTTTGATGCTTCTAAATTTGCGATTGGAGCCATGTTGCAACAAGAATTCTCAAATGGATTACATCCTATTGCCTTTATGTCTTGCTAGCTAAATTCAGCTGAAAGGAATCACTTTGCTCAAGATCAAGAACAAATAGCAATGGTATATGCCACCAAGGTATGGAAGCATTATCTCTTGAGGAAACAAGTGATCATGTAAAATGATCACAAACCATTGTTGTAGACATTACACTTGGAACACATAAAGAGTCGACATCATCAATAGGAGGAACAACTACAATTGTTTGACATCAAACTTGAGTATAAACTTGATCAAATTCATATCATTCTTGATGCCCTATCACAACAACCTGATTGAAGTCTCTTCCTCTCATTACAACGACAATTACAATGATATCAATTGACTCCAAAGTCCAAATTGAGTTTAAGATAGCTCTATAACAAGATCCTTTCTTTTAGATGGTACAAGGTTGTCTTACAACACCTTTCTTACAAGGAAGGCCTTCTATTTTGTGAGAATTGGATTTATGTTCCAACCAAGGGTGATCTCTGACTTGTATGCCTCCAAAAAGCCCATGACTTACCAATCATTGGTTGCATGGGTGAGACAAGACCTTGGGTACTCTCCAATGCCAATGGTGGTGACCTTACATGACATGGGATGTTCAAGAGTTTCTTTGATCATGTGAGAGTTCCCTATGCAATAAGGTCAGCAACCAAAAAACAAGTGGACTCCTTCAACCACTTCCCATTCTATCTACTTGATGGGAACACATGAGCTTGGATCTGATCACCTCCTTACCAAAGACAAAGTAAGGTCACACAACAATCGTGGTGTTTGTGGATAAGCTTAATAAGCAAATCCATTTGGCACTAACCTTTGATATTGTTGATGCTCCAATATTAGCGCAAATCTACTTTGACAATATCTTTAAGCATCATGGGATGTTGTGTGTACTCATCTTTGATTGTGATCCTTGATTCACATAAAAGTTTTGGCAAGCACTCTTCTAGATACTCGGCACACACCTTGCTTTGTCCATGGTCTATCATCCTCAAACTAGTGGATAAACTAAACATAAAAATTGCACCTTGGAGGATATGCTTTGCGCCTTTGTCAACATTCACCATACCAATTGAGATGAATATCTTGCAGCCATAGAGTTTACATACAATTATTCCAAATAGGCAAGAACTGGATTCTCTCCTTTATTCTGCAATTTTGGCCAAGATCCGCTTGTTCCAAATTCCCTTCTTGCTCCTCTTCCATCTCATGTCCCTCTTACTTCAACCTTCTTGACCACCATATCCTAATCCCTCCAACAAGCCAAATCTCACCTCCTTGTTGCCCAAAATTGTCAAAAATAATATGTAGACCACCATTGTCGTGATCTCACTTTTCAAGTTGGTGATAAGATCATGCTCTCATCTAGTAACCTACCCCTCCCACTTGATACCCAAGTCCAAATAGTGATAGGCTCCTTTGAAGTCACACAAATCATTTCTCTTGATGCTTATCGACTTGCCTTGACTTGTCATATGCGCATCCACCCTATCTTTCATATTTCCAAGTTGAAACCCTTTATCCCTAATCCATCTTCTTTTTCCTCCTATGTCCAACCTTCTATTCCGCCTCCCATCCCTAGCAACAATCATGAGGAAAAAAAGTTGATTGTATCCTTGCCCATTGCCACATTCAACAAGGCGGCTGACAACATATGGAGTACAAGGTCCTTAAGAAAAGTGTATCCCTTTCATGATGCCACATAGGAACCTCTTTCCCATCTTTAGAATGCACAAATGACCATCCAAGAGTTTGAAGCTTCAATGGTGACGAGGATATCACCAACTAGCGGTGGAGGAATATGTAACATTATGGAGTTTAGCAACAAAGTTAGTTAGGGCTAACGAAGTAACAAATATGCCAAATTATCCTAGAATGTTCCAAAAGTATTTAGGAAACTTCTTGCAAATTTTCTTGGCTAGCTTAGCTTGCACCCCAAGTAAGTAGCTTCTAGAAGGAAGCTTTTAGAAACTTCCAACTAGCTTAGCTTGCAAGCCAAGTTGGCGGCTTCTAGAAGGAAGCTTCTTGAGAAACTTCTTGGTTAACTTGGCTTGCACTCCAAGAAGGTGGCTCAAGGAAGCTTCTTGAGAAGCTTCTCAAGAGCCTTGTATGTTCCCTATAAATACCAAAGCCAAAGCTCATGCTAGGCATTTGGAGTTTCACTCATTCAAGTGTCCCAATGTGATATTCCATTCTCCTATTTCTCTCCTTGATCTTGGGTCTTTTACACATAGAGCCAAAATTGAAGCATGTGATAAGAATATTATCTATTGGAAGAAGAGTAATATATGATAATATGGTAAATTACCAATTTATAATAAAGTGGTAAATTACCATATTAGTTTAGTATATTTTTTTCATGTAATTTACTAGAAACTCAATATATTTTGAAAAATACTCAAGAAGTTCATAAAGGAATCTTTAAGATAGTTAGGAACTTTTCCAATGATTGAGTGGGCTAATAAGGTACTAAGGAGATTTTTCATGAACCCTAGTTTTAAGGTGTTAAGGAGCATTACTTTGATGCCTCACCTTTTTTTAAAGAGTGCAATTTGGTTCTATTTTTATTCTTTTGTAAGGGAAAAAGAAGCATGTTATTATTTCTAGATAAGAAACCACTCAATGTAGTTTTATTTAGCTTCATCCTTGGGTATGCCAAGGTACAAAGGGGATGGCTCTAGAGACCTTTGCTTCCATCAACCTTCAACTTGGAAGAATTATCTTTCAAGAGGAATTTTTCTATATGCACTTTGGGGTTGATATCTCTATGGTTACTTGTTCAAATGGAGCAATCTTTATCTCATTAAAAGTGACTTTTAATGGGCTTTCCATTGAAACCAAAATCATATAATTTATAGTTTTTTTAAGCAAAAGTGATAACCACATGAAGTTACAACTACATGACCATATGGATGTCATATTCAAAACTTCTATCCAACCTTGTACTCCTTGTACTTGTACTCAAACCTTCTATTTACCTTGTAATCATACTCTTACTTGTCCCAAATGTTGTATATAACCTCGTACTCATTATAATTGTACCTTATCTCTTGTACTCATACACGGACCTCATCCCTCATACTTCATACCTCATCTTTGACCTTGTACTCAGACCTTGTCTCCAACTTGTACCTTGTACTTTATACTTCATACATGGACATCATCTCTCATATCTTGTACTTCATCTCACATACCTCATACCTTATCTCGTACCTTGTACCTCATAACTCAACTCTCATATCTTGTATATTCAAACATGCAAATGAGTGGGTAGTTTGTCATAGTGCTGCCAATTAGTATCAACAATGAGTAATGAACACAATGACATACAAAATGAATGATGACCAACTTTGTAAAAAATAACTAAGTGTCATCTTGTTAGATAGGATAGTGTAGTTTCTTTAAGTCTTGGTACAAGCTATTTTTTATTTATAGATATGATGTACATAATTAGTTAGGATGCAATGCAAAGATTTTATGTTATATTGTCACTTAACATAATAGTGATAAATGACAAGAGGTACAAGTGGCCATTACATGTGGACCATGCTTATTGAAGATTAGGTTTAGGGTTAGATAAGTAGATAAGATATCATTTGTAGTTTTTGTAGTCCTAGTACAATACATTTTGTATTTGTACATATATTGTACATAACTAGTTAGATACAATACAAAGATCTTATGTTATGATTGTCACAACCTGACAATAGCAATAAATGACAAAAGGTGGAAGTTGCCATTCCATGTGGACCATGCTTATTGAAGATTAGATTTAGGGTTAGATAAGATGTGATTAGCACTAAGAGGCTTAGATGTAGTTAGAGGATTTCTAGGACATGTAACCACTAGATTTCTTTGGTGGCTAGGTATGAAATGTATAAATAAACCAATGTTCATTGGGTTCATTTAGTGCATCCTTTCATTGTAGTAAACAAGACTTATACAATCAAGACTATCAAGTCAATATTTTTGTGTCTACTCTCTATATGGATGTTTGCATACTTAGCAACTTAGTTGTGAAGAATATTGGCATGGAGGCATATGCACTACAGTGAAGAAATCATTCATGTAGAGCTAGAAGATGGATCTCTAGGTGCTATACGTAGGTTAGGAACAATACTATAATGGAGTTTTAGAGGCCTAGGTATGTCAAGTAACACAAACTAGGAGACCAAGCAACATGTGCCATTCTAAACTCTTATAAAGTAGTACCTTATGGGAAGTGTGGAACACTATGTTACATTTGTAGTCATTAGAATGGATTGGACACTTGGAAAATCTTACTCCTTTTTAGTTTGCACTTTCTAGGATACTATTTGTAAGACATCCTAATTTTGCCGATCTTGTACAACATGAACTTTGTGATATGATTGTAGATAATAGTACTTATGAATGTCGTGATGGCAAGAATTTGGTTGGGCAACAAAGAAGGTGAAGAAAGCTTGAGGTGAAGTGACCTTCATTACAAATGAACCATCACCATTAGGAATCCTATGGATTAAATCTATTGTAAGTGTGATTATTGGTGAATTTTTTTTTGTAATGCACTAGAGGTGGTGACTATCTCTTCTTTTGGGAATTATTTTGCCCCAAGGAGTTAAATTAAAAAAAATAGTTTCTTCTACATAATGACACTTTCATCTTTAGTCAATTCCAACATGTATCCTAGAGGGAACGACCTGTTCTTACCATTTATACTATTAGCACATAGATGTAAAGTTGTCAAAATTACTAAGGATTGGGTAACATTACTAAGGATTGAGTAACATTACTAAGATATTAAGGGTCAAATTTACCCAAAAATAAGTGTATATTATACACTTCTCAAGCAAAATTAACAAGGCTATGGGGAATTTTTGGTATTCAGTGTACTTTATTTTAGTTCTTGGTTCATCTAGATCCTTTCTCTTACTTATATCTTCCTACTTTTCTCTTGAAATTCTTATATGCTAGAATAAAATAAAAAATAAAAAATTTCACCCGTTATAAAATAAAATAAAATAAAACATATTTCTTTATAAGGATAGAAGTATAATATGCCTTAAAAATAGTTACAAACATACTAAATAGCATAAGATTAGGTCATAATGAACTTGTATAATAGTTGTTGATATGATATATTATGGACAATAATGCAAAACTCCCAAGTTTCATAATAGAAATTGATACTCCTTAATACAAGTTATTTTGTTATGTGTCTTATCAGCCTCAACCATTCATTATATTTCTTTGAGTTTTGGAAAAGAAAGAAGACTATTGTCTTTTAAAACATTGCTCAAGAAGTTTGGAAGTCTTTTGAGATATTTTTGTCTAATAATTACTTCTTCTACTTAGGAAAATTATTTTTAATTTGCAATTCATCATCTATAGAGAGTAAAATGATTCCATAAATGATTGCAAAGTCTTTATTTTTCACCTTTATCACTAATGCTATTTGAATTGAGGCTATTAAAAGGAAATGTTTAAATTTGACTTATTCTTTGTTATTGCTCTTTTATTTAGACAAAGGATCATTTGGGATTGAGAATGGAGCTAGAACTCAATGCTTTTAAATCTCCTTAGAGCTTCAAAGAGTTGGTTACCCCACTCTTTGAAGTTCTATAATATCCTGAAGATTTCATATTAGAATGTCAAAGACAATTGAGTGAGTATTGGTATGTGAGGTACTCTTGCTCTTGATGTGCACGTAACTGATTTCTATTTTTTATTGTCAATTGTACCTTTTAGTATCATATAAGTCTAACATGTATCTCAACTTTCCCTAGATTTTATGTTTGACTTGCTTAACTTCTCAATTTAGTTGCTTCATGATACTCTTTTACTTGGTAGGAAGAGTATTTAACTTATTTTATTTGGAAATTTAAATGCTTAGAACTGCTTATATATAATATCAAACTTAGAAGAGTTAGAATCAATTAGTGCTACACCTACTAAATAATCCTAAGAAAGTCTTGCTCTTTGGTATAGATTATACTTATTTCAATTTTTTATTATCTTAATTACTTCTAAGATGAGGTCATATTTTGATGTTAGTTGTGCTCTATATATAATGAATTTCCAATTTCAAGTTATTTCTATAGATATATGTCTACATATACTTCTACATAATTTCATATTAATAATTATTTATTTATGAAAGCTTACAAATTTTATTTCTAATGCGTTTTTCACTATAAATTATAGAATATGTTCCATTTCGTTTTGATAATATGGGTTGTTTTTAGTTATAAATTTCTTATAGGATATTTAATTTTTATAATAAGTTTGACTTTTCAAATATTTCGAATTAATTAAAAATATTTACTATTTTTTTATGATTGATATTTTCTTACAAAAACTAGGAACAAGATTAACCTTCAAGAACCTTTTAGATTATAGGTTTTTGCTTATTTCTATCCAAAATCCTTAAAATGCTGATTTCAAAGTACTGCTATTATAATTGCACCCATTTTTCAGTAAAAAATCTAGAGAAGACTACTTCTTATGGTCAATTTAGACAATTATTCAATAAAAATTTAATCTGAACTATTTTAAATACACTAGATTTTTTGATAGAAAAAAGGAAAATTAATTGAGTTTAATATTAGAGAAATTCATTTATTTTCTACAAATGTAATGTCAATAGATGTTGCTAAGCTTTACTCCCTCATAGATCATACACAATTGTATTCTTATAGATTGTAGAAATTTATTCTTATAGATTTTAGAAATTTATTCTTATATAAGAAATTAATTTTCAATGAAAAAAATATTCATAAGAAAAAAAAATTTAGCATCAATAAAGCTGTCCAAGATTTACTCACCTTAAAAATCCTTTGCACAAAATATTCACTAAACTCTACTATAGTGTTCATCCTCAAGTTTGCACTTTATTTTAATAGATTCTTCTTTTTTAATATCCTTATTTATAACTCATAAATAGAGAATATTAACATAAAAATAAAATATTTTCATCTATATTATTAATTAACATATACTTCTTATAGGTCATATATTGAAAACTGTTGTGAAACAATGCAAATCTGCACATCAATTACAAAACAACAGGTGCACTAAAAGATACTCAAAGCTCTCTTATGTACTTCCTCATATTGCAGATTTAGTCATATGAAATGGAAAATGGATTACCTATAGGTTAGTATGTAGGTTATAAATTAATGAAACACTCGAGCATGCTACTTGGCCTTGCCTCTCTTGATTGTAGCTCTCATGTTCTTCCAGCTCAACCGTTTTTTACTATGTTACTAGTACATCAATGTAATTCTTCACATTGAAACGTAAAACCTATATATAAGCATTCGGTGCTTTAACTCTAACGAGTGCTCCTACTTGGTGCTTTGTGAAAACCCAAACTTCTATTTCTTTATGATAGTATTTATTCCAACCTTAATTAATGCATGCCACATGTACTACAATCTAAAATGCAATTTCAACACTCTTATGCATTGAAGAAATATTATTATTCCCATTAAAATTCTAAACTTACAAAATTGATTTACTCATAAAGCTTTTGTAAAATAAATACAATCTGATTGTTTGTTCTAATGCAGTTGGAATAGGTCTCATATTTCTCTTGCTGCTCTCTCACATAATAATACTCAATCTTCATGTGCTTGGTTCTCTTTTAGACTTTTGGATTTTACACCAGCTTGATAGCATTTGTATGGTCACTATACATTGCAGTTGGACCATCTTGTCCAAATTGTAGTTACTTGAGTGACCTACAAACTTATATTGCTTCCTTGGTAACTAAACATATTGCTAGATACTTTGCCTTTGTGGTGATAATAATAATGCATTATTGTCTTTGCCAATATGCTAGAAGTATAAGCTATATCAAGTCTTGTACTGAACATAATATAAGTTGTATATTATGTAAATAGTATAAATCCTATTGCTTCTTAGTAGGATGTTCTAATTGGTTCTCCTAAATCCAATTGTAGTTTGACAATTAAGATTTACAAGAGCAAGTAATTGGATATGAATCTCTAAAATTGAACCATTTTATAATTGATTCTATATGTTTTTCTTAAGTCAATTTTATTTTGAGATTCTTTTTGTCTCAAAAGATCTAAAGTCTTATATAGCAATCTACTTCTTAAAAAGATCTGAAGTCTTATATAATACTCTACTTCTCTATATGTAACTTCAAACTCTCTACCATGGTCTAGCATGGTAGCAAAGTGAGATTTATCTTTCCCATAAATCCTTCTCACAAATCAATTCATTATCTACAAAGATTGTAAGGATAATCCAAATCCACAATACACAAAGATAAGAAAGTAATGGTTGCAATTGATAATTCACTAAGAAGTCATCAAACTTATAATTCCAATTCCTTAAGGCTTGCTTCAAGCCATAAAGGCTCTTCAATAATTTGCAACATTCTTCTCCTTTCTAAATTTCTTTTGTATCCTTGTGGCTACTCCATATAAATATCCTTATGCAAATCTCCATTAAAAAGAGTGATCTTTATATCTAATTGAGGTATCTTCATGTCTTCCCTTGTAGCTCACAAAAGGATAGATCTAATGGAATCAACTTGTCTATAGTCTTCTCAGAATAAAATTTTGCAAGTTGTGAATATCTCTTGGCTACAAGTCCAGCCTTATGTCTTGAGATTTGCCCTTAGTATCAAGATTTAATCTATAAAATCACTTACATTTTATTGCAATTCTCTCTTTTGGCAAAGCTATTAGCTTTCAAATCCTATTTGCTTCAATGACTTGAATTCCTCATCTATAGACTTCACTCATTCAGTTGATTGCATTGCAACTTGGAAATGAACAAGATCTACATCTAAATCTCCTCCTTCAATCTTAGCTACAACGATGCAAGCATAAAATGTCTTACCATAATCCTACTCATCAAGTCTTTATGGTATGATATTCTCCAACTTGAAGCGTTGAAGTTGAGCTCATTTGAAAATTAAGGTTTGCATATTGATGGTCTTCACTCTTTGTGTGAAGTTTACAAATTTTAGTCTCACTTATATATTCTTTGTGGCCTTCTCTACAGATTCCTTAGAAATTTAGGGACTCTTTATCAATTTCTATCTCATCAATACTCATTCTAGAATTGGCTTGCTATCAATGCTCATCTCTCTCTTGAAAGTAATTTGCATCTAAGTTTAGCATGTGTGACCATCAAGGATTGAGTAGCTCTTCTTTGAACATGAATTTCCTCTTTCATATCTCTTTTTATTCTCATGATTGCACAATCTAAAGGTTTTGTTCTAAACTATATCACTTGAAGATATCTCTTATCTCTTTGGATCAAAATTCCTTTTCAAACCCTCTACTATGTGCACAAAGATTGGCAACTAAAAGTTCTCAAATGTGCAATTGTTGGCTTTGTTCCATGCCAAAGCTCATAAGGAGTTTTCTCTTAAACTCTACTAAAAAATCTATACAAAATATGTGTAGCAGCTCTCAATACTTTTATCTATAACTATTCATACAACTTACTAGAAATCAACATGATTTTTGCTACTTCAAACATTGATCCATGATCTCTTTTGGTAATATAATTTTGCCCTAGATTCTAAGTTACTATAAGTTCATGGACTAATCCAACACTTTGTACAAAACCAACTTTTTTTTCTACAATATTCAACTCCTCTATCAAATTTTACTTTCTTGATCTTCACTCCACATTGAGTTCAATGTGTACTTGGAGTTTTTTGAAGCAAGAGAGTTTTTACTTCTCTTTAAAAACAACAAAAATCTGAAACCATTAGTATCATCCTTGAAAAGGAGATAATATTTTGATCCTCCTATTTTGGTCCTTTTGAGCTCATGCACATAAGACCACAAACATCATTATGGAACAACTCTCAAACCTTGCATTTGCCTCTATTCTAGATGGATTTTGCAAAAGGTAGTCTATACTCCTTTCTTTTGTCGTGCGTATATACATTGCTACACAACATACATTGCTGTCAACATCATACACTATAGAAGCACAACTCACACATAAGTCATACATAGACTCTAAAGTGCCACAATAATCAGATTGCTTAACACTCTCAATGCAACTCAACTCAGATCAGTACTTGATCTGTCACTCTATAAACTGCCAACAACTGGGCACTGATTACAGTCAAGCCACACCCACTCAAGCATAGAGAATCCAGGTGATGCTCACCGGCCTCTGTCCACCATAGCCAGGAACTCGAAGGCTCAACATCAGAGAAGTGAGCTCTCTGGAGCTCACTTTGAAACTATACCCCTTGGACTTGGGCTAGCCCTGAAACCCTAACGGTCTCACTGACGGCACACTCGACGGTGCAAACGGTGCAAAGTGACGGTGGGCCCTACCGTGAAGTCAGTACCCCGAACACAAAATCTAACCGTCGGAAAGTAGTCCTTGAGAAACTGCTAGAATAACTCTAACTACCATCACTGGAACTCTTGTGTCCAAGCAACTAGATGCGGAACTACAAATGGCATGACAGCTGTCGTGCGTATATACATCGCTACACAACATACATCGCTGTCAACATCATACACTATAGAAGCACAACTCACACATAAGTCATACATAGACTCTAAAGTGCCACAATTGCCCCCTAGCTAGCGGTTAGGTCCCTCTAACTCCAGATAGCCATCTACTCTAAGTATATGGTATACCCTCTAATGGGCAAAGATCAGGAGGCCGGGTGCTATGGAGCCCCATCGTTAGTCGCTTGTCTGCAATCTATACCATATAAAGAATGAACTAGCTATAGGTCAAGTACATCTAGGACATAACCACTGTCCCTGAGGAACCACAGTGAGGGGAGGAGCCATACATGCCATATGCCATCCTCTCGATGAGCTATCACACACTAACATAGTAGCAGCTCCACCAGAAGAGCCACATAATATACACCTCAAGCCTGCACGTACAAGTGCCAAGCTTGGGTCCATAGTACCATCAATGTTTGGGAGGTGGTATGGCGCACAATTGCGCACATGATCCTTCCAAACAACACCATCACGTCCTTCTAACACAAGGACTCCAGATGGCAAAACCTCACGCACTCTCAAGATAGTGCGGCCTATAGAAACATCAAGTGTCGTTGGTGCTGTCTATTGTAGATATACATAGTCGCCTAGATGAAATCGACGGATCGAGGGTCTATAACCTCCTCCTCAAATGGTAGCATAGCGTAAAGTATCTCTATGCTGAGCAATCGCCAAGTTCTCAAAGGCCATCGGCATCACTCTCCAAAAGATCTTTGCCCGCTAAGAACATATGCTCATCCATACATCGGGGTCATCCAAGTCCAAAACTACAGTAGCATCTCGACGAATGGCTGCGGGTAAATCTGGATCTCGTCCATAGAGTAGAAAGTATGGAGAGAAGGATGCTAAGGAGGCTTGCCGGCTGAACCGATACCCCATGGCCAACCAAGGTAACTGGAGATCCCAATCTCCCAAGTGGCCTCTCTACAAACCATACTTTTGCAATCCTCTCTTCACCGTCTGAACCACTCTCTCTACTAAGCCATCTGCCTCAGGGTGATCTCGGGATGTAGTACGATGATCAATCAAAGCCTTGTCACACAAGACCTGAAACTCCCCCAAGAACTCTGTACCCTGATCAGTCAAAACCTCAGCTGGTGCACCAAAATGACTAAGAACTCGATCCAGGAATGAGTAAGCTGTCCCTTCACTAGACTTGTCAAGAAGTGCCACCAACTCAATCCACTTGGAGAAGTGCTCCACCATCACCAAAACATACCGATGATGTCTCACAGTCAGTGGTAAAGGTCTGGCAAAGTCCAAACTCCAACGGTAACCCAATCCCATGATAGGTAATGGGTGTAATTGTGGCATAGGAGCATTGAATGATGCTCTAACTCGGTCGCAAACCACACATTTGGCAACCAACTATTGTACCTTGGTCTGCATACCGCGCCACCAATAATGACTCTGGAGTAAGCTATACGTACGCTTTACTCCAAAATGTCCTAGCTCCTCATGAGCATGACGGACCAACTGTGGTCTCTGTGATGGAAGTGGTACTACTCGCACTCTACCATCCTCCCATACACACAAAAGGTGTCTACCCTCCAATCTGAACCGTCTGGCTCGTTGAAGAACACGGTCTCTCTCCTTGGCCCCAACTGTGCCACCCACAACATCAGTGAAAAGATAGTCCATCACTAAGGCATCATCATGAATGTCTCGCTGAACTGTACCAATATCTTCACTCTCTGGGTCTGTGACCTCAATAACTCCTCCTGTATGTGCTGAGAGAGATACCACCAAAGCCTCTACAAATATACACAGAAAGGCCGATGCATGCCAACCTGGCACCATCTCCTCATCTGTCTCACCATGCCAATGTGCTCCAGTCTGATCTTGCTGGCTGGGACATGGGTTTCTACTCAACCCATCTGCATCACGGTTCACCACTCTAGGTCTGTGAACAACCGTGAAATCATACTCCTGTAAAATCAGAGCCCATCGTGCAAGCTTCCCTAAAAGCTTGTCGGACTCCATCAACCACTTCAGTGGCTGATGATCAGTGATGAGAGTGAAGGGGTTACCAAATATGTAACATCAGAAATGTGCTACTGCCCAAACTGCTGCCAATCACTCTCCCTCATATGAACTATACTTTGCCTCTGCTGAATTGTTGGAGCGACTAGCATAGGCCACCACAAACTCCTTCTCCTCATCATCATGCTGGGTGAGCACCGCTCCAAGCCCCAACATACTCCAATCAGTGTGAACCTGAAATGGTCGTCCCCTGATCGGTCTCCTCAAAATAGGAGCAGATGTCAACCTCTCCTTGAGCTCTACAAAAGCTCTCTCCTGCTCATCTCCCCAACACCACTCTTGTGTAAGCTTGGTCAGCTTTGTCAAGGCCTTGGCAATGGCACTAAATCCTCTAACATAGCGGCAATAGAAGTTTGCCAACCCAAGGAATGCTCGCACTCTGCTCACATCCGTAGGCCGAGGAATACGTGCAATAGCCTCCACCTTGGTCTGCTGAACACCAAGTCCTCCGGGGTAGATAGTGTGACCCAAATACTCAACCTGCTTGTGGAAGAACCTACACTTCCCAGGATGTAGTTTGAGTCCATGAGATCTCAACCTCTCAAACACCTCCAACAACTGTCTCTCATGCTCTTCCACAGTAGTGCTATAAACCAAAATGTCAACAATATAGCACCGAGCAAAATCCAGTCCAGCTAGGATCCTATCCATGACCCTCTAGAACTCAGCAAGAGCGTTCTTTAACCCAAATGGTAAGAACATCCACTGATATAACACATCCTTGCCGTGAGGATCAATAGCCCAAAATGCTATCTTGGACTTATCCTCCTCTCTAATCGGCAACTGATGATATCCCGCTCGAAGATCCAAAGTATTGAAGACCTTTGCATGCCCAATCGCATCAAAAATCTCCTCCGGTGTAGGCATGGCATACCGATCAGCCCTGGTCTATCGGTTGATAGGACGGTAATCTCCACACATCCGCCTATTTGTATAGTTGCCATGCATATCCTTCTTGGCTGGCATCACTGTCGCTGATGCATACTCTCCATGTGAAATCTCCACCAAACCAACCACAAAAAGGTCACTACTCCGGCTCTGAATCAATGTCCTCTCCATCTCACTATATCGATAAGGACGTCGGAAAACTGGTGTGTCGCTAGTCAGCTCAATTCGTATACTAGGTCCCTTCAGAGCACCCAAATCCTTCATACTAAAGGCAAAACAACTCATGTGACTCCTCAAGAACCTCCAAACCCTCCGTCTTTCCTCTCCAATAAGCTTGGGTCCAAGATCTGGCTCCCAAGTATCCTCTGTAACTGCAGTAGGAGTGGAAGACGTACTGACTGGCTGCTACACTGGGCCCTTGGGAGCAATAGTGTCATGCTCCCGACCACTAAAGGTCCCAACCTCTGTGCAAAAAACTCCCTCCACTCTGGCTACAAGCTCCACACATCCTCTAGCTACATCCCATGTGGACCAAGGGTGTAATCCAAGTAGCCCACGCTCACCTGGATGGACTCCAAGTAGACCACTCTCCCTGGTAGCTACTGGATGTGTCCCAAGAATACCATGTCCACTCGGTCCATCGCCCCCAACATGTCCCTGAATTGTCTCGATAGGCACAAGGCTCACAAGTGTCCGAGTGGTGATGCCTATCAAGCGCATCCTACATTGCTCTGCCAAGCCAAGGCTCACAATCCAGGTCAAACAGTTCAAGTCTATAGCCTGACCTAACACCTGACGCCTGGATGCCTCTAACACTGCTAGAATAGCGGTAATACCAGTGCGAAAACCCATCGCCCGCTCTCTCTCATCAGCGTTGGGCTCCACCAACTACTGTAACTGTGAGTCCCAAACAAGTCCGGGTCCTCCTTCTCGAAAAGCATGAGAGCTTGGGAAACTCATGAGTGTGGGAAATGCAGCTCTAGGCTGTCCAACTAGGTTCACCACTGCCATAGGTGACCTATCAGCCACTACCACTATTTGAGACTGACGCCCAACATCCAAGATATCATCAACAAGAATGTGGTCCAGTCGCTGAATCCTATCATAAGCACGCTGTAGAACCTCTCTGGGTAAGAGGTTCATCCACCAAAGACGAAGACGATGAGCCCGTGATCCCACTCTGGCTGCATCTAACAATACAGTAGGTCCCATCCAAGAATGGACATGATGTGTACTCGCCACCACTCTAGTGCAAGAATCCCC
Source organism: Lunularia cruciata (assembly GCA_948567375.1). Taxonomy (NCBI): domain Eukaryota; kingdom Viridiplantae; phylum Streptophyta; class Marchantiopsida; order Lunulariales; family Lunulariaceae; genus Lunularia; species Lunularia cruciata. Next base: position 45,930,347 of record OX419757.1, read on the forward strand.
CATCAAAGGAACATTCTCCAAAAGGTAAGCTGGAGAAACAAACTGATGAACCTAGAGATGTCGTAGTATCCGTAACATCTCCCAAAACACACCAGAACGAGGATCCTGAAGACCCAAACCGCGGCCCGCACGTGTATGTCCCTGACATGGCCATCCAGAAATCACCGAGTGAATAGGCCCATGTCTCTCTAGGTCATGCACTCTCAGTAAGGAAATGTCTCATGGTAAGGCCTTCTGGTAACCTCTGACTGCTGACATCGGTAATAACTCCGGATACCGATAGGCCAAGTGTGCCACATGATATAGAGAGACTCACCTAGCAGTCTCATCTCTCTCTACATACAAGTACCTCTGTACTCAAATACCCGCCTATAACACCGCAGCTAGTCCGGTGCTGATCCCACCAAACAACTCCAATAGGCATATCCCCTCTACTGGATACTGCCAAGCAATGAGTGTGGTATCCAGAGGTGTCAAAGCAATTGCCTCTGGAGGCTCATCCTCACACTCATCCCTTGATGGTACAAAGGCTCCACTCCAAGCCTGCTGCACCAATTGATCTGCATGCTGCTGCAATGCCTCCTCTGAACTCCACAATGGAACATCGAAGGTGGATGGAACAATCCCACTCATACTCCAAAGCCGAGTGATCTCCTTTGGTATTGGAGTATCCTCTACATGGGCGTTCCCCTCCAACAACTCACCAGGCCAAGTAACTGCACCGCTGAAAGCTAAAACTGATGCTGCCATGGTCCCGGACTGTAGTGAGCCAAGACTGCCACTACTGAAGCGTACTGGTAGGCGACATACCTGTCCCTCACCAAACTGCCAACCAGGTCTATAAGAGGCTGTCTCCTCCCAATAGTCAATGCTGAAACCCATGGGTATAACATTGCTCCCCCAACTAGCACATCATATGACTCAGCTATCGTTGCAATAGCCTGAGCTCTCACCACCGAGCTATCAGTCGGATGACCAGGCTGAACCTGGACAACAAGCTCTCCACGTGTGATGTACTGTGTCAAACCACCACCAAGAGATGTCTGGATCTGAAATGGACACCTCTCCACATCGGTCTTCCGTAACTCCAGATCGACAACTACAGCCTTCCCCAACATAAGGGGCTGCGCACTAGAGTCTAACAAGACTCTCTGTGGTGTATAGACCTTCCCTGAAGGTCCCACCAAACAAAAAATCTCCCTCTGGTTATCCAATAGGACAACACTAGGTGTAAACCGCGCTCTCTCAAAGGCCAGTCTAGCTGGCAACTCCTCCAGCCTAGCCGCTGCCATAAACCACTGGTCGTTGAAAGGATCCCATGCTCCTCAACCAAGTCAGCTCCACTACCAACCACCTCTGCTCTAGTAGTAGGAATTGCACCATCCCTACTCTCACACAATGTGGCAGCCAACCGGAATACTGGGGCTGGGTCAACTCCCAATGTAAACATATCACTAGTTGAAAACAAAGGATGCCGCATAATCAGCTGAGCCGCCCCCAACATCATGCTAGACTCAGTCTGTGTAGTAGCAGGTGGCTGACTAGTAGGTAGTCCATTAGGTACTCCATCACCACCTACCACACCTGCACTGGGACGTCTAGGAACCATGGATGTCATCTGCAATGCCTCAGATAGCGTGAAAGATTGGGGAAGTCTGACCTGTCTCCCAACCTCTCCTCTCTGTGGGTCCAACTCCACTGATGCTCCTCTAGGCTCTAGAGCACGTACTGCACTCATAGTCACTGCTGCAGATGCATCCACCTGTGCTGCTCCGCACATGAAGTCCAAAGCATCTCTATCACCAGCATATGAGGTGGAAGCCTCAGCACCCGAATCTGATCTCCTCTGAGCAATAGCCATACTAGCCAATCTTTGCTCCAACTGCTCAATCCAAGTAGCCATACTTGTGTCAGAAGTAAGGGCAGGTACTGCACCCCTACTAGGTGTAGATCCTCTACCACCACCTCTACCACCTCGTCCTCCTGAACTGGAGCTCCTCTACTACCTGCCATAGCAGCCCTACCACTCCGTAACTCCGGGTGTAGGTCAAAACACCGGTCACTAGTGTGACCAAATCTGTGGCAATGCTCACACTGCCTCTGTGCTGGCTGTGATGCACCAGAGGTATCAGGTCCGCTGCCCTAAGTACACTCTCTCCTATGGTGAGGTCCACCACAAGTCCAACAAGCAACACCACCACTCACTGGCTGCTGCTGACCCGAAAATGAGGGTAAGGGTCTAACTCCACTAGGCCCTCCACTCGCTCGATAGGATTTGGGCTGTCCACCCTGTCCTTGAAAACCAACTGGGCGTGGTGCACTCTGCTGCACTCTGCTGCACTCTAGAAGAAGTCACAGCCGTGGATGAGGTCTCCCTACCAAATCCAGATGTCACCACTCTCTCCTCCACCATGTTGAGCTCAATACGCTCAGCCAAACCGAAGATTACTGCCAAAGTGGGCAAAGTAGCTTGCAACAACGTAGCATCACGAACTCTACGTCGCAACTCCCTATCCAGTATCCCATACCAAAACTGGACTGCCTGGGCCTCAGTAACTCCTTGGGTGAAACTGATCATCCGTCTCATGCAAGTGTATGCCTCGCGTAGGCTCTCTCCAGCCTTCCGCTGAAACTCCTGCAAGCTCCTTAGCTTGTCAGTCCGTACTCCCTGGTAGTTCTGCCTCAAACATAGGAAGAACTCCACCATGGAGTTAAACCCCGGTACCACACCACCTCCTGCAGTGGTACCTCCACTCGTAGTAGCACTATCTCCAGCTAGTGCACCTCCACTAGCTCCACCAACACTACTCGAGCTAGAACTCGTGGGTACAGCCGATCTACTCCTGGCCACCGAGCCTGAAGTGATGGAGACATAATGTGGAGACCAATACTGTCTCCATAACTCAATCTCCTCCAAATGAGCTCTCCTAAACTAATGGTAGTCATCCATCGGCGGACCCTCCAGATGCTGAAACAACCCCTTCCATGCCATGAAAGGTGTGAACAAAGTCGGGTTCCGCATCTACTGCAGATCACACCAACTGTCAAACTCCTGGATGAAGTCATCCAACTCAATGGTACCCACTATACCAGAGTAACGCCTAGGGCCTTTAGAGGCCCCATAAATCTTGTCCATGTCCCACAACAACGGTGCGGACACACCAAGTGCACTCTCAACTGAATCAACTCCTGTGTCAAACTCCAACTCAGAGTCAATCTCCTCCCTCACTGGGACCTGAGATATAGGCTGATACCGAGCACCACTCCGAGTAAACCCACTGCATACTGCAGGGCTAACTCCTCTGGAATCTCCAAAGAACTCCGTCGTGACAAAGTAACCACACCAACAAACCCAAACCACCAACTGCAACCACAAGTCACAACCGCAAATGCCCCACCAAGTGCCAACACCACCACGTGCCAACACCACCAAGTGCCAGTACCAACTAAGCACCACCCACTAATGTAACTCTAACCAAGATAACTACACTAGGGGAAAGGGCAACCTGTGACTTGCCATCATAACACGCACTCTCACGGTCTGCAAGTCATCACTTCCTGCCTCACCGAAGAGAGACAAAGGTAGTCTGACTGGTCATCACTCCAGCCTCACCACCAAGAGCACACTAGAGCACCAACGCTCAAAAGTCAGGGCACCTCACACAAACGTGGTGCACAAACAGGAAGCAGAGAATGGAGGGGATCCAATCACAAGAAATCTAAACGAAAACCCTCCATCTCATAACACAACACGGGACTGACTCTGCCACCATTTGGCATTTGACATAAGAGGAGTTCGTATCTAAGTCCTAAGCTACCAGGATCACCAAGAATGGGATCAAACTACCTCTCCTAGCCAAAGCTACATGTGTATAGATAACAATGGCACAGTCACTATGACAACAAGTGAGGGTGGACTAGTTGGCTAGGGCACCAGTCTAGGAACAAGAGATCTAGGGGTCAAACCCTGTTGCGCACAATCTAGCAAGAAAGGTAGATTTTGCCAACCAATGACCAAGATCTACTCTAAACTAGCTAGCCTCACGCCAGCAAGATGGCTTGCTAGGCCTTCATAGCCCTATGCCTCGAAGCCTCTAAACACCGAAATTCAGCCAAATGAGGCCTTTCTTGTTGCCACTTCAAACCTCCTCCAAAATTGGCAAAAGTCCTCCAAACTAGCGAAACTTCTCCAAATCTGGCCAAACAGCAAAAACTCCTCCAATTCTGGCCAAAATCTGACGTAAACCCTAAAGATGGCTGTCCACCAAATCCCCCGCTAACTTTCCACTCGAGCCAAATTGACAAAATGGGTTTTTCCAAATCACAAATTCATGAGAAGAGCTTCCTAACTCCACCTTCAATTTGACTTTCTGAGCCCAACTCGCAGCAAATTGGTCCTGCCTTCACCTCCTGAGCTCAAAATCACAACACTGCTTGAAAATTGCTCCTTCTTTGCTTGAAATTTGGCCAGCGCTTCCGCACACCGTCCGCCTAACTGCCAAATCTACATCACTAGAACGAGCTTCTGCACACTAGGGAAACACAAAACTTGAATCGAGCTACCACGATCCACCGAGCTTGGAGATACCACCAACACTCAACATTCTTGCACCCGATTTCCCCCTGTCTTCACTTCTCTGATGTAATCAGATTGCTTAACACTCTCAACTCAACTCAACTCAGATCAGTACTTGATCTGTCACTCTATAAACTGCCAACAACTGGGCACTGATGACAGTCAAGCCACACCCACTCAAGCATAGAGAATCCAGGTGATGCTTGCCGGCCTCTGTCCACCATAGCCAGGAACTCGAAGGCTCAACATCAGAGAAGTGAGCTCTCTGGAGCTCACTTTGAAACTATACCCCCTGGACTCGAGCTAGCCCTGAAACCCTAATGGTCCCACTGACGGCACACTCAACGGTGCAAAGTGACGGTGGGCCCCACCGTGAAGTCAGTACCCTGAACAAAAAATCTAACCGTCGGAAAGTAGTCCTTGAGAAACTGCTAGAATAACTCTAATTACCATCACTAGAACTCCAATGTCCGAGCAACTAGATGCGGAACTACAAATGGCGTGACACCTTGAGCATACAAATCACAATAAAAAGACTTTTTGCAACCATGCTCTTTTAATTTTAAATTGAATCACTCTAGAGTCCTCCTTCTATTCCTAATGTAGGTAAGATTGAGATGACCAAAGCCTCCGGTGCCAAAGTGCAATATCTAACTTTTGATACTCTTTCTTCTTTTCTGGCTTTGCACTCTTCCTATTGCTTGGGATATATTACCTATCTTGGTAACTTTGATCTGAAGTTTGTAGAGATTTGAATTAGGTATAATTGTCATCATTATTACTCCATTTTCTCTCCATGTAGTAGCCTTCTTTGGTGTAAATAGTTAGGGTGCAATTGTCTATTGATTGACCAATATTGAACAAATTTATTTTTCAAATCTAGAATGTAGAGAACTCTTCTTATCTTTTTCATCAATCTAATATGAAATTGGAAAAATGTGGTTCCTATATTTTTGTAAAAGTTGCATATTTGCTTTCTTTTCTTTGTTTTTGTAAAGTTAAGGAAATATATTTCCATATTTGGAGGATGAAACCTATTGTTTGGATATTCTTTGGATCTATCTTTGTATGGTAAAGTACAAAGATCTAGGCTACAAAGATTTACAAGGTACAAAGAAGAGGGAACAAAGAAGGAGATACAAAGAACGGCCGGACCCAAAGAAGAATGGTGCAAAGATTCTTTGCCCAAGTTACCAAAAAGATTCTTTGCCCATAATACCACGAGCATATAAGAAAAGACCCCTGCCAAGGACCATTGGTGCCATCAAAGAGTTCTCATATGAGGATAGTGATCACACACTTACTAAAGATGGTTGACCAAAGAGCCTTAACTATAAAATTGATTGTTGGTCAAGTAATTTCACTTTCTTTGGACTTAGGCATTCCTTGGGTGGGCATTCTTTTATAGTGATAAGATGGTGGAAATAAGAGCAATGAGAAAGTTCCCAACCAGTATCCTTTGCTACCTAATGGTAGATAAGTAGGATATGAATTTTAGAAGTCAGCTACTATAGAGTAAGCATTTGATCTTCTTACTTTGGAATTGGGATCTTAGCTCTCCAACAATTGCCTAAGAGTTGAGAAGTACCTAACATAAAGAACCAAGGAATTTTAAATGCAATCCAAAGACATGGACCAAGGTACATTGGAAGATGATGCTTGGTCTAAATGTGCAAGAGTTTTAGAGAGCATTAAATTTGAAACCAAATTTAGTGATGTAGAGGAGATGAACAAGAAGATATCCAAATCTTTCAACAAAGAAAGATTGACAAGTAATGGTTGGAGGATGGCACATGACAAGGAACCAACAAGGAGTGCGGTTTTGGCTTCCTTTATGCATTATTTTGACCTAGTTGACCACCTATTTAATAATTAACCAAGCTATATTCTTTGAATATGTCTACAAACTAGAGAAAGTATCTTTTATTATCAACTAGAGAAGTATCTTTGCTGTCATGCCATTTGTAGCTTTGCATCTAAATTGCTTGGACACTAGAGTAGTAATGATAGTAGTTAGAGGTATTTTGGCAGTTACTCGGAGACTACTTTCTGTCAATCAGATTTTGTGTTTTGGGTACTGACTACATAGTGGGGCCCACCAACACTTGCACTATTCACATTGTCAGGTGTGTCGTCAATGGGACCATTGGTGTGAGATCTAGGTTGAAATCAGGGGTACACCTTGGGAGTGTAGCTCTACAGAGCTCACTTCTCTGTTGTTGAGCCTTCGAGTTCCTAGCTAGAGTAGACAGAAAGCCGATGAACATCACATGGAGTCACTAGCATATGAGGTAGAAGCCTCAACACCCAAATCTGATCTCCTATGAGCAATGACCATACTAGCCAATCTTTGCTCCAATTGCTTAATCTAAGTAGCCATAGCTGTATCAAAAGTAAGGGCAGGTATTGCACCCCTACTAGGTGTAGATCCTCTACCACCACCTCTACCACCTTGTCCTCCATGAACTGGAGCTCCTCTACTACTTGCCATAGCAACCCTACCACTCCATAACTCCGGGTGCAGGTCAAAGCACCGGTCACTAGTGTGACCAAATCTGTGGCAATGCTCACACTGCCTCTATGTTGGCTATGGTGCACTAGAGGTATCAAGTACACTTCCTTGAGTACAATCTCTCTTATGGTGAGGTCCACCACAAGTCCAACAAGCAACACCACCACTCATTGGCTGCTATTGACTTGAAAATGAAGGTAAGGGTCTAGCTCCACTAGGCCCTCCACTCGCTCCATAGGATCTAGGCTGTCCACCTTGTCCTTGGGAACCGACTGGGCATGGTGCACTCTGCTGCACTCTAGAAGAAGTAACAATTGTGGATGAGATCTCCTCACCAAATCCAGATGTCACCACTTGCTCCTCCACCATGTTGAGCTCAATACGCTCAGCCAAACCAAAGACCATTGCCAAAGTGGGCAAAGTAGCCTATAACAACATAACATCATGAACTCTATGTTGCAACTCCTTGTCCAGTATCCCATACCAAAATTGGACTGCTTGGGCCTTAGTGAAACTGATCAGCCACCTCATATGAGTGTATGCCTATTGTAGGCTCTCTCCAACTTCCCGTTGGAACTCTTGCAAGCTCCTCAAGTTGTCAATCCGCACTCCCTAGTAATTCTACTTCAAACATTGGAAGAACTCCACCATGGAGTTAAACCCTGGTACCACACCACCTCCTACAACAGTACCTCCACTTGTGGTAGCACTATCTCTAACTAGTGCACATCCACTAGCTCCACCAACACTACTCAAGCTAAAACTTGTGGGTATAGCCGATCTACCTCTGTCAACCAAGCCTAAAGTGACATAGTTCAGAGACCAATATTGTCTCCATAACTCAATCTCCTCCAAGTGAGCTCTCTTGAACTCATGGTAGTTGTCAATCAGTAGACCTTCTAAATGCTGAAACAACCCCTTCCATGCCATGAAGGGTGTTAAAAAATTTGGGTTCCATATCTATTGCAGATCACACTAACTATCAAACTCTTGGATGAAGTCATCCAACTTAAATGGTACCCATTGTACCAGAGTAACACACTAGGGCCTTTGGAGGCCCCATAAATCTTGTCCATGTCCCACAACAATGGTGCGGATATGCCAACTGCACTCTCAATTGAATCAGCTCTTGTGTCAAACTCCAACTCAGAGTCAATCTCCTCCTTCATTGGGACCTGAGATACAAGCCAATATCAAGTGCCATTCTGAGTAAACCCACTATGTACTGCAAGGCTAACTCCTCTAGAATCCCCAAAGAACTTCGTTGTGACAAAGTAACTGCAACTACAACCGCAAACTAGAACCACAAACTGGAACCACAACCTGCAACTACAAACCGTAATAACAAGTACCCCACCAAGTGCCAACACCAATTGAGCACCACCAAGTGCCAATACCCACAAAACATCACCCACTAATGTAACTCTAACTAAGATAACTACACTAGGGCAAGGGTAACTTGTAACCTAGCATCACAACATACACTCTCACGATCTGCAGGTCATCACTTTCTGCCTCACCGGAGAGAAACAAAGGTAGTCTGACTGGTCATCACTCCAGCCTCACTACCGAGAGCACACCATAGCACCAACGCTCAGAATTCATGACACCTCACACAAACACGGTGCACCAAGAAGCAAAGAATGGAGGGGGTCAAATCACAAGAATGCTAAACAAAAACCCTCCATCTCATAAAGCAACACTAGATTGACTCTATCACCATTTGGTATTTGACATAATCGGAGTACCTATCTACTTCCTGAGCTACGAGGATCATTGAGGATCAAATCAAAGTTCTTCAAAGTTCAATGATCAAAGTTCTTCTTGCCAAAATCTGACATAAATCCTTCACAAAATCTGACATAAATCTAACATAAATATGATATAAATCCCTAAAAATGGCTGACCACCAAATCCTCCGCTAACTCTTCACTTGAGCCAAATTGGAAAAATGAGTTTGTCCAATCTCTAATTCACGTAGATGTGCTACTAACTCCACCTTCAATTTCTGAGCTCAACTCACAACTCACAATTGTTCATGAGCTCAAAATCATAGCTACCGCTTGAAAATTACTTTTTCCTAACTCTAAATTTGCCAGTGCTTTCACACACACTCTCTTAGGGAAAATTGAATTGTTTAATCAAGACACCACGATCCACCAAGCCTAAAGATACCACCAACACTCGCATAGTTCTGTTGCACATATATACATCACTACACAACATACATTGCTGTCAACATCATACACTATAGAAGCACAACTCACACATAAGTCATACATAGACTCTAAAGTGCCACAATAATCAAATTGTTTACAACTCTCAAATCAACTCAACTTAGATCAATACTTGATCTATCATTCTATAAACTGCCAAAAATTGGGTACTAATTATAGTCAAACCACACCTAATCTAGCTAAGAGAATCAAGGTGACATTTGCCGAGCTCTGTCCACCATAGCCAAGAACTCAAAGGCTCAACATTAGAGAAGTGAGCTCTCTGGATTTGCACTTTGAAAGTATACCCCTGGACTTGAGCTAGGTTTGAAACCCTAACGGTCACACTAATGGCACACTCAATGGTGCAAACGGTGCAAAGTAACAGTGGGCTTCACCATGAAGTCAATACCCCAAACACAAAATCTGACCATCGGAAAGTAGTCTATGGGAAACTGTTGAAATACCTCTAACTACTATCACTATGACTCCAGTTTCCAAGCAATCCAGATGCGACACTACAAATGGCATGATAGTTCATACACCCAATTTCCCCCTTGACTCACTTCTTTGATGTAATCAGATCGTTTACAACTCAAATCAATACTTGATCTGATCCTCAACAACTTACCAACAATAGGGCACTAATTACAATCAAGCCACACCCACTCTAGCTAAGAGAATCTAGGTGATGCTCACCGGCTTTCTGTCCATTCTAGCCAGGAACTTGAAGGCTCAACATCAGAGATGGTGCTATTACAAGTAAAGGTACTACTATAGGAGGTGGTGTATTACTGGGGTTTAACCCCATGGTGAAGTTCTTCTAGTGTTTAAGGCAGAACTACCAAGGAGTGCCAATTGACAAGCTAAGGAGGTTGCAAGAGTTCCAATGGAAGGTTGGGGAGAGAGCCTATGTGAGGCATACACTTGCATGAGGCGGCTGATCAATTTCACTCAGGGAGTTACCAAGGCCCAAACAATCCAATTTTGGTATGAGATATTGGACAAGGAATTGAGACATAGAGTTTGTGATGCTATATTGTTACAGGCTACTTTGCCCACTTTGGCAGTGGTCTTTGGTTTGGCTGAGCATATTGAGCTCAACATGGTGGAGGAGAGAGTTGTGACATCTAGATTTGGTAGGGGAACCTCATCCACAACTATGACTTCTTCTAGAGTATAGCAGAATGCACCACGTCCCGTTGGTTTTTTAAGGATAGGATGGACAGCCTAGGTCCTATGGAGCGAGTGGAGGGCCTATTGTAGTTAGACCCTTACTCTCATTTTTGGGTCAACAGTAGCCAATGAGTGGTGGTGTTGCTTGTTGGACTTGTGGTAGACCTCACTATAGGAAAGAGTGTACTTAGTGCATCAGACTTAATCCCTCTAGTGCATCACAACTAGCATAAAGACAATGTGAGCATTGTCATAGATATGGTCACTCTGTGACCAATGCTTTGACCTACACTCGGAGTTACGGAGTGGTAGGATTGCTAGGCAAGTAGTAGAGGAGCTCTAGGTCATGGAGGACGAGGTGGTAGAGGATCCACACCTAGTAGAGGTGTAGTACCTGCCCTTACTTCTTATACAACCATGGTTACTTGCATTGAGCAGTTGGAGCAAAGATTGGCTAGCATGGCCATTGCTCAAAGGAGATCAGATTCGGGTGCTGAGGCTTCCACCTCATATGTTGGTGATGGAGATGCCTTGGATTTCATGTGCAAAGCAACACAAGTGGATGCATTTGCCGTAGTGACTAGGAATGTAGTACGCGCTCCAAAGCCTAGAGGAGCATTTGTGGAGTTGGACTCACAAAGAGGAGAGGTTGGGAGACAGGTCAGACTTCCTCAATCTTTCATGCTCTTTGAGACCTTACAAATGTCATCCATGGCTCCTAAACATCCTAATGCAGGTGTGGTAGGTGGTGATGGGGTGCATGATGAACTTCCTACTAGTCAACCACTTTCTACTACACAAACTAAGTCTAGCACGATGTTGGGGGCGGCTCAACTGATGATGCACTATCTGTTATTTTTTCAGCCAATGACATGTGTACATTGGAAGTTGATCCAACCCTAGTGTTTTGGTTGGCTGCCACGCTTTGTGAGAGTAAGGATGATGTGATCCCTACTACTAGAGCAGAGGTGGTTGATAGTAGAGTTGACTTGGTTGAGGAGCATGAGATCTGCTCAACAACCAATGGTTTATGGCAAGCAACAACGGCTAGATTGGAGGAGTTATGAACTAGACCGGCCTTTGACAGAGCATGGTTTACACATGAGGTTGTCTTGTTGGATAACTAGAGGGGGATCTTTTGTTTGGTGGGACCTTCAAGGAAGGTCTATAAACCACAAAGTATCTTACTTGACTCTGGTGCATAGCCCCTTATGTTGGGGAAGGCTACAATTGTCGGTCTTGATTTACAAAAGACCAATGTGGAGAGGTGTCTATTTCAGATTTAGATATCTCTAGGTGGTGGTTTGACATAGTACATCACACATGGAGAGCTTGTTGTTTAGGTTCAGCCTGGTCACTCAATTGATAGCTTGGTGGTGAGAGCTCAAGCTATTGCAACAATAGTGAGTCATATGATATGCTAGTTGGGAGAGTAGTGTTACACCCCATGGGTTTCAATATTAACTATTGGGAGGAGACAACCTCCTATAGACCAGGTTGGCAGTCTGGTGAGGGACGAGTATGTTGCCTACTAGTACGCTTTAGTAGTGGTAGTCTTGGCTCACTATAGTCCGAGACCATGGCAGCTTCAGTTTTAGCTTTCAATGGTTCTATTACTTGGCTTGGTGAGTTATTGGAAGGGAACGCCCATGTAGAGGATACTCCAATACCAGAGGAGATCACTCAAATTTGGAGTACGAGTGGGATTGTTTCATTGTTTCATCCACCTTGGATGTTCTTTTGTGGAGTTTAGAGGAAGTATTGCAATAGCATGCAAATCAATTGGTGCAGCAAGCTTGGAGTGGATCCTTTGTACCACCAGGAGATTAGTGTGAGGATGAACCTCTAGAGTCAATTACCTTGATACCTCTAGATACCACACTCATTGCTTGGTAGTATCTAGTAGAAGGAGTATGTCTACTGGAGTTGTTTGGTGGGATTAGCATTGGACTAGTTGCGGTATTACAGACGGATATACGAGTACAGAGATACTTGTATGTAGAGAGAGATGAGACTGCCAGGTGAGTCTCTCTCCATCATGTGGCACACTTGGCCTATAAGTATCATGAGTTATTACCAATGTCAATAATTAGGAGTTACTAGAAGGCCCTACCAGTAGACATTTCTTTATTGGGAGCGCATGATCTAGAGTGACATAGGCCTATTCATTTGGTGATTTTTGGATTGCCATGTTAAGGACATACACATGCTAGCCAAGGTTTGGGTCTTCAGGATCCCCATTCTGGTGTGTTTTGGGAGATGTTATGGATACTACAACATCTCCAAGTTCATCAGACCGTCTCTCCAGCTTACATTTTTGAGAACATCCCTTTGATGGGTGATTCTTGCTCTTGGTTGGTGGCAAGTACACATCAAGTCCATTCTTGGATGGGACATGCTATTTTGTTAGATGCAACAAGAGTGGGATCATGGGCTCATCGTCTTTGTCTTTGGTAGACAAACCTCTTACCTAGAGAGGTTCTACAATGTGCTTGTGATGGGATTCAACGACTAGACCACATCATTGTTAATGACATCTTGGATGTTTGGCGTTAGTCTCAGATGGTGGTAGTGGTTGATAGGTCACCTATGGCAGTGGTGAACCTAGTTGGATAGCCTAGAGCTGCCTTTCCCACACTTGGGAGTTTTCCAAGCTCTCATGCTTTTTGAGAGTGAGGTCTTGGATTGGTTTGGACTCACAATTATAGTAGTTGGTGGAGCCCAATGTCGATGAGAGAGAGTGGGCAATGGGTTTTTATATTGGTATTATTGCTATTCTAGCAATGTCAAAGGTATCCAAGTGTCAGGTGTTAGGTCAGGCTATAGACCTGAACTTTTTGACCTAGATTATGAGCCTTGGCTTGGTAGAGCAATGTAGGTTGCGCTTGATAGGCATCACCACTCGGACACTTGTGAGCCTTGTGCCTATCGAGACGATTCAAGCACATGTTGGGGATGATGGACCGAGTGGACATGGTATTCTTGGGACACAACCAGTAGCCATTAGGGAGAGTGGTCTACTTGGAGTCCATCTAGGTGAGCATGGTCTACTTGGATTACTTGGTCTACTTGGGATGCTGCTAGAAGACATGTGGAGCTTGTAGCCAGAGTGGAGGGAGTTTTTCACATAGAGGTTAGGACCTCTAGTGGTTGGGAGCATGACACTACTACTCCCAAGGGCCCACTGTAGTAGCCAATCAGTACGTCTTCTACTCTTATGACAGTTATAGAGGATACTTGGAAATCTTAGATCCAAGCTTACAAGAGAAGAAAGGCGGAGAGTTTGGAGGTTCTTGAGGAGCTACACACATATTTTTGCCTTTAGTATGAAGGATTTGGGTGCTCTAAAAGGACCTGGTATTTGGATTGAGCCGACTAGCAATACACCAATTTTCCGACGTCCTTATCTATATAGTGATATGGAGAGGACATTGATTTAAAGCTTGAGTAGTGACCTTTTTGAGGCTGGTTTGGTAGAGATTTCACATGGAGAGTATGCATCCATGACAATGATGCTAGCCAAGAAGGATGTGCATGGTAGCTACATAGATAGGCGGATGTATGGAGATTACTGTCCTATCAACCAAAAGATTAGGGCTGATCGGTATGCCATGCCTACACTAGAGGAGATCTTTGATATGATCCGGCATGCAAAGGTCTTTAGTACTTTGGATCTTCAAGTAGGATATCATCAATTGCCGATCAGAGAGGAGGATAAGTCCAAGATAACATTTTGGGCTATTGATCCTCATGGTAAGAATGTATTATATCAATGGAGGTTCTTACCATTTGGGTTAAAGAATGCTCCTATTGAGTTCCAGAGGGTCATGGACATGATCTAGTTGGATTGGATTTTGCTTGGTGTTATATTGATGACATTTGGTCTATAACATTACTGTGGAAGAGCATGAGAGACATTCGTTGGAGGTGTTTGAGAGGTTGGAATCTCATGGACTCAAATTACATCCTGGGAAGTGAACGTTCTTCCATGAGCAGGTTGAGTATTTGGGTCACACTAACTACTCCAGAGGACTTGGTGTTCAGCAGACCAAGGTGGATGCTATTGCACATATTCCTTGACCTATGGATGTGAGCAAAGTGTGAGCATTCCTTGGGTTGGTAAAATTCTAACGCTGCTATTTTAGAGGATTTGGTGCCATTGCCAAGGCCTTGACAAAACTGACCAAGCTTACACAAGAGTGGTGTTGGGGAGATGAGTAAGAGAGAGCTTTTATAGAACTCAAAGAGAGGTTGACATTTGCTCCTATTTTGAGGAGACCGATTAGAGGACAACCATTTCAGGTTCACACTGATTGGAGTATGTTGGGGCTTGGATCAATGGTCACCCAACATGATGATGAGGGGAAGGAGTTTTATGGTGGCCTATGCTAGTTGCTCCAATAATTCAGCGGAGGCAAAGTATAGTTCATATGAGGGAGAGTGCTTGGTAGTAGTTTGTGCATTAGCACATTTCCAATGTTACATATTTGGTAACCCCTTTACTCTCATCACTAATCATCAGCCATTGAAGTGGTTGATGGAGTCCAACAAGCTTTCAAGGAAGCTTGCACAATGGGCTTTGATTTTACAAGAGTATAATTTCAAGGTTATTCACAGACTTGGAGTGGTGAACCGTGATGCAGATGGGTTGAGTAGAAACCCATGTCCCAGCCAACAAGATCAGACCGGAGCACATTAGCATGGTGAGATAGATGAGGAGATGGTGTTAGGTTGGCATGCATCTGCCTTTCTTTGTATATTTTTTGAGGCTTTGGTGGTATATCTCTCAATGCATACAAGAGGAGTTATTGAGATCATAAATCCAAAGAGTGGAGATAGTGGTACAATTTAGCAAGACATTGATGATGATGTTTTAATGGTGGACTATCTTTGCATTGGTGTTGTGAGTGGCACAGTTGGGGCCAAGGAGAGAGACCATGTTCTTTAGCAAGCCAGGCAGTTCAGATTGGAGGGTAACCACCTTTTGCGTGTATGGGAGGATGGTAGAGTGAGAGTAGTACCACTTCCATCTCATAGACCATAGTTGGTCCGTCATGCTCATGAGGAGCTAGAACATTTGGGAGCAAAGCATACATATAGCTTACTCCAGGTCATTATTGGTGGCGCGGTATGCATGCCAATGTACAACAATTTGTTGCCAGATGTGTGGTTTGTGACCAAGTTAGAGCATCATTTAATGCTCCTACGCCACAACTACACCCATTACCAACGATGGTGTTGGGTTACCGCTGGAGTTTGGACTTTGTTGGATCTTTACCGTTGACTATGAGACATCATCGATATGTTTTGGTGATGGTGGAAAACTTCTTCAAGTGGATTGAGTTAGTGGCACTTCCTAACAAGTCTAATGAAGGGACGGCTTATTTGTTCCTAGATCGGGTTTCTTAGTCATTTTGGTGCACCAATTGAGGTTTTGACTAATCACGGTACAAAGTTCTTGGGAGAGTTTTAGATCTTGTGTGGCAAGGTTTTGATTGATCATTGTACTACCTCTTGAGATCACCCTGGCGTAGATGGCTTAGTAGAGAGAGTGGTTCATACGGTGAAGAGAGGAGTGCAAAAGTATGGTTTATAGAGAGGCCACTTGGGAGATTGGGATCTCAAGTTACCTTGGTTGGCCACAGGCTATCGGTTCAGCCAACAAGCTTCCTTAGCATCCTTCTCTCCATACTTTCTACTCTATGGACGGGATCCAGATTTACCTAAAGCTATTTTTCAAGATGCTTATGTAGTTTTGGATGTGGATGATCTAGATGTATGGATGAGCGCATGTTCTCAACGGGCAGAGATCTTGCAGAGAGTGATGCTAATGGCCTTTGAGAACCTGGCAATTGCTCAACATAGAGATACTTTACACTATACGACTATTCAAGGAGGAGGTTATAGACCCTTGATATGTAAATTTCATCTAGTGGACTATGTATACCTACAACAAACAACATCGACGACACTTGATGTTTCTACAGGCCACACTATATTGAGAGTGCGTGAGGTTTTACCTTTTGGAGTCCTTGTGTTGGAAGGACGTGATAGAGTTGTTTGGAAAGATCATGTGCACAATTGTGCGCCATGTCAGCTCCCAAACTTTGATGGTACTATGGACCCAAACTTGGCACTTGTACGTACCGGCTTGAGGTTTATATTATGTGGCTCTTTTGGTGGAATTGCTACTATGTTAGTGTGTGATAGTTGTTTGAGAGGATGACATTCGGCATATATGACTTTTCCTATGACTGTGGTTCCTCAAGGACAATGGTTATGTCCTAGATGTATTTGACCTATAGCTAGTTCCTCCTTTATATTGTATAGATTGGAGACAAGCAACTAACTATGGGGCTCGATAGCACTTGGCCTTGTGATCTTTGCCCATCATCATAAACCACTAAACTCCTATGGATTGCAATAGCCAATAGCTCTTTTTGTACTCTGGACAAAAATGAACAGACCATGTCCACCGAAAAGATAGGATTTGGAATATATAATGACCAGGTTAATTTACGTTCAGGAAATGCTCTTGTGATATGACCCTGAGATTTCACTCATTGTCGTTTGGTCGCGTAGCACAGTGGATTATGTCTTCAATCTTCGAATCATAAGGCGGAGGATTCGAATCTCGCCGTTCATACGGTAGATAGTTTTGCCATTTGCCAAATGTTTTCGTGTTCTACGGTCGTCGGATGAGCACTATCCAACAATCCATTTTAAGCGCTGATCTAGTGCAGATAAGGAAACCCATCTGGAACTCTAGACGGTCCAGCGTTCTAGTTTTGATGCTGGCCTTGTGGAAGCCAGGAAAGCGTTTGGGAGACTGGGTCGGACTGCCATAGGAATCAAATGGGACAGAAGTCTTCACTTTACACGAGGACTTTTCTGCCCGAAGAAGGTGGGAATCTGACATGATCATCTGTATAGAAGTCATACAGTGCCTGCGGGTGCTACAGGAGCCGTCCCCCATTACTTCCATATTTGCGTCTAGACTTTATGAACTAAACAACATGGAAAAGAAAGAGTCCCATTTTACCTGCTAGTTTCTATCCTTGCACGGCGTGATAGGGTCTTTCCCATCCTACTGGTTATCCTTGTGTGTCGCTTTTCTCCTCGAAAGGGAAGAGGAGAGAGATCGGTACTACAGTTTCTTATCTAGCAGAGGTCGATGTGAGATGGAATGCGGAGCTGGTTGTTGAAACCAGTAAAGAGAAGAAAGATCGGTACCACAGTTTCTTATCTAGCACAGGCCTATGTGGGTTGAAGAGCGAACTGGTACAGTTTAAACCGCACGGTGGTGCTCCAGTCTTGGTGCAACGAGACACCTACTTCGCTACTGCAGGACGTGGGTAATTGCCAAGATGAGCCCATTGACGATTAGCTCCATGTGGTCTGCTTGAGGTTCTTGGTTGTACAATTACAGCGTCATGCAGTAAAGCAGGGTCGAGGGTTACAACCATTGGATCAAAATTAAATCCCGCGATTGTACTATCTGTTATGAAGCCACAAATCTGTCCCGGGCACTGCTCTGAGAGTTTGCTCTCTGCAGTTAGAGTTACTACAGTACCCAATAAATCGAAATCAATATTTCTTTTGAGTGCTCTGAAATTTCTAGCACAATATTAGTAACACACTGTGAGTGGCCGGATCGATAGACCATCGGCAGTTCGTTCGGCTTTACGGCAGGAGCCGACGAGCCATTTACGAAAAGCTTCTCGTCGTGGGGTGCTAGCAGCCGGATACACGAGGACGTCCATGTCGTAGCATAAACTGAATTGCCCTAACAACATCGTAGACGAAGAACAAAACAGATCTAGTGAGAGAGGAAGTAAGGTTAACAACGGGACCATACCTATCATAAAATTTTAATTCCTGGCGACATCAAAACTTTGGTTTCACAAATGTAGCAAATTAGTCGAAAGTCGATCATTCAAGCAAAACCCAAACCTTCCCACACCACGTCCCACGTACCTCTTTCAAACAGACTGCCGGGACGGGGTACAGTATGTGGAGGTCATCTGAAATTTGATTTCAGATGAATTCGCTGAAACTATCGTGCGGCATGACGATGTAGGGAGAAGTGCAGCATCACCTCATGCAATTCTTCTTCTGTATCCTTTTGCATCGTCGGTCCCAAAGAGGAAGGTGGATCCCCAGGCCTGTACTCCGTTGTACATCACATGATCTCTGCTCGCTAGATCTGCTTATCTACACTTCACGGGACGTGCACGAGCATTTTTCGACTACTGCATTATGGTGATGAGGTAATCATTGGATATCATGTGTGCGCAACGGAAGGATTTTTGAGCGATGCACATCTATTTCGAACCACTGTCAGAAACACCTCGGGCTCCTTGGAAGAAATCGCATCCGCAGAAACATCGAGGATAAAGCTAGAGCAAAATAAGGATTAGTTACATCCATACATTAGTGCTCTTAGAGAGTCCAAGTCTTGTCATGTTTTGAGTTTTGGAAATCTTTGGATATCTTGCAGATTTATATATTCTATTTCTGCAAAACCAGATTAACCGAGCGTCGACCTTTAATTGAATTAAAGTAGAGCTTGTAGAACTCACACCACATACATGGAATAGAATTCAGTAACATGAAAACATCACGGTTGTACTTTCAATCATACACTTCTCGGTCCTCCTTAATTCACGACCTTGTAGAATATAAACCAAACTCACAAATATCTAAGTTAGAGTAAAAGTTTTATAACATGTCGTCTGTACTCGGTCAACTTGATGATCGATATAAAAGGTATGATATTGATATTCATCACCACATTGACAGGTTAGTAGACATTCACTCCTACTACCGTGGAACCCTGTGGTTAACACTATCTCCTTCACAAGATATATATATATATATATATATATATATATATATATATATATATATATATATATATATATATATATATCACGTGATACAGGATGTGGATACATTTGGTAATGTAGTTACTTCAGTTCACCTTGCTTCTCTCCAAGTTTAGGTGTCGCTGAATGAGAATGGACCCACATGAATGTTCTTTACCCTCCACTATCTGTCCCGCGTAGAAGAGACTCCTCAGAAGCTCCCTTCCCTGCACGCACTCCTTTGTGAGGCACGGAAGATCCAAAGTCACATTTCGAAAGCAGAATATTGTTCTGTTCTAGAATCTGTAGGGCCCACGGACGAGGGATAGTGGGGAAGCGTGGTTCTTGACAAGTCTTATGTTAATCCCTTAGTCCCATTCTCTTTGGGCCTCGTTTTCCTTTTGGACTTCGGGGTGCCTTTGTGTTCCTTTTTCTTTTTTTTCCTTCGGGGTATAATATTATCTGGCCTTTTCACTTGGTGAGTCTTAAGGTCCGATCTCATTCGACGATGTGGATACATATTTAGCAACTCACAACACGACACGGCACGATGGGTTGGACTAAGTCCTCGCTTTCCATCGGGTATGAACTACCACCCGCCGGCCGTGAGAAGGTGACAAGCATGTGTGACCGGCAGCCAGCCCGGCGCCAGACTATTCAATGTAAAGGAGGACGCTTGAGACGACGGTTTAGATAAGTAGCGTTTCTGATCGGGGCTTGAAGAGGATCGTCGGTTGAGACCACAAATCGGCGATCCGCGAGCGACTACGGAGCTCTAATCTCACTTTTGCATGCCCAGGAGCCGGGCTTTTTCTCCATGACAGAAACCAATCCTGGGGACTTTGGCGTCGTGGATCTTTCCTTTCTCATTGTGGGTGGATTCATAAGGCTCCAGCGCTGGATTAGGTGCGAGAATTTTCGTTCCAGTGGAAGCAGTCGGTGGATTATAGATTAAATGGCAGGATAATTGATGGTGAGACACTGAACGACCGAGGTGCTTCGTTAGAGAGAGGAGGTGAATGCTCTGGTCTGCTGTTGGACAACTGGTCCAAAATTGAACAATTTGCAGTTTCGCAATCTTGTATGGCTTCGCAATAGCTCCAGCAGATTCGGAAGAATTACATTGGAAGATGGCGTTGCGAGATTCAGCTGTTATCCTTCTCCATGTCTAGGAGCAGCTCCTGCGATACCTTTCGGGGACATACTTTGGTCTCCTCGCCTTCATTGATCGAGGTCTCTTAGCTCCCGCTCTTCTTGCTACACCCCAGAGTACAAACCTGTGGAGGAGGAGGAGGAGGAGGAGGAGGAGGAGGAGGAGGATGAATCCACAAGGAAGGAGCGGTGATAGCTTGATTAACCGGTGATAGCTTGATTGAAGATCCTAGAGTAGCTTGACTCTTGGTTCCGATTTATTACTCCAAATGTTCAGATGAGTGTTGCGGAACTCTCATCAGGCACTCGGCCTTAGATCAAGACCAGCTGATGTTATTCTTCCTAGCGACTGGAGGGCAGGTGAAAAGAAGACCGGTCTTTCTTTCACACAGTTTTGTACCGACAGAATCCATGGGATAATTCAATCTTTTATGGCTGTTGTCCTCAGAACTCCGTAGAAAATGTCCACTCCGGGTTCTTGACACCATGACGATCTTGAAACGTATGAAATTCAACGTCTATCATCTCTTACCAAGATGGTCGACCAAGCATATTCTGGGGTTAGTCTTGACCTCGCTCGTTGTCTACGTAGCCTGCTCCGCTGCACTATCAGAATACTGGCAGATTCAGGTTAGCTCACGTGAAGAAGCGACTATTGTCCCATACGATTTAGGAGAACCGGTGGAGAAATTCCAGACAATTGGCACACGGGTGACACCGGCGGACTCACTTCTGGAACGAACTCGTCGGGCTGTAGAACGAGCGGGTGGGGTACCGGGCGGAGAACTGTCAGGAAAAGACAGGCAACAATGGGAGTCAGATTGCCCGTGCGAAGGACGTAAGGAGCTTCTGGATTTATGGACCAGGAGAAAGAAACCCTCCGCGCAACCATCGAGCAAGTTGGAATCTCTGTTTCAGGAATACTCTACTCTTCACCGGACCTGCACAGTGGGAGGTAACATGTCTCACGTTTCCGAGCTTTACCGACAGCGCGGGAGTGCGACGGGCAATTCGACTGGGTCTGGTTGCGATTTCTTGGTGGTGGAATTCGGGATCTACGGCATCGGGAACCGAGTGCTGTGGTTGGTTTCCGCGTATCTATACGCGTTGCTCACGCAGAGAGTGTTGTTGATTGATACCAGGGATACAATCCATCAGATTCTCTGCGAGCCCTTCGCAGGGTCGTCTTGGCAGCTGGGGGACGACTTCCCTTATTCCTCCGCCGTGAAACGGTGGCAGATGGCGGAGGAGTTTAATGACGTCTGGGACGCGTGGGAGGACGGGAGAAGCGATCCGAGAGATGCACCGCCGGAGATGTTTCCAGAAGAGGAGGAGACCCGAGCTGCGCTGGAGAGGCTTAGAGCGTACACCTCCGTGAAATCGGAAAGGGAGCGGAAAGGAATAGAGGACTTCATTCGGGCAAAAATTGCAGGAACGAAACGACGAAAAATGCCGCAGAAAATAGCAAGCCTTTTCCCGAAGGATTCCCCACCTTTTGAAGAACCCTCCGTTACACGAATTTCGGGTCCGAAGAAAAGACCGCCGCCGACTTTCACCGAGGTGCAGGCAAACGACGGGTGGGCCCCGAATCCGAGGTTTTTCTGTAACAAGGAGCAAGACCGACTCCGGGAGGTGCAATGGCTGAGTATGAGTGCCGGCTGTCTATATTTTCTCCCTGATTTATTTGCAGTTCCTTCGTTCAACCCAGCGTTGGAGGAACTGTTCCCGGGTCGGAACCCCTTGACACATCTTCTACGCCAAATTATACTTCCTGCCGATGCGGTTTGGAAGAGAATCCAATTAGTTCACAATGATAAATTAAAATCTGCGAGTAAAGTGGTGGGAATGCAGGTGAGGTTCAGAGACGGGGGTGCTATGTTTCATGCTCTGAATGATAGGGTTAACACGAGGATTACTCGGTGTGCGAGAGAGCACGATCTTATCCCCGACCCTGCTGCCCTGAATAGCACAGAGGGAAATTGTAATGGAGGGCCGGTACTTATTTTCATTGCATCTCTTCACACAGGGATTCAAAGCCATCTTCAAGACTACTACGGGGAAATTCTCGAGCAGAAAATTGAGTCGGAGAAACCTAAATTAGAGTTGCTTCAGCTTTCCAACTACGGGTACCAGGCATTCGACCTCGATGGAGATTTTCAAGCTTTTGCCGAACTCATCATCCTCTCTCTCTCGGATGAAATTATGACTAGTCCCATGTCGACTTTTGGCTATATTGCTCAAGCTTATGGCAGCTTGCGACCGTGGATCGTTGAGTTTAGTATGAAAAGTTCCAGAGACTGTGAGCTCGGTCAATCCTCTGATGCTTGCTACCAAATGGCGCAAACCAAGTTCTCCTGCCCTAAGGATCCTGTGCTCAATGGTAAATATCTGCGTAATGTTGCTCCCTATTTGCAACCATGCCAAGACACGGACGGTTTGCAGCTCGTATCTCCACGGGATCGGTAACAAAGTCATAGAAAATTATTGAAATCATAGAACGTTAGGGCACTACACTTCCGGGGTTATCGAAGTTATATATCACCCCTTCAGTTAATCTTTGCCCGCTCTTCACAACCCTCTAGCTCAGAATGGGGCAGAGAATAGCAGTTCCCCTTGTTGGGGTTCAATTAATCACTAAATACAATATGGCTACCTATAGTTTCTCTACAGGCCAGCGAATGGAAAATGTCATCCACAATGTCAGTGTTTCTCCACAGGCTCACTTGACACACTGTATCTAGAGAGCATATTGCATCCAATTTTGAAATCCGTGAACTCTCCAACCAATAAGACTGGAACTTCTCCGAATGAAGGACGAAATTAAAGGGACGCAAGGCTATCCCTCAGCACAGCGGCAGGGTTGGCATACCAAAGCTTCATCACAATTGTAAAGCGTCACTTACATCTATTTGCTCAAGAAAATGAGAATGTTTCGAGTGCTTTTGTCATGCCAGTCTTCATCTGCAATCTTGTGAACAGTATATAGTACATCTCATGTAAATTTAAGATGTCTCCATCTGTAAAAACTTGAGCATGCTACTCATATCTTTACACCACGGTTCCGAGGTGAAAGTTCACGAAAATCAGCTGGAGGAAGTTAACATGAGAATCTCAGGACCGAACCGGGACATTAAGATTGAGTTGTAAGAACAGTTGTTTTATAACAGTTGTAAGGCGAGTGAAACAGATGAACTTGAATATCTCAAGCTCGAGATAAGACTCTACATTTCGTTGGATGGAAGTATTTGCAATCTACAGAATCTCGAGGCCAAGTTATAACTATCTCAATCCAATTTGTTCTATACATCGAGGTGAAATCTCCAGTAAAGTCGAATCACAAACTATTTAGTCTGAATGATATGTTGCAAGTACCTTAAAGTTAAAAAGTACATCCTCTTACATACCCTTACGAACTTCGTTTCAAATTCGTTTTCTATGGGATGTTTATGGGTGCGGGGAACCGGAAAACTTTAAGGGACTATCCATAAATGAAATAAAATGTCCGTAAAATATTTTATGGGTCCCCACCTACGTTATGGGTTAAGGGACAACCCATAAATGAAATGAAATGTTCGTAAAATATTTTATGGGCCTCACCTACTTTATGGGTTGTTTCATTTTCTCACATTCGGGATAAGATGAAAGTCTATGGTGCCCAAAATCAAGGAAAATATTTCATGGGTCCTGACCTACTTTGTGGGTCGTTTCATTTTCTTACATTTGGGATAAGATGAAAGTCTATGGTGCCCAAAATCAAGGAGTACCTCTAAATGATCTAGTCATAAATATGATTAAAGATAGTGGCCTGGCACACCTGGTTCTCGGAATGAAAGTAACCGGGCAATAAAACATACTTTGTGTAGAACTTGAATTGTAAACCCTACTTTGACTTGAATATACTAGCTTGAAATCAAAAACCAAGGATTCTCTTTGCACTCTCTCCAATTTTCACTTGTTTGATCTCCCTAAAATCTTACTTCTGTGACGTGTATAAAAGACTATGGTGAGATTGTTAATGAATAGTTGTGGTTTTGACACTTTTTTAGTTCATGGTCTATTCTTGGAATTGAAATCTGAAATTAAAAAGTTAAATCTGGGTTATTGCTAGGCAAGATTTGACAACATGCACAATTTTGGGGATTGGAGGGAGGAAGTAAGTGCACCGTATTCATAGGGAAAGTGAGTTTTAGGGCGATAATACATATGAAGTGCGCTCTGCCACCCCTTGAAGTAAGAGTTATGTATCCATTAGCTAGTTCCAATCTGGTTGAACTTTCTCTCAATAAATCTAGTGTTGCCTTGCATTCTCCATTAGCAAGTTCCAATTAGGTAGATTCTATTCTAGATCCTACTCATTATCCAAAAAAATCAAGCATTGCCTCAAATACTCATGTGAAATTCCAGAGCTTTTGACCATGGTTTCCTTGCGTACATTGTTTGGACTTTCTTCAGAGGGTGTGAAATCAAAAGAGATTTGTGTGAAATTTAAAAGGGGTGGAAGATGATAGGTTTAGAATGATATCTCACCATTATAGGCAAATCTTGTATTATCTATACAACTTGGATCATTTCAAGCAAATCCATGGAGGTAATAGCAAGAAACATGTCCAACAGAATAATGCTTTCAGTTACATGACCACCTAGCTTGTGAAATTTGGAAGAGATTTCCCAGATTCTATGCCAAGAGATAAATTGCAAAAGAAATGAGCTCAATACATGGCTTCTTATAAGTTTGCACAAACTTGGAAAGACAAATTCATTTGGAGAAGGACTCACCAAGAGGGAACTCAAGCAAGGGTAGAAGACCATTTATTGTAAACCAAATCATCAATATCTATACAATGCAAGAATGTATCTTCTATTTAGTGCAAGAGCTAACTTTCTCCACCTATCTTTCTATCTTTAGTAGTGAAAAGGAAGTTTTTGAGATGATCATAAAAGAGGAAATGGGGTCTCAAGTTACATTTGAACTCCCGTAGGAGGATTGTGCCAAAGAAATGATAATACATGGGTTTTGTGGTCTTAGCAAGGAAGGATTTTTTTTGGGTTCATAGCACCCAACAGTCATTTCCTTATGTACCATTATCTCATGGCTTTGAGGAGTATATTGTGTAGGGGCAAAAGGAAGAGAGTCTATCAAAATTGGATTGTGAGTAATTTCTTGGTCCACCAACTACCTTTAAAGATGAGGAACCACCCACAAGGGAAACCGTTAGAAAGGGAGACCATGAGGGTGACAAGGAAGGAGAACATGAGATACAATCTCTAAAACAAAGAAATGTCTCTCAAGGAAAGACACTTTCTTCTTCAAGAAAGTGTCATGCTTATATACATTGCTACACAACATACATCGCTGTCAATATCATACATAATAGAAGCACAAATCACACATAAGTCATACATAGATTCTAAAGTGCCACAATAATCAAATAGTTTACCACTCTCAACTCAACTCAACTCAGATCAGTACTTGATCTATCACTCTATAAACTGCCAACAATAGGGCATTGATTACAGTCAAGCCACACCCACTCTAGCATAGAGACTCCAGGTGACGCTCACCGGCTTTCTGTCCACTCTAGCTAGGAACTCAAAGGCTCAACATCAAAGAAGTGAGCTCTCTGGAGCTGCACTCCTAGGGTATACCCCTGATTTTGACCTAGGTCTCCTCCCAACGGTCCCACTGACGGCACACCCGATGGTGCGGACGGTGCAAGTGATGGTGGGCCCCACCATGAAGTCAGTACCCTAAACCTGAAATCTGACCGTCGGAAAGTAGTCTATGAGTAATGGCCAAAATGCCTCTAACTACTATCACTAGAACTCTAGTGTCCAAGCATCTAGATGCAAAACTACAAATGGCATGACAGCTGTCGTGCGTATATACATCGCTACACAACATACATTATTTTCAACATCATACACAATAGAAGCACAACTCACATATAGACTCTAAAGTGCCACAATCACCCTCCTAGCTGGCGGTTAGGTCCCTCTAACTCTAGATAGCCATCTACTCTAAGTATATGGTATACTCTATGATGAGCAAAGATCAAGAGGCCGGGTGCTATGGAGCCCCATTATTAGTCGCATGTCTACAATCTATACCATATAAAGAATGAACTAGCTATAGGTCAAGTACATCTAGGACATAACCATTGTCCGTGAGGAACCACCGCGAGGGGAGGAGTCATACATGCCATATGCCATCCTCTCAAACAGCTATCACACACTAACATAGTAGAAGCTCCACCAGAAGAGCCACATAACATACATCTCAAGCTTGCACGTACAAATGCCAAGCTTGGGTCCATAGTACCATCAATGTTTGGGAGGTGCCATGGTGCACAATTGCGTACATAATCCTTCCAAACAACACCATCATGTCCTTCTAACACAAGGACTCCAGATGGCAAAACCTCACGCACTCTCAAGATAGTGCAGCCTGTCAAAACATCAAGTGTTGTCAGTGTTGTCTACTATAGATATACATAATCTTCCGGATGAAATCAACGGATCGAGGGTCTATAACCTCCTCCTCGAATGGTAGCATAGCGTAAAGCATCTCTATGCTGAGCAATCGCCAAGTTCTCAAAGGCCATTGGCATCACTCTCCAAAAGATCTCTACCCGTTGAGAACATGCGCTCATCCATACATCGGGGTCATCCAAGTCCAAAACTATAGTAGCATCTTGACAAATGGCTGTAGGTAAATCTGGATCTCGTCCATAGAGTAGAAAGTATGGAGAGAAGGATGCTAAGGAGACTTGCCGGCTGAACTGATAGCCCATGGCCAACCAAGGTAACTAGAGATCCCAATCTCCCAGGTGGCCTCTCTGCAAACCATACTTTTGCAATCCTCTCTTCACCGTCTGAACCACTCTCTGCTAAGCCATCTGCCTCAGGGTGATCTCGAGAGGTAGTACGGTGATCAATCAAAGCCTTGTCACACAAGACCTAAAACTCTCCCAAGAACTCTATACCCTGATCAGTCAAAACCTCAGCTGGTGCACCAAAATGACTAAGAACTTGATCGAGGACCGAGTAAGCTATCACTTCACTAGACTTATCAAGAAGTGCTACCAACTCAATCCACTTGGAGAAGTGCTCCACCATCACCAAAACATATCGATGATGTCTCACAGTCAGTCAAAAAGGTCTAGCAAAGTCCAAACTCCAATGGTAACCCAATCCCATGATAGGTAATGGGTGTAATTGTGGTGTAGGAGCATTGAATGATGCTCTAACTCGGTCACAAACCACACATTTGGCAACAAACTGCTATACCTTGGTCTGCATACCGTGCTACTAATAATGACTCTGGAGTAAGCTATATGTATGCTTTACTCCAAAATGTCCTAGCTCCTCACGAGCATGACGGACCAACTGTGGTCTATGTGCTGGAAGTGGTACTACTCGCACTCTACCATCCTCCCATACATGCAAAAGGTGTCTGCCCTCCAATCTAAACCGTCTGGCTTGCTAAAGAACATGATCTCTCTCCTTGGCCCCAACTGTGCCACCCACAACACTAGTGCAAAGATAGTCCATCACTAAGACATCATCATGAATGTCTTGCTGTACTGTACCAATATCTTCACTCTTTGGATCTGTGACCTCAATAACTCCTCCTGTATGCGCTGAGAGATATACCACCAAAGCCTTTGAAAATATGCATAGAAAGGCCGATGCATGCCAACTTGGCACCATCTCCTCATCTGTCTCACCATGCCAACATGCTCAGGTCTGATCCTACTGGCTGGGACATGGGTTTCTACTCAACCCATCTGCATCATGGTTCACCACTCCAGGTTTGTGAACAACCGTGAAATCATACTCTTGTAAAATCAAAGCCCATCGTGCAAGCTTGTTGCACTCCATCAACCACTTCAGCGGCTGATGATTAGTGATGAGAGTGAAGGGGTTACCAAATAGGTAACATCGGAAATGTGCTACTGCCCAAATTGCTGCCAAGTACTCTCCCTCATATGAACTATACTTCACCTCCGCTGAATTGTTGGAGCGACTAGAATAGGCCACCACAGACTCCTTCCCCTCATCATCATGCTAGGTGAGCAATGCTCCAAGCTCCAACATACTCCAATCAATATGAACCTGAAATGGTCGTCCTCTGATCGGTCTCCTCAAAATAGGAGCACATATCAACCTCTCCTTGAGCTCTACAAAAGCTCTCTCCTGCTCATCTCCCCAACACCACTCCTATGTAAGCTTGGTCAGCTTCATCAAGGCCTTGGCAATGGCACTAAATCCTCTAACATAGCGGTGATAGATGTTCGCCAACCCAAGGAATGCTCGCACTCTGCTCACATCCGTAGGCCGAGGAATATGTGCAATAGCTTCCACCTTGGTTTGCTGAACACCAAGTCCTCCGGGGAAGATAATGTGACCCAAATACTCAACTTGCTCATGGAAGAACCTACACTTTCCAGGATGTAATTTGAGTCCATGAGATCTCAGCCTCTCAAACACCTCCAACAACTGTCTCTCATGCTCCTCCACAGGAGCACTATAGACCAAAATGTCATCAATATAACACCAAGCAAAATCCAATCCAGCTAGGATCCTATCCATGCCCCTTTGGAACTCAGCATGAGCGTTCTTCAACCCAAATGGTAAGAACCTCCACTGATATAACACATCCTTCCCGTGAGGATCAATAGCCCAGAATGTTGTCTTGGACTTATCCTCCTCCTTGATCGGCAACTGATGATATCCCGCTCGAAGATCCAAAGTACTGAAGACCTTTGCATGCCCAATCGCATCAAAAATCTCCTCCAATGTAGGCATGGCATACCGATCAGCCCTGGTTTTTTGGTTGATAAGATGGTAATCTCCACACATCTGCCTATTTGTGTAGTTGCCATGCATATCCTTCTTGGCTGGCATCACTATCGCTGATATACTCTCCATGTGAAATCTCCACCAAACCAGCCTCAAAAAGGTCACTACTCCGGCTCTGAATCAATGTCCTCTCCATGTCACTATAGCAATAAGGACATCAGAAAACAAGTGTATTGCTAGTCAGCTCAATCCGTATACCAAGTCCCTTTAGAGCACCCAAATCCTTCATACTAAAGGCAAAACAACTCGTGTGACTCCTCAAGAACCTCCAAACCCTCTGTCTTTCCTCTCTAGTAAGCTTGGGTCCAAGATTTGGCTCCCAAGTATCCTCTGTAATTGTCATAGGAGTGGAAGACGTACTAATTGGCTACTACATTGGGCCCTTGGGAGTAATAGTGTCATGCCCCGACCACTAGAGGTCCCAACCTTGGTGTGAAAAACTCCCTCCACTCTGGCTGCAAGCTCTACACGTCCTCTAGCTGCATCCCAAGTGGACCAAGGATGTAATCAAAGTAGCCCACACTCACTTGGATGGACTCCAAGTAGACCACCCTCCCTAGTAGCTATTGGCTGTGTCCCAAGAATATCAAGTCCACTTGGTCCATCACCTCCAACATGTGCCTGAATCGTCTCAATAGGCCCAAGGCTCACAAGTGTCCGAGTGGTGATGCCTATCAAGCGCATCCTACGCTGCTCTGCCAAGCCAAGGCTCACAATCCAGGTCAAACAATTCAGGTCCATAGCCTGACCTAACACTTGACGCCTGGATGCCTCTGACATTGTTGGAACAATGATAATACCGGTGTGAAAACCCATTGCCTACTCTCTCTCATCAACGTTGGGCTCCACCAACTGCTGTAATTGTGAGTCCCAAACAAGTCCAGGTCCTCCTTCTTGAAACGCATGAGAGCCTGGGAAACGCATGAGTGTGGGAAATGTAGCTCTAGGTTTTCCCACTAGGTTCACCACTGCCATAGGTGACCTATCAGCCACTACCAATGTTTGAGACTGACGCCTGACATCCAAGATGTCATCAACAAGGATGTGGTCAAGTCGTTGAATCCCATCATAAGCACGCTGTAAAACCTCTCTGGGTAAGAGGTTCATCCACCAAAGACAAAGACGATGAGCCCGTGATCCCACTCTGGCTGCATCTAACAATACAGCAGGTCCCATCCAAGAATGGACTTGATGTGTACTCGCCACCACTTTGGTGCGAGAATCACCTATCAAAGGCACGTTCTTCAAAAGGTAAGCTGGAGAAATGGACTGATTAACCTGGAGATGTCGTAGTATCCGTAGCATCTCCCAAAACACACCAGAATGAGGATCTTGAAGACCCAAACCGCGGCCCGCATGTGTATGTCCCTGACATGGCCATCCAGAAATCACCAAGTGAATAGGCACATGTCTCTCTAGGTCATGCGCCCCCAGTAAGGAAATGTCTACTGGTAGGGCCTTCTGGTAACCTCTGACTGTTGACATCGGTAATAACTCCAGATATCGATAGGCCAAGTGTGCCATATGATGTAGAGAGACTTGCTTAGTAGTCTCATCTCTCTCTACATACAAATACCTCTGTACTTGGATACCCGCTTGTAACACCGCAGCTAGTTCGGTGCTGATCCCACCAAACAACTCCAATAGGCATATCCTCTCTATTGGATACTGCCAAGCAATGAATGTGGTATCTAGAGGTGTCAAAGCAATTGCCTCAGGAGACTCATCCTCACACTCATCTCCAGATGGTATGAAGGCTCCACTCCAAGCCTACTGCACCAACTAATCTGCATGTTGTTGTAACGCCTCCTCTGAACTCCACAATGGAACATCCAAGGTGGATGGAACAATTCTACTTGTACTCCAAAGCCGAGTGATCTCCTTTGGTACTGGAGTATCCTCTGCATGGGCGCTCCCCTCCAACAAGTCACTAGGCCAAGTAACTGCACCACTGAAAGCTAAAACTGATGCTGCCATGGTCCCAGACTGTAGTGAGCCAAGACTGCCACTACTGAAGCGTACTAGTAGGTGATATACCCGTCCCTCACTAGACTTCCAACTAGGTCTATAAGAGGCTGTCTCCTCCCAATAGTCGATGCTGAAACCCATGGGGTATAATACTGCTCCCCCAACTAGCACATTGTATGACTCAGCTATTGTCGCAATAGCTTGAGCTCTCACCACCAAGCTATCAGTTGGATGATCAGGCTGAACCTAGACAACAACCTCTCCATGTGTGATGTACTGTGTTGAACCACCACCTAGAGATGTTTGGATCTAAAATGGACACCTCTCCACATTGATCTTCCGTAACTCCAGACCAACTACTGCAGCCTTCCCCAACATAAAGGGCTGTGCACCAGAGTCTAACAAGACTCTCTATGGTGTATAGATCTTCCCTGAAGGCCCCACCAAACAAAAAATCCCCCTTCGATTATCCAATAGGACAACACTAGGTGTGAACCGTCTCTCAAAGGCCGATCTAGCTGGCAACTCTTCCAGTCTAGCCACTACTGCCTGCCATAAACCACTGGTCGCTGAACGAATCCCATGCTCCTCAACCAAGTCAACTCCACTATCAACCACCTCTGCCCTAGTAGTAAGAACCGCATCATCCCTACTCTCACAAAGTGTGGCAGCCAACCGGAACACTAGGGCTGGGTCAACTCCCAATGTAAACATGTCACTGGCCAAAAACAAAAGATGCCGCATAATCAGTTGAGCCGCCCCTAACATCATGCTAGACTCAATCTTTGTAGTAGTAGGTGGTTGACTAGCAGGTATCCATCATGCACTCCATCACTACCTACCACACCTGCACTAGGACATCTAGGAACCATGGATGTCATTTGCAATGGCTCAGATAGCATGAAAGACTGGGGAAATCTGAATTGTCTCCTAACCTCTCCTCTCTGTGGGTCCAACTCCACTGATGCTCCTCTAAGCTCTGGAGCATGTATTGCACTCCTAGTCACTGCTGCAGATGCATCCACTTGTGCTGCTCCGCACATGAAATCCAAAGCATCTCTATCACCAACATATGAGGTGGAAACCTAAGCACCCGAATCTGATCTCCTCTAAGCAATAGCCATACAAGCCAATCTCTGCTCCAATTGCTCAATCCATGTAGCCATAGCTATGTCAGACGTTAGGGCAGGTACTACACCCCTACTAGGTGTAGATCCTCTACCACCACCTCTACCACCTTTTCCTCCATGAACTGGAGCTCCTCTACTACCTGCCATAGCAGCCCTACCACTCCGTAAGTCCGAGTGTAGGTCAAAACACCGGTCACTAGTGTGACCAAATCTATGGCAATGCTCACACTGCCTCTATGCTGGCTGTGATGCACCTGAGGTATCAAGTCCACTACCCTGAGTACACTCTCTTCGATGGTGAGGTCTACCACAAGTCCAACAAGCAACACCACCACTCATTGGCTGCTACTGACCCACAAATGAGGTAAGGGTCTAACTCCACTAGGCCCTCCACTAGGCCCTCCACTCGCTCTATAGGATCTGGGCTGTCCACCCTGTCCTCAAAAACCAATTGGGCATGATGCACTCTACTGCACTCTAGAAGAAGTCACAACCGTGGATGAGGTCTCCCTACCAAATCTAGATGTCACCACTCTCTCCTCCACTATGTTGAGCTCAATACGCTCAGCCAAACCAAAGACCATTGCCAAAGTAGGCGAAGTAGCCTATAACAACGTAGCATCACAAACTCTACGTCACAACTCCCTATCCAGTATCCCATACCAAACTTGGACTGCTTGGGCCTCAGTAACTCCCTGAGTGAAACTGATCAGCCGCCTCATGTGAGTGTATGCCTCACGTAGGCTCTCTCCAGCCTTCTGCTAGAACTCTTGCAAGCTCCTCAACTTGTTAGTCCACACTCCTTGGTAATTCTACCTCAAACACAAGAAGAACTCCACCATGGGGTTAAACCCCTATACCACACCACCTCTTGCAGTGGTACCTCCACTCGTGGTAACATTATCTCTAACTAGTGCACCTCCACTAGCTCCACCAACACTACTCGAGCTAGAACTGGTAGGTAAGCCGATCTACTCCTGGCCATCGAGCCTGAAGTGATAGAGACATAGTTTGGAGACCAATACTATCTCCATAACTCAATCTCCTCCAAATAAGCTCTCCTGAACTCATGGTAGTCGTCCATTGGTGGACCCTCCAAGTGCTGAAACAACCCCTTCCATGCCATGAAAGGTGTAAACAAAGTTGGGTTCCGCATCTACTGCAAATCACACCAACTATCAAACTCCTAGATGAAATCATCCAACTCAATGGTACCCACTGTACCAGAGTAACGCCTAGGGCCTTTGGAGGCCCCATAAATCTCATCCATGTCCCACAACAACGGTGCGGACACGCCAAGTGCACTCTCAACTAGATCAGCTCTTGTGTTGAACTCCAACTCAAAGTCAATCTCCTCCCTCATTGGGACCTGAGATACAAGCTAATACCAAGCACCACTCTGAGTAAACCCATTGCGTACTGCAGAGCTATCTCCTCTGGAATCCCCAAAGAACTCCATCATGACAAAGTAACCACAATTGCAACCGCAACCTCAAACTGCAATCGCAACCTCAAATTGCAATAGCAAGTATCCCACCAAGTGCCAACACCACCAAGTGCCAACACTAACCAAACACCACCAAGTGCCAACACCAACCGAGCACCACCAAGTGCCAAAACTAGCAAAACACTATCCACTAAGGTAACTATAACTAAGACAACTATACTAGGGGCAAGGGCAACTTGTAACCTGCAATCACAACATGCATTCTCACGGTCTGTAGGTCATCACTTCCTACCTCATTGGAGAGAAACAAAGATAGTCTGACTGGTCATCACTCCAACCTCACTATCAAGAGCACACCAGAGCACCAACGCTCAAAATTCAGGGCACCTCATACAAACACGGTGCACAAATAGGAAGCAAAGAATGGAGGGGGTCCAATCACACAAATGCTAAACAACAACACTCCATCTCATAAATCAACACAGGACCGACTCTGCCACCATTTGGCATTTGATATAATTGGAGTACCTATCTATTTCTTGAGCTATGAGGATCATTGAGGATCAGTTTCAAGTTCTTTTCGCCAAAATCTGACATAAAATCTGACGTAAATCCCTAAAAATAGCTGACCACTAAATCCTCAGCTAACTCTTCACTTGAGCCAAATTGGAAAAATTGGTTCCATACAATCTTCAATTCATGAGAATCTGCTCCCAACTCCACCTTCAATTTCAGTTTCTGAGCTCAACTCATAACAAATTGGTCTTGAGCTCAAAATCACAACTACCGCTTGAAAATTGCTTCTTCCTTAGCTCCAAATTTTGCCAGTGCTTCCGCACACACACTGTCTCAGGGAAATCTGAATTACTTGATTGAGACACCACGATCCACCGAGCTTGGAAATACCACCAACACTCGCAGTTCCTGCACCCAATTTCCCCCTTACTCACTTCTCTGATGTAATCAGATCGTTTACCACTCTCAACTCAACTCAACTCAACTCCGATCAGTACTTGATCTATCACTCTATAAACTGCCAACAATAGGGCACAAATTATAGTCAAGCCAGACCCACTCTAGCATAGAGACTCCAAGTGACG
Source organism: Lunularia cruciata (assembly GCA_948567375.1). NCBI lineage: Eukaryota > Viridiplantae > Streptophyta > Marchantiopsida > Lunulariales > Lunulariaceae > Lunularia > Lunularia cruciata. The sequence goes on from OX419757.1 coordinate 45,965,353, forward strand.
CTCACCGGCTTTCTATCCACTCTAGCCAAGAACTCAATGGCTCAACATCAGAGAAATGAGCTCTATGGAGCTGCACTCCCAGGGTATACCCCTGATTTTGACCTAGGTCTCTTCCCAAAAATCCCATTGACGGCACACCCGACGGTGCGGATGGTGCAAGTGATAGTGGGCCCCACCATGAAGTCAGTACCCTAAACTTGAAATCTAACCGTCGGAAAGTAGTCTATGAGTAATGGCCAAAATGCCTCTAACTACTATCACTAGAACTCCAGTGTCCGAGCATCTAGATGTGAAACTACAAATGGCGTGACAAAAGACACTTGCTTCAAAGAAACCTACATCTGCTACTATCTTTGCTTTCAAGCAAGATCTTTCTAAAATGACCAAATTGAGAAGCAAGTCAATTGACAGGTCAAAGAAAGGTGCAAATTGGCAGAAATTGAAGCTCAAAGGATTGCCAAAATAGAGAAGTTATGATTGAAAGGGTGAAGTTGAAAAGAGAGCTTTATTTTATGAGTTAGAGAAGAGGAGAATTAAAGAGAGTACTTTATTTTCCAAGTTGGAGAAGAAGAGAATAAAGAAAGGACCTCAAAATCCAAAAGATTGCATTTTATGATTTAGAATTAGCAAAGTAGAGAAGACACAAGAAGAGATCAAAAGTACAATGAGTATCATGCTTAATCCAAGTACTACACCAAATATAACTAGTACATTGGTTGATAATTCCAATAATGATAGCAAAATGCTTTCTGCCATAGTAAATGCAATGTGCCAAAATGGATGGAGTAGAACATATTCATTGTTGTGAACACTCTTTGTCACCATTAGTGGAAGCAAGATTTTAGTCCTTACATCTAAATACATTCATGCACTACATTCCTATCGATGTTCTTTTGTTGCAATGGAGTGGTAGTTACACTCCACAAAATTGTTAACTTTGTTATTGAGATTCCATCGGATATATACGATTATGATTAGTTTCTATATATGTATAAAGTAACATATTGAGTTTCCATACTATATATTATACTTTTAATAATGTGCCTATGGATCATATTGTGGATAAGTTTAATGTTGTTCCAAATCTTGTTATACTTTTATGAATTATTTGTCTATTGATACTAAAATGAGATTTACCCTAAGAATGGAGGTTTTGCACAAGGACTACCAAAAGAGTGGGGTTTTGTTCCAAGATTTCTTTAGTATTGCCAAAAGGATGGGGTTTTGTGCCAGGATTGCTTGTGTAAAAGACCAAGACCGAGGAGAGAAATAGGAGAATAGAAACTCACATTGGGACACTTGAATGTGTGAAAACTCCAAATGCCTAGCATGAGCTTCGGCATGGCCATCTGTGCATTCCTACCTGTGCATTTTGGAGGTGAGAAAGTGGTTCCTATGTGGCATCATGAAGGAGATACCCTTTCCAAAGGACCTTGTACTCTGTATGTTGTTGGCGTCCTTGTTGAATTGTGGTGGCGTGCAAGGATATGATCAACTTTGTACTCCTCATGATCATTGATAGGGATAGGAGGAGGAGGAGGAGGTTGGACACAAGAGGAAAAGGAAGATGGGTTAGGAACAAAAGGTTTTGATTTGGAAATGTGAAAGATAGGGTGGATGCATATATGACAAGGTAAGCAAGTTGATAAGCAATAGGAGAGATGATTTGGGTGATATCAAAGTGTCCTATCCAATGAGTGGCAAGTTTACAAAGTTGGGTATCAAGTGGGAGGGGTAGGTTACTAGAGGATAGCATGACTTTATCACCAAACTCAAATGTGAGATCACGCAGATGGTGGTCCGCATATTGATCCTGACAATTTTGAGCAACAAGGAGATGAGATTTGGCTTGTAGGAGAGATTGGGATATGGTGGTCAAGAAGATTGAAGTATGAGGGACCTGAGATGGAGGAGTAGCAAGAAGAGAATCTGGAACAAGGGAATCTTGGCCAAAATTGAGAAAGAAAGGATAAAATCCAGTGCTTGCCTATTTGGAATTATTGTATTCAAATTCTGCAGTTGTAAGACATTTATCTTAATTGGTATGGTGGACATTGACAAAAGGTATGCAACAAATCCTCCAAGGTACAATTTCCACGTTCAGTTTTTCCATCAATTTGAGGATGATAGGTTGTAGACAAAGTAAGCTTGGTGCCAAGTATCTGGAAGAATGCTTGCCAAAACTTCCCAATGAATCAAGGATCACGGTCGAAGATGAGTACACATGCATCCCATGATGCTTGAAGGCATTGTCAAAGTAGACTTGCGCTAAGGTTAGAGCATCCACAATATCAATGGTTGGTGCCAAGTGGATTTGCTTACTAAGCTTATCCACAAACACCACAATTGTTGTGTGTCATTGCTTCGTCTTGGGCAAGGATGTGATGAGATCCAAGCTCACATGTTCTCATCAAGTAGATGCAATGGGGAGTGGTTGAAGAAGTCTACTCAACTTCTGGTTGTTGGCCTTGTTACATTGGTAGCTCTCACACAATCAGACAAACTCTTGAACATCTTGTGTCATGTTGGGTCACCACCATCGACGTTGGAGGGTACCCAAGGTCTTGTCCACACCATGTGACCAACTATTTTTAAATCATGGGCTTCTTGAAGGCACACAAGTTGGAGATCACCTTTGGTTGGAACATAAATTTGGTTCTCATGGAATAGAATGCCTTCCTTGAAAGAGAAGGTGTTTTACTCCTTGTCACATGTTGCAAGATGACCATGTTCCATTTGGAAGAAGAGATCTTCTTGTAGAGTTGATTGAAACTCATGTTAGACCTTGGGGTCAATTGACACCGTTGTAATTGCTACCGTGATGAGAGGAAGAGACTTTAAATCAAGTTGTTGTGATAGAGCATCAAGAATAATAAGGAACCAACCTGGTTTGTACTCAAGTTTGATGTCAAACAATTGGTGTTGCTCCTCCCATCGATGATGTCAACTCTTCATGTGTTCCAAGTGCAAGGTTTGCAACAATGGTTTGTGATCAGTTTGCATGATCACTGGTTTCCCAAAGAGATAATACATCCATACCTTGGTAGCATATACCGTTGCAAGTTGTTGTCAATCCTGAGTAGAGTAATTTCTTTCAGCCATATTTATTTGGCAAGACACAAAGGCAATGCAATGTAGTCCATCTGGGAATTCTTGTTGCAACACGGCTCCAATTGCAAAGTTAGAAGCATCAAAATCAACCACACAGGGTAGTTGAGGATCATATGGTTGAAGAATGGGCCTTGAAGATACCATATGTTTCAACTTCTAGAATGCTTCTTTGTGCTTGGTGGTCCAGTGGAAGCTCGAGTTCTTCTCCAACAGGTTAGTTAATGGTGCAGCCACATGAGCATAATAATGGATGAACCGTTGGTAAAAATTGGCCAATCCATTAAATGCCCATACTTCTATAGCATCCTTTGGAGTAGGCCAACTAGTAATGGCCTTGATTTTCTCCTCTTCCATCTTGTGACCCAAGAAGATAACTTCCTTTTGCCTAAAGGTACACTTTGATTTCTTATAGTAAAATTTCCATTGTCATAGTCATCTTAGGACTTCTCGCACATGATTCATGTGATCTACCTCTATTTTGCTATAGATTAAGATATCATCCAATAACACCACCACATACCTATCCAATATTCCATCCAACACCCGATGCATCTGATCCATGAAGATTGTTGGAGTATTAATGAACCTAAAAGGTTGAACTCTCCACTCGAAATACCCATACCTTGTGCAAAAGGCAGTCCTTTGCACATCCTCCCTATCAATGGGGATTTGCCAATAGCCGCTACAAAGATCCAACTTGGAAAAGTATTGTGCTCCACTCAATTGATCAAGCAAGTCATCAATCCGAGGCAAGGGAAATGCATTCTTCACTATTTGCTTATTGAGCCCATGGTAATCAATGCAAAAATGAAGTCTTCCACCCTTCTTTGGAACAAATAGTACCGGTGCTCCCCAAGGAGAGGTGTTATGTTGTATGAAGTCTTCTATAACAACTCTATAAGTGTTGTCCCCAACTCCTTTGGTGAGAGTCAATAGATTGGTCTACTCATTGGAGTACTCCTTAATAATAACTCAATCTTGAAGGGCATACCATGATCTGAGGGTAATCCTTTTGGCAAATCATCCAAAAACACATCAGCAAACTCCTCTAAAGCTTGCTCTATGGCTACTTGACTAACAAACTTCCCATCTAGGAACTCATCTTTCTTCAAAGCCTGCTCCATGGCTGCCTTCTTGGTAAACTTCCCATCTTGGGACTCATCCCCCTTCAAGGCTTGCTCTATGGCTACCTTCTTGATAAACTTCCTATCTTGGGACTGACTATTTTTAGGTGTCTTACTTAGAAATGCCATACAACCTAATCAGAAATTCCTACCTTGGTGTTGTACTTGAATTTGTTGTCATGTCCAATCAAATTGAACCTTATGATGTTCAAGCCAATGTAGTCCTAAAATGACATTATAGTGTAGAGGTGCCACTGCAAACCTCATACACTCCAAATACTCTTTCCTAATCTTGAAGGTAATAGGATGCGAGGTACGGAATGCAAAACCTTTTCTACCATACGCCATTATCAATCTACTTCCAATTTTTGGTTTGATAAGAATACCCAATTCCTTTTCTACTTGCATAGACATGTAATTCTCTGAACTTCCAGAATCAACAAAAATTGTACAACCCCAATTAGATATCATACCTTGCAAGTGAAGCAAACTTGCATAGGTCAAGCCTTCAATCCCATTGGAATTAATCAAGCTCCCAATAGGCGGCTCAAAATTTCCGACTGGGATTCCTTGTTTCCATGATAATTTTGCTTCACAAACTCCATCTAGGCAACTTGTCGAGGTCACCCATTCTTGAGTGGATATTCAATGATGCAATGCCCCAATTGGTGATAATAAAAAAACCGCTATTTTGTTGTAGTTTCTCTCTATCTAGAGTGCCAAGTGGTCTTTGTTGAATGGCATCAATCTCCATTGGTGTTGGCTCTTCCATTGTGTGTAGTGTATTGATAGGTTTTGTGGAGGTCAAGGTCAAGACCAAGTTGTTGCAACCAAGGAATCAAAATGTTTGGCCAACCGTATGGCTTCTTCTAAGTGTTGTGACTCTCACATGGTTACCTCTAATTTGGTTCTTGACTTCAAGCCCCTAAAAAATTGATCCAAAGCTTCACCTTTCAATATATCTAGAATTTATATGATGGTGTTTTGGAATTGCATGATGTAACTTCTTATAGAGCCAATTTATTTCAACTCTGCCAACCTATCCCGTGTAGCTCGCGTGACATTTATAGCTTGGAACTGACTAATTATTGCACTTTTGAATTCTACCCATGTTAAGATTGGTGCAACAATTTTTTGTTCAGCTTGCTCCACTTGGAATCTCCACCATAGGTTTGCTACTCCATCCAATTGGCTAGAAGCTAAGAGAATCTATTTTTGCTCGTCTTGCAGATTGATAGCTTCAAAATAACATTCACAGTCAAACAAAAAATTCTCCATTGCACCCAAGAGATTCTTACCTTCAAATACTTTGGGTTTAGGGAATCTAATTTGATCTTCTCCTTCTTGAAGTGGTACTCTCTACGTGATCTTGTTGTCAAAGATCTTGTTTATCCAACAATTGAGTAAGGTGCTCAATTTGTTGCTGCATAGCAAGGATAACATCAGGCATTGCCTCCATAATTGCTACTCTATCACACCACCAATAATCTATCTGATTTGTTAATACATAGAAGTAGCATGTCCACCGTTCTCCTCAGATATGGTGATCATATGCAAAAAATCTTGTCCAAAGTATGAGGTGATGAATTGTGTGAAATGATGCTTGGGTAGTACTTGGACACAAAAATCCCAATGGTTTGGTGGAAGTGAATTTAGTGGTCCATAAATTCCATCCATTCCATTCCTACTCTGATACCAATGTAAAAGACCAAGACCAAGGAGAGAAATAGGAGAATGAAAACTCACATTGGAACACTTAAATATGGGAAAACTTTGAATGCCTAGCATGAGCTTTGGCTTAGGTATCTATAGGTAGCATACAATGCCCTTGAGAAGCTTCTCAAGAAGCTTCCTTGAGCCACTTTCTTAGATTGCAAGCCAAGTTAATCAAGAAACTTCTCAAGAAACTTCCTTGAGCCACTTTCTTAGAATGCAAGCCAAGTTAATCAAGAAGCTTCTCAAGAAGCTTCTCAAGAAGTTTCCCTCTAGAAACCGCCTACTTGGCATGCAAGCTAAGCTAATTAGAAGCTTCTAGAAGCTACTTGCTTGGGGTGAAAATTAAGCTAGTCGGGAAGCTTCCCAAGAGGCTTCCTAGATGCTTCTAGAATATTCTAGGCTAATTTGGCTTATTCTCTACTTTGTAAGCCTTACTAACTATGTCGCTAAACTCCATATTGTTACAACTTGGATATCATAATTTAGGGTGGGGTTTTACTTTGGTTTCACTTGTGCATTACTACAAGCAAAGGAAGTACAAATAGGATTGTGTGGGTATGATAATATCCATTGATGCATGTATGCTCTTTTATGATAGTTAGTTTGATACTGCAAATAATTGAGAGATATTATTTATATAGAGTTAAAGCAAGCTTCTACATAAACTATGATTAGCTAGAGTTAGTCAAAGAAAAGATAGAGGTGACTCTACTTGAGAGGAAAATGAAAGAGTGAGCACCACTATTTTAGGTTCTAGTGTATTGACTTTATATCATTCTTTAGTGTTTGGTTTTGAAGAAAATTTGAGAACTCTTGGATCCACAAGCCTTTTTGGTTAGGATTCTTTTATAGTCCAAGGATAATCTATATGAAAGAATCCTTAACTTAGTAGTTGGGTCAAGATAAGATTACACGCTTAGTGGATTATTCTCATGAGTTTGGATATTCATTCAAACTTTAGACTTTATATGGCTTTATGCCTTGTAACTTGAGTTTATATGGTAATTAATATCATTGGTGTGTAACTATTTCACAAGAAAATAAATTAGGGGTGAGGAGGTACTCTTCATCATTTCATTTGTAACTATCTCTCTCATTGAGTTCTCTAATGAACAACGGTTCAAGTCTTGTAAATGGCTTGGAGTTCTAGCCTTGGAAGGGTGTGATGGAGTTTGGTTCTTTGCCTTCTTAGTCCATGGTGTGCTACCTTAATATCCATTTGAGGTTCATCTTGAATGATAGATAGGCCGGCTCATAGTACTATTGGTCTAGCTTGGGTCTTGCTTTGTGCTCATGCAATTTTGCTAGGAAGCTTAGGCTTTGTATGGTTTTCTCATGCAGGCTTTTCTGATTTACATGGTTATTTTTAAGGTATCATGGGGATTTTTCATGACATGTGTGCAAGAGGTATGAATATAAATAAAATAAGGCTGCAAGTCCAAAGCACAAAGAAGCAAAAAGGATCCAAATTAAAAACTCATGAGTTAAATACATGGAGAAGAGAAAGAGGAAAAAGTATGGATATATAAATGTGTAACAAAATTAATATATCATGGTGTCTTCATGAATAATGGTACTAGTGTCAATGGTACCCTAATAAAAAATGGTATTGGTGTCAATGGAACCAACCCTCATGAACAATGGGGACCTCACCACTAAGAAGGGGCCACTAGTGCTATCAATGAGTGGGTCATGGATATATGGGTAGGAACCTTGATGTGCATAACCTCAAGATCTATATCCTATATATTGAGTGTATTGGATGGGAGTTGCTCTAATTTGATATGTTGTAATGCATCATTCATGCGTATGATGGTGTGTATAGTAATCAAAATGGTATTGTATTTCCAAAGAAGATCCCATTTGCCATCATACATAGGAGGGTCATGAAAGGCCAAGGCTAGATCCTCATAGGGATCTAGACTATATTATAGTTGACAATTTGAAGTCCACTCATCCATGAGAAACCCAATAGCAGATCTTATATACAATCTAAATCTGTCTAGAAGAGCTATCAAGTGGTCATATGAGGATAAATGTGAATGTACTACTGAAGTATAAAAGAGAGTAAAAAATGGAGGATGAATAGCAGCATGGAGATGGTTCATACAATAAGGAAGGAAATGTAACACCCATTTGTGCATGTGTGTGGTATTGTGATATTTAGCTTGGTATTACAAGTACTTAAGAGATATTATTTATATAGAGATAAAGGATGGTTCTATATTAGTCATGGTTAGCTAAAGTTAGTCATAGCTAAGATAGAGGGGACCTTACTCTAGAGGAAGTAGAAAAGATGAGCATCACTATTTTGGATTTTAGTGTGTTGACTTGGTATTATTCCTAAGTGTTTGGCTTTGAGGAAAGAGTTGAGAACTCTTGGGCCCGCAAGCCTTTTTGTTTTGGATTCTTCTTTAGTCCAAGGATAGCCCATGTGAAGGAATCCTTGACTTAGTGGTTGGGTCAAGATAAGACCACATGCTTAGGGGAATATGCCCATGTGAATGGATATTCTTTTCTACTTTTTGACTTTACTTGACTTTTAGTCTAGTAACTTGAGTTACTACGGTAATTAGTAACTTTGGTGCGTAACTATTTCACAAGTATATAAACAAGGGGTGAGGAGGTACTCATCATCCTTTCATTTGCAACTATCTCTCTCATTGAGTTCTCTAATGAGCAATGTCTTGAGTCTTGGAGTGTTAGCCTTGGAGTAGTATGATGGAGTTGGGGTTCCTTGCCTTCTTAGTCCATGGTGCGCTACCATAATAGCCATCAGAGGTTCATCTTGAGTGAGAGGCAAGCCGGCTCACATTTTTGGTTCCGTTGCCAGGACCTTTCTAGAAGGTAAGATAATGTTCCGCGTTCAATTCTACATTAGGCAGAAGGAGGCTATGAGAGCTCACTTGGAGAGGACATTAGGAGAGGAGAGGGTTGAACTTATGTTAGAGAACCAAGATCCATTTGTATACCCTATAGTTCATTATGATGTCTTTGAGGTGATTTTGTACATCTTGTACACATGAGAGGAATTGGAGAGATTGTGTGAGGTGGATTGCAGATTTTGGGGATTAAGGTGATTTTGGGTAAAATCTCAAGTTTGAGATCTGGACTTGAAATTTATACACATGATAGCTTGGTTTATCTTTCAGTTAGCACACTTGAATTTATTGTGATAGCTACTATGCGCACTGGGCTAGAATTTTTGAAAGTTGATAGGGTAAAGTGCTCCCGCAACTGCATGCTCTCTGGAAAATTGTACAGAGTCTGCCATTTCTTCAATTTTTAGTGAATTGTCTTGAAAGTTTCCAAGAAAATTCAGTGTATTGTATCCTACTTGCTGCCACAAAAATTAGAGAGAGATCGTTTCTGCGCAGGGAGTTATGAGTTTCTGAAGTGAGGGGGGTGGTTTTGAGACCAAATCTGAAATATGTGTGCTGAATAGAACGGTGTGTAGGCCAAATGACTCAATGAAAAGATCTGAAATTTTTTAGGGAAAGACGCCCTAGAGTTGTGATCAAGTGTGAAAAATTTCAGAGGACTGTGACATACTGGTTGGGAGATTTGAGTGACATTGTGAGGAAGGGTCAATTCTGCAGAGTGGAGATCCCATGCATGAGGAGTTTGAGATCAACAAAAAGCATGTTTGAGTGTTTAGATTCATCTTGGGAATATGGAGGGTCATCAAGAGTGGAAATTTAGATTATGCAAGGTTCCCCAAGGGTTTGAGGTGATTGTAAGGGTGGATTTGAGGAAAAGAGAGTTTACAATAGAATTTGAAGAGAGTGTTGAGAGGATCCAAAAACCTACACCACTTGGAGGAAAGAGTGAGTCTAAGTGCTTTCTATGTGGAGAGAAGGGACATAAGGAAAGTTCATGTCCATTGACCTTTGAGAGCAAGAGATTGAGGGAAAGGAGAGGCTTACTTGACCTGGGTTTGCATGTTGGACCTTCTTCACCAAGATTGGGAGGGAGAAGATCTAAGACCAAGGAGTTGTGTGAGGTTTGTGGAGTTGAAGGACTTCTAAAAGGACATGAGTGTAGTGGAGTAAAATCACTTTTGGAGACTTTGGTGAAGGATCTTGGAGAGAGTCTTAGTACAGCTATTGAAATACTACCACCTTCATCAACTAGTTCTCAAGATTAGTGATGGAGATAATCTTTCAACTTATGGATAAACTATCCATGAGGGTTCGATTAATATGCACTCTAAGATTTGATGTTGCTATAGAAATCTTGGAGCAACCTGAACCTTTTGTGTTCCCTAGGGTGGGTTACTCTCAAATGGTGTTAGTCATGTATATACTCTATTAGTTATAGAGTGAGAGAAAAGAAAAGAGAAAAAGAAAAATTGAGAGAAGAGAAAGAGAGTGAGAGGTTAAGATGGGGAAACTTCCGGTTTTCTTTGGCATGGATGAAGAAGATGTGGAGGCCTTTTTGAGAGACTTCAAGAGAGCTTGCATAGGAAACAATGAGAGGAGTACAAATGAGTGGGCCTCATTATTACCCAATTTCTTTGAGGGTGCAACACTTACATGGTATGAGTCAAAATACCAAAAGAGAGAGAGGAGAGATGGGGAAGAGGAGTCTTGGGAGACTTTGACTTTAGCACTCATTGAGAACTTTCTTCCTGATGAGAATTATGAGAGATTGGATGAGTGAGGTTACATTTCTCAAGCAAGGAGATGGAGAGAAAGTGAGAGTCTATGTGGAAAGAGTGGAAAAGTTAGAGTCCAGATTTCGCATAGTGTTGAGGAAGGGTGGGGATGATGTGGAGACTACAATGATTGGCATAGGGGCCATGCTCACCAAGAATTTTTTGGGAGGGTTGAGACCACAAATTAGAAGCAAGGTGAGATATGAGAAACCTTCTTCCAAGGTTGAAGCTATCAAGATTGCAATTTGTATGGAGGAGAGTTTGGAAGGGGATGAGAGTGATTTGGTGGTGGAGGAGGTTGTGCATCCTCCTCAAGGCTACAAGTATGGTAGACTTCTGATACTTTGGTGACAAGGGTTGCACCACAAGTAGTAATTGCTCCAATTCTTGCACCTCCACCAAAGGATCCACTTCAAACCATCATAGAACAACTTGCAGATCTCAAGATCAATGTGGTGCAACTATGGGAGAAGAGAGAGGTGGATCAGAATGTAGGAGAGGGCCTAGGAGTTATGGAAACTATCCATATAGAGGAGTTCAACCAGCCAACAATTTCAATGATAAAAATTGTTTTGGTTGTGGAGGAAGAGGCCATACCCCAAAGGAATTGCCCAAATTCCACTTACCATGGAGGAAGGGGTTATGAGGGAGCCAATAGAGAGAAAGAGGGTGGTAGTGAAACCCAAGTTGCTCCTAATCCAAACAAAGGTAAGGGGATAGCATCCATAGATGTGGTGGAGAGCAAGTATGAGAAGGGAGAGTGCTCAAACTCCAAGAGTCTTAATTTGGAGCTTTTGGCACAAGAGAAGAAGAGAGCTCATTTTGTAGAGGATGTTCACTCTTCTCAAGGATTTACTCCAAGCAAGGATACTCCTATGTCTACTAGTATCACTTGCACCTCAACACCATCAACAACAAAGACTCCAAGGAAGAAGTTGAGGATGGAGGATTTCTTGATTTCAAAGCAACAATGGAACTACAATGTGTTGGAGGATGTTGGTAGTCACAAGGCTAATATCACAGTGGGCCAATTGATTGCTTTGAACCCTACCTTGAGAAAGGAGCTTAGAGGTGGTTTGAGTTCTACAAGGAGCAAGAGGAAGAAGAAGGCAAAAGTTCCAATATCAATGGGGGTGGTGGATGCCAAGCCAACACCATGGGAGGCTTGTGAATATGCCTCCAAGATTGATGTGAGAGTGAATGGTCACAACATCAAGGATGCATTGGTTGATGGAGGATCAGCAATAAATGCCATGTCAGAAAGGTTGATGAAGAAGTTGGGTATGATACCCTTAAGACCTTCAACATTTGTGGTGAGCATGGCAAACAAGCAACAAGTTCGACCAGTATAGGTGATGGATAAAGTGGTAGTTTCAATTATGGGAGTTCAAAATCTCATGACTTTCCAAGTCTTGAAGGATTCAAGCTATGACTTACTTCTTGGGAGGTCATGGTTGAGAGCAGCACACACAATTGATCAATGGCACAAAGGGTACTTGAGGATTGGGCCATCAAACCATAGAGTCATAGTTCCTGTGACTAACACCACCAACACTTCACATTCAGATACACCATCTTTTGATTATTGAGAATCAGATTTTGAAGAAGGAGCTTCAGATGTGGACACAAGCATGGAAGAGGAGACCTCCACAGAGGAGGATGAATCTGAATCTAATTCAAATGTGTATCCTTTGTGTGCTATGGATTTTGCACCTAAGCCAGAGGTTTTGAAGGACCCAGATAAATCACCATTGACACTTGAGGAGGTAGAGAGAAGGTTATCTACCCTCAAGTATCGTCCAAATGTTACCAAGGAGGAGAAGGTGAGATTTGAGGAGATTTTCCACAAGTTCATCCATGTGTTTGCTTTTAGTTACAGGGATTTGAAGGAAGTCACCTTGGAGGAGCACAAGATAGAGGTGGAGTCACATGCAAGACCAATCCGCCAAAAGCAACGTCGCATTAGCCCACCAATATCTTTGGTTGTGAAGTAGGAGATTGATAAGCTCAAGGAGGCTGGATTTATCTTCGAGGTAGAGAATTTAGAATGGGTGTCTCCAATTGTCATTGTGAAGAAAAAGAATGGCAAGCTTCGAGTATGTGTGGATTACAAGAAGCTCAATGCTGTTACCAAGAAGGACTACTACCCATTGCCATTCATTGATGAGATCTTGGAGGAGGTTGCAGGTCATGAGAGGTACAGTTTTGGATATGGTTATAGTGGATATAACCAAATCAAGATTGCACCAGAGCATCAACAACTCACCACATTCACCACACCTTGGGGAACTTACGCTTTCAAGGTCATGCCTTTTGGGCAAAATGCTCTAGCCACATTCCAATGGTTCATGAACAAGGTATTTGAACCTTTCATTGGGAAATTTGTGAGAGACTTCATTGATGACTTTTGTGTCTATGGGAGCAAGGAGGAGCACTTTGAGCATCTAATCAAAGTCTTGCAACGCTTGGATGAGGCAAATGCATCACTCAACCCAGAGAAGTGCATTTTTGGATGTGAAGAAGGTCTACTTTTGGGGCACATCATCTCCAAGGATGGAATAGCAGTTGATCCTGAGAAGGTGAGGAAAATCTCAGACCTTCCATTCCCTTCAAGCTTGACAAAGTTACGCCAATTCTTGGGGATGGTTGGATACTATAGGAGGTTCATCTTCTCATTTTCCAACAAGGCTTATGCATTGACCATCTACATGAAGAAGGGTGTAGATTACATGGTGATTTTGGAGGACAAGGAGACTCTCAAAGCTTTTGAGGAGCTCAAGCAATCCCTTGTTGTAGCTCCAATTCTTGCTAAACCTGATTGGAGTAAGCCTTTCATCCTCTACATTGATGCTTCTAATGTAGCTATAGGATGCACTCTTAGTCAATTAGACCAAGATGGGCATGATCATCCAATAGCTTATGCTAGTAGGTAGATGGTTTCAGCAAAGAAGAACTACTCTATCACGGAGAGAGAAGGGTTGGCAATGATCTTTGGTCTCAAGAAGTTTAGACACTACTTGATTGGAGGGAAAGCCACCATTGTCACGTATCACAAGGCTTTGAAGTACATCTTCAACAAGCCTAATGTTGAAGGGAGACTAGCAAGGTGGATGATACTCTTGTCTGAGTATGACTACACCATTGAGGATAGGCCAGGAAAGAAACATGCAAATGCTGATTTGTTATCTAAAGCCTATGATCATGATGGAGATGAGCCAATGGATGATTCCTTCCCGGATGAGGAGCTCATGACAATCTCAGTCACTCAAGAGGTTCCAATGGAGTACAAGGAGATTGTGGATTTTGTGATAAGAGGTAACTATCCAGAAGGGATGCATGCTAGAGAGAGGAAGGCCCTTGCAGCAAGATCTAGACCTTACACAATGGTGGAGGATATTCTTTTTCACCAAGGAGAAAATGGTCTACTTCAAAGAGCAGTGGGTAAAGAAGAGTCTATTCTACTCATAAAGGAGTTTCATGAAGGTTAAGTATGTGGAGGACACTTTGTAGGAAAGGTGACTGCTTTCAAGATTCTAGATGCAGGTTACCATTGGAGAGGGATTTTCAAGGATTGTCTTGATTATTGCAAAACTTGTCATGTTTGTCAAGCTTTTGCTAGAAAGTCTACATCCACTCCACCACTTAGATCAATTCCATTGCTAGGACCTTTTGAGAAGTGGGGAATTGATTTTGTAGGTCCTCTCAGTAGAACCCCAAGGAACAATCGGTACATTGTGGTAGTTATTGATTACCTTACCAAGTGGGTTGAGGCTAGACCATTGAGTGACAAGAATGAAGATGAAGTGGGTAGATTTCTTTATGAACGCATTATCACTAGGTTTGGATGCCCTTTGGAGTTGGTTTTTGATAGAGGAGGAGAGTTTACAAGAAGCATTACTACAGCCATGCTATGACATTTCTCTATCATACATAGAGTAACTACATCCTATAAGCCAAATTCCAATGGCTTGGCAGAAAGAACCAATCAGACCTTGTGCATGATGTTGGCCAAAGATGCAGAAATGGAGGGGGCTAAACATCATTGGGACAAGAGGATTCATGCAATTTTGTGGGAGTATAGGACAACCATGAAGACTTCCACCGGATATTCTCCATTTCAATTGGTGTATGGTATTGAGTCTACCTTACCTATTCACTTTGATCTTCCTACCTTCCAAAGCATTCATAGGAGATTGAAGAAAGCACAAGGAGGTGCTGCAAAGAAGTCAAGGAAGGATCAACTCATGGAGTTGGAAGAGGCAAGAGTAGTTGCTATGGTTCGAGTGGAGCAAGCCCAAAGGAAACAAAAGGAGAGCTTTGACAAGAGGCAAGGCAAGAAGAAGGTGGAGACTTTCAAAGAAGGTGAGTGGGTAATGTTGTTTGATTCCATTTGATTCAAGAGAGTGCAAAAGAAGTTTTTGCCTAAGTACTTTGGACCTTTCATAGTGGAGAAGGTGTGGGGCAATTACACCTATGATCTCAAGGAGTTGGGAGGAAGACACTTTGATAGGATTAACCATGATAAGTTGAAGATTTACAATAGAAGGTAGAGAAACCTTTAATTTGAGGACAAAGTGAAAACTTAGTTTGGGGGTAAATGTAACACCCATTTGTGCATGTGTGTGGTATTTAGCTTGGTATTACAAGTACTTAAGAGATATTATTTATATAAAGATAAAGGATGGTTCTACATTAGTCATGGTTAGATAAAGTTAGTCATAGCTAAGATAGAGGGGACCTTACTCTAGAGGAAGTAGAAAAGATGAGCTCCACTATTTTGGATTTTAGTGTGTTGACTTGGTATTATTCCTAAGTGTTTGGCTTTGAGGAAAGAGTTGAGAACTCTTGGGCCCGCAAGCCTTTTTGTTTTGGATTCTTCTTTAGTCCAAGGATAGCCCATGTGAAGGAATCCTTGACTTAGTGGTTGGGTCAAGATAAGACCACATGCTTAGGGGAATATGCCCATGTGAATGGATATTCTTTTCTACTTTTTGACTTTACTTGACTTTTAGTCTAGTTACTTGAGTTACTATGGTAATTAGTAACTTTGGAACATAACTATTTCACAAGTATATAAACAAGGGGTGAGGAGGTACTCATCATCCTTTCATTTGCAGCTATCTCTCTCTCATTGAGTTCTCTAGTGAGCAATGTCTTGAGTCTTGGAGTGTTAGCCTTGGAGGAGTATGATGGAGTTGGGGTTCCGTGCCTTCTTAGTCCATGGTGCGCAACCATAATAGCCATCAGAGGTTCATCCTGAGTGAGAGACAGGCTGGCTCCCAGGAATGCACTATCACTATCAATATATCATGCAAATGTAAACCTATGGGTTTAGATTTGCACTATAAGATCAAATAATATAGTCTCAAGACCGGTCTCTATACCCATCCATATCATCAAACACTCCCATGAAGAAGGTACCACCTATATGTACACCCTCAACTAAGAAACCATCGCTCCACATGTCTCCCAACAAATACTTGCAATCCTTGTCTCCTATTATTGGTCCAGATGTGTACCTTGGAATGCATCACATAGCACTCCATGAACTTTCCAACTCTAAGATGCAGGATACATCTAAAAGTACTCCTTGCTCTAAATGAGACCCATGCATTCCTCTCCACCAAAGAAACAACTACTACTCTACATGATATCTACCAAACATCCAATATCCAAGGCTAAAATCTTCCCCCACACATGGTGAGCATAAAGCAAGTGAGAAATAAACTCTATAGTCTTACTCAACCTTTATTGCATCATAGATAGTCTTGAAACCTCACTTCCAAGTGTCTTTCTCCTCTCGTCTAACCACTCAGTCTCTTGGGAGGTATGATGGAAAGTAGGTAGAGGTGCAAGATAGTCTAAAAGTTGAGGTCTCCAAGCAATGATGTCCATATCTACAATCATCACACATGGCTT
Source organism: Lunularia cruciata (assembly GCA_948567375.1). Taxonomy (NCBI): domain Eukaryota; kingdom Viridiplantae; phylum Streptophyta; class Marchantiopsida; order Lunulariales; family Lunulariaceae; genus Lunularia; species Lunularia cruciata. Next base: position 45,981,880 of record OX419757.1, read on the forward strand.
TCCTCTAACTAATCCATGCAAATGGTGCTCCATCTACATCTCTATTGATAACATCTTTAACCCATGCTCAACTATGTGTGTCTAAGTCTCCTCACTAATTTCATTGGCATGAGTCTCCTCATGCCTAGCAAACTCTCCAAGCTCAAGTCTTTGTGTCTAAGTCCCCTCACTCATCATGTTAATCCTATTAGTCTAGGTCTCTCATGGATAACAAACTCTTCATGTGATCATCTCAATGAGTACTCTCAAGAAAAGGTCCTTGCATCCTCTTAAGCCTCTTTCAAAGTTGTCTTTTCCTTTGCCAACTCACCATGAGCCCCCTCCAAAACAACTAGAGTACTCTTTGACTCATCCAAAGCTCCTCCTTACACAATTTGTGTACTCTCCAACTCTCTCATGGAAAGTTGTAACTCTCTATGGTAGTTATATACCTACAACCAATAAGATGCTATTGCAATCTATCTTCTCACCTCAAGCTTGTAAAATGCCTTCATCAAATCCTCACTCTCTCCACCTACTCTTACCATCATCAAATACAAACCTTCTCTCTCAATCTACTCTTGGTCTCTCTTCTCCAACTCCCTCTCCCTCCCTTCCAAGTCTCTCAAAGCCCACTCTCTCCTACAAGAGCTCTCTCTCTTTCCTCTATGTCTCCCATAGTGCACTCTCTATCCACAAGTATTGGCTTCCTCTCTACAAGGGCTCTATCTCTGCTCCAAGTTCCTCACTAATAGCTCTCTTATACTAGAGTCTGCCATGTTAGCACTAGCATCCCAAATAACATCTATATCACTCTATCTCAATGCTCTAGTACCATGAGTGGTGGTAGCTTGCGTAGGAGTAATGGTAACTATCAAGGAATCCTCTCTTTATGTGAAGAGAGTCTATGTAGGTGTCCATGTAACACCCTCCAATAGGAGCTTCACCTCATGCTCCCTAGACCCTCTCTTCCTAACTCCTACAATGATCTCTCCTAACTACTCGCTCTCTCCTCGCTCAAATACAAATGTAGAATTGGAAGCTTATCTAAGGATGACTTCTCATGGGACAATGTAGAGCACTACATAGGTAATATAAAAGACTCCTTGCCTCCTCTTTGGGTAACATTACCTATGGAGGTTTCACTTCCTCTCATGACTACAACCTAAATCATATACATAGCTTGATAAGCACCCATTCAATGAATACAATAATGAAACTCAAGAAGTTATATGGATTTCAAGGCAAGAAACACCATACACTCCATGATATCATCATTTGATGATGTACATGGTACATAGAGAAGGAGATACTTGATATTTCCAAGAAACATGCCTACTAGCTAACAAAAACTCATCCTTCTCATCTTGACTCTCATCCTCTACTCCACCATCCTTAATATGCGTCCTATCTTGGACTATAATTTTATAATCCACCTCTCCATTATTTATGAATCCACTCTCCATAAACACATGACTGAGAAATTGACCCATGAATGTCACCTTATACCTTTGTCTATTTGGCCCATGGATTCGTTTCTTAAGAAGACTATTTTTGGACTAACGGCTTGGAGCATGAGTTTCACCCAATCATAATTCTCTCCAGCTTGTGCAAGTGTATGCTAGATCTCTTTACCTTCCACTTCATCATAGGGAGTAAGATATCCATGTACTACTATTGGTCGTCATGTAGAGAGAAGTAAAGCAACCATCATCTAGAAAAGCAACCTTCAGGTTGGATAAATGCAATGTCAAGCCAAATACCTCCTCGTAAAGTGATCATGCACAAGACAAAAATTCCTTCACTAGAGAGTAGGGAATACACCTCCTCCTTCCACTCCCAAGTAGCAAGGCAATGACAGCTTGAATGATAATAAGAGTCAATATGAAGGATCGACCACTAATAACACAAGCATTTGTCATGGAATCTCAAGCACTCAAAGACTTTGTGCATGATTGAATATGCTAAGAAAAAGAAACAAAATCAAAATTGGAAGATGCAACTCACTAGTAATAAAAATATAGAAAATTTGCATAAAAAGGATGTTGCCAATTTTTTGAGTTTTCCATAGCATTTTGTTAGTGTTTTGTGAAAACTCACTGGAGTTGAGATTTTGAAAGGGTTTTGAGGAGTAATATCCTATCCGGGGGTTTTTGCTAAGGTTTCACCATGATCTCATGGGAATTTAGGTTTCACTAGGGTTTTGTTCTGCATTGAGGGCTTGTATTGGGGTTTTTCTTGGGTTTTGCTAGGGTTTTGTGAAAGAGCTTGTCTTGTAATTGGATTTCACTAGGTTTTTGCTGCATAGTGCACCGAATATGGTTTTTCTAGGGTTTTGTTAGGTTTTTGTGGAATTCAAATGGGTTTCATGGAAATAATGAAGGTTTTGGCCAGGTTTTCAATGGGGTTTAGGGCAGGATTTGCTCAGATTTTGTGTATTGAATTTTGGAGGTTTTGCAAAAAAAAAACTTGAGTAATTAGCAAAACCCATCTACCATTTCTAGTGTCAATTTGCAAATAAAATGAAAAGTACTTACATGGGTGTAAAGATAATACAAGCCAATAGCAATTTCACTCCTAAAGCATCCAAGTCTTATTCAGAAATTGACTCTATAGATTGTCAAATTTGGGTTTGATCCAACCAAGCACACTTGATGAATGTCGTGTTATTGCACATTGTTCCGGATTTTCCTATCAACCATCCATCCTCCTTAAAATCTTCCATGTTTTGCATGTTTCACACTCTATACAACTGTCATCTACATCAAGTACAATGCTCTAGGTTGAGTAAGAAATTTGCTCTAGGTCAAGGAAGAAATCTACAATTCTCTAGTCCTTGATTTGCTTACACCTTCTCTCCCTCTTGGGTTCTTGTGCTCATTCTCTTTGCCCTCCTCTCTCTCTTGCCTTTTAGATGCTCTCTTTTTCCTCTTCCTTTTGCAACCTCTTTTATACCTCTCTTTGCCACATCTCTATCAAGAAATTTAAGTTGTGTTCTCTTGCTCACTCTCTTTGCACTCCTCCCTCTCCTCTTTTTACAAAACTTCTTTGGATATTGCTTTCCAAAACCTCTTTATGAGCTTCAATTCCTCTCTTGCCTTTTGAAACCTCTATGTGAAGAAATTTGGAGCAATTTCTCTAGTCCTCTTCTTTGCTTGCCCCCCTCTCTTCCTCTTGGGTTCTGTTGCTCACTCTCTTTGCCCTCTTCTCTCTCTTGCCTTTCAAAACTTCTCTATCCTTTGCCTTTTGAAACCTCTACCCCACTTCCTCTCATGCAAAACCTTTCTATGTGTCTCCCTTCCCTTGGTTACCTTGCCCTTCCTCAATAATTTGAATCATGCCATACTCTTTGTCTTCTCTTTCTCTCTATAACCCATTCATGCAAAATCCTCCTAAACTTTCTTTGCTTTCAAAATTCTGCTGCTCCTAGATCCCTTGCTCCTTATTTGGAACTTCTAGAACTCTAACCCTTCCATTTTAGACAAATAAACTTAGGAACTAAAGAAACTCCTCTTAACAAAGAAACCCAACAACTATGTCTTTCATTTTTAATTCCTCTCTTGAACAAACTTCTTTAATTCTTTATAATATCTTTAAAAGAGAACAAACAATTAGTAACTACTCTTTAATTCCTCACAAAATCACTAAGAGTGGAGAGCAAGTAATTGAATCTTATATATGAGACATTATTCAAGTACAATAGAAAAGAGCCATTTTGATGACAATGATCCTTCACTCTTAATCTAAAAAAGTTTGAGGAGAGAAATAGGAGAATGGAAGACCGGGGTGGAAGATCACATTGGGACACTTGAATGCGGAAAATTTGAATGCCTAGCATGAGCTTGGGCTTTGATATTTATAAAGAAGCATATAAGGCTCTTGAGAAGCTTCTTCAAAGCCGATGTCTTAGAGTACAAGTCAAGCTAACCAAGAATCTTCTCAAGAAGTTTCCTTTTAGAAACCACCTACTTGGCGTGCAAGCTAAGCTAGCCAAAAAGCTTCCCAAGAAGCTTCCTTGTATAATTCATTACTTGGTATGCATATAACCCAATACTTGGAAAGTACCAAGTAGCTTCTTAGATGCTTATAGAATATTTCTAGGCTAATTTGGCCTATTTGCCTTTGTTAATCTTGACTAACTCATTAGTAAACTCCAAATTGTAACATATTCTCACATTGCTAGTTGGTGATATCCTCTTCACCATGGAAGTTTCAAACTCTTAGATAGCTATTTGTGCATTTTGAAGATGAGAAAGAGGCTCCCAAGTGGCATCATAAAGGAGATACTCTTTCCAAAGGACTTAGTATTCCGTATGTTGTTGAAAACCACATTGAATGTAGCGACGTGCAAGGATATGATCAACTTCATACTCCTCATGATTTTTGATAGGCACAAAAGGGAGAGGAAGTTGGATACAAGAGGAAAAGGAAGATGGATAAAGGGTTTCAACTTGGAACCATGAAAGACAAGGTGAATTTGCATATGATAAGGCAAGTTGGCAAGGTAAGATAGTTTAAGTTGGCAAGGCAAGTTGGCAAGGTAAGATAGTTTAAGTTGGCAAGGCAAGTTGGCAAGATAAGGCAAGGCAAGTTGATGAGCAACAAGAGAAATGATTTGGGTGACATCAAATAGACTTATCCAATTAGGAGAAATTTTATGGACTTAGGTATCAAGTGGGAGGGATAGGTTACTAGAAGGACACATGATCTTATCACCAAGTTGAAAAGAGAGATCACAATGACATTGGTCTACAAATTGTTTTTGATGATTTTGAGCAACAAGGAGATGAGATTTGGCTTGTTGTAGGAATTGGGATAGTGTAGTCAAGAAGGTGGAAATATGAGGGACATGAGATGGAGGAGGAGCAAGAAGAGAATTTGGTACAAGTGTGTCTTGGCCAAAATTAAGGAAGAAGGGACAGAATTTGGTGCTTGCATGTTTGGAGTTATCGTAGGTAAACTCAACAATTGCAAGACATTCATCCCAATTGGCATGATGAATGTTGACAAAACACAAAGCATACCCTCTAAGGTGCAATTTACTTGTTCACTTTGTCCATTAGTTTGAGAATGATATGCCGTGGACAAAGCAAACTTGGTGACAAATATTTGGAAGAGTTTTTTCTAAAATTTATAGTGAAATGAGGATCCAGGTGAGAGATTGAGTACATGAGGCATCCCATGATGTTTGAAGATATTTTCAAAGTAGATACACACCAATTTGGAGAATCCACTATATCAAAGGTTGGTGCTAAATGGATTGGCTTACTAAGTTTATCCACAAACACCACAATTGTTGTGTGACCTTGCTTTGTCTTGAGCAAGGATGTGATGAGATCTAAGCTCATGTGTTCCCATTGAGCAAATGGGATGGGAAGTGGTTGAAAGAGTCTACTTGGTCTTTGGTTGCTGGCCTTATTGCATTGGTAGCTCTCACAAAATTGGACAAACTCTCAAACATCTTGTGCCATGTTGAGCCACCACCTTTGGTGTTTTAGGGCACCTAAGGTCTTGTCCACACCCATGTGACCAAAAATTGGTAATTCACGGGCTTCTTAAAGGCACACAAGTCATAGATCATCCTTGGTTGGAACATAGATCCGGTTCTCATAAAATAGAAGGCTTTCCTTTACGGAGAAGGTATCTATTCCTTGTCCTATGCGGCTAAACAACCTTGTAATATCTAAAAGAAGGGATCTTGTTGTAAAGCAATCCTAAACTTGATTTGGACCTTGGAATCAATTGACAATATAATAATTGCTATCTTGATAAGATGAAGAGACTTCAAATTAGGTTGTTGTGATAGTGCATTGGAGATGATATGGAACCTACTAGGTTTGTACTCAAGTTTGAGGTCAAACAAATGTAGTTGTTTCTCCCATTGATGATAAAGAGTCTTCATGTGTTCCAAAAGCAATATTTGCAATAAGGGTTGGTGATCTGTATGCATGATCACTTGTTTCCCCAAGAGATAATGCCTCCATACCTTGGTGGCATATACCATTTGCTCGTTATTTCTAATCTTGAGCAAAGTAATTCCTTTTTGTAGTGTATAGTTGGCAAGACACAATGGCAATGCGATGTAACACATCTGGGAATTCTTGCTATAACACGGCTCTAATGGCAAAGTTAGAAGCATCAAAATCAATCACATAAGGTAGTTGAGGGTCATATGGTTGAAGAATGTGTCTTGAAGATACCATATGTTTGAAATTTTGGAATGCTTCTTTGTGCTTGGTGGTCCACTAACAGCTTGATTTCTTCTCCAAGAGGTTGGTCAATGATACGGCGACATGAGCATAATAGTGGATAAACCATCAATAAAAACTTGCTAATCCATTAAATGCCCGCACTTTTATGGAATCCTTTGGAGTAGACCAATTGTAATACCAAGAGCTAGCCATATGATCTAGATGTGAAATTTGGTTTGGTAACATCTAGAATAATGTTATACATGATGGTCAAAATAGATAAGATAGAAATATCACCAAAAGAGTACTTCTACTAATAGAGTAGAAACCAAAATAGACTTGAGAACCTTAAAAACCAATAGCTAGACATATGATTTAAAGGTGACAATTGGTTTGGTAACATCTGGAAGGATGTTACACTTGATGGAATAAACAGATCAAAAAGAGGTATCACCAAAAGAGGACTTCTACTAATAGAGTAGGAACCAAAATATGCCTAAAATCTTTGGAGGCAATTTTGGAGGCCTAAACGGATGAATTAGGCCTCGAAAATGTGCATATTCCCCCCTCCCTCCCTCCTCACTAAAGAGAGGCTGGCCTTCCCACCTCCCTAATTTGTCTCATCAAGAGCTTTCCAATGGTACCTTATGTGATTGTGAGACTCCTCCATGAAGATTCTCTAAAAGATTCCCTCTAGTCAAAGCTTGTTTGACCAACCAGATAGGACCTAGACCGACATGTCACCCATCCAAGTAAGTAATCCAAGGGTGGAGCTTGCTGATATGTCACCTATTTGTGTGCCTAATCCTATTATGGAGCTTCCTTGGAGGAGATCCTCTTTGTCTATATAATAAAGAGAAGGTGCTCCTTTGGGGCACCAAATGTTAAGTGTGTAATCTGTGTTTTCTCTCTTCTCTTGTCCTTGGAGTATTACACCAATCAATAATGGCCTTGATTTGTTCTTCTTCCATCTTGATCCACTCATGAGATCTTGTGACCCAAGAAGGTAATTTTGTCTTGCCAAAAAGCACACTTTGACTTCTTGCAATATAAAAATTCCATTGACGTAGTTGTCATAGGACTTCTTGCATGTGATTTGCATGTTCTACCTCCATCTTGCTATAGATTAAATATCATCCAAGAACACCACCATGTATCAATCCAATAGTCCACTCAACACCCAATGCATATGATCCATGAAGACTATTGGAGCATTAACAAGCCCAAAAGGCAAAAATTTCCACACAAAATGCCAAAACCTTGTGTGATAGGTAGTCTTTTACACATCCTCCCTATCAATGGGAATTTTCCAATAGCCACTTTGGAAATCCAACTTAAAGAAGTATCGTACTCCACTCAATTGATCAAAAAATTCATCAATTTGAGGTAATGAATATGCATTCTTCATTTTTTGTTTATTGAGGCCATAGTAACCAACAAAAAAGTGAATTTGTCCATCTTTCTTTGGAACAAATACTATTGATGCTCCCCAAGGAGATGTACTATATTGAATGAAATTCTTCTCCAACAACTCTATCAATGTTGTTCAAAGCTCATCCAATTCCTTTGGTGAGAGCCAATAGATTAGTCTACTCATTGGAGTACTTCTTGGTAATAACTCAATCTTGAAAGGTATACCATGATTGGAGTGTAATCCCTTTGGTAGATCATCCAAAAACACATCTACAAATTCCTGAACTATTTGCTCAATGTTTGCTTGATGAGGCTTTTGGTCTTCATTAGATTCTCCATGCACAATTTGCTTGATCCACACCACAAAAATAGGCTTTTCTTCCTCCAAAGCTTGCTCTATGATTGCTTTATTGATAAACTTCACTTCCTTGGACTGACTATTTTTAGGTATCTTACTCAAATGTGCTAGACAACCTTATAGGTATAGCTTACCTTGGTGTTGAATTTATTATCAGTTCTAATAAAATTAAATCTTGTTCAAGCAAGGAAATCCTAAAATGATATCATAGTATAGAGGTGTTACTAAAAACCTCATACACTCCACATACTCCTTTCCAATCTTGAATGTAATAGGATGTGAAGTAAGGAATGCAAAAAAGAATTATACCATCCATCATCATCTATCTACTTCTAATTGCATGGACATGCAATTGAAATGCAATGCTTGAAATGACCACATGGGATTTCTTGTTTCCTTGATCATCTTTCTCTACAAACTCCATGTGGGCAATTCATGGAGGTCACTCATTCTTGAGTGGACATTCAACAATATGATGTCCAATTTGGCAACAATAAAAGCAACCATCAACAAAAGATGTGAAGTAAGGAATGCAAATTTTTTTCTACCATCCATCATTATCAATCTATTTCCAATTGCATAGACATGCAATTGCACAAATATGCAATTTTATGAACTTCCAAAATCCACCAATTCTATAACCATGATAAGATATCATACCTTGCAAGTGAAGCAAAATAACATTGATTGAGTCTTCAATCCTATTAGAACTAATCAAGTTCCCAATAGGCAGCTTGAAATATACTATTGTGATTCCTTGTTTCCTTGATTATCTTGCTCTATAAACTCCATGTGGGCAATTCATGGAGGTCATCCATTCTTGAGTGGACATTCAACAATACAATGTCCAATTTGGCAACAATAAAAGCAACCACCATTTTGTCATAATCTTTCTTTATCCATAGTGAAAATTGGTATCCATTGAATGACATCAATTTCTATTGATGTTGGTTCCTCCACCCGTGTGTAATGTATTGGTAGGTTTTGTGAAGGTCAATGTCAAGACCAAGTTGTTGTAACTACAGAATCAAAGTGCTCAACTAATTGCATTGCTTCCTCCAAGTGTTTTGGCACTTGCATAATCAACTCCAATTTGTTTTATGACTTAAAGCCCTTGTAATGTTCCAAGGACAAGAGAACTCCCAAGAGAAAACCCAAAAGAAGAAACAAAAACTTTACATTCAAAACTCTAATGCCTCAAATGAGCACCTTGTCTTTATTATACAACAAAGAAGATTCACTCAAAGGAAGCTCCGCCCTTGGATCAAATACATGGATTGGTGACATTTTAGTCAGCTCTACCCTTAGATAAGTTGCATGCATGAGTGACATGTTTGTGTTTGTACTATTTGGTTGATCAAACAAACTTTGACTCAAAGAAATCTTTAGAGAATCTTCTTATTAGAATCTCAAAATTGCATGAGAGAGGTACCATTGGATAGCTCTTGCCAAGACAAAAAAAGGGAGGCAAGGGTAGCATATTAGCCCCTTGGGATAGAAATTGCACATTTTTGAAGCCCAATTCATCTATTTAGACCTTTGAAACTGGCTCTAAAGTTTTCAAGCTATTTTTGGCTTTTGATCTATTAGTAGAAGTACTCTTTTGGTGATATCTCTATTTGATCTACTTATTCTATCATATATAACATCTTTCTAGATGTTACTAAGCCAATTTTCACCTTTAGATAAGATATCAAGCTATTGTATTACAAACCTCTCCCCTTTGAAGATGCAACTTACTCGTTATGAAGTTATTGTTCAAAAGATTTCACTAACACTAGTGCATAGGTCAAGTTGGTTGTTGGCTCCCATGTCACCTCATATAGTGGGTACCCTTTCCACTATACAAGATATTCCACATGCTGATGGAGAGTACCATGGAGGTGTTTCCAGAAAATGCATTTGACTTCATATTTCTCCATGCCATTACTGTGTGGACAAGGTCAAATATCTTGGATGGAAGGAAAGTGAGGTAGTCAGGAAACATATTTGCATAGTAAGGAAACGTGGAATATTGGATGGATCTTCATGTGTGGTGGTAGCTGGAGGTGATAGGCCACTATGCCAATTCAATGAAGAATGGAAAAAGGCCCAATAAAACAAAGTTTGAGCTTACAAGAGCCAACTAACACGAGGTTGGTTGTTGATAGCCCAACTTGATCCCCAACATTGAACTCTATGTGCCAGCAATGTGCATTTTCATACTACTTTTGTTGATTTTGGGCAATCTACAAATTGTGCTTGGCATTCTCCTCACCTTATTGGATTCTAGAAACAAAAGTATTGACAACATCAACCTTGGTATTCATTGAATGGATCTTTATCAAACTCAAAGGTGTGAAATGATTCTCTTTATACGTGAGGAAGATTGATGTGATTTATGTGGATGCATTTATTGAATTGTTGTAAGCAACTTCCACTACTGGAAGTATCCCACCTCTCTTGCTCATCTAAGATGAAGCCCTAGAACATGTCTTCAATAATATGATCAGCCCACTTTGTTTCCATTAGTATGTGGATAGTAAGCTATTGACATGGCCAATTTGGTTTTGAAGAAACCAAAGTGTGTTTTCCACAACAAACTAGTGAATTGAGTACCTTTATGTAATAGAAGTAGCTAAACATATTATCCGGAGGTGAAAATTGGCTAGGTAACATCTAGAAGGATATTGTGTACAATGCGCTAGAAACATTAAACAGAGGTGTCACCAAAAGAGTACTTCTACTAATGAGGCAAAAGCCAAAAATAGCTTGAAAACTTTAGAGCTATTTTGGAGGCCTAAATGGATGAATTAGGCTTTGAAAATGAAAATATTCTCCTCCTTCAAGTCACAAAGGCTTGCCTTCTCCTTCATATGATTTGTCTCATTGAGAGCTTTCAATAGTACCTCACCCATGTGATTCTAAGCTTCCTATAGGAATATTCCCTAAAGTCAAACCCATTTGACCAACTAGATAGGACAAGGATTAACATGTCACTCATCCAAACAACTAACCCAAGGATAGAGCTCATTGATAGGACACAAATCCATGTATCTAATCCAAGGGTGGAGCTTCCTTTGAAAGGATCCTCTTTGCTATATAATAAAGAGAAGGTGCTCCTTTGGGGCATCAGAGTTTTGAGTGTGAAACTTGCATTTTCTCTCTTTGGAGAGTTCTCTTGTCCTCGGAGTATTACAATGGTATTAGAGCATGTATTTTAATCCAAGAGAGTGGATCACTACTCTTGGAAGAACACAAGAAACTGAGTAATTTGAGTGGAGAAAACATATTGCAATTGTTAGACTTGAGAAGTGTTTTAGAGAGCAGATGAGATATAGGCACCAAAAGGACAATTTCTTGCACCTAGCTTCCCATTCTTAAATCCATTCCATATCAAGATTATGTATATCCAATGTATGCAAATGAGAGTATCTCTTGTTTATCACTTTGGGGCAAAATACATGGACAAAGTGATGAATTCACCAAACCTAGTGATTCTACCTATGGTGGTATATGAAAGAGAGTGGGATTTGACAATCTACATTCTATTATGATATTATGGATCTTAATGTACCAAATCCTCACCCTTTTAATACGCAAGTAGAAATCCATTATGTTGTTAGGAAAGAAGTGATGTTTAGGGATTTTGTAGTCCGCAATTTTGGTGAGGAATTTATTTACGAGTGATAGCCTCTAAGGTCCCGATGGTAGTCCCCATAGTTTTTGCTCCCTCTCAAGTGATCATTTGAACCCTCTATTGAAGTAGGAAGTAGCAATTGAATGCAAGGGATGCAATGATGCAAGGAATGCAAGGGATGTTGAATGAGTTTCAAGAAATCAAGATGACCATAGAGGAATTTACAAAATCAAATCCGTATTGTCAAGAATGATCAAGTAATGCAAGAAGGGGAGCCGTCTCAACAACTAGTATCAGCAATAAAAGTACCTAGAGAGTTATGCATGCTAATGACACCAATTTCAATTAACAACCAAGCCACATTGTTACAACAAATGAAAAAAGCGTGCAACATTGAGCCTTAAAAGGGACAATGTTCCATGGGAATAGTGGAAAATTGGATTTCAAGAATTAATCAATACCTCTGATTGTTCACCACAAAGATCATTGATCATTGTGCAAGTGTGTTTGCATATGGGTACTTGACCAATAAAGCACTCACATGGTATGACACTTGGGAACAATCATTGTTGGTAGAAGGAAGAGAGATCACTTGGACAATCATGCAAGAAGGTTTGCTCAAGAATTTCCAATCTGTGGATTTTGTGCAAATGGCTCAAACCTGACTCTAGGGGTTGAACCACAAGAATAGCATACAAGAGTACGTGGAGGCATTTTTGGATCTATAGGTTGCAATAACCAATATGAGTCTAGCTGAAGCTCTTGATAATTTCAAGAGAGGATTAAAAGAGAAAATTTGCCAAGAGTTAATGCTGAAAAAATCTCATATGGTTTTTGAAGCCATTGCTAGGGCTCAAAGAACATCAAGGGCGCTTGGAGGAGGTGAAGTGATAACACCAATGCAAAACTATCAAGTTGAGATATACCATTTTGGTAGACCAAATCTTATGGAATTGTGCAACATTTGGTTTTGAGACCGAGGAGCAAAACCTCTCCAAGGAGAACAAGGATGGGTCAAAGAAAGGAGAGAAGGAGTCACACGGGGAGAAAACACTTGAGCAAAACAACAATGATGTTACAATTGTAGCCAAATTGGGCACATAGCCATCAATTTTTGTGCTCGTCATCTTAGAGGCCCTTAGCATCCATACAAGCAACCTCTTAACCACATGGAGAGATGAATTGAAGAGGAAAATATGGAACCACATCAAAAAACAAAGATTGCAAATAAATGCACCTTGTGGCTTGGTGAAGACAAGTAAAAGTGGGGGAAGGAAGAGGACAAGTGTGCAAAGATGGAGGAAGATAAACATACAATTAATTATTGTAAATGGAATGCTAGAAGGCAATCCGGTGAGAGTGTTGATAGACTATGGAGCAACAGAGAATTTCTTGTTTCACTCTATTGCAATAAATTGCAGACTGAACTAGAGAAGGACAAGAAGGATAAAGTAGAGTTACCTAATGGTCAGATAGAGAGGATTGAGTCATTATCTAGAAAGGTAATACTCTCTATAGGAGTGTACCAAGAGGCAATCAAGTGGCAAATGATACCACTAGCTTGTTATGATGCAATCTTAGGTATGTCATGGATGGAGCACTACAACCCCATAGTGGATTGGAGAAAGAAAGTAGTGAAAATTAGTCAATAGGAGATCTTTGGGGTTAAAGGAAGGTCACAAAGGCAAGAGCTGCCTTTGTATGTCATAAGGATCACATCTAGTAGTAAGACATATAGATGTTTCATGGGTTTAATAAGAGAAGTCCAGAGTGCCTAACATAATGGACAAGAAATTGAAAGATGTGGTCAATGAGTTCCCAGAGGTCTTTCCGGATGAATTACCTACAAGTTTACCACCAAAAAGGAGAGTAGATCATAAAATTGAGATTCTTCTTAGGAAGACACCTCCTTGTAATGCCCCATATTGATTGTCACCTCATGAGTTGGACGAGTGTAAGGCTCAAATCAAGGATATGTTGTAGAAGGAGTTATCCAACCCAATGTATCACCATATGGGTCTCCTATATTATTTATGAAGAAGGATGGAATAATGCACATGTGCATTGACTATCAAGGACTAAAACGGTGAAGAACAAGTATCCATTACCTTACATGGATGACTTGTTTGATCAACTCAATGAGGCAAGGCACTTCACCAAACTTGTTTTATTGAATGGTTACAACCAAATTAGAATTGCGGAAGAAGACATACACAAAATGTCCTTTCAAACAAGGTATGGTCACTTTGAGTACTTGGTGATGTTGTTTGGCCTCACCAATGCTCTAGCCACTTTCATGAGTTTGATGAATGATATATTTTGTCCATACTTGGATAAATCTATTATCATGTTTCTTGATGACATCTTAGTCTATAGTAGGATGCTAATAGAGCACAAGCACCATCTACAAGAAGCCCTCCAGATTCTATGACAAAATAAATTGTATGCCAAAATCTCAAAGTGCAAGTTTGGCAAATCTGAAGTAGACTACTTAGGGCATAGAGTAAATGTAGAAGGTATCAAAGTGTTAATAGATAAAATAAAAGTCATTCAAAAATGGAATGCTCTAGAAGATCAAACTCAACTCAAAAGTTTCTTGGGATTGATAGGGTTTTATCATCAATTTGTCAAGGAATTCTCCAAGATTGCATAGCTTCTAATAGCACTATTGGGTAAGAGGAAGAAGTGGATATGAGGAACTACATAAGAATTGGCCTTTCAGGAGTTGAAAGACGCATTACTAATGGTATGACCCAAAACATCCAATCAAGATAGCTATAGATGCATTAAGTGTTGTAATAGGAGTAGTACTACAACAAGAATGGTGGGATAGATGGCACCCAATTGCATATTCTCATAAGTTTTTCCAAAAGAATGCAACTATCATGCCATCGAACGAGAGGAGCTGGCCATTGTCCTTGCAACCAAGCATTGGAAGCACTATTTGGGTGAGAAGGCATTTGTGGTAGAGACAGACCACAAACCTCTAGTCTACCTCAAGACACAAAAAGATCTTTCTTGTAGACAGATTTGGTGGGCAGAGTGGAGATAAAAATTCAACATGAAAATCAGATATGTGGAAGGCAAGAAGCAACTTGTAGATGCTTTCACCCAAATGCTGATGGCAAACAATTTGGTGGTAGAAGTCAAGATGAACCTTGAATTTTGGCCCAACATTCCTGTTGCTACAAAAACTGATCCATAGATTGTAGGTGCTCAATCATGTAAAGGCATCACCAATACCAAAGGACTCACCTTCCGTGATGACATGGATCTAAGAACCACCGTCCTAGCAAAATGTAATGATTTTGCCATTGCAGGTCACATTGGAGTAGACAAGACCTTGGATGTGGTCAAACACCATTAGTATTGGCCCAAGATGAGCAACAATGTGATGGAATATGTTCAGAGCTGCCTACTTTGTCAACAAAATAAGGCTTCTAATCAAGCTCTTGCAAGACTCCTCCAACCTCTCTCCACTCCTACACAACATTGGGAACAAGTAAGCATAGATTTGGTTTGTGAATTGCCCAAGACCACCTCTGGGTTTGACTCCATCATAGTCTTTTTTGACTGACTCAACAAAACAATTCATGTGTGTCCTACCACCAAGGATGTGACTGCCCTGCAACAAGCACAATTGTACTTAGATGCAGTCTTTTCCCATCATGGCTTATCTCGAGTGCTCATCATAGATAGAGGCACTCAATTCACTAGTTTGTTTTGGAGAACACTCTTTGGGTTCTTCAAAACCAAATTGGCCTGTGAGCTCACCTGTCTCTCACTCAGGATGAACCTCTGATGGCTATTATGGTAGCGCACCATGGACTAAGAAGGCATGGAACCCAAACTCCATCATACTCCTCCAAGGCTAACACTCCAAGACTCAAGACATTGCTCACTAGAGAACTCAATGAGAGAGAGATAGTTGCAAATGAAAGGATGATGAGTCCCTCCTTGCCCCTTGTTTATATACTTGTGAAATAGTTATGTACCAAAGTTACTAATTACCATAGTAACTCAAGTTACTAGACTAAAAGTCAAGTAAAGTCAAAAAGTAGAAAGGAATATCCATTCACATGGGCATATTCCCCTAAGCATGTGGTCTTATCTTGACCCAACCACTAAGTCAAGGATTCCTTCACATGGGCTATCCTTGGACTAAAGAAGAATCCAAAACAAAAAGGCTTGCGGGCCCAAGAGTTCTCAACTCTTTCCTCAAAGCCAAACACCTAGGAATAATACCAAGTCAACACACTAAAATCCAAAATAGTGGTGTTCATCTTTTCTACTTCCTCTAAAGTAAGGTCCCCTCTATCTTAGCTATGACTAACTTTAGCTAACCATGACTAATATAGAACCATCCTTTATCTCTATATAAATAATATCTCTTAAGTACTTGTAATACTAAGCTAAATATGACAGTACCACACACATGCACAAATAGGTGTTACAGGCCATGTCCATAGCTTACCATCCACAAACCAATGGACAAATAGAGAGGATGAATTGCACTATTGAAGATATGCTTTGGGGTTTTACTTTGGATGAGCAAGAGAGTTGGGACACCTTATTGGTGGAATTTTCTTACAACAATTCAATGAATGCCTCTACGCAAGTCACACCATTCTTCCTCATGTATAGAGAGCATCCTTTCACAATTTCAAGCTTGATGAAGGTCTGTCCTATGGCTACCAAGGTTGACATTCTCAACACTTTTGTTTCTAGAATCCAATAGGGTGTGAAGATTGCCAAGCACAGGTTGCACATTGCTCAAAATTGGCAAAAGTAGTATGCAAATGCACACCGCCAACACATGGAGTTCAATGTGAGAGATCAAGTTTGGTTGTCAACCATTAACCTCAAGTTAGTTGGTCCTTATAAGGTCATATCTTGTTCCATTGGACCTTTCTCTATCCTTCATCTCATGTGCATCGTAGCTTATCACCTTGAACTACCACCACATATGAAGATCCACTTAGTGTTTCATGTGTTTCATGTTTCCTTATTATGACAATATGCTCTCTGGCCATCCCATTTCTCTTTCATCCAAGAGAGTTGACCTTGTCCAACACTTGTTGATGAGGCAAAGGAGTATGAGGTCAAATGCATTTGTAGCACTTGCTATCCGCATGTTAAATATCTAGTCCATTAGAAAGGGTACCCACTATACGAGGCAATATGGGAGCCAACAAACGACTTGACCTACGCACCAGTGTTAGTTCAATCTTTTGAGCAACAACTTCACAATGAGGATATTGTGTCTTTAAAGGGGCGAGGTTTGTAATACAAGTAGGGAGACATATTATTTGGCGGTGAAAATTGGCTTGGTAACATCTAGAAAGATATTATGTACAATAGGCTTGGAAGACTAGACAGAGGTGTCACCAAAAGAGTACTTCTACTAATAGGGCAAAAGCCAAAAATAGCTTGAAAACTTTAGAGCCAATTTAGAGGCCTAAATAGATGAATTAGGCCTTGAAACTAGACACATTCTCCTCCTTAGAACTAAAAGGCTTTCCTTCTCCCCCTTATGATTTGTCTCATCAAGAGCTTTCCAATGGTACCTCACCTATGCAATTCTAAGCTCCTTATAGGAAGATTCCCTAAAGTCAAACCCATTTGACCAACTAGATAGGACAAGGATTGACATGTCACTCATCCAAAAAATTAATCCAAGGATAGAGCTCATTGGCAGGTCACCAATCCATGTATCTGATCCAAGGGTAGAGCTTCCTTTGAGGTGATCCTCTTTGCTATATAATAAAGAGAAGGTGCTCCTTTGGGGCATCATAGTATTGAGTGTGAAACTTGCATTTTCTCTCTTAGAGAGTTCTCTTGTCCTTGGATTATTACACTCTTTTGGTGATGAGTACTCAAGGTAAGCCATGGTGAGAAAATATTACATCTAAGTACAATTGAGCAAGTTGTGAAGCAGTCAAGTCCTTGGTGGTAGGATGCACAAAAATCATTTTGTTGAGTCAGTCTACAAAGACCTCTATAGCGCCAAACCTTGAGGTGGTCTTTGGCAATTCACAAACCAAATCCATGCTTACCTATTCCTAATGTTGTGTAAGAGTGAGGAGAGGTTGAAGGAGTCATGCATGAGCTTGATTAGAAACTTTATTTTGCTGATAAAGTAGGCCACTTCAAACATATTAACATATTCCATCATATCATTGCTCATCTTGGGCTAATAGTAATAGAGTTTGATTGCATCCAAGGTCTTGTCTACTCCAACATGACTTGCAATGGCAGAATCATGACATTCTACTAGGATGGTGGTTCTTAAGTCCGTGGTAATTGAGATCCATAACTTATCATCACAAAAGATGAGTCCTTGGTTGTTGGTGATGCCTCTAAATGGTTGATTTCATGCAATTTGTGGATTATTTTTTGTAGTAGCAAGCATCCTTGGCCAGAATTCAAGGTTCATCTTGACCTCTACTACCAAATTTTTTGCCATTGGCATTTGAGTGAATGCATCTAGAAGTTACTTCTTGCCTTCCACATATGTGATTGTCATGTTGAACCACTACCTCCACTATGCCCAACGAGTATATTGACTAGATAGATTTTTTTTGTCTTGAGGTAAACTAGAGGTTTGTGGTCTATCTTCACTCCAAGTGCCTTCTCACCAAGATAGTGCTTTCAATGCTTGGTTCCAAGGACAATGGCCAACTCTTTTTGTTCAATGGTGTGGTATGATAGTTGCATTCTGTCGGTAATAAATTTCAAGAGAAATATGCAATTGGGTGTCATCTGTCATGCCACTCTTGATGTAGGACTGCTCCTATTGCTATGCTTGATGCATCTATAGCCAACTTGATTGGACATTTTGTGTCATACCGTTACAAAATTGGTGCATATAGCAATGTTCTTTCAATTCCTAAAAGGCCAATTCTTGTGTTATTCCTCACATCCACTTCTTTCCCTTGCCCAATGATGCTATTAGAGGCTATGCAACCTTGGAGAAGTCCTTGAAAAATTGACTATAGAACCACATCAATCCCAAGAAGATCTTGAGTTGAGTCTGATCTTTTGTAGCACTCTATTTTTAGATGATCTCTATTTTATCTATTAATACTTGGATACCTTTTGCACTTACTCTATGCCCTAAGTAGTCTACTTTTTACTTGCAAAAATTGCACTTTAAGAGTTTGGTATACAATTGATTTTGTCGTAGAATCTAGAGGACTTCTTGCAGATGTTGCTTGTGTTCAATCATTGTCCTATTGTAGATTAAGATGTTATCTAGGAAGATGATAGTAGATTTATCCAAGTATGAACAAGATATGTCATTCATCAATTGGTGTGTTGGTGAGGCCAAATGGCATCACTAGGTACTCAAAGTGGCCATGCCTTGTTTTAAAAACAATTTTGTATATGTCTTCCTTTGCAATGCAGATTTGGTTGTAACCACTCCATAGATCAAGTTTGGTGAAGTGTTTTGCCCTATTGAGTTGATCAAACAAGTCATCCATGTGGGGTAAGGGGTATTTTTTCTTCACTATTTGTTGAATTAGGCCCCAATAGTCAATGCACATGCGTATTGTACCGTCCTTCTTCTTCACAAAAATGACAAGAGCTCCATACGGTGATATGTTGGGTTGGATAAACCCTTTTTGTAGCATATCCTCAATTTGAGCCTTACATTCCTCCAACTCATGAGGTGATAGACAATATGGGGTCTTACAAGGAGGTGTCTTTCCCAAAAATATTTCAATTTTATGATCTACTCTCCTTTTTGGTAGTAATCCTAAGGGTAGATCATTCAGGAAAACATCTTGAAATTGATTGACCACATCTTTCAATTTCTCAAGAGTTTTTCCATCAAGCTGTGGAATCTAGACTTCTCTTATTAGACCTATGAAATTTCTATATGTCTTACAAATAACTATTGTCCTTATGACATAGAGAGACAATTCTTGCTCTTGTGATCTTTCTTTTACCCCAATGATCTTCCATTGGCAAGTTATTGCTACTTTCTTCTTCTAGTTGATCATAGGGTTATAACGCTCCATCCATGACATGCCTAAGATTACATCATAATGAACTAACCATATCACTTGCCACTCATTTACTTCCTAATACTCTCCTATAGAGAGTGCTACCTTTCTAGGTGATGACTCAATCCTCTCTGTCTGACCATTAGGTAGCTCTACTTTTGCATTCTCATCCTTCTCTAGATCCATCTCCAATCTTATTGCAATGGAGCAAGCCAAGAAATTCTCTATTGCTCTAGGGCTTATCAATACTCTCACTTGATTGCTTTCTAGGACTTGATTCACAACAATCAGTTGTGAGTTTGTCTTCCTTGACTTTGCGCACTCATCCTCTTCCTCTCCTCACTTTTTTGCTTCTCTATTGAGCAAATAAGGCCACAAGATATTTATTGGCAAAAAAATTATCCAATGTTATTTTTGTTTCCTCTTCTTCAATTCATCTTTCCATGTATTTCAAAGGTTGCTTGTATGGAGGCCAAAGGCTTCTAGGGAGACGATCATAACATTTGATGGCTAAGTGCCCAACTCGGCTGCAATTGTAACAATGATGTTGTTCTTCTCAAGTCCTTCCTCCTCCTAGGACTCCATCTCTCCTTTCTTCCCCCCGTCCCCATTCTCCTTGGAGCGGTCGGGCTTCTCGGTCTCAAAACTGAATATTTCCCAATTCCATATGAATTGGCCCACCAAAATGATGTGTTTTAGCTTGATAATGTTGATATGGGACTACTTCTTCAACTCCTCTAAGAGCCTTGCTATTCTTTGAGTGCAAGTGATGGCTTCAAAAATAGTGCAAGGATTTTGTACCATGACTTCTTGGTGAATTTGCTTTAGACCCTTGTTTGAAATTGTCCAGAGCTTTTACTGGATTCACGTTGGTTACTACAACTTGTAGATCCAAAAATGCCTCCATGTAATCTTGTATGTTGTTGTTCTTCTTCAAGCCCCATAGCCAGGTTCAAGCAATCTGCACTAAATCCATAGATTGGAAGTTCCTTAACAATCCTTCTTGCATCATCGTCCAAGTGACCTCTCTTCCTTCTACCAACATTGCTAATTCTCAAGCATCATACCATGGGAGGGCTTTATTAGTCAAGAATCTATATGCAAATACACTTGCAGAATGGTCAATGATCTCCAATTTAAAAAATTGGAAATATCAATTCAGTCTTGAAATCCAATTCTCCACTACTCCCATGGAAATTTGCTCCTTGTAAGGCTCAATATTGCATGTTTTCTTCATCCATAGCAACAATGTGGCTTCATTGTTGACCGGGGTTGATGTGATTGGCATCAATGACTCTCTATGTACTTCAGTTGTTGGTATTGGGTTTTGAGATGGTTTCTCTTTTTGCATTGCTAGATCAGTTTTGAAATTATATACTTGATTTTGCAATGCTTCCATGGTCATCTTGATCTCCCAAAACTTTCTCAACATTCCTTGCATCAAATCTTGTAGCAATGGTTCTATGATTCCTACATATTACAATGCTCAAATACTACTTCCTACTTCAATAGAGAGTTAATATGATCACTCGGGAGGGAGAATGGACTATTGGAACTACCATTGGGACTTCATAGGCTATCACTCATTGATAATATTCCTCACCAAAATTATGGACTTCAAAATCCCTAAACATCACTTTTTGTCTAACAACATAACAAATTTCTACTTGAGTATTGAAAGGGAAAAGATTTGGTATATTCAGATTCAGCACAATAGAATGTAGATTGTCAAATCCTACTCTATATCATATATTTGTGAGTTGGCTTCTCTCTCACTAAGGATGAACCGTTGATGGCTATTATGGCAGTACACCATAGCCTAAGAAGGCAGAGAAACCTAACTCCATCATACTCCTCCAAGGCTAACACTCCAAGACTCAAACCATTGTCCACTAGATAACTCAACGATAAAGATAGTTGCAAATAGAAGGACGATGAGCACCTCTTCACTCCTAGTTTATATACTTGTAAAATAGTTACGTACAAAAGTTAGTAAGTACTAGAGTAACTCAAGTTACTAGGCTAAAAGTCAAATAAATTCAAAATTCTAATAGAATATCTATACTCATATATTTTGGTTATGGAGGAAGAGGCCATATCCAAAGGAATTGCCCAAATTCTGCTTACTATGGAGGAAGGGATTATGAGGGAGCCAATAGAGGGAAAGAGGGAGGTAGTGAAACCCAAGTGGCTCCTAATCCAACCAAAAGTAAGGGGATAGCATCTATAGATGGTTGAGAGCAAGTATGAGAAGGGAGAGTGCTCAAACTCCAAGAGTCTTCATTTGGAGCTTTTGCCACAAGAGAAGAAGAGAGCTCGTTTTGTAGAGGATGTGCACTCTTCTCAAGGATTTTCTCCTAGCCAAGATACTCCTATGCCTTCTAGGAGCACTCGCACAAGCACTTCAACACCATCAAAAACAAAGACTCCAAGAAAGAAGTTGGGGATGGAGGACTTCTTGATATCAAAGCGATAACAGAACTACAATGTCTTGGAGGATGTTGGTAGTCACAAGGCTAACATCATAGTGTGCCAATTGATTGCTTGAATTCTACTTTGAGAAAGGAGTTTAGAGGTGCTTTGAGTTCTACAAGGAGTAAGAGGAAGAATAAGGCAGAAGCTCTAGTATCAATGGAGGTGGTGGATGCCAAGCCAGCACCATGGGAGGCTTGTGAATATGCTTCCAAGATTGATGTGAGAGTGAATGGTCACAACATCCAGAATGCATTGGTTGATGGAGGATCAGCAGTGAATGCCATGTCAAAAAGGTTGATGAAGAAGTTGAATATGATACACTCCAAACCTTCAACATTTGTGGTGAGCATGGAAAACAAACAACAAGTTTGACCAATAGGGGTGATGGATAAAGTGATAGTTTCAATTAAGGGAGTTCAAAATCTCATGACTTTCTAATTCTTGAAAGGTTCAAGCTATGACTTACTTCTTGGGAGGCCATGGTTGAGAGTAGCACACACAATTGATAGATGGCACAAAGGGTACTTGAGGATTAGGCCATCAAACCATAGAGTCACAATTCTTGTGACTAACACCATCAACACTTCACATTTAGATACACCATCTTCTGATTATTGTGAATTAGATTCTAAAGAAGGAGCTTCAGGTGTGGACACAAGCATGGAAGAGTAGACTTCCACAGAGGAGGATGAATATGAATTTGATTGAGATATATATCCCTTGTGTGCTATGGATTTTGCACCTAAGCCAGAGATTTTGAAGGATCCAGATAAATCACCATTGACACTTGAGGAGATAGAAAGGAGGTTATCTACCCTCAAGTATGGCCCAAATGTTACCAAGGAGGCAAAGGTGAGATTTGAGGAGATTTTACCCAAGTTCATCCATGTGTTTACTTTTAGTTATAAAGATCTAAAGAAGTCACCCTGGAGGAGCACAAGATAGAGGTCGAGTCACATGCAAGACCAATCCGCCAAAAGCAACATTGCATTAGTCCACCAATATCTTTGGTTGTGAAGGAGGAGATTGATAAGCTCAAGGAAGCCAGATTTATCTTTGAGGTGGAGAATTCAGAATGGGTGTCTCCAATTGTCACTAAAGCTTGGCAGAAGAAAAAGAATGGCAAGCTTTGGATATGTGTGGATTACAAGAAGCTCAATGTTATTACCAAGAAGGACTACTACCCATTGCCATTCATTGATGAGATCTTGGAGGCAATTTCAGGTCATGAGAGGTATAGTTTTGGAGATGGTTAAAGTGGATATAACCAAATCAAGATTGCACCAAAGCATCAACAACTCACCACATTCACCACACCTTGGGGGACTTATGATTTCAAGGTCATGCCTTTTGGGCTTTGCAATGCTCTAGCCACATTCCACTAGTTCATGAACAAGGTATTTGAACCTTTCATTGGGAAATTTGTGAGAGACTTCATTGATGACTTTTGTGTCTATGGGAGCAAGGAGGAGCACTTTGAGCACCTAATCAAGATCTTGCAATGCTTGGATGAGGCAAATGCATCACTCAACCCAAAGAAGTGCATTTTTGTGTGTGAAGAAGGTCTAATTTTGGGACACATCATCTCCAAGGATGGAATAATAGTTGATCCTAAGAAGGTGAGGAAAATCTCAGACTTTGCATTCCCTTCAAGCTTGAAAAAGTTATACCAATTCATGGGGATAGTTGGGTACTATAGGAGGTTTATCTTCCCATTTTCCAACAAGGCTTATGCATTGACCATCTACATGAAGAAGGGTGTAGATTACTTGGTGATTTTGGAGGACAAGGAGGCTCTCACAGCTTTTGAGGACCTCAAGCAATCCCTTGTTGTAGCTCCAATTCTTGCTAAACCTGGTTGGAGTAAGCCTTTCATCCTCTACACTGATGCTTCTAATGCACTCTTAGTCAATTAGACCAAGATGTGCATGATCATCCAATAGCTTATGCTAGTAGGCAGATGGTTTTAATAGAAAAGAACTACTCTATCACGGAGAAAGAAGGGTTGGCAATGATCTTTGGTCTCAAGAAGTTTAGACGCTACTTGATTGGAAGGAAAACCACCATTATCATAGATCACAAGGCTTTGAAGTACATCTTCAACAAGCCTAATGTTGAAGGGAAACTAGCAAGGTAGATGATACTCTTGTATGAGTATGACTACACCATTGAGGATAGGCCAGGAAAGAAACATGCAAATGTTGATTTGTTATCTAGGGCCTATGATCATGATGGAGATGAGCCAATGGATGATTCCTTCACGGATGAGGAGCTCATGACAATCTCATTCACTCAAGAGGTTCTAATGGAGTACAAGGAGATTGTGAATTTTGTGACAAGAGGTAACTATCTAGAAGGGATGCATGCTAGGGAGAGGGAGGCTCTTGTAGCAAGATCTAGACCTTACACAATGGTGGAAGATATTCTTTTTCACCAAGGAGCAGATGGTCTACTTCAAAGAGCAGTGGGTAAGGAAGAGTCTATCCTACTCATAAAGGAGTTTCATGAAGGTTTAGTGTGTGGAGGACACTTTGCAGGAAAGGTGACTGCTTTCAAGATTCTAGATGTAGGTTACCATTGGAGCGGAATTTCAAGGATTGTCTTGATTATTGCAAAAATTATCATGTTTGTCAAGCTTTTGCTAGAAAATCTACTTCCACTCCACCACTTAGATCAATTCCATTGCTAGGACCTTTTGAGAAGTGGAGAATTAATTTTGTAGGTCCTTTCAATAGAACCCCAAGGAACAATTGATACATTGTGGTAGTTATTGATTATCTTACCAAGTGGGTTGAAGCTAGACCATTGAGGGACAAGAATGAAGATGAAGTTGGTAGATTTCTTTATGAACGCATTATCACTAGGTTTGGACACTCTTTGGAGTTGGCTTCTGATAGAGGAGGAGAGTTTACAAGAAGCATCACTATAGCAATGCTACAACATTTCTCTATCACACATAAAGTAACTATATCCTATAAGCTAAATTCCAATGGCTTGGCACAAAGAACCAATCAGACCTTGTGCATGATGTTGGCCAAAGATGTTGAAATGGAGGGGGCTAAACATCATTAGGACAAGAGGGTTCATGCAGTTTTGTGGGAGTATAGGACAACCATGAAGACTTCCATGGATATTCTCCATTTCAATTGTTATATGGCATTGAGTCTACCTTACCCATTCACTTTGATCTTTCTACCTTTCAAAGCATTCATAGGAGATTGAAGAAAGCACAAGGAGGTGATGTGGAGAAGTCAAGGAAGGATCAACTCATGGAATTGGAAGAGGCAAGAGCAATAGCTATGGTTTGAGTGGAGCAAGCCCAAAGGAAACGAAAGGAGAGCTATGACAAGAGGCAAGGCAAGGGGGAGATTTTCAAAGAAAGTGATTGGGTAATGTTTTTTGATTCAATTTGATTCAAGAGAGTGTAAAAGAAGTTTTTGCCTAAGTACTTTGGACCTTTCATAGTGGAGAAGGTTTAGGCCAATTACACCTATGATCTCAAGGAGTTGGGAAGACCACACTTTGATAGGATTTACCATGATAAGTTGAAGATGTATCATAGAAGGTAGAGATCCCTTCACTTTGAGGACAAAGTGAAAAATTAGTCTTGGGGTAAATATAACACCCATTTATGCATGTATGTAGTATTGTGACATTTAGTTTGGTATTACTAGTACTTGAGAGATATTATTTATAAAGAGATAAAGGATGGTTCTACATTAGTCATGGTTAGCTAAATTTAGTCATAGCTAAGATAGAGTGGACCTTACTTTAGAGGAATTAGAAAAGATAAGCATCATTATTTTGGATTCTAGTGTGTTGAATTTGTATTATTCATAAGTGTTTGGCTTTGAAAAAAAAATTGAGAACTCTTGGGCCCGCAAGCCTTTTTGTTTTGGATTCTTCTATAGTCCAAGATAGCCCATGTGAAGGAATCCTTGACTTAGTGGTTGGGTCAAGATAAGATCACATGCTTAGTGGAATATGCCCATGTGGATGGATATTCCTTTATAATCTTTGACTTTACTTGACTTTTAGCCTAGTAACTTGAATTACTCCAGTAATTAGTAACTTTGGTGAGTAACTATTTCACAAGTATATAAACTAAGGGTGAGGTGGTACTCATCATCCTTTCATTTGCAACTATCTCTCTCTCATTGAGTTCTCTAGTGAGCAATGTCTTGAGTCTTGGAGTGTTAGCCTTGGAGGAGTATGATTGAGTTGGGTTTCCTTGCTTCTTAGTCCATGATGCGCTACCAAAATAGCCATTAGAGGTTCATCTTGAGTGAGAGACAGGCTGGCTCACAATAGTGAAGAAATAGTAGAAATAGAGAGTTAAGAGTGGAATTAAGTAGACCCAAAGAAGGAGAAATACTTGAGGGAACATTGGGTTTGGAGGCCAAATTCAAGGCTGACATCAGATCAGATTAGTAACAGATTTGAGATTTGAAGAGGTAGATATAAAGAGATGCATTGTCATTTTGGATCTACATGTTGGTAGAGTTGTTGTAGAACAGTATTTTTGTTAGTAACTGTCAATTACTCCATTATTTAAAGGAGGCATCTGCAATCTTATATTGTTCAGTATTTGTAATTTTTGTAGATAAATAAAGCAAAGTACTAGTCTCAGTGCTTGTCGCTTGAGCTTAATTCCAAGTATCAATCTTGTGATTGTGTTTATGAGTGTTTGGAGAAATTTAAAATGCAAATCAATGTGCTTTTTAGATGTAAGATTCCGTAGCCTTGATCTTTATTTTGTGTGTTTGATCTTGAGTGAAGTGTAATCAGAGCAATGCCTTTGACAGATCTGAGAGGAATTGTAGTGTTGGTAGTATTTTGCATTTGTGAGTGCAGCTTAGGATTGATGCAAAGTAATTTTGATCAAGGTCAATTGTGCCTTCAGTGGAGGGGCGGAACACAATTTTGAGATGAATGTGTTTTGCAATGAGGTAGCCATCTTTAGGAGAATCTGAATCATCATAATCAAGAATTTTTTGGATAGTATTTGATGGATTGTGATAGGAGAGTGTTAATTTCTGAAGAGACTACAGTCAGTGTTTGTTACTCTCTTCTAGGTGTAGTTTCTACTTGAGAGATTAAAGACACAACCAAGAAGAACCAATTTTGTTACTTTCCTTCATATTTAGAAATCTTTGACTTGTATCTATGCGGGAACAAACTTTACTTACTTGATTACTGCAAAAGTGATATTTTGCTGGGTTGTCACATACCAAAAGGTACACTTTGACTTCTTGTGGTAAAACTTCTATTGACACAATCATCTTAAGACTTCTTGCATGTGATTTGCACGTTCTACCTCCATCTTGCTATAGATTTAAATATCATCTAATAATACTACCACGTACCAATCCAATAGCCTATCCAAAACCCAATGCATTTGATCCATGAAGACTATTGGAGCATTAGTGAACCCAAAAGTTAGAACTCTCCATTCAAAATTCCACTACTTTGTGCAAAAGGTAGTCTTTTGCACATCCTCCATATCAATGGGAAATGCCAATAGCCACTTTGGAGATCCTACTTGGAAAAGTATTTTGCTCCACTCAATTGATCAAGCAAGTCATCAATTTGAGGTAAGGGATATGCATTATTCATTATTTGTTTATTGAGACCATAGTAATCAATATAGAAATAAAGTTCTCTATCCTTCTTTGGAACAAATAGTATCGGTGGTCCCTAAGAAGATGTACTATGTTTTATGAAATCCTTTTCTAACAACTTTGTTAGTGTTGGTCAAAGCTCGTCCAACTCCTTTGGTGAGAGTCAATAGATTGATCTACTTATTGGAGTATTTTTTGGCAATAATTGAATCTTGAGGAGCATACCATGATCAAAGGGTAATCCCTTTGGTAGATCATCCAAAAAAAATATACAAACTCTTGAATTATTTGATCAACCTTTTTTTATGAGGATTTCGGCTCTCCTTAGATTCTCCATGCACAATTGGCTTGATCCATGCCACAAAAATAAGCGTATCTTCCTCCAAAGCTTGCTCTATGGATGCTTTACTAACAAACTTCACATCTTGGGACTAACTATTCTTAGATGTCTTACTCAAAGGTACCAACAATCAAATAGAAAATTCCTACCTTGGTGTTGTACTTGAATTTTTTGTTGGGTCCAATCAAATTGTACCTTATGATATTCAAGCCAAGGCAATCTCAGATTTGACATCATAGTGTAGAGGTACCATTACAAACATCATACACTCCAAATACTCCTTCTCAACTTTGAATGTAACAAGATGTGAGGTACAATATGCAAAACCCTTTCTACTATCCGCAATCTTTCAATCTACTTCCAATTACTGGCTTGATATGAATACTTAATTCTTTGCTAATTGTATGTATATATACAATTCTTTGAACTCAATTTGTTGCTACATAGCAATGACAACTTCAAGCGTTTCCACTATGGCTACTACTCTATCAAACTACCAAAAATTTATATAAGGTAACATACTAATGCAACACATCCACCGTTCTCCATAAGTTACAATCAAAAGTACCAAGGGTTCATCAAACAAGGTGACCATATTCAAAAAAATCTGTCCAAAGCATGAGATTATGAATTGCATGAGATGATTCTTGGTAGTACATGGAAAAAAATCCTAATGGTTTGGCAGAAATGAATTTTGGTGGTCCATTAATTCTATCCATCCCATTCCTTCTTTGATACCAATGTAAAGGCCATGGAGAAAAATAAGAGAATGGAAGATCAGAGTGAAAGATCATAGATCACATTAGGACTCTTGAATGAAGGAAAATCCAAATGCCTATCATGAGCTCAGGCTTTGGTTTTTATAAGGAAGCATTCAAGGCTCTTGAGAAGTTTCTCAAGAAGTTTCCTAAAAGCCGTCTTCTTAGAGTTACAAGCCAAGCTAATCAAGAAGCTTCACAAGAAGCTCCCTTTTGAAAGCCGCATACTTGATATGCAAGCTCAACTAGTTGGGAAGCTTCCCAAGAAGTTTTCTTCTAGAAGCAACCTACTTGGTGTGAAAGCTAAGCTAGTCAAGAATCTTTCTCCTAGAATGCAACACTTGCCATGCACAATATCCAATACTTAGAAAGTACCAAGTAACTTCCTAGATGCTTCTAGAATATTCTTGTAATTCTTGACTAATTTTTCCTATTTGCTACTTTGTTAGTCTTGACAACTCGTTGGTAAACTCCATATTGTTACATTGGAGATATGTTAACCATTGCAGATCTAATAGATCAGTCATCATTGAATCTAACTACTTCATTTCTTGAAAGTATAACAAGACATATTCAACAATCTCCACCTTAGATTGTATTCTATTTAGCAAATAAAATACTTCTAAGAGTGTTTTGTTTTTTAATCTAAATCATCAACTTTGTACACTAAGCAAGTTCATATATAACTTGAACTTCTCAATAGGCACAAGCTTTATCAACATATCACCTGCATTCAGCTTTGTACCAATCTTTAGCAAATTGGTTCTCTATTTGTCAACTTCCTTGAGGAAATGGTGATTCACATCAATGTGCTAGGTTTGAGAATTGAAACACTCAATTCATGGCTAAGTGAATAGCACTTTGGCTATCACAATGAAGCTTGGACTTCATTTCTGCAAGTCCAATGTCTTTGAGTGACCTTTATAGCCATACAACTTCCTTAGTCACTTTTGTTGTTGAAAGAGCAACAATAGGTTGAAGAATACACTTCTAGCTTACGGTGTTGCAGGGATCGTATGGTCTCAAGAATGCACCAGGCAGCTGGCTGCTTGTGCTTAGACTGCCCTACTTGTCATTGACTCAAAAGCTTTCTTGCAGTCTGATGTTGTCTCTACTCTTTGCCTTGATGGTAGTTCCTTTTTGCTAGAGTAACTTGTCCCTGTTTTCTCCTGGCTATAGACTCTTCTTAAGGGCTTTTTGAGTTGAGTTTTCTTGGGATAATGTTGACCTTCACGTATCACCAGGGATTGTTTATGTTTTTTTATTATTGGAGTTTGTATTACAAGTCATAAGTTATATGGACAGATTCAATCAATGCAATCAGATCAGTGACTTGATCCGTCTGCATAAACTGGAAGGATAAACTGGATTGGAAGCTCCAAGAATGGAGTCCCATGTCCTTGACACTCTTTCCAAAATAAAGTGAGCACAATCACTCACAAAGCCACATAGCGTTCACCACAATTAAGTCTCACAATTTATAAACCCACTTGGGGGGAAGCTAAACATCTCCAGAGCAAAAAATGACCACACCTAAAGTTCTCCAATGGCTCAAGCAAGAAAAGGAAAGAACCTATTACAACCAAGTTTTAATCCTATAACACAATAATTTAACTCTCTATTTTTCCAAAGCTTCCCTTTGACCTTCCTTCCTTCACTAGTCTGCTCTACAATCCCTTTGAGAGTTCTCTTCTTGCTAATGCACCAAACCCTTTGATATTCTTCTTGTTTCTCTCCTCAATGATCTGTCTCACAAAAATCTCTCGACCCTTTCATGTCCAGCAAAAGCTGTCCTTTGATCCTTTGTCCTTTCTTTCCTTTGTCAACAACCCTTCTACCCTTCAAGAAATTCTTCATGTTCAGCCAATTCTTGTTCCGATTTCTCTTCTGAGTTCCTTTCTCTCTATTGTCAAAACCCTCCTTCAAGATCTCTTCCTTTCTGCAAAGACACTTTATCACTAATCCGTCATGTCCAAACCTTTCTACGGTACTTCACTCTTGTTAAATTCCAAGATTCCTTTAACCTGCAGCCCTTCCGGAACTCTTTTTGTCCTGGCAAGGCTCTCCAAGACTTCTATTCATTAGTTTTTTCTGCTCTATCAAGCTCTTCAGAAATTCAGTTCCTCTCTTCAATCCTGTCTAGCAACCCCTTCAATGCTCTTCCCAATTCCTCCCTCTCTTCTGTCCTGTCAAGCAACTCTTTTGATGCTCTTCTCAATTTCTTCCTCTCTTCTGTCTTGTCAAATCCTTCTTTGAGGGTTCTTTCTCTCTTATGTCTCACTATCCTGTAGAACTCTCATGGATCTCTCTGACCTGAATATTTTCCAGATCCCTCTGTCTAAGCATACGTCTCTCTTCTTTGATGCTTCTTCTTGCCAATATGACTCCCAAAAAAAAGTCTCACTGATCTGGCAAAACCTTCAATCCTTTGATATTCTCGCTATCCAGATCCCAACAACTCTTGATACTTTTCTGTCCTGCCTAAGCTCTCATTCAAGAGTTCATTTTTTCCTGCAAAACTCTCAAAAAGCTTCTCCTTCTTCCATAATCTCCTTTGATTATACACTGTCCTTTGAGAGTTCACTCTTTTTGCCAAAGATTTCCCAAACTTTCTTCTTGCAAACCTTCATGTCTAAGCTCTTCCAAATTCACTTCCTACAAAACCCTTGATATCTCACTATTCTAAAAAAACCCTCAACATCTTATTGTTCTAGAAAACCCTCAAGCATGTCCCAAGTGTTCTATACTACCAAATTCTTTGAAAGTTCACATCTCCAGCCAAAGTTCTCCTTCAAGAATTCACTCTTGTACAAACTCGTCGACAATTCTTCCTCCTCTGTCAAGCCCTTTTTGAGAGTTCATTTCCTGTTCAATTCTTTCTCAAGACTTCCTTCAAGTGCAGGCCAACACTTCCTTGACAATCCACTTCCTGCCAAAATCCTCTCTTCTATCTTTGATTCTGCACTTTCTCTCCCGGTTCCCAAAACCTTCATTGAGAGTGCACTCATATCGTCAAAGCACTCCCTTTTGTCCTTTGATCAGACACCTTTTTCCTCTAGCAAAGAACGCCTCTCCTTCTTCTCCCTGTTCTGGTCTGCCCAAAGCTCCCTTCGAGGAATCTCCTACAAACCCTTCCACTGTTCTTCCTTCCTATCAAGACCTTTCCTTTGATTTCAGCTGACTACCTCCTTGCCCTATTCCAACTGCTAACATCAAATGAAGGCCTCCCTCCAGTGGCTATGAAGTCCCATCTTTCCTTTTCTCCTTCCCTTCTCCTTTTTTTTGATCCTTCACTTGTCAGATGGCTTTTGAGCACTCTCAGTATCAATCTCCCTTCATTTAGCCAACTATGGTTTTGAACTACAATATAGGTAGCTTGGTTCATCTCCACCATAATAGTTTCCATTCGAATATTACTTCTACTCCTTTACCAATTAAGCTGCACTCACACTACTGAATCTCCCCTTTTCATATCATCAAAACTGCTATCTCCATTTGCTGAATGAACAGCTGGCCTAACAGGCCTAGTCACCTATTCATGCAAGCATTGACAAGACAAGTAAATGGATAGATAGCAGCTGGCTATCTAGCTAACTAAATCTGGTCAGCCCATGTAATTGGATGCTATTCTTGTGGCCCGTTAATGCTGAAAGGTGTTCTGTTCAGTAGCATGATCGGGAGTTGTGAAAGCATTCTTCCTTGCCTTCATTTTTTGTCCTAACTCTCTACCTTTTAATGCCTTTCTCTTTACTTGTGACTACCAACACATATAGTAGCCCACTATTTTGACACTCTCAAGTTTCTACCTGGGGAGTTTATATTGCTTGCAACTAGCACTTGTATATACATCTACATACTATTCTTCATGTTTCTCTATTACACCAAATAGGACTAATGCAACCCATAGATTATTTTCCCGATGATAACGGGACCTCCAGCAAGTGTAAATACAAATCCGGTAGTGGACTTCCTCTTGTCTAGATCTCTAGCAAAATCAGCATCCGCATACCCTATAATTGCACCTTGGTCATGCTCCTTGTCAAATATAATACTAGTATCCAATGTACCTTTCAAGTAGCAAAGTATTCACTTCACTACTTCCCAATGTTCCTTCCTTGGATTTGATGTATATCTACTTACTATGCTCATTGCATATGATATATCAAGTTTTGTATATACCATTGTGTACATTGGACTCCCTACAACACTAGCATAAGGAATATTTGACATCAATCTTAAATCTTCCTCATTCGATGGGTGCTACTCCAATGATAACTTGAAATTCTTTGCAATTGGTACACTTGTAGGTTTGGCACAGTTCATACCAAAGCATACAAGTAACTTTTCCCCATACCTTTGTTGTGAAATGCAGAGTTTTCCCTTGCTCCTATCCTATGTATCTTCATTGGAAGTACCTTCTTGGAAGGGGTTAAGTCCTTCATCTTGAACTCCTTATGTAACTTCACTTTTAGTTTCTCCACCTTAATTATATCCTCTGTAGCAATCAGCATATCATCCACATATAATACAAGGATAATTAAACCAAAGTAGCTAGTCTCGTATACCTTCTTGATGTACATGCAACAATCTGACCCACTATGGTTAAAGCCTTGCCTTAACATGAAAGCATCACACTTATGGTATCACAACCTTGAACTTTGTTTCAATCCGCATAATGACTTTTGTAACCTATAAACTACTATCTCCTTGGTACCACAAAGGACTCTAGCTGATGCATGGAAATCTCTTCCTCTAATTATCCATGGAGAAATGCAATAGTGACATCCATATGCTCTAACTCCAAGTTATGAAAAATAAATGTTGCCAATAATACATGGATAGAAGAGATCTTTACCATTAGAGAAAATATCTCATTGAATTCAATGCCTTCTTTTTGGCTATAATCTTTTGCTACAAGCTTTGCTTTGTATCAACTCCACCTATTTTGAAATTCCTTCCTATTTTGATAAATCCATCTACAACCAATTACCTTCTTGTCTATAGGCAATTTCTCAAGTCTTCAAGTTCTATTTTGAATAAGGAAATCCATCTCTTCTTCCACTGCATTGTGCCACCTTTGGCTCTCTTGATCTTGCCTTGCTTCCTCAAATATAGAAGGCTCATCATTTTTAGTGAGCAGAGCATAACCTACCAAAGAATGCTCATATCTATTTGGTAGTCTTCTCTTTATAACAAGATACCTATGTTTTTCTACACTTTCTATTGGTCTCTCTTTAGGTAGATCACCTTGAAAATGTAATAGGAGAAAAGATTTCTTCTTCTTCCTTCACCTCAATTTTTAGTTGTGGTCTCTCTTCAGGTGGATCACCTTGAAAATCTGTAGGAGAGAAAGATGTCTTTGTCTTCTTTCTCCTCAATTTCACTTGAACAATATTTGATGTAATCTGTTTTTGTCTAAATCAGAGGTCTTCAGGTCAAGAGAATCTGATCATACTACTCTTGTCAAATATTACATCTCTTCTCACAACTAGACAACATTTGGTAGGATCCCACAACAAAAACTTTCTGATTTGTCTCATAACCTAGGAATATGCATCTTCTATTTGACCTCTATTCTGGTTGAACATAAATGTAAGCACTACATCCAAATATTCTCAATGAAGAATATGTGACCAGCCACCATGTCCATTTCTCCATTTGAGTCTTGCACTCAAGAATATTAGATAGAGAGATATTTACCGAATAACATGTTGTATTTATAGCTTCTGCCCATAAGCTCTTTTCCAAACAAGCATTGCTCAACATACTATGAGCTTTCTCCAAGAGAGTCTGATTCATCCATTTTTCTATGCTATTTTGTTGAGGGGCACCAAGGATAGTAAAGTGATGTACTATTCCTTCTATCTTGCAAACTTGTTCAAACTCCTTTGATGTGTACTCTCTGCAATTATCAAAACATAAATATTTTACTCTCCTACCGGTTTGTTTCTCCATCATCTCTTCCATGGCTTGAGATCAAGAGAAATTGGACTTTTGCTTCATGGTATAGATCCATACTCTTCTAGAATAGTTGTCTATCAAGGATATAAAGTACAAAGCTCTTGACTTTGAAGCTACTGGTGCGGGCTCCAAACATCCAAATGCATGTGGTCTAAAATTACCTTTGTGCAATGAGTTCCCATAGAAAAGCTAACTCTTTGCTACTTTCCTAGCATACAATGGTCACAAAATTTTAACTTGCAACTTTTGACTCCCTTCAATAATTGTTG
Source organism: Lunularia cruciata (assembly GCA_948567375.1). Taxonomy (NCBI): domain Eukaryota; kingdom Viridiplantae; phylum Streptophyta; class Marchantiopsida; order Lunulariales; family Lunulariaceae; genus Lunularia; species Lunularia cruciata. The sequence continues at coordinate 46,016,873 of OX419757.1, forward strand.
CTTAGACAACTCCCTCAAACCTCATTTGCTCATGTGACCTTAGCATAGGTGCCATAGATGCATCATGTCTTTGGGATCTTCATCTTCAGAAGTTACTATCGCTGTGGTACCCACATTTTTCATTTTGGACGAGTTTTGAAGAAGAAGTGCCTTGTTGAAACCAAAATTGAAACCAAATGGAGAAGAAATGAGTGGAAACATATGTTTTGTTCAAGCTCGAGGGAGTCGACTTTGTGTTAGAGGAAGAAGGACTCGGATTGGATCAAACCCGAAAAAGCTTACTTCGTGTCAGAGGAGGGAAAAACTCGAACCAGACGCCGAAGGAGGGTTTCTTCGCATCGGAATGAAGGGTACAAGTTAGGAATACTGCGGGGGCCATATCTCAATTACCACAAGTCCAAATCATGCGTGCTACATTTTGTTGGAAGCGTCTTGTTCACTACTTTCCATTGCCACCAAAATCACAAAGTTTGGAGGTCTATAGAAGAAGTTACAAGCATTTGAAGTTTTGGGAGTAGATGTACAAAGTAGTTTGGTGTCTTTGTGTCAATGTGACTTTGGACTTCGTATTTTGGACTTTGTATTTTGGACTTTGGGTTTACATGACTTTGTGTCTAAAGACTTTACCTCAAGACAAATATGATTCAACCCAAGGAAGTCGGACCTCGTAGTGCAATGAAGGTGACTTTGAGAGTTTTGCCTGAGGGATCAGAGGGAGTTAGAGTAGGGAAAGAAGAGAGTAAGGATATCCATGACTTTAATGTCAGTTTTGATTGAAGATAGAACATGAATTGAAGGAGAAGTAGCAGTAGTGAATAAACCCAAAGTGCAAGATCAGACAATAAGTGTCTTTGGGTCACTTACATGAGTGATTGGGAGAAAGTGGGTTATAAATTGAAGGTGTAGATAGTGTATTCATGCTTTCAATTACAATTCTTGATGATGACACGGTAGAATTAGTAAATTAATTGATAGTAATTAAACCCAAAGTAAGAGAGATAGGAGTGTAGATGTCTTTGGATTTGACATTTGACACTTTAGAGAAGAGTGGGTCGGGAGATAGAGATTTAGAAGGATTACTTGTGATATGAATTGTAGATCAGAGTGGAGAATTAGTAGAATTGGTAGAGGAAATAAGAGTTGTGAAACCCGAGAATAGAATATTAGGAAGTCAAGTTACTTTGGGTTTGAGTTTGAAAGACGAGGAAGAGGTAGATATCGGATCGGATTAGTAACCAATTTGAGATTTGAATAGGCAGATATGAAGAGGTGCATTGTCATTTCGGATCTGTAGGTTTGTAGAGTCATAAGGACGAGGTACATTAAGAAGATAATTGTCATTTGCTTTCACTATTTAAGTGTGGCATTTGCAGTCTTAGGTTGTTCAGTGCTCATAATTTTTGAGAATAGATAAAGTGAAGTGTTGTGAAGCCGTGCTCGTCGCTTGAGCTTGATTCCGAGTATCAACTTTGTATCTGTAATTGTGAGTGTTTGGAGAATTTCAAAGTGTAAGTCAATGTGTTTGTTGGATGTTAGATTCCACCGCCTTGATCTTCATTCTGTGTGTTTGATCCTGAGTGAAGTGCAATCAAAGCAATGCCTTGACAGATCGGAGAAGAATTGTAGGGTTGGTAGTATTCTGCATTTGTGAGTGCAGTGCAAAGTTGATGTGAAGCAATTTTGATCGAGGAAGTTGTGCCTTTAATGGAGGGGTGGAACAAAATTTTTGAAGCAAAATCGTTTTGCAGTGAAGTGCTATTTTTGGGAGAGCTTAAATCATCACAATCAAGATTGTTTGGAAAGAGTTGAAGGTGTTGTGATTAAGAAGTGTTAATTCGTGACAAGACTGCGAATCAGTGCTTGTTACTCTCTTTTGGGTGTAGTTTCTACCTGAGAGATTAAAGATGCAACCAAGAAGAACTACATGTTACTGTTTGACTTTGTATTTGACCAATTCTGACTCGCATCTCTGCGGGAACAAACTTTACTTACTTGATTACCGCAAAAGTGATATTTGTTGGGTTGTCACAATTGCCACTCCACCCTATAACTATATCTCCAATCAGCTTGTGTAGGTTTCCTACCTTACGGCTCCTTGTCACCACCAAAGCTCCTTTTGTAATTTTAAGCATGACATTTTCAGCCCACCAACTTCCAACCATTTGAATCCAACATACCTAACAAAATCAGGTTCTTTTGCAACTCAAGGATATGTTGCACATTGGTGACAATTCTTATAGCACCATCAAACATCTTGATGCATATCATACCAATCCTAATGGTTTTACAAGCCCCATCATTCCCCATCAAAAACTTATACTCCATTAACTAGTTTGTAGGTATGAAACCAATCCTTCTTTGGGCACATATGGTAAGAGCAACCCAAATCAAGAATCCATGACTCTTCAAACTTGAAATGCCCCATTTTTCCACAAATCCATTACTAATACCATTTGATCTAGACTGTAAATTAGATCTACCTCTAATTATTGTCCAATCTCTAGTAAACAAAGCCTCAAGATTTCTATCCTCTTGATTAGGTCTTTTATGCATTTCATTTACAACGAAGCTTATGTTACTTCCTCAAAGGCTATGTCATCCTTCTCATACAAGAATGTTGTGACTAGATGCTTGTAACATGAAGGAAATAAAGTCAATAACAACAAAGCTTTATCTTCTTCCTCTAAGGTAACCTCTATACTCATTTACTCATAGATGATTTTGTTGAAGGCATTGAGATGCTCCATGATGCTTTGGTCTTCCTTCATCTGCAATGCAAAAAAATTTTGTTTCATGTATAGTCAATTTGTCAAGGACTTTGTCATGTACATGCTCTCCACTTTTGACTATAGCTTTGGTGTTGAATCCTTGTTCATCACATTGTATAGAACCTCATCAGCAAGATTCAATCAAATTGTGCTAATAGCCCTCAAATTGGCAACCTCCCATTCTTCATTGGCCCTATTTTTTAGCCTCTATTATGCATACATACATTGCTATCAACGTCATATGTTATAGAAGCACAACTTACACATAAGTCATACATGAACTATAAATTGCTAGAATAGTTAGTTCATTTTTCTACTTGAATCACCTCAAATCAGATATGTACTCGATCCTTCACTAAACAATCTACCAATAATCAAGCATTGATTACAATCAAGCCATACCCACTCTAGCCAAGAGACTCGAGGTGATGTTCACTAGCCTTTGTCCACCATAAACAAGAACTTGAAAGCTCAATAGTAGAGAAGTGAGCTCTTTGAAGTTACACTTCAAAGGTATACTCCTTTGCTTGACTTAGGTCTCTAGCCCTAACGATACCGCTAATGACACATCCAATGGTGCAAATAGTGCAAGTGACAAAGGGTCCCACCATGTAATCAATAGCCATGATATGAAATTGGATCATTAGCAAGTAGTCAATGAGTACCTACCAAAATATTTATGATTACCAACAATACCCTCCAACTTCCATGCAAATTGGCTTTGGTGCTACAAATGTTGTGATAGTTGTTGTGTCAATTGTTGTACATATATACATCACTACACAACATACACCGCTATCAACATCATACACTATAGAAGCACAACTCACACATAAGTCATACATGAACTCTAAAGTGCCACAATCACTTCCCTAGCTAGTGGTTAGATCCCTCTAACTCTAGATATCTATCTACTCCAAGTATGTGATATGCACTATTGTGGGCAAAGATTGGGAAGCCAAAGGCTATCAAGCTCCATCGTTAGTCACCTATTTGCAATCTATACTACATAAAGGGTGAACTAGCTATAGGTCAAGTACATCTAGGATATAACCATTGAGAAACCACTATGAAAGGAGGAATCAAACATGCCATATACCATCCTCTTGAACAACCATCACATATCAACATAATAGCAACTCCACCAAAAGAACCATATAACATACACCGCAAGCTTGCACATACAAGTGCCAAGCTTGGGTCCATAGTGCCATTAATGTTTGGGAGGTGGCATGGTGCACAATTGCACACATGATCCTTCCAAAAAACACCATCACATCCTTCCAACATGAGGACTCTAGAAGGCAAAAACTCACAAAATCTCAAGATAGTGCGGCATGCAGTAACATCAAGTGTCATTGGTGTAATCTATTGTAGATATATATAATCACTTGGATGAAATTGATGGATTGAGGATCTATAACTTCTTCCTTGAATAGTAGCATAGCGTAAAGTATCCCTATGCTAAGCATTGCTAAGTTCTCAATGGAAATCAATATCACTCTCCAAAAGATCTCTATGTGTTGAGAACATGTGCTAATCCATATATCTAGATCTTCCAAGTCCAAAACTATAGTAATATTAGAATGAATGGCTATAGGAAAATTTGGATCTCATCCATAGAGTAGAAAGTAAGGAGAGAAGGATGCTAAAGAGGCTTGCTGGTTGAATTGATACCATGGCCAACCATGGTAATTGGAGATCCTAATCTCCTAAGTGGTCTCTCTGCAAACCATACTTCCACAATCCTCTCTTCACCATCTAAACCACTCTCTCTACTAAGCTATTTTCCTTAGGGTGATCTTAGGAGGTAGTATGATGATCAATCAAGACCTTGTCATGCAAGACCTAAAACTCCAAAAAAAATATATTGTAACACCTATTTATGCATGTATGTGCTATTGTGATATTTAGTTTGGTATTATAAATACTTGAGAGATATATTTTATATAAAGATAAAGGATGGTTTTACATTCATCATGATTAGCTAAAGTTAGTCATAGCTAAGATAGAGTGGACCTTACTTTAGAGGAAATGGAAAAGATGAGAAACATTATTTTGGATTTTAGTGTGTTGACTTGGTATTTTCCTAGATCTTTGGCTTTGAGGAAATATTTGAGAACTCTTGGATCCAAAGATCTTTTTGCTTTGGATTTTTCTATAGTCCAAGGATAGCCCATGTGAAGGAACCCTTGACTTAGTGGTTGGGTCAAGATAATATCACATGCTTAAGAGAATATTCCTATGAGTATGGATATTTCTTTAGACTTTTGATTTCATTTGACTTTTAGCCTAGTAACTTGAGTTACTCCAATAATAAATAACTTTGGTGCATAACTATTTCACAAGTATATAAGCTAGGGGTGAGGAAGTACTCATAATCCTTTCATTTTCAACTACCTCTCTTTCATTGAGTTATCTAATGAGCAATGGTTTGAGTCTTGGAGTGTTAGCCTTGGAGGAGTATGATAGAGTTGGGATTCCTTGCTTTCTTAGTCCATGTTGTGCTACCAAAATAGCAATCAGAAGTTCATCCTAAGGGAAAGATAGGCCGGCTAATAGAGCCAAATTGAGATGATGTGGATCTCCAAATCTCTAAATTTAGCCAAATGAGGCCTTTCTTCTTGCCAATTCAAACCCTCTCCAACTCGAGTACTAGCTAGGATAATTTAAGCAACCCCCAACTTTGGACAACCTCTACCAATCTAATGCACCTTCTCTATAGTTGGTTGACCACCAAATCCTCTAATAACTCTCAACTTGAGCCAAATTGAGAGGATAAGGAACCTCAAATCCTTAATTTAAGGAGACATGTTCCCAAATTCACCTCTAGTTTTTCACTTTGGGCTCAATTTGCATCAAATCAACCTTGATTTCATGTCTTGGTGTCACATCAAACACCCACTATCTCAAATTGACTCAACTCTCAAAAATTTGGCCAATGCTTATGCCCCATATAATACCAATAGCTAGATATAATATAGCTATACCGTTATCTAGTTATATATCATTTGCCCCATGTAATACCAATAGCTAGATATATTATCTAGAGATGAAAATTGGCTCAATAACATATAGAAGGATCTTCATAATAGATAATGGACTAAGTAGATCAGATAGAAGTTTCACCAAGAGAGTACTTTTACTAATAGAGCATGAGTCAAAAACAGTTTGAAAACTTCAAAGTCAATTTTGGAGGCCTAAACAGATGAATTAGATCTCACAAAAGTACAAATAAAATCTTTCAAGGGAAAAAGCTAGTCTTCTCTGCCCTCATGTTTGTCTCATTGAGAGCTCTCCAATAGTACCTCACCCATGCAATTGTGATATTCCTACATGAAGATTCCCTTAAGATTCTCTTTGGTCAAAGCTTGTTTGACCAACTAGATAACACTTGAACCGACATGTTATCCATACATGCAACTAATCTAAGGGTAGAGCTCCTTGCCTGGTCACATCCATGTATTTGATCCAAGGGTGGAGCTTCCTTTGAGGGAATCCTCTTTGCTATATAATAAAGTCAAGGTGCTCCTTTGGGGCATTGGAGGATTGAGTGTGAAGCTTGTGTTTTTCTCTTATCCTTGGAAGATTACAATGATATCAAAGCAAATGTTTTAATCCAAGAGAGTGGATCAACTCTCTTGGAAGAACACGGGCTATTGAGAGAGTACTTTTTGAGGAGAGAAACCATAGTACAATCAATAGATTAGGAGTGTTAGAGAGAGGATGGGATGAAGCTCTAGGAGGAAAATATCCAACACCTTGCTTTCCATTCTTGAATCCATTCCATATCAAGATTATGTACATCCAACATGAGCAAGTAAAAGTGTATCTTATTCTCCATTTTGGAGTAGAGTTCATGGATATAGTGATGAATTCACCAAACCCGATGATTTTCCTTATGGTGATCTACGGTAGAGAGTGTGACTTGATGATCTACATTCTGTTGTGATGGATCTGAATATACCAAATCCTCTTCCTCTTAACACTCAAGTAAAAATCCATTATGTGGTTAGACCAAAATTAATGTTTAGAGATTTTGTAGTCCATAATTTTGGTGGGGAATATCATTAATAAGTGATAGTGTCTCAAGTTCCAATGGTGGTCCCATTAGTATGTGGCCCCTCTTGAGTGATCATATTAACCCTCAATTGAAGTAGGAAGTAACAACTGAGTAGTTGTTGTGTAGGAATCATGGATCTACAGTTGTAGGAGTTGATGTAAGGAATGCATGGGATGTCAAATGAGTTTTGAGAGATCAAGATGACCATAGAGGCATTGTAAAATCAAATTCATAACTTTAAGAATTAGGCAATGCATGAAGGAGAGTCATTCTCCAAAACCTAGTACTAATTGCCAAAGTACATGGAGAGTCACTCATACCAATGAAAAAAACCCCGGTCAACAATGAGGTCACATTGTTACTATGGATGAAGTGGACATGCAATATTGAGCCTTATAAAGGACGATGGTCCATGGGAGTAGTGGAGTATTGGATTCAAGAATGAATTGATACTTTTGATTGTTAACTAAAATCACCAATCATTTTGTAAACGTCTTCTCATATGAGTACTTGATTGATAAAGCTCTCACATGGTACGATGCTTGGGAATAATCAATGTTGGTAGAACAAAGAGAGGTCACTTGGATGGCCATGCAAGAAAGGTTACTGAAAAACTTCCCAATCCGTGGGTTCTATGTAGATAGCCTGCACCCGACTATAGGAGTTGAAGCAAAAAAGTAGTGTACAAGAGTATATGGAGGCATTCCTCAATTTATAGGTTGCAATAACCGACATGAGTCTAGCAAAAGCTCTAGACAATTTCAAACAAGGGTTAAAAGGTGAATTTGCCAAGAAGTAATAGTACAAAACCCTTGCATGGTTTTTAAAGCCATTGCTTGTGCTCAAAGAATAGCAAGTGCATACTTGAAGGAGGTAAAGAGGTAGTCCCGAGTCAACATTATAGAGCCAAAACACAACACTTTGGTGGACAAATTCCTTTGGAATTGTGCAACATTTGGTATCAAGAACAAGGAGCACAAGGACAGCTTGAAAAAAGAAGAGATGGAGTCCCATGAGCAGAAGAGACTCAAGCAGAACAACATTGTTGTTACAATTGTGGCCAAGTTGTGCACCTAGTCGTCAATTGTCATACTAGATTCCTAGGGGCTCTCAGCCTCCATACAAGCAATCTTTGTACAACATGGAAAGACAAATTGAAGAGGAGGTGGAAATCACATCAAAAAACAAAGATCACTAGTAAATATACCTCACAGTCTTATTGGCTCAATGGAGAAGCAAAAAAGCAAGGAAAGGAAGAGGACAAGTACATAAAGAGTGAGGAAGATAAACTCACAACTGATTATTGTAAATGGAATCCTAGAGGGGAATCAAGTGAGAGTGTTGATAGGTCTTGGAGCATCAAAGAACTTCTTGTCTTGCTCTGTTGCAATAAAGTTGGAGATGGATCTAGAGAAGGATGAGAATGAAAAAGTAGAATTACCTAATGGGAAAATAGAGAGATTGAATTATTACCTAGAAAGGTAGCACTCTTTGTAGGAGAGTATCAAGAAGCAATTGAGTGGCAAGTGATAGGATTAGCTCATTATGATGCAATCTTAGGTATGTCATGGATGGAGCACTACAACCCCATAAGAAGTAAGAGATTGAGATAATTTTTGGGAAGACACCTCCTTGTAAGTACCCATATTATCTATCACCTCATGAGTTGGAGGATTATAAGACTCAAATTAAGGATATGCTGCAAAAAGGGTTTATCCAACCTAGCATATCACCATATGGAGCTCCGGTCTTGTTTGTGAAGAAAAAGGAGGGTACAATATGCATGTGCATCAATTATCGGGGTCTAAATCAACAAATGTTCACAAAATTGCCTTTCAAACAAGGTATGGCCACTTTGAGTACTTGGTGATGCCGTTTGGCCTCACCAACATAACGGTCACTTTCATGAGTTTGATGAATGACATATTTTGTCCATACTTGGAAAGATATAATATCATTTTTCTAGATGATATCCTTGTCTATAGTAGAAAATGATGGAACACAAGTAACATCTACTAGAAGTCATCCAGATTCTATGACAAAATTAGTTGTATGCCAAAATCTCAAAGTGCAAGTTTTGCAAGTCTGAATTAGACTAGCTAGGGCATAAAGTAAGTGCAAAAGGTATCCAAATATTAATAGATAAAAATAGAGGTCATTCAAAGATAGAATGTTCTAGAGGACCAGACTCAACTCAAGAGTTTGTTAGAATTGATGGGGTTCTATCATCAATCTGTCAAAGGACTTCTCTAAGGTTGTATAGCCTCTAATTGCACTACTTGGCAAAAGGAAGATGTGGATGTGGGGAATTGCACAAGAATTGGCCTTTTAGGAATTGAAAGATGCAATACTACATGCACCAATCTTGAAATGGTATGACCCAAAATGGCCAATCAAGTTGGCTATAGATGCATCAAGCATAGCAATAGGAGCAGTCCTACAAAAAGAATGGCATGATAGATGGCACCCAATTACATATTTTTATTGAAAGCTATTACCAATAAAATACAACTTTCATACCACCAAACAAGAAGAGTTGGCCTTTGTGCTTGCAACCAAGCATTGGAAGCACTATCTTCGCGAGAAGGCATTTGTAATGGAGTCAAACTACAAACTTTTAGTTTACCTTGAGGCATAGAAAGATCAATCGTGTCAATAGATTCAATGAGTAGAGTGGAGGCAAAGGTTCAACATGACCATCACATATGTGGAAGGCAAGAAGCAACTAGCAGATGCATTTACCCAAATGCCTATGGCAAAACAATCTGGTGGTAGAGGTTCTAAATGAACCTTGAAATTTGGGCAAGGATTCTTGCTACTATGAAAACTGACCCATAGATTGTAGGAGCTTGATCATCCAATGGCATCATCAATACCCAAGGACTCACTTTTTTTGATGGTAGGTTATGGATCCTAGATGATATGAGAACCACCATCCTAACGGAATGTCATGATTCTAACATTGCCATTGATGGTAGGTTATGGATCCTAGATGATATGAGAACCACCATCCTAACTGAATGTCATGATTCTGCCATTGCAAGTCACATTGGTGTGGACAAGACTTTGGATCCACCCAAATGCCATTACTATTGGCCCAAGATGAGCAACAATGTGATGAAGTATGTTTGAAGTTGCTTACTTTATCAGCAGAATGAAACTTCTAATCAAGCTCTCATTGTTGCACGGATCATAAGGTCTCAAGAATACATTGAGCACCTATTTGCTTGTACTTTGACTTCACAATTTTTTGATGGCACAAGTAGCATGCATAAAGTATGATAGCTAGAATTGTGAATTTACAATGAATACCGGACCTATACAGTGAAACCTATTGTTGGCTTTCTTTATTCCTTCTTGGCTACAACAATTGCTACTATGTGCTCTAGTTTCTTACAGTTATTGCATAAAGGCTTTGTTGAACATTCATTGGTTAAGTACCCTGTCACCTCACAATTGTTGCGGACCAAAGCATTGGGGCAATCTCTTTCAACATGTCATATGCACCTCGCATGAAATAATCCTAGGACCACCTGGCTTTGATAGGAAATTCAATCACCATTCATCTCTCCAGCTCTTTTTACTTCTTTTCTCCTATTTTTTGATATCTATTCCTTCTTGAATTTTCACTTCCTTTCTTGTTGCTTTGATTTCTTTCCTCCCTACCAATTTTGCTTCATTCTAAGATAAGATCCACAAGGGTGAATCCCTGAGCCCCAAGAGGGATTCACTATGGGAGCATGAAGAACTAAATGCTCAGAGTTGGCTGACAGTTTTGGAGGAGTTTGGGGAACTTGAAGCTGGTATCAGAGTCAACATTGCCAAAATTTAAAGGTGAACTGCAATAAGGTGCAAGATACTGGAAGGACTCCAAAGAAACTAATAACCTAAATATGCAAACAATTCTAAAGTTGGAGGTTGAAAAGAAAAATCCCAAGCAGATGCACAAAGATTGAAAAGGCCTGATGCTAGGTAGAAAAGGAGAGCAATGGGAAAGAAGAGGAAGAGAATGCCATTCCAAAAGCACAAGATGCAACAATACATAAGGAAGCAGAGCAGCAACAATCTGTAGCTCCGGAAGGACAACATAGAGTAATGAACCTATCTTTCAACTTCAAGCTTCACCTTAGACCCTTGAGTACTTCCTTTGATTGTGACCCTATGGTCAATGAAACAATAGCAATTGCAGCTAGTATGGCGCTTTGAGTCCAAAAAACAACTGCTTTTCACCACTTGCCCTAATCTAATGTAGTGCCAAGCATTCCACAACAAGCACACATGCCAACAAAGAAAGCCACCACAAACTCCAGACCAAGAACACAAAGTCATTTACAATCTTCCTGCCCTTCTTCACGCAAAATAGTATAGTGTTTTCAAATGACCCTGGATGTTTTATTCCTGAGTTACCACCTCATAATCTTGATGAAGATATTACCACTACCACCAAACTCTTCTTGCTTCCTTGTCTTCATTTCCTCTCTCTACCTTTTGATTGTTTTCCTTTCCCTTTGTTTCTGTCTTTGTTTCCTCTCTTTGCCTTTTGATTCTCTTCTCTTGCTTTCTTGTTTCTCCCTCTCTGCCTTTTTTTCTTTGATCCTTCTCTTTGCCTTCCTGTTTCTTGATTCCTATCTTCAATTCCTCTCTCTGCTTTACTATCTTCTTGATTCCTCTTTGCCTTTTGATGGTTTTGTGCTTTCCTTTGTTTTTATCTTCTCTCTCTCTCTTTTCCTTTTGATGCCCTTCTCCTACTTTCTTGTTTCTTCCTTGCTGCCTTTTTGCTTTGATTCTTCTCTCTGCCTTCTTGTTTCTTTATTCCTCTCTTTGCCTTCATGTCTTTGATTCCTTTCTTTGCTTTTTTATCTTCTTGATTCCTCTCTCTGCTTTCATGTCTTCTTGATTCCTCTCTGCCTTTTTATCTTCAATTCCTCTCTTTGCCTTCGGATGATTTCCTACTTTTCTTCATTTTTGTCTTTTCTCTCTCTTTCTTTTGATGCCCTTCTCTTGCTTTCTTGTTTCTCACTCTTTGCCTTTTTGTCTTCAATTCTTCTCTCTACCTTCATGTTTCTTGATTCCTCTTTGCCTTCCTTTGATTCCTCTCTTTGCTTTTTGTCTTCTTTGATTCCTCTTTGCTTTTTGTCTTCTTTGATTCCTCTCTTTGCTTTTTGTCTTCTTTGATTCTTCTCTTTGCTTTTTTTTTCTTCTTGATTCCTCTCTCTGCTTTCTTGTCTTCTCAATTCCTCTTTATCTTTCTGTCTTTGATTCCTCTTTCCTCCTTCCGATGGTTTCATTCTTTCCTTCATTTTTGTGTCCTCATTTGCCCATTCTCCATATTTCCCATTTTTATGTGAAAAAAACTCTAATTTCTGCAAATACTAAAGTTCACTATCGGAATCCAAAGTTATTATCTACAACTAGCATTTTTACTAAATCTAAATAATTTTCTACTAGTTTACCTACCATACTAAATAGCACTTATGTAACATATAGATTAATTTCTCAACAACACCACCGTACTCCTTCAACCTCTTTCTACTCCTACACAACATTGGGAACAAGTAAGCATGGATTTAGTTTGCAAATTGCCCAAGACCACCTCAGGGTTTGACTCCATCGTAGTCTTTGTTGATTGACTCAAAAAAATGATTCATGTGCGTCCTACCACCAAGGACATGATTGCTCCACAATTGGCTCAATTGTACTTAGATACAGTCTTTTCTCACCGTGGGTTATCTCAAGTGCTCATCATTGGTAGAGGCATTCAATTCACTTTTTTATTTGGAGAACACTCTTTGGTTGTTTTAAAACCAAATTGGCCATGTCCACAACTTACCATCCATAGATTGATGGACAAAAAATGTGGGGTAATCACACTATTGAAGACATGTTTCGGGGCTTCACCCTAGAGGAGTAAGAAAGGTGGAACACCTTACTCCTATTGGTAGAACAATTCAATAAATGCATCCACATAGGCCACACCATTCTTCCTCATGTATGAAGAGCATCCTTTCACACCTTTGAGCTTGATGAAGATCAGTCTAGTGGATACCAAGGTGGATTCGCTTATGTTCCAAAATTCAATAAGGAGTGTAGAATGCCAAACACAAGTTGCAGATTGCTCAAAATTGATAAAAAAAAATATGTAGATGCACATTGCCGCCGTATGGAGTTGGGGATTAAGTCTGGTTGTCAACAACCAACCTCATATGAGTTGGCCCTTGTAAGCTTATACCTTATTTTGTTGGGCCTTTTCCCATCCTTCATTAAATCGGAGCAGTGCGTATCACCTTGATCTACCACCACACATGAAGATCTATCTAGTATTCCATATTTCCTTACTACACATATATGCACCCTGACTACCCTTCTTTTCTTCCAAACAAGAAATTAGACCTTGCCCAACACTCATTGATGACACAGAGGAATATGAAGTCAAATGCATCCGTGGTACTCGCCATCCGTGTGTGGAACATCTTGTATATTGGAAAGGGTACCCATTGTATGAGGCAACATGGGAGCCAGCAGCCAACTTGACTAATGCACCAGTGTTAGTGAAATCTTATGAGCAATAGTTGAGCAATAAGGACATTGCATCTTAAAAGGGGGGATGTTTGTAATACCAATAGTTAGATATATTATCTAGAGGTGAAAATTGGCTTGGTAACATCTGAAAGGATGTTCATAATAGATAATGGACTAAGTAGATCAGATAGAGGTATCACCAAGAGAGTACTTCTACTAATAGTGCAAGAGGCAAAATAGTTTGAAAACTTCAAAGCCAATTTTGGAGACCCAAATGGATGAATTAGACCTCAAAAATATGCAAAAAATTTCCCTTGGGAAACTAAAAGGCTGACCTTCCCTCTTCTCTATTTTTCTCATTGAGAGCTTTCCAATGGTACCTCACTCATGCAATTATAAGATTCCTATAGGAAAATTCCTTAAAGATTCCCTCTAATCAAAGCCTGTTTGACCAACCAGATAGGACCTAAACCAACATGCCATCCATGCATGTAACTAATCTAAGGGTAGAGCTCTTGCAAAGTCACCTATCCATATATCTGATCTAAGGGTGGAGCTTCCTTCAAGGGAATCCTCTTAAGTCAAGGTGCTCCTTTGGGGCACCAAAGGATTAAATGTGAAGCTTGTATTCTTCTCCTATATTTCTCTTAATTATCCTTGGAAGATTACATCCCACTACATCAACTCAAATAGGGCTTTAGTACACAATCATTCTTATGGAAATCTAGGACCACAATCAAATGTATCAATGATCGGCTAGGCTTGGAGATACCACCAACACCCTCAATTCTTGTACAAAATTTTCCTAACTCTGACTTTTCTCAATGTTATCAATTCATTTTTCAACTTGAATCACACTCAAATCAAATGTACTCAATCCTTCACTCAACAATCTGCCAACAATCAAGCACTAATTATGTCAAAACACACCCACTCTAGTTAAGAGATTTGGGTGACACTTGCCGGCCTTTGTCTACCTAACCAAGAACTCAAAGGCTCAACATAAGAGAAATGAGCTTGTTGGAGCTGCACTTTGAAGGTATACCCCTCTACTCAACTAGGTCTCTAGCCCTAATGGCACCATCGATAATGCATCCAAGAAAACTAGCTTCAATGCTACAAATGTCATTATATCTATTGCCTAGTGTTTTGTATAGCACCTTGTAATAGCACATCTTTCACCTTCAATTGCCATAACCAAAAAAAATTTCCCATCAAACTTATATTTTCATTTGAGATTGATATTCTTGCTGCCATAGAGAATCTCTCAATCAACTATCTTGATCAATCCAACAAGAACTTGCTCTAATACCAATTATTACAACTTCTCTTTGTCACAAATATCTACACTCATAATTCAAGACACATTCATTGGGATAGCTTGTGGTATACATTGTTTACTTCTATTCTTGGAAGCTAAGTCCATGGCTAAAATACTCTCAAAAAAATTTTATTCAGAGGTTCTACACACTCACTATACCAATTCCCTATAAGTACTCTAAGTGCTTAGTGAAAATTTTCTTGTAAAAATTTATACAGAGAATGGTCTATAATCCCATGAGTCCACACACTACTACTCGTAGGTCTCTTCTTTATAGTTCTATCTTAATTCCCTACAAAAACCTAGTTGTCTCATCCGCCATCTAGAAGATACATCAAATACCATAGATCTAGTAGATTAGTCACCATTGAATCTAGCCGCTTCATCTCTCAAATGAATAACAAGAGATATTCACATGGAGTACATGTGCAATTCTCACACCCTTAGATTTCCACCAAGGTTCCAATTCCTTGTAGGAAGCATGAGAGTGTTAGGATCTCCATTGGGGGTGGAGAATATTGTAGGTTATTCATCTCCAACTCATTGGTTTAATCCATGGCTCATGTTCACTTACTCCATAGGTTGGAGAATGCACATGTAGTCTATCCTATCTTAGCATGTTGCTATCTCCCTTGAGACTCCTATCTAGCTCATACCTACTTTCATATAGAGGCACTTTTGCCATACCATGTACTATATAATAGCACTATATGCCATATCTTCTCCATTTTGTTAGGGCTATGTATGCTCACATAGATATCAATGGAGTGGTGTAGACTACACATAGCCACAAGAGGATGTGGTCTTGTACTATAGGAGGCTATTGCACCAGCAACCTTTATAAGTATAGGGGCCCTAGTGGCCCTCCTCTTAGTCAAAAGGTTCTTACATCATAGTCATCCTTTTCTACTTGCACCTATCACAAAGTGGATTTAGGTACCATGACTTTCATGTATATCTATGGTTAGCTTGTAAACCTCTTGCCTTACCATGCCTTTCATGCATAGCATTCCTAGATCAAGCAATGGTTGGACTTGCTAGGACCACTTCCATACTAGGTGAGAAAATATATCATCACATTCACAAATGGTAGTCATACTTTGTTTGATGTAATGGTTACAAATCTCCTACAAGCAAAAGACACTAGCACAAGCTGGCATTCAAGCAAGAGCAGTAGTGACCATTGCAGCTTGGAGAAAGGAGGATCATTATGCACCACTGCTCTACTTAGATACCTTTGCTCCTCTAGTTGTGGAGATCTTTGTGCACTTTTATCACTACTTTTATAAATTACTTAGGGAAGCAACATGGAAAACCTTTTGAAAGAGAGGAGTTATGGTTGTCTCCCAAACCATGCTCACCTCCTACTTTCTACATTCAATTTCAGTCACATTATAAAACCATGCTCACTTCTTACTTTCCACATTCAATTTCAGTCACATTATAACGCTCTTGGGCCTTAGGTTTCATAGAAAAGCAACATCAAGAGGAGTGTACATCACATGTTCCACTCACTTACTAAATATACCATTAGAAGACCTTTATCATACTATCCAATATTAGTTCTATTTGTGACTTCTCTTTTGTTGGCCAAGTAACCTTCTATTTGCATTGGATTGGAGATCATGGTTTTACTTAGGTTTTTAGCCTTCTAGTTTCATAGGGCTCCTTTGTGCTTTGTAATCCTCTTTCACTGTCCTTCTCTTTCTATAGTTTTCATTCTCTTTTTGCTATCTTTTGCGGTATATATTTATTTATTTCACTTCAATAAGAGGCATTTGATCTAACTAAAATGATCAAGGAAAACCAAAGGTCACAATCATCCTATTTTGATTTGTACTTGGGAAGAGGAAGAATGATACTTGACAATCCTAATACATGTTGTGCCTATGTTGCACAAGATATCTCTATTGACCAACCAATTTGATGTTTAATTGCAAGGTTGTCTTGTTGTTTAACTCACTATCATGTCACACAAATTGAGTGTTAATGTATACAAAAGTGAATGCATGCTATTTTGACTTTTTTTGCTACTATCTTGCTCCTGCCTTTTTTGCTCTTTGACTTCAGGTTTTGATGACCCGCACAAGTTAATTACATTACATTGTTGATTGCTGGTACTTGTAAGAATACACTACAATAACAGTTATCCACAAAGTATGTAAACTTGCCTTAGTGAACATGTATTTGGAAGAAATTTGTGTCCATATTTCCACATGAAGTTTCATGGAATCCAATTGCTTACAACACTTAAAGAACCATCAAAATTGAGGTAGAAGCAATTTTGCAATGACTTTTGGCATGTAGATAACTTCTTTCATAGTTAAAGAGTTTTAGTACGTGGGTACAATTGAGGGAAATGGGGTATACCATAGTCAAAAATTTCCCAATAGTGACTATGGATTCCATTCCTCCCATTGTTGTCATATGTAGTCAGGCCATTTCAATAGATATGGATCAAATCATTTCTTAAAGGGTCTCTACTGCCATTGGCTATGTGGTAGATACAAAGAAATAGAGGTTAGTAACAACAAAATCAAGAGTGCCAAGTGCCATTGTGGATATTAAGCATCTTTTGAGATTAGTTGTAGCTTATAATTTACATTTTGCTAAATATGCAGAGGGTTGGACAAATGTTACATAGTTGATTCCAAGAGCAGTATGGAAAAATGTCATTGCTTCTTATCAATGAGCATATCCTACTTCCACCTTTGCCAAGGATCTTTGAAGACAAGAAATTCTAATGACAAGACTGGCAAAGCAAAACTGCAATCGAATTAAATTCTACATCAATTGAATGTGATGGACAACCATATTAAGAGGAAATCCATTCAAATGCAAGTTGATATCCTACAATGGAAGTCTTTGAGACTCTCGGCTGAATCAAGTGATGTTTCTTTTGAATCTATCAAGAAAAAAAGTAAGGTGTCTAAAAAATGCTAGCTTCTTCCTTAGTACCACTCACTATGGAACAAATGCTTCAGTGACAATCAGATGCACTTACCAAACTTGCTACTGAAGTGATAGAGATCAATTGAATGTAGTTAAATTGTTCAAAGTAAAGCTTGCAAATTTAGACAAATTAAAAGAGCTTGGTGTGGTCACATAGGCAAAGTTTAAAGAGGAAGCTAGAAAAATATTAAACTAAGATGCTATAGTCACCTGTAAGCTTCTATGATCACCTTGCACCCAAAAAAATGAATTTAACTCTAGACTCTAGATTTTGACTTTATTCATGGTCAATTTATTATCATCTATTCTCAATGGTCAGACAAGTTCTCAAGATGCACTCCCAGTCCTTCACTACCTAGTAATCATCAATTGCTCCCGTCATCACTACCTAGCGGAATGCTCTAAGCATGGATGAGGCTCAAATTGCCCAAGTAATCCAATCCTTCCTCATTGAAGATTTGAGACCCGGCCTTGAACCAAACAGCCTTCCCAAACTTGACACTATTCTTTGCCAATAGTTTAGGGAAAATGCATCCAAGCACCCCCAATATGGCAACGGTACATCAAAGAAGCTCAACAATGAGTCTAATAATCACCTTCCAATCCAAACTCATTAGAATCTTCTCTCTATGTACCGACACAATCCTAAGTGAATTCCATTCGTTGTCGATGAAGAAAATTAGTCATGATGCAGGCGCTCTAAACAAATGTGGAAGTTTAGGTTTTGAAGCATCAAATTATTTCATAAAGCACCTCCACTTATGTTTGAGTCCTCTTATTCCCATTCGACACAATCACATAAGCCAATGTGGATTTTGTTATAGGCATTTATCACAAACATATCTGCATATAGAGCAAAATCTTTGTTTCCAATCCAACGCATCATAAACATTTCCTCACAAATGTATCTTGAGTCCCCCAACAAATACTCAAAGTAGGAAGAGTCATCATTGTGAGTGAAATATCCTTACCAATTTGCCAGAACTCCGAACATCTAAGAATGTTCACATCATGATATTTACCTGCTATACTTAGTTCATCTGCATTTGGCCATTGAATTTCAAAAGTGGCTGTTGAATTTATGCAACTTGCTATGAAGATGCAATCATCGCTCAAACATGTCCGAGCCCAAATCGACTGAGCTGCATCATGTGTCACAACATTAGCATGCTTCATGTACATGATAAAGCTTAGAAGACGTTGTTGAGGACTGAGGTCATTCGGATGTCTAAATTTTCACAACCTCTCACATGTAGATCTAGCGCAACGCACAATCAGACGACATACATAGAGGACATACAAGTTGACAAAATTCTTCAAATTCAGGAGTGGTGAAATTTGTGAAAGTTATGAACAAATGAGGCGGAGCCTATAAGAGGACATACAAGTTGACAAAACTATTCAAATCCAAGAGTGGTGAAATTTGTGAGAGTTGTGAACAAATGAAGCATAGCCTGTACCGTTGCTTAGTAATTACATACTCCAGTTAAATGATTGACGACATTTGATATTCATCCACCTGTTCTTTGGAACAACAACCACAGACACCGCTTGTATTATTGACACCAAAAGCTCTAAATCTGAATCTTCGGATGGAGGACCTGGAAGATGAAGAGCTGTGGATTTATGGCTGACTGCTGTGAAAGTTTATTTCCCTGTCTACACGTCTCATTTGAAAAGTAAGCATCATTCATGATGACAGAGAGAACACTCACCTTCAATTTACTTTCACCATGAGAAACTCAGTTTTACTTTACGGATTACTTTAAAGTGTGGAAATGTTTAATGTGTGGGAAAGTTGGGACTGGACTAGAATCTTAACCGTATACAACGTGTGGATCGTTTCATGTATGTCAAAAGCTTACATTTTGACGTGTTTGAAGCAAATGTGCATATGTACCTATAGAAGACCACTCCAGACTTCAGGCGCTTGTCATTGATGAAGGCTCAAGGCGAAAATTGGAACTTCACGTTTTCTGCGAATTGCACACAACACTTTACTCATGTAATCGTAACTGAATTATCCTAGGCTTTGGGCTTTAAACTTGAATCGAGGGAACCGCGTCCAATTCCTTGTCGTGAATGTACTCCGCTGGTTTTATTCCTACACTGTCAATGTCACACCACTTTTCAGATTTTCCTAATTGGCTACGAGATAAGATGCTGGTTTTGAAGAAGACCCAAGCACATGGGAACGCGCTTATACAGACGTGTCATTCAGAGTTGTAAGTTGATGGTTTTGAGAAACATCCAAAGAGTAGTGTCCTATATATTCAATGATAAAACCAAGTAAAACAATCGGAATCACAAGTGAAATAGAGTAATGCTCAATGTGCTCAACATAGTAAATCAATTACTCATGAAGATGATGAAAATTGTGAATATTTTACATTGGTGGCACCAGTGATAAGCTGCAGCTGCAAGACAATTGATGAGTCTTGAACCCATCACGTCACAAACTTAAACATATTGACTGCTTCCTATCCAACGAATTTATCGATGCTCTGACGCAAATGAGTATACAGAACCATAAGAATGGTAAAGAATCTACTTTTTCTACAGTAAGTTCCTTCGGCAGGGAACCAACACTTAACTTTTAGGAGCATTCACCTGGTCAGGTGTTTCATGAGGTCAACTTAGTGTTACACAACCGTGCTAGGGATAAACATGTTCAAAATTTTGGGACTTTTAAGCTCTGCCAAGCCTTTGTTTGGCAGAGGGAGGAGAAACAAGCGCTCTAGCGTAGGCTGCTGGTAGTAACAACAACTTCTTCGCTTTGCCCACGTACGCTCGCTTGGTAAAATTGTTGTAATCATTCGCTTCAATAGCATCCAAAATTTGTCGATACAAAATCAACGACGCCCATACCTGCCCAAAAAATTGAGAATTTTCAACAGCATTAACATTTGCGTCACAATGTAGGAGCAATCCTACATCCACATGCAACTGTCATCTCGCGATTCCCACTGGGGATGAATTCTTTAATAGATAAACATGCTTTGCAAGCACTTGAGACGGGCAATAACGTAACGAAACTTGTCGGCAATAACATACCGGCCATCGACTGTCTTTGTCGAGTTCTACAACACTCTTCTCAGCTTCGATGAAGAACATCCGTGCTCGCCGGATTTGATCTTTCATAAAAGCTCTCCACTTGTCCGTGACCACACCAGTAAAAATGTCCTCATCGGTGATGCCGAATCGTGCAAGCTCGTCTTGAGGTAGATATATTCTTCTTCTTCGGGCACTGCGCATGAATCTCAAGGTTACTTGACAGAACAGAAGAGATGCGAAGAGTTGAAAACCAATTGCTCAGATGGGAAGCTTACAGTACTGGGAAACCGAATACAGAGCAACTCAACAAGAATGATAAGGACAGGATCATAGAGAAGCGCAAAAACTGTCGCCACGGCAAAAATTAAGGATTAGTCTTACTCAATAGAAAATGAAAACGTTCTTCAAGGAACGTCGCTGTAAAAGTCTACGGCCACAACCATAAAGAACCTTCATAATGATCTCTTATCTTTTCTACACAGCGCCTCCAACTTCCAGTATTCGTAGTAATATCTCTATCTTGGTGGTCAAGCATAAAATTACTCACTCTTCACCGACGTCTCGCAATATGTTGGTCAGCTGGTTCGCGATTCCGAGTGCAAGAGCACCACTGTAAACACTTTCAGTTGTGGCATTCGAGTCTGGAGCAATGCCCATTACTGGCACGCTCATTAACCCCACTGTTCCGGCCACATTGTAGCAGTAAAGATATAACTCATCAAATGTGCTATATCTCGACTTCACCAAATCCATTCGCATGCCATCAATCATGTCCCGGAATGGCTGAAATATGCAAAATAATACGATTAAAACCTCCCACTCCAACTTTGCGGAGACTGCCCCAGACTTCGTGAAACAGCACCAGCAAAATCGCATGAAAGAGACTCGGGTAAGGTGACTTAGCTGATTAGCCTATCTGAGGACTGACTGGCAGCCAGGCATGTTGCAGTGAAAAATCTCCAAAATGCAAGTAGACAAACGTCCTTATAATAGACTACGGCTCAGAAGTAGTCCACCGAACACAACTTCTTTAAATTGTTACCTGGATATCTACAGGGAATCTTGCGACGGTATCGGACAGTGCTGCGTCTAGCATGTCGAAAGGTTGGCCACGAAAAATATCCTCCAGTCTTTCCTCCCATCGGTCAAGGGCTGTAGGAGTAATTCGAGATGCGTTCGGCCCATCAACTAGTTCATCTGTCCTCCTGCACCATACTGCAGCATAGAAAAATAGAACTAGTGACTTTTAGATTACTTATCTTACCAGACTTAAGCTGCACATTGAGAAGCCTCTGATATTCCACATGAATATTTCACATAACTGACTAAATAAACTGCCGTTGGAAGACCATATCCCATACCAGTTCCTTCTCGTCTTCATCAACAAGCATGATATTGAGAAATGTGGACAAAATCAACAAGTTTTATAGTGTAGCCTTACCGTAAATTGCCCAAATAGCACGTTGCCTTTCGGGGGTCATCAGCTTCGTACCTGAAAGAACACAAGGATGTTACTACCTAAACCAAGAACTCAAATTGTAAGACCCTTTCTGTATTATTGAAAGTAATCGAAAGTGAGTATTGTTCTTAGGAACCGAGCACATTGCATGTGTGACTACTCCTGCAACAAAATTCCCCAGACTCAGAGGTTGAAAGTTACAGAAGACAAAAGGGATAAAATTATAAACGGATGTTCATTGGAACCCTACTAGCAAGGAACCGGGAGACTACGATGAGGATGGACTGCTTTGAACCTGCACAACGTAAGCCAAGGAAGAACTGCATAGGTTTTCCATGAGTAGTTCGGGTTGGAGAGAAGTTGAAATTGAGTATCCTCCATGAAGAAGCAAGTAAAGAGGACTCACCGAGAAAAAAAGTTTTGGCATACTCTTCGCACACTTCACCGCAGCGGGTGTAGGCTTCCATTAGGAGCTCGGGGGAGCCCGTAGTTGACGAGCCTGGATTAACATCGACCAAATTGGTTCCTTTACGATGCTGCTCATCGAGCATTGATGCCTGCTTGGCCACTACGTTATATACCTTCTGCTCTGCGGAAAGCATAGACCTGTCAGAGGGGTCTGTAACCAGGCTGGCCAGCACTTTCAGAGTATTGCGGTCCTTGGTGAATGATCCCGTCGTTGGTGGTTCCAATCCAAGAGCTGCCCTTCCACTAAAAGGTCGAGCTACAGATATAGACCTTCCTCTCCGGGACTTTCTGCTATCCAGTCCACTAAGTTGTTTGAACATCTCAAACGAGCTGGATGCAAGGTGTTCCACATCACGGGGAAGGTGAAACACCGAGGAACACACATTTCCACGCGTAAGAGACTGCATTGCTTTCTCAAAGGGGCAATGTCTTATTCAGTCTAGATGACCTGTCTCAAGTGATTCGGTGATGAGTGGTGTTCTTGAGAGGATTATCTCGCTCTACGTAGAGTGTCGGCTGCGAGAGAATCCCCCTAACTTGAGGTCCCTTCAAATCCAAAGGAAGGCATTGTTAGACACAAAGTATAAGACGAAGGAAGTGGAGATCTTCAATGCAGAGAACCTCATATTTCAGCAACTCAACCTGTGTGCTTTGTCTCAATTTGACACGCAACTAACTAAAACGAGAGGAGAGAGGAAAATAGACAACAAATAGAGGAAAGGTAGTTAGAAGCAAGTGGTCATAACGCGAGCTGACCTTTTCCACAAAATCTCAACATAGGTGGCACGACGGACGGACATTCAAGCCACAAACTGCAGGCTCTGGAGAACCAACCGAGAATCCACATGAACGAGGAAAACGCAAGGGCAGGCAGGCAGGCAGGCAAGTGGGACAACCTCAATCAACAGACAAGAAGCCACATGCGGAGTCTCTACGAGTGGAAACGAAGCGTGGAACATACAATCACCTACCACTTCTCCGCTAAGCTGCTGTTTCCAGAACTCCGAATGTATCCCTATCTCGTCGACCACGAGCGCAAGGAGCGTAACGAACATAGAGTATAATCAAATATCCATCATAATCTGCAGCAATCCAACGCGCCGATTCGTTGTGACGCCCAAACACGTGAACTCTTGCTCCCTTACTCCACAGTCAACTCGAGAGGGCCATTAAACTTCCTTATACACAGAGGAAACAGCAGCCGAGGCAGCATTAGAACTACCGATAGAAAAGTAGCTCAAGCAGCTAGCAACTAATGAGGAGCCTTCTCGAGTGAGGACAACTCGAGACCTTCTATCTCCGTAATCTACCAGCCACTACAACGACCAAGCGAGACGCTGACGTGGCCTGCCCAACACTCAAAACTTCTGCTCTTTCCCTTCCCCTCAAAAGCCCTTCCTTACCTGTTATGCTCTAGTCCGCCCGCGGTAACACTCCCAGTAACTGGCGGCTCCGTCGACGTAAAAGCTTCTCCTCCAAACCTTGCCGCCCACGGCCAAGCGTCCGATCGTCCGCATCCAAGAGGCTGCAAACACCTGTGGTCTATCATCATCGCTTGGCCAGTAACTTCGCCCATGTCAACAACACACCCGTAGCAGCTGAGGTACAGGATTGATGGAGTTCACCGCAGTTCACCGGCGTATTGGGGCTGCGCTTTTGGGTCGACTTACCCAATTACCGTGGCCCTTTCACCCCGACGATAAGGAAGCTACTTGGATCGCTAGCGCTTGAGTGGCCCGTGCTGGTCCCGTAGCCTCTCATTCATTGCCACATGTGTAATTCTTTATTCAGACATTGCAATCCTCTCTGGGCTCTCGAAGCCTAAACCTTTCCTGGACCGCTAGTCCGCTACAATACAGTGCTGCTTTTGAGGCTAAGCAGGTGGTATGGAATTCGACGCTCTCTCTCATGGCTGCTCTCATTGGCCCGAATGCCCCAGGACCTTGGCTCGTGAAGTTGGTTTTCCCAAATTCTGGCGTTATAATAACTGTAATTGTAATTACCCATCACTCTCCTTCTGCCACATGGACGTCGCAAACAGAACCTCGTTCTTCCGTTTGGTGGATGCAGCTGGTCCACTTTTAAACCAGTTGGACGTGTGCAGCATAACATGCGCATGCATTTGAATGGGGTTCATCTGTCTCGGATGTTCTATGTCCAGAACAGGAGCGTACCACATCCCCTGCCTGGAGATTCTCATCCACATCCGCCGAAGGAACACGTCTCTTCGACGGATTCAAACTACTGTTGACTTGTCAGCCAACCATGGCCTTCGTGGCATGTAAGCATGGACCATACGCGCATTCACACGACTTTAAGCAGTTATTCTGACATGGCAATACGAATATATAATATTCTTCACACAAAATACCTTTTTTGTGTCAAAATGCCTCCACAGCATCTGCGTTCTTTTGTGACTTCAAACGGAATTCCAGCACTGAGAGCCGACAAGGCGACATCACTCACCAGGAAAGTGTTTCATAATTTTGTTGAATTTGGATGCGCTCCACCTTATAAACCACAATTGCAGTGATGTTTATTCATGGTCCAACCCTCGAAAAGAGGAGGGAACAGGACGAGAGGAGGGGGGGAAAAGGAGGGAGACAGAGTTTATCCACATATCACATATCATATGATATCTCATATGAGTGAATAGTCTCTGCGGTTCATTTTTCAATTTTGGTCCCTAGATAGAAGGTTATGGAAAATTGAATAGAAAGTTATGCACATCATAAACCACATTAAACAGAAATCAGATGACAACAGGAGATAATGTGGTTCACTTCTTGTCCCCGAATGGCACCTCCCTTTCTGAAATGGGCTCACAATAGCCTTCAATACTTTATTACTCTCTACACATATGTATATATATAAACAGGTGCATCATTGTCATCCGACTAAACTTCTAGACAAGTGACTGTCCGCTTGAACTTCTAGACAAGTGACAGTATGACTGAACTTCTATACAAGTAATTGTCCCACATCACATGAAACAACAAGGTGTTTCATCTGTTACTTTTGCTCTTGCTCTTGATCAGTCATCATTGATAACAAGCCAAGCATAACAATCTCCACCTTTTGAACTTCTCAACAGGAATAGATTTAGTCAACATATCCGTTGTGTTTACCTCTTTGCCAATCTTTTGCAAATTGATCTCACCGTTTATCACAACTTCCTTGATAAACTGATGTCTCGCATCAACATGCTTTGTCCTTAAATGGTATACTTGAGTTTTGGCCAAGTGAACAGTGTTTTGGCTATCACAAAAAAGTTGAACTTCATATTAAGGAGTCCTACATCCTTGGCTAATCTTTGTTGCCATATTGCCTCTTTGGAAACTTCAATTGTTGCCATATATTCCGCCTCTGTAGTAGAAAGAGCAATAGCGGATTGGAGAGTAGATTTCCAACTTACTGCTCCGCCAACAAGTGTAAAAACAAATCCTATTGTATATCTTCTCTTATCCAAGTCTCCGACAACATCAAAATCTACATATCCTATAATTCCTCCTTCTTGGTCCTTCTCCATATCAAAGGTAATGCCAATATTTAAAGTCCCTTTCAAGTAACAAAGTATCCACTTCACAACTTCCAAATGTTGTTTCCCTAAATTTGCCATGTATCTACTCACCATACTCACAACATATCAGATGTTTGGTCTAGTGTAGACCATATGGGTAAAATAGCACTAACATAGCTCTTGGGTAAAAATAGCACTAACAAAAGGAATATTTGACATTACTTTTCTCTCCTCCTCATTTGATGGACATTGCTTCAATGATATCCTGAAATGACTTGCCATTAGAGTGCTCACTGATATCCTAAAAGATTTGCCATTGGAGTGCTCACTGATATCCTGAAAGACTTGCCATTGGAATGCTCACTGGTTTTGCATTCTCTATGCAAAATCAAGCAAGTAATGTTTCCAAATATCTCCTTTGAATATCCATAACTTTCCCTTGCTCTTGTCCCAATGGATTTCAATCCCAAGCACACTCTCTAAAGAACCCAAGTCCTTCATATCAAACTCCTTACCAAGTTGTGCTTGCAATTTCTCCACCTCAACCTTATCTTCCGCAACAATCAACATATGATCCACATATAGTACAAAGATGATTAAATCAAATACTCTAGGTCCATGTAGCTTCTTGAGGTACATACAAAAATCTGACTCACTCTTGTTATATCCATGCTTCAACATGAAAGCATCAAATTTCATATACAAAAGTCTTGGACTTTGCTTTAGTCCATCTAAAGACTTTTGTAACCTACAAACCAGGTTCTGGTTCCTTGGTACCAGAAAACCTTCAGGTTGATGCATGTAAATCTCCTCTTTCAATTCTCCATGTAAAAAAGCAATTGTAACATCTAGTTGCTCAAACTTCAAGTTATGCAATGCAACTATTGCCATTAGTGCACAAATTGAAGAGATTTTTACCAAGAGTGAAAAAATCTCATTGAAGTCAATACCTTTGTTTTGGCTATAACCCTTTGCTATAAGCCTTGCTTTGTATAGATCTCCACCTGATTTTGGAAGTCCTTCCTCCCTCTGTAGTATCCATTTGCAACCAATTGCA
The DNA here is from genome assembly GCA_948567375.1 of Lunularia cruciata. Taxonomy (NCBI): domain Eukaryota; kingdom Viridiplantae; phylum Streptophyta; class Marchantiopsida; order Lunulariales; family Lunulariaceae; genus Lunularia; species Lunularia cruciata. Next base: position 46,044,054 of record OX419757.1, read on the forward strand.
TTATTTCCCATAAGTAATTTTTCAAGTCTCCAAGTTTGGTTTTTGGCCAAGACTTCATCTCCTCTTCCATTGCGCAATTCCAGTTTCAACACTCTTGATCTTGCATTACCTCTTCATATGAAGATGGCTCACCATTCTTTGTAAGAAGAGCATAAGCTACAAATGAATCATCAAATCTCTTTGGAAGCCTTCTATCCCTATTTGGATACCTACACTCATGAATCACTTTTGCACTTTGCTCTTCTAACGGTTCACATGGTAGATCTACAAGAGGTAAGATTTCTTCATTACCAAGATCAATATCTATCTTAATAAAATTTATTTAATTTATTTTCTTTTTTACTGCTATGGTAATAATCTCCATTGTACTAGTCTCATCAAAAACTACATCCCTACTCACAACAAGACAACACCTTTTTGGATCCCATAATCTATATCCCTTTGTATCCTTCTCATATCCCAAGAATATACATTTTTCAGATTTGGGATCTAACTTTATCCTTTATTCTTGTTGAATATGAACATAAGCAATGCATCCAAGTGAAGAGTAATCAACATGCCGACATGACCATTTTCCTTGAGGTGTCTTACACTCAATAGCAATAGAGAGAGAAATGTTTACCAAATAACAAGCTGTATTTATAGCTTTTGCCCAAAAAAATTCTTCTCCAATCCGGCATTGCTTAACATACTTCTTGCTTTCTTCAAGAGTGTACTATTTATCCACTTGGCCACACCATTTTGTTGAGGAGTGCCCAGTATGGTAAAGTGATGAATTATCCCTTCACTCTTACAATATCTATCAAACTCTCTAGATTCATATTCTCCACTATTATCAGGCCTCAAACACTTCACTTTTGTTCTAGTTTGTTTCCTATCATCACCTTTCATTGTTTAAAGATAGAGATGATCTCTGATTTTTGCTTCATGGTGTAGATCCATACTCTTCTAGAGTAATCATCAACCAAAGATGCAAATAATAATTCTCCATATATTAAAGTTACCAGTGCAAGGCCCCAAATATCAGAATGCACATAGTCTATAATTCACTTTGTGCAATGAACTCCTATGGAAAAGCTTACCCTCTGTTGCTTTCCTATTACACAATGCTCACAAAAATTTTACTTACAAATTTTAAGACCCTTTAGAAGTTATTGCTTGGAAAATTCACTTAGACCCCCTTTAACTCATATAATGCAAACTTAGGTGCCATAATTGAGTAAGACCTTTGGGATCTTCATTTTTGGAAAAAGTACATGCCACTCCTCCAAAAATGGTCTCTCCAACAAGCTCATAAAGATTTCCTATCTTCTTGCTCTTCATTACAACCAATGCTCCTTTTGATACCTTAAGTGTTTCATTTTCTGCTCCCCACCAACTATTTGAGTCCAAAGTGCCTAATGATATCAAATTCTTCCTTAACTCAAGAATATGCCTCACATCATCAAGAGTTCTAACAATACTATCAAACATCTTAATGTGTATTGTACCAAAGCAAATAGCTTTACAAGCCATGTTGTTTCACATGTTACAGATCCTCCATTGAATGGTTTGTACTCATGAAACCACTCCTTATTTGGACACATATGCTAAGAGCAACCTGAGTCAAATATCCATGACTCCTCAAATTAATCTTTGTCTTGGGTAACACATTGAACATCATTGACAACACCAGATGACTCAAAGATACTTGCTTGATTTGAAAGTTGACCTTTATCCTTATTGGACTCCAGCCTCTTGTTGTTACAATCCTTCTTGAAATGTCCAACCTTCCCACAAATCCAACACTTGCCTTTGAAACCTCCAATTCTAGACTTGGATCTTGATTTACTCATGATCTAATCTCTCTCTCTCTCTCTCTCTCTCTCTCTCTCTCTCTCTCTCTCTCTCTCTCTCTCTCTCTCTCTCCCTTCCTTTGATTAAGAAAGCCTTTGGGTTTGTCTTTTCTTGGTTAGGTCTTTTTTGCATCTCCTTGGATAATAATGATATAGTGAACTCCTCATATTTTATATCATGCTTCCCATATAGAAGAGTTGTGACCAGATGCTCATATGAAAGAGAAAGTGAAGTCAATAACAACAATGCCTTATCCTCCTCTTCTAACATGACCTCTACGCTCATCAACTCATAAACGATTTTGTTGAAAGCATTGAAGTGCTCCATAATACTTTGGCGTTCCTTCATTCGCAACATATACAATTTCTGTTTAAGATATAGTCTATTTGTCAATGACTTGGTCATATAAAGATTCTCTAGTTTGGCCTATAGTTTTGGTGCAGATTTCTCATTCATAACATTGTAAAGCACTTCATCAGCAAGGTTCAACCAAATAGCGCTAATAGCTTTATGATCTACATCTTCATCTTCCTCATCTTCATCAATTTTGTCCTCATGTCTTTTTCTTAGTGCTCTATGCAGTCCTTGCTGGACAAGAAGGTCCTTCATCTTCAACTGCCAAAGTCCAAAACTAATTTTCCCATCAAACTTCTCCATTGCAAATTTAGCATTTGTTGTGGATATCACCCCTGCCATTGCTTTGTTGTGGACTTGCTTTTGGACCCACTTCAGGACCAACTAAGCTCTGATACCATGATACCAATTGTTAGAAAACAATCCTTAGTACCTCTCACAATAGCACATCATAAACCACATTAAACAGAAATTAGAGGACAATAGGAGATAACTTGGTTCACTTCTTGTCCAGGAAGCTACTTCCATTGCTGAAACAGGCTCACAATAGCCTTCAATGCTTTATTACTCTCTGCACATATGTATATACATATAAACAAGTACATCACTTTCATCCGACTGAACTTCTAGACAAGTGATTGTTTGCCTAAACTTCTAGACAAGTGATTGTCCCGCTATTGTACTTTTCCTTTCTCTCTTAGGGAACACACAGGGTTCCTAACTGTGGAGACTACATATTAGAGGCTAGAGGTAAACCCATAACTACTTGACTGAACATGCATGTTACCCAACAGCCAAAACCCTTTTCTCTTGTAACCAATATTCTTGCTATCGGGAAGGGTAGTGATAGGCAACCTAACCTGTCATCACAACATGCACTCTTGGTCTGTTGGTTATCACTTCTAGCATTACCAAGGAGAAATACACAACACTCCTAGAAGGAAACAAACTAACTGCAATGCTTGCATACCAATTTAAATCAACTGGGTGTACAAATAGGCTTGTAAGCACAGAGAGGATCCAATCAAAAGAATATGGCAACAACTCTTTATGCTTTTTGTTGAAAAAGAGATTCATAGCCTTCTTGCTCTTTCATCAAGCTCATTTCAACCTATATTCCAAGTCTCATTCAATTTGAACTTCAGATTTCAATGAAGTTCTACTCCAAGTGGAGAATTCCTATGTCTTCTTGATGGGGAAACTCTGTGCAGCTCATATGACCATAAATTTTTTGTGTCGCTTAGATTCAAGTGTTCTAGAATTCAATGGAAAGCCTATAAGGTAATTTTTTCAATGACATAAGATATACCTCAATCAGATCGCTACACCTCCCCTGACAACCTCTCAAATTTGGCTATGTTTTTTGCAACTTTCACCTTAATTTTGAAACCAATTTTTGAGTGTTTGCTTCTGGTTCTTGGCAACTTCTTCCTAAATTTTTGATTCAGAAGTACACTTGATCCTTAAAAACACTCTAGCAATATGAATTCTTCAATCATAGTCACAAGATAAGAGAATTAATATCCAATCAAGATATGAGATAAAAATTACTCTACCAAGCTTATGATAGTATTTACAATAGAATATTTTGCATCAGATCTCACTCTCCATAGATCTAGAGCCAACCAAATTCTTCACAATATCTAATTATATCCTTGTTAAAAATCCTATAAAATTTTGTAGCCTAATCCAAACCCAATCCCTAGATGGGGATCAATTCCCGAGCTGTGCTAACTTGTGAGCTCTAAAGACCCAAGTATAAGTGATCCAAGACCTTGAATTCTCTATTTCAAGAATTCATATGAAACCTTTGCATAGAGGTGCAAGCCCTAACAAAAAAACAAGACTAGAAAATTTCATAAGGTAACTCAAAACCACAACTGGGAGAGTGACCAAAACTCCAAACTTGATCATTAGCTCTTCTCCAACACCTTACCAAATCTTACCACTTCAATCAATCAAATCTGATTTGAGATTGATCCAAAATTGGAATTTCTTGGTGCTCAGTGTTATAAGCACTTTGCTTACTCTCTAACCCCACCAACAGATCATGAAAATGTTTCAAGAAGCTCTCAATTGCTTACTTTGTGCTCTTGGGTATGAATTTTACCCCCTTGACTCAATTGGTGATATCCCTCTTAGAATCTACTCAAATTGTCTAATTTCAATCTCTAGATTGTAGCATGTTAGCTCCTCTCTGCAGCCGTGGTCTCCACTCCTCAAGTTCCCTTCTTGAACTCCCTTGAAGGTCAAAAACTCTATACTCCTTCACTTGGGTCCCAATCTCTTAGAAATTTATCCTTTAGTCTCTTCACTTTTGAAAAATGGACCTCACAACTCTACCTTGAAGCTTACGAGCAAAAATTTAGGCATTCCCCAATTGTAGAAGCACATAGATTGTCAAGTCCCAGACATGTTCATAAGTAAGCACCAAAAGGACGATAGGATTTAGGTTTCACATCACCGACTCCATGAATACCACCTCCATGAATACCATCAAAATGTACCACCATCCAATCTTGTAAGCCATCGCGGTGTAAAATCTAAAGTTTGATAAGAAAAGGATTTGGGAATGGCAGATTGGGAGCATAAGACATCTCATGCTCAAATGTGGCCTTTGATGCTCTACCACTTGTGCTCTGTTGCAACTCTCACTCCACATGTCCTCTTCCCTCTTGAGACTCCTCAACTAAAACACAATCATCTCTCCACTCTCCCTCACCGATATATATTAGAACCCTTGAGCAAGATAAGATCGTAACCCACGTGGCCAATTGCATACATGTACATAGATTGCTCACATGACAACATCTCATCGTGTGATCTATTAGACAACCTACTTCACTAATGTGGAGATAACCATGATAATTTATTTTTTTATGGGCTACTTAAACCACAACACAACACCACACTACATGAAATAGCAAGGTGTTTCATCAATTACGTTTGCTCTTGCTCTTGATCAATCATCATTAATAATAAGCTAAACATAACATAGAGTGATTACTTCATAGTGAGAGTGGTGGATAAGGAATTTTCATTTCAAATCTCTTGGTTTCCATATTTGGGTTCCATGGAAACTTAGTTTGAATTTTTTTTTAATGAAAATTGAAAGTTATGAGAGTTTATAGTTTCTAGGGTTAAAAAGATTATATTTACTCATGTGAGTTGAGATGTGAGAGGTTATGGTTTTGCAAGTATGGGGAGATATAGAGAAGAGCATCGTGTGTTACTATTGTTATTATTGTGCTAACCATGGTTACACTTCCCCATGTGGAGCCATCTAGAGTGGCACAAGATACACCATGCACAATATGTAATCAATGCTTAACCTTGCAAGAGGTAAAGACCCATGTGGGAAGGATGCACAAGGACTATGATTGGACCACTTGGGATGCTCAAGTGAGGTGAGCGATCACGTCAACAATGGTGATTATGCATGATTGATGCATGATTGATACTCAAGATTATGCATGCTTCCTTTATCTCTTTGTTGACTATCCTATGGATACCAATTGAGTCATAGGAATGGTTAGCATCTCATGTAGGTTGTATTTTGAGGTTATTTGAGACTAATTTTCCATGTCCACATCTATTCCATAGGCTACCTTGTACACTCCATGATGAGGCTAGATAGGCTTTTCACCTACCACTTGATTGTTTGGCATGTGATCCCTTGGATGAGCTAACATGGTTTTTATTTTTCTTACTCCCTTGATGGTGCCTTTGTTATGCTAGAGGAGAATGTGCGGGACATAAAGAAGTGGCTGTTAAATTTCATCTATTCCACGTGGGAGATTGGGTTGCCTTATAAGAGGAGTCAATTAGGGTTGCACATTTTAGGAGATAGATTTTACCGCATGATACCACAATGTCCACTTGATTATCATGGTGTTTTGACATTGGATCAAGCAAGAGAGTTTAGTAGAGCAGCATGAGCACTACATCCTTTATCTATGGCTAGTTTCATTGATGAGACTATCTCTTCCCTATGCTCCCTACATCTTATGGAAGGAAAGGGAGTACCATTAAAGGTCTTAGATTATCAACTTGAGTAGCTTTTATATCTTGATATGTCACTTTTTGCACAAGCATTGTACATTGCCCCTCGTCTCTCCTCAAGAGGCTTGTCAGTGATGGTGTATGAGCATCTTAGAGATTGCTTTCAAGCAAATGATCCTTCTAGTGGATTTACCAAGCTACTTCATGTGGTTGTAGCAATAGCTAGGGAAGGCATTCCTATGTCAATTAGTTAGAGGCTAGTTGACTTCTCGTAATGGAGAAGGCCATGAGAGCATTAGACCAATTGCTATTGGAGATCTTTTTGCACTTGGTTAGCCACACCATTGTCCTTCAACATTGATCTCACTTCCAAGAGCACCTCAATCCACATCAATTTGGAGTAGCTACACTTGGAGGTTACAAGACTATTTCCTTAGACACTAGTGCACTCCTAGATATCTATCTATAGTGGGTTATCCTATAGGTGGATATTGAGAACACTTTTAGTAGCATCTCTCAAACATCCATCTTTAAAGAGCTTAGGGAGGCTAGTAGATCCTTGGCGAGTCTCATTCCTTTTGTGTAGTCATTCTATGACTCTCTTGCTTCCCTTTACTACTAGTATAGGTGATCACAAGAGAGAGTCACCATCTTGGAATCAATTGTCAATACATGATAGGGAGATCCTTTAGGAGGTACCTTTGTTTGCTATGGTTCACTTTAGAGCTCTCTTATCTACTACTTTGGTAGATACAAACACAATACACACATTGTGGGCCCCGTAGATCATATTAGGCAAGCCTTTGATCAATTGACTATTGAACTACATCTTGTAGGCTTGAGAGGCTTGATCAATCTCCATCTTGAGCTTCCAAAGGGGTGTGTCACTCTATAGATGGACTATGTTTTCTTGGAGTGCTAGTAAGATCTAAGGATTTTATCATATGCTTCTTAGACACTACTCTTGCAAAGGATATTTTTGTATATGGATGACCTTCCTCCACTATGAGATCCACAAGAAGCATTTGTTATACTCTCCTTTATTATTATACATCAACCAACTTAACTTCTTTGTATAGTTCCCCCTTCCTTGACTTTCCCATTACATCCAAGAGCTTTTGATAAGAAGATTATGGGAGTGTTTAATAATATCATTGGACCTTAGACATTTGAGTGTGTGACAAGGGATTTGGCAAGGAGAAAAATAGCTCTAACAACCTTGTGCAGAGAGGTAGGCCTATTATCTATGGAGGAGATGGCACCTATAGCATTTTTGGATAGTTGGGCTGTCTGAACACCCTTACTTTCCTCCATTTTGTGGTTGCTAATAGGCCAATTTTAGAGACTTATGTGACCAAGGTGAAGAAGGGATCCTTTTCCCTCCAAGTGTCATTGCAACAAATGAGAGATGGTCTATCTCCACGGGCACAAGAGGACATTCCATCCTTTGCTTCAATACCCTCAGATTGGACCAGAGGTTTGCAATCTTCTTTGATGGAGAAACAATGTCAACATATGCTACATTCTCTCTTAGTTGACTTGTCCATGTCTCGGGCCATTAGAGCACATCTTTGGTCTTGCTCTGGCAAGGATACAGGCTCTTGGATCCTAGCTCAATTGTGCATTAGGGAATTCAGACTTGCACCATCTACTTTCTCTACAAGATGAGGTTCCGCCTAGGTTTGGTCCACCTGTCTACATCTTTGTTACTCACTTGTGAGTGTTGTTCTACACTAGATGCGGTAGTGGTCCATATGACACAATGTCCTCATAGAGGATAGAGGACATATGATAGCTACCCATGATACTATCAAGGAAATAGTGTTTGTTATGGCACAAGAAAGTGGATACCTTGCTTGGAGGGAGCATTCATATTCTTTGCAGATAACATTTGTTAGAGCATACTTATACTTGGACCAAGATTATTAGGTGATAGTGGCAAATGTTGTGTGATGTAGTTTTGAAGTGAGTGATTACTCATCTTCCTAGATGGATGGCAAGCAAAGCAACAACATGAAAGGTTTCCAAGTATAGGAGTATGTACCAAGATCACCTCTTTTTTCCTCTAGCCTTGGAGTTATGTGGAGTGATGGACATGGTGTTTGACATATTTGTCAAGGAGTGCACAAGAGCTTATCATATTAAACACCATGGGGTACCACTCTCACTCTCATACTTTGTAGCATATTTTAGATAGCATGTGTCCATTGCTCTATAGAGAGCATTGGTTGGTGCAATCCATAGGAGAGCAATCACTCTAGGTGATGCTTCTTTGGATGCTCCAATAGTTTGTAGACATTACAACTTGCATAGCTTTGATATCTTAGGTGCAATAGGGCAGATTTCTCATATCAATTTCTCATGATAAGGCCTAGCTCCATTCTACCTCTTTTGTCTCTCCCTTGTATGGCTTGATGGGGTCTTCCCATCCTTCTTGTGTTCTATGTAGTTGCCTTCTCACTTTCTATTCTCACTTTTATACAAATAGAATTAGATACCAACCTTGATAGGCAGCCTAGCCATAAGGGATAGCTACAAAGTTTGCTATATATTGGCCTTCATTAGGACACCTTCACGACTTGTTTTTAGATATAAACACAAAAATATTCTATATTGAATCAAGATTTAAATGATAAATGATATAATATTTAATGAAATTATATACAAAAGAATTTTGATGGTGTGGATTGACTATCTCTTTAGGAAGTTGAATGCTCATCTTGTGCACTAGAGGGTTTCAAAAATATTATTGATGGGATTTATAGGGGAGCAAGTGGGAACTCATAGAACTTTCAGGCTCAACTCATAAAAAAAGTCTTGTCCCAAAATGTCATGTATATAACATACTTTACGGGGTTCTTTCTAAATTTATGGTTCATTTTTGCACGGTAAACATTAAGGTGCAAAAAATCAAGAAGCATGTGTTATCAATTATATTAATCTAGTAATAGATTGTGGATGAGTACAACATGATTCTTGATCCAAAAGCAATATAGCAACAATATTAGGCTTTGGGTGGAATTTGAATGGAAAATTTTCTTTATTTTCATTAGAATATACTTGCTTGAAAGAAAATGAGTGTATTCTCAATGCACTCCCTCCAATTCTTGCTTGTTCAAACTTCCTCCAAATCTCAAATCCACATGATGGACAATGGAGAGATTTTTAATAAAAGATGTGATTTTACCTCTTCTATAGTTCATGGTTGGGTGTTAGAAATTGCAATGTGCAATTAAAAAGTTAAATTTTTTCACTGTGTGGCAAGAGGTACCAACAGGTTGTTATTCATTTTGGGAAGTGGAAAGAGAAATTAAGTGTGCCATTATTGCAGGAAGTGAGAACATGAGGGTGATGTTTGACATGGAACTATAATACTCCAAGGACAAGAGAAGTCTTCAAGAGAGATACAAAAGAGAAAACACATATTTTACCCTCAATCCTCCGATGCCCCAAAGAAGCACCTTCTCTTTATTGTAATACCAAGAGCTAGCCATATGATCTAGATTTGGTTTGGTAACATCTAGATTGATGTTATACATGATGGTCAAAATAGATCAGATAGAATTATCACCAAAAGGTACTTCTACTAATAGATCAAAAACCAAAATAGACTTTGAAAAACTTAGAACCAATAGCTAGACATATGATTTAAAGGTGAGAATTGGTTTGGTAACATCTGGAAGGATGTTATCATGATGGACTGAATAGATTATAAAGAGGTATCACCAAAATAGGATTTCTACTAATAGAGTAGGAACCGAAATATGCCTGAAATCTTTGAAGGCAAATTCAAAGGCCTAAACGGATGAATTAGGCCTAAAAAATGTACAAGTCCCCCCCCCCTCCAACAAAGGAAAAACTAGCTTTCCCTCCCCCTTGCTTTGTCTCATCGAGAGCTTTCTAATGGTACTTCATCTACATGTATCTGAGAATCCTACAAGAAGATTCCCTAAAAGATTCCCTTTGGTCAAAGCTTGTTTGACCAACCAGTTAGGACCAAGACCAACATGTCACCCATCCAAGTAAGTAATCCAATGATGGAGCTTGTTGATATGTCACCTATTTGTGTGCCTAATCCTAGGGTGGAGCTTCCTTGGAGTAGATCCTCTTCCTTTATATAATAAAGAGAAGGTGCTCCTTTGGGGCATCGAAGGTTTGAGTTTGAAGTTGTGTGTTTCTCATGGTGTGTTTCTTCTTAGATCTCATATCCTCGGAGCATTACAATTATATAGCCAAAGAGGATCTCATCCAAGGAAGCTCTATCGTAGGATTAGATACATGGATAGGTGACCTGTCAACAAACCCCACCATTAGATTAAGTGCTTGGATGGGTGACATGCAGGTCTTGGTCCCATCTAGTTGGTCAAATATGCTTTGATTGAAAGGAATCTTTTAGGGAATTATCGTGCGTATATACATCACTACACAACATTCATTGTTGTCAACATCATACACTATAGAAGCACAACTCACACATAAGTCATACATAGACTCTAAAGTGCCACAATAATCAGATTGTTTACAACTCTTGAATCCACTCAACTCAAATTAGTACTTGATCTGTCACTCTATAAACTGCCAACAACTGGGCATTGATTCAGTCAAGCCACACCCACTCTAGCTAAGATAATCCATCTCACCGGCTTCCATCCACCATAGCCAGGAACTTGAAGGCTCAACATTAGAGAAGTGAGCTCTCTAGAGCTGCACTTCAAATGTATAGCCGTGGACTCGAGCTAGGTTTGAAACCCTAATGGTCCCGCTGACGGCACACTTGACGGTGCAAGTAGTGCAAAGTGACGGTAGGCTCCACCGTGAAGTCAATACTCCAAACACAAAATCTGACCATAGGAAAATAGTCTTTGAGAAATTGCTGAAATAACTCTAACTATCACTAGAACTCTAGAGTCCGAGCAATCTAGATGCAACATTACAAATGGCGTGACAGTTGTCGTGCATATATACATCGCTACACAACATACATTGTTGTCAACATCATACACTATAGAAGCACAACTTACACATAAGTCATACATAGACTCTAAAGTGCCACAATTGCTCCCCTAGCTAGCGGTTAGGTCCCTCTAACTCTAGATAGCTATCTACTCTAAGTATATGGTATACCCTATAATGGGCAAGATCAAGAGGCCAAGTGCTATGGAGCCCCATTGTTAGTCGCTTGTCTACAATCTATACCATATCAAGAATGAACTAGCTATAGGTCAAGTACATCTAGGACATAACCATTGTCCCTGAGGAACCACCGTGAGGGGAGGAGTCATACATGCCATATGCCATCCTCTCAAACAACTATCACACACTAACATAGTAATAGCTCCACCAACAGAACCACATAACATACATCTCAAGCCTGCACGTATAAGTGCCAAGCTTGGGTCCACAATACCATCAATGTTTGGGAGGTGGCATGGCACAGAATTGCACACATGATCCTTCCAAACAACACCATCACGTCCTTCTAACACAAGGACTCTAGATGGCAAAACCTCACACACTCTCAAGATAGAGCAGCATGTCAAAACATCAAGTGTCGTTGGTGTTTTCTAGATGAAATCAATGGATCAAGGGTCTATAACCTCCTCCTCAAATGGTAGCATAGCGTAAAGTATCTCTATGCTGAGCAATTGCTAAGTTCTCAAAGGCCATTGGCATCACTCTCCAAAAGATCTCTACTCGCTGAGAACATGCGCTCATCCATACATTGGGGTCATCCAAGTCCAAACCTACAGTAGCATATCGACAAATGGCTATAGGTAAATCTGGATCTCGTCCATAGAGTAGAAAGTACAGAGAGAAGGATGCTAAGAAGGCTTGCTGGCTGAACCGATAGCTCATGGCCAACCAAGGTAACTGGAGATCCCAATCTCCCTAGTGGCCTCTCTGCAAACCATACTTTTGTGATCTTCTCTTCATTGTCTGAAACACTCTCTCTGCTAAGCCATATGCCTCATGGTGATCTCAAGATGTAGTATGATGATCAATCAAAGCCTTGTCATACAAGACCTGAAACTCCCTCAAAAACTCTGTACCTTGATCAATCAAAACCTCAATTGGTGCACCAAAACTCAATCCAAGAACGAGTAAGTTGTCCCTTCACTAGACTTGTCAGGAAGTGCTACCAATTCAATCCACTTGGAGAAGTGCTCCACCATCACCAAAACATACCGATGATGTCTCACGGTCAGCGGTAAAGGTCCAGCAAAGTCCAAACTCCAACGGTTACCCAATCCCATGATAGGTAATAGATGTAACTATGGCATAAGAGCATTGAATGATGCTCTAACTTGGTCACAACCCACACATTGGGCAACAAATTGTTGTTCCTTGGTCTGCATACCGTGCCACCAATAATAACTATGGAGTAAGCTATATGTCCTAGTAAGCTTTACTCCAAAATGTCCTAGCTCCTCATGAGCATGATGGACCAACTGTGGTCTCTGAGATGGAAGGGTACTACTCGCACTCTACCATCCTCCCATACACGCAAAAGGTGTCTACCCTCCAATCTAAACCGTCTGGCTTGCTGAAGAACATGGTCTCTCTCCTTAGCCCCAATTGTGCCACCCACAACACTAGTGCAAAGATAGTCCATCACTAAGACATCATCATGAATGTCTTGCTGAACTGTACCAATATCTTCACTCTCTGGATCTATGATCTGAATAACTCCTCTTGTATGCGCTAAGAGAGATACCACCAAAGCCTCTAAAAATATACACAGAAAGGCTGATGCATGCCAACTTGGCACCATCTCCTCATTTGTCTCACCATGCCAATGTACTCCAGTCTGATCCTGCTGGCTAGGACATGGGTTTCTACTCAACCCATCTGCATCACAATTCACCACTCTAGGTTTGTGAACAACCATGAAATCATAATCTTGTAAAATTAGAGCCGATCATGCAAGCTTCCTTGAAAGCTTGTTGGATTCCATCAACCACTTTGGTGGTTGATGATCAGTGACGAGAGTGAAAGGGTTACCGAATAGGTAACATCGAAAATGTGCTATTGCCCAAACTGCTCCCAAGCACTCTCCTCATATGAACTATACTTCACCTCCGCTGAATTGTTAGAGTGACTAGCATAGGCCACCACAAACTCCTTCTCCTCATCATCATGTTGGGTGAGCACCGCTCCAAGCCTCAACATACTCCAATCAGTATGAACCTGAAATGGTCATCCTCTGATCGGTCTTCTCAAAATAGGAGCCAATGTCAGCTTCTCCTTGAGCTCTATAAAAGCTCTCTCTTGCTTATATCCCCAACACCACTCCTATGTAAGCTTGGTCAGCTTCGTCAAGGCCTTGGCAATGGCACTAAATCCTCTAACATAGCGGCAATAGAAGTTTGCCAACCCAAGGAATGCTCACACTTTGCTCACATCCGTAGGCCAAGGAATACGTGCAATAGCTTCCACCTTGGTCTGCTTAACACCAAGTCCTCTGGGGTAGATAGTGTGACCTAAATACTCAACCTGCTCTTGGAAGAACCTACACTTCCCAGGATGTAATTTGAGTCCATGAGATCTCAACCTCTCAAACACCTCCAACAACTGTCTCTCATGCTCCTCCATAGTAGTGCTATAGACCAAAATGTCATCAATATAGCACCGAGTAAAGTCCAATCCAGCTACGATCCTATCCATGACCCTCTAGAACTCAACAAGAGCGTTCTTCAACCCAAACGGTAAGAACTTCCATTGATATAATACATCCTTGCCGTGAGGATCAATAGCCCAAAATGTTGTCTTGGACTTATCCTCCTCCTTGATCAGCAACTAGTGATATCTCGCTCAAAGATCCAAAGTACTGAAGACCTTTGCATGCCCAATTTCATCAAAAATCTCCTTTGGTGTAGGCATGACATACCAATCAGCCCTAGCCTGTCGGTTGAAAGGATGGTAATCTCCACACATCCGCCTTTCTGTGTAGTTGCCATGCATATCCTTCTTGGCTGGCATCACTATTGTTGATGCATACTCTCTATGTAAAATCTCCACCAAACTAGCCTCAAAAAGGTCACTACTTTGGCTCTAAATCAATGTCTTCTCTATATCACTATATCGATAAGGACATCGGAAAACTGTTGTATTGCTAGTCATCTCAATCCATATACCAGGTCCTTTCAAAGCACCCAAATCCTTCATATTGAAGGCAAAATAACTTGTGTGGCTCCTCAAGAACCTCCAAACCTTCAGTCTTTCCTCTCTAGTAAGCTTAGGTCCAAGATCGGGCTCCCAAGTATCCTCTATAATTGTAGTAGGAGTGGAAGACATACTGACTGGCTGCTACACTGGGCCCCTGGGAGCAATAATATCATGCCCTTGACCACTAGAGGTCCCAACCTCTATGTGAAAAACTCCCTCCACTCTAGCTGTAAGCTCTACACGTCCTCTAACTGCATCCCAAGTGGACCAAGGGTGTAATCCAAGTAGCCCACACTCATCTAGATGGACTCCAAGTAGACCACTCTCCCTAGTAGCTACTAGTTGTGTCCCAAGAAAACCATGTCCACTCAGTCCATCGCCCTGTAATACTCCGAGGACAAGAGAAGAGAGAAAACACAGATTGCACACTCAAACATTCGATGCCCCAAGGGAGCACCTTCTCTTTATTATATAGACAAAGAGGATCTCCTCCAAGGAAGCTCCACCATAGGATTAGGGACACAGATAGGTGACATGTCAGCAAGCTCCACCCTTGGATTACTTACTTGGATGGGTGACCTGTCTGGTCTAGGTCTTATCTGGTTGGTCAAACGAGCTTTGACCAGAGGGAATCTTTTAGGGAATCTTCATGTAGGAATCTCAGAATCACATGAGTAAGGTACCATTGGAAAGCTCTCGACGAGACAAACCAAGGGGAGGGAAGGCCAGCCTATCCTCTATTGGGAGGGGGAATCTGCACATTTTCGAGGCCTAATTCATCCGTTTAGGCCTCCAAAATTGCCTTCAAAGATTTCAGGCATATTTCTGTTCCTACTCTATTAGTAGAAGTCCCCTTTTGGTGATACCTCTTCCTGATCTGTTTAGTCCATCATGTGTAACATCCTTCCAGATGTTACCAAACCAATTCTCACCTTTAAATCATATGTCTAGCTATTGGTTCTAAGGTTCTCAAGTCTATTTCGGTTTCTGCCCTATTAGTAGAAGTACTCTTTTGGTGATACTTCTATCTGATCTATTTTGACCATCATGTATAACATCATTCTAGATGTTACCAAACCAAATTTCACATCTAGATCATATGGCTAACCTTTCGTATTACACGCCCCCAACATGTGCCTTAATTGTCTCAATAAGCATAGGGTTCACAAGTGTCCAAGTGGTGATGCCTATCAAGCGCATCCTACGCTGCTCTGCCAAGCCAAGGCTCACAATCCAAGTCAAACAATTCAGGTCCATAGCCTGACCTATAATACCCATTTGTGCATGTGTGTGGTATTGTGATATTTAGCTTGGTATTACAAGTACTTGAGATGTATTATCTATATAGAGATAAAAGATGGTTCTACATTAGTCATGATTAGCTAATGTTAGTCATAGCTAAGATAGAGAGGACCTTACTTTAGAGGAAGTGGAAAAGATGAGCACCACTATTTTGGATTCTAGTGTGTTGACTTGGTATTATTCCTAGGTGTTTGCCATGAGGAAAGAGTTGAGAACTCTTGGGCCCGCAAACCCTTTTTGTTTTGGATTCTTCTATAGTCCAAGGATAGCACATGTTGTAATACCAAGAGCTAGCCATATGATCTAGATATGAAAATTGGTTTGGTAATATCTAGAATGATGTTACACATGATGGTCAAAATAGATCAGATAGAAGTATCACCAAAAGTGTACTTCTACTAATAGGGCAAAAAACCAAAATAGATTTGAAAACCTTAGGAGCAATAGCTAGACATATGATTTGAAGGTGAGAATTGGGTTGGTAACATCTAGAAGGATGTTACACAGGATGGACTGAATAGATTGGAAAGAGGTATCACCAAAAGGGGGCTTCTACTAATAGAGTTGGAACCGAAATATGCCTGAAATCTTTGAAGGTAATTTCGGAGGCCTAAACGGATGAATTAGGCCTAAAAAATGTGCACATTCTCCCCCCTCCCCACCCCCCCCAAAACACAAAAAAGGCTGGCCTTCCCTCCCCCTTGCTTTGTCTCATCGAGTGCTTTCCAGTGGTACCTCACCCACATGATTCTAAGATTCCTATAGGAAGATTCCCTAAAAGATTCCCTCTAGTCAAAGCTTGTTTGACCAACCAGATAGGACCAGTACCGACATGTCACCCATCCAAGTAAGTAATCCAAGGGTGGAGCTTGCTGACATGTCACCTATCTATGTACCTAATCCTATGGTGGAGCTTCATTGGAGGAGATTTGCTTTGCCTATATAATAAAGAGAAGGTGCTCCTTTGAGGCATCGGAGTTTGAGTGTGAAAGTGTGTGTTTCTCATGGTGTGTTTCTCTTTAGGTCTCCTATCCCCGGAGTATTACAATGGTATCAGAGCAGGTGTTGTCCAAGAGAGCGGATCACCCTCTTGGAAGAACATGGGCTACTAAGACTGAGTAATTTTGAGGAGAGACATTCTAGTGTAATTGGTAGATTAGGAGGATAGAATGGATGCTCCGGGAGAACAATATCCAGTGCCTTGCTTCCATTCTTGAATCCATTCAACATCAAGATTATGTACATTCAGCGCGGGCAAGTGAGAGTGTATTTGGTTTTTCACTTTGGAGCAAAGTTCATGGATACAGTAATGAATTTGCCAAACCCAGTGATCTTGCCTGTAGTGATTTACGATAGAGAGTGGGATTTGACAATTTACATTTTGTTGTGATGGATTTGAATGTCCCAAATCCTTTCCCTTTTAACACTCAAGTAGAAATTTGTTCTATAGTGAGACCAAAAGTGATGTTTAGGGATTTAGTGGTCAGGAATTTTGGTGAGGAATATTACCAACGAGTGGTAGCTTCTAAGGGCCCAATGGTAGTTCCAATATTTTGTGCACCCTCCAGAGTGATCATATTAACTCTCTATTGAAGTTTAGGGTATAGCAATCTAGTGGTACAAGAACCATGGATCTGCAGTTGCAGGAGTTGGTGCAAGGAATGCAAGGGATATTGAACAAATTTTGAGAGATTAAGATGACCATGGAGGCGTTACAAAGTCAAGTGCAGACCCTCATGAATGATCAAGCAATGCAAAAAGAAGAGCCTTCTCAAAATCCAATACCTACGACTGAAGTACTTGGAGAGGCACCCGTGCCTACAAACCCTATCAATAATGAAGCCACATTACTACTCCGGATGAAGAAGACCTGCAACATCAAGCCTTACAAGGGGTAGCGTACGATGGGAGTAGTGGAGAATTGGATCTTGAGAATGAATTGATATTTTTTATTATTCTCAACAGAGATCACCGAGCATGCTGTAGATGTGTTTGCATGTGGGTACTTGACCAATAAAGCCCTCACATGGTATGTCGCTTGGGAACGATCCATGTTGGCAGAGAGAAGGGAAGTCACATGGACAGCAATGCAAGAAGGATTGCTGAAGAATTTCCAATCGATGGATTTTGTGCAGATGGCCCGAATCCAACTATGGGGATTGAAACAAAAGAACAACATACAAGAGTATGTGGAGGCATTTTTGGACCTACAAGTTGCAATAACCGACATGAGTCTAGTAGAGGTTCTTGACAAATTTCAAATGAGGGTTGAAGGAGCGGATTTGCCAAGAAGTCATGGTACAAAATCCTTGCACAATATTTGAAGCCATTGCTTGTGCGCAAAGAATAACAAGAGCATTAGGTGGAGGTGAAGGAGTAGTTCCACCTCAACATTATTGGGCAGAAATGAAACCCATGGGTGGACCAATACCAATGGAACTGGGCAACCTTTGGTTGCAAGACCGAGGAGCACGACCGCCTCAAGGAGAACGGGGACCCGGTAGAAGAACGGAGAGATGGAGCCCCATGAGGAGAAGGAACTCAAGGAGAACAACGCCATTGTTACAATTGTGGTCATATTTGGCATATATCTACCAACTATTGTGCTCGACTTCCCAGAGGCCCTTGACCTTCATACAAGCAATCTTTGAACAACATGGAGAGACGCATTGAAAAGGAGGAGGTGGAAATCACTTCGGAAAACAAAGATAACTGGTAAATGTACTTGCGGCCTTACTGGCTTAATAAGGAAGCAAAAAAGTGAGGGAAGGAAGAAGATGAGCGCACAAAGGTACCGAAAGGCAACCTCACAATTGATTGTAGTGAATGGGGTCCTAGAAGGCAATCAAGTGAGAGTGTTAATAGATCCGAGAGCCATAGAGAATTTCCTGTCTTGCTCTATCGCAATAAGATTGGGATTGGATCTAGAGAGAGATGAGAGTGAAGAAGTAGAGTTACCTAACGAACAAACAGAGAGGATTGAATCATTACCCAGGCGGGTAACACTCTCTGTAGGAAAATATCAAGAAGCAATTGAGTGACGAGTGATACAATTAGCTCGTTATGATGCAATCTTAGGTATGCCATGGATGGAGCATTACAACCCTATGGTAGATTGGAGGAAGAAATTAGTGAGAACCCACCAATGGTCGATCATTGGGGTTAAAGAAAAATCACATAGGCAAGAATTGCCTCTCTATGTCATAAGGACAATAGCTATCTGTAAGACTGATAGGTGTTTCATGGGTCTAATAAGAGAAGTCCAGAGTGCACAACTTGAGGGACAAATTCTTGAGAAATTGAAGGATGTCGTAAATGAGTTTCAAGATGTCTTTCTTGATGATCTACCCTCAGAATTACCACCAAAAAGGAGAGTAGATCATAAAATTGAGACACTCTCGGGGAAGACACCTCCTTGTAAGGTCCCATATTGCCTATCACCTCATGAGTTGGAGGAGTGCAAGAATCAAATTGAGGATCTGCTACAAAAAGGGTTCATCCAACCCAACGTATCACCATATGGGGCTACGGTCTTGTTTGTGAAGAAGAAAGATAATACAATATGCATGTGTATTGACTATTGGGGTCTCAATCAGCAAACAGTGACGAACAAATACTCCTTGCCTCGCATGGATGATCTATTTGATCAACTCAATGGAGCAAGATACTTCACCAAACTAGATTTGTGGAGTGGTTACAATCAAATCCGAATTGTAGAGGAAGATGTGTACAAGCCTGCCTTTTGAACCAGGTATGGCAACTTTGAGTATCTTGTGATGCCTTTTGGTCTCACCAACGCACCTGCCACTTTCATGAGTCTAATGAATGACATATTTTGTCCATATTTGGATAAGTCTTTCATTGTCTTCTTGGATGACATCTTGGTATACAATAGCACGATGACCAAACACAAATAGCATCTACAAGAGTCCTCTAGATTCTAAGACAGAATTGATTGTATGCCAAAATCTCAAAGTGTGAGTTTGGCAAGTCTGAAGTAGAATACTTGGGGCCTAGAGTAAGTGCAGAAGGCATTCAAGTATTGACAGATAAAATAGAGGTCATTCAAAAATGGAGTGCCCCAGAAGATCAGACTCAACTCAAGAGCTTCTTGGGTTTGACGGGATTTTATCATCGATTTATCAAGGACTTCTCCAAGGTTGCACAGCCTTTAACAGCACTACTTGGCAAGGGGAAGAAGTGGACATGGGGAACCGCACAAGAGTTGGCCTTTCAAGAATTGAAAGCCACCTTGCTACATGCACCAATCTTGAAGTGGTATGACCCAAAACATCCAATCAAGTTGGCTATAGATGCATGAGGCATAGCAATCGGAGCAATCCTACAACAAGAGTGGCATGACGGATGGCATCCCATTGCATATTTCTCTTGAAAGTTGTTATCAGCAGAGCGCAACTACCATACCACAAAATGAGAAGAGTTGGCCATCGTCCTGGCAACCAAGCATTGGAAGCACTATCTGGGCGAGAAGGCATTTGTGGTAGAGACAGACCACAAACCTCTAGTCTACCTCGAGACGTAGAAGGATCTATCTCATTGCTAGATTTGATGGGTAGAGTGGCAATAACGCTTCAACATGACAAACCCTACGTTGAAGGTAAGAAGCAACTTGCAGATGCATTCACCCGCATGCCAATGGCAAACAACTTGGTGGTATAGGTTCAGATTAACCCTAAATTCTTGCTAGAGATTTTGGCGGCTACAAAAACTGATCCACAGATTATAGAAGGGCAATCATCCAAAGGCGTCACCAGCACCCAAGGACTCACCTTTCGTGATGGCAGATTATGGATTCCAAATGTCCCAGAATTGCACACCACCATTCTAGCGGAATGTCATGATTTGGCCATTGCAGGTCATGTTGGAGTGGACAAGACCTTGGATGCAGTCCAGTGCCATTACTATTGGCCCAAGATGAGCAACGATGTGATGGACTACGTGCGCAGTTGTTTACTTTGTCAACAGAACAAAGCTTCTAATCAAGCTCATACAGTGCTCCTGCAACCTCTCCCCACTCCTACACAACATTGGGAATAGGTGTGTATGGATCTCGTCTGTGAATTACCCAAGACCACATCAGGATTTGACTCCATCGTGGTCTTTGTGGACCGGCTCAGCAAAATGATTCATGTACGCCCTACCACCAAGGAGGTGACCGCTCCACAACTTGCTCAATTATACTTAGATGCAGTCTTCTCTCACCATGGCTTCTCTCGAGTACTCATCACCGATAGGGGCACTCAATTCACTATTTTGTTTTGGGGTACCCTCTTTGGTTTCTTCAAAACCAAGTTGGCCATGTCCACAGCTTTCCACCCACAAACAAATAGACAAATAGAGCGGGTTAATCGCACTATTGAAGACATGTTATGCGGCTTCACTTTAGAAGAGCAAGAGAGGTAGGACACCCTACTCCTGTTTGTGGAATTCGCTTACAACAATTCAATGAATGCATCCACCCAGGTCACTCCATTCTTCCTCATGTATGGTGAGCATCCATTCACACCTTCCAGCTTGATGAAGATCCGTCCGGTGGCTACCAAGGTCGATGTAGTCAACACATTTGTTTCTAGAATCCAACAAGGTGTAGAGAGCGCTAAGCACAAATTACAGATTGCACAAAATCACCAGAAGTAGTATGTTGATGCATACCACAGGCACATGGAATTCAATTTTGGGGATCAGATGTGGCTATCAACAACCAACCTCACATTAGTGAGACCTCATAAGCTCAGACCTTGTTATTGTGCCTTTCTCAATTCTTCGTCGAGTCGGCGCTATGGCCTATCACCTTGAGCTACCACCACACATGAAGATCTATCCAGTGTTCCATGTTTCCCTACTACACAGATATGCTCCCCGATCAGGCTTGGGTCATTCTACACAAGACATTTGACCTTGTCTAACACTCGTTGATGGCAACGAGGAATATGAAGTGGAGTGGATTCTCCAAAAACACATGCGTGGTACTCGTCATCCATGGGTGGATTATCTTTTCCAGTGGAAAGGTTACTCACTCTATGAAGCAACCTGGGAACCCGCTGCCAATTTGACACATGCACCGGTGTTGGTGCAAGCATTTGAGCACCAGTTGCACAACGAGGACGTTGTGTCTTAAAAGGAGGGAGGTTTGTAATACCAAGAGCTAGCCATATCTAGATGTGAAATTCAATTTGGTAACATCTAGAATGATGTTATACATGATGGTCAAAATAGATCAAATAGAAGTATCACCAAAAGTGTACTTCTACTAATAGTGTAGAAAACCGAAATAGATTTGAAAACCAATAGTTAGACATATGATTTGAAGGTGAGAATTGGGTTGGTAACATCTGGAAGGATGTTACACAAGATGGACTGAATAGATTGGAAAGAGGTTTCCTCAAAAGGGGGCTTCTACTAATAGAGTTAGAACCGAAATATGCCCGAAATCTTTGAAGGTAATTTTGGAGGCCTAAATGGATGAATTAGGCCTCAAAAATGTGCAGATTCCCCCCCCCCCCCAAACATAGAAAAGGCTGGCCTTCCCTCCCCTTGCTTTGTCTCGTCAAGAGCTTTCCTATGGTACCTCACCCACATGATTCTGAGATTCCTATAGGAAGATTCCCTAAAAGATTCCCTCTGATCAAAGCTTGTTTGACCAACCAGATAGGACCAGGACCGACATGTCATCCATCCAAGTAAGTAATCCAAGGGTGGAGCTTGCTGACATGTCACCTATCTATGTACCTAATCCTATGGTGGAGCTTCATTGGAGGAGATCCGCTTTGCCTATATAATAAAGAGAAGGTGCTCCTTTGGGGCATCGGAGTTTGAGTGTGAAAGTGTGTGTTTCTCATGGTGTGTTTCTCTTTAGGTCTCCTATCCTTGGAGTATTACACATGTGAAGGAATCCTTGACTTAGAGGTTGGGTCAAGATAAGATCACATGTTAGTGGAATATGCCCATGTGAATGAATATTCCTTTCTACTTTTTGACTTTACTTGACTTTTAGTCTAGTAACTTGAGTTACTACGGTAATTAGTAACTTTGGTACATAACTATTTCACAAGTATATAAACAAGGGGTGAGAAGGTACTCATCATCCTTTCATTTGCAACTATCTCTCTCTCATTGAGTTCTCTAGTGAGCAATGTCTTGAGTCTTGGGTGTTAGCCTTGGAGGAGTATGATGGAGTTGGGGTTCCTTGCCTTCTTAGTCCATGGTGCGCTACCATAATAGCCATCAGAGGTTCATCTTTAGTGAGAGACAAGCCGGTTCATAGACCTAACACTTGATGCTTGGATGCCTCTGACACTGCTGGAACAACAAGAATACTAGTGCAAAAACCCATTGCTCGCTCTCTCTCATCAGCGTTGGGCTCCACCAATTGTTGTAAATGTGAGTCCCAAACAAGTCCAGGTCCTCTCTCTCAAAAAGCATGAGAGCTTGTGAAACTCATGAGTGTAGGAAATACGGCTCTAGGCTGTCCAACTAGGTTCACCATTGCCATAGGTGACCTATCAACCACTACCATTGTTTGAGACTGACGCCCAACATCCAAGATATCATCAACAAGGATCTGGTCAAGTCGTTGAATCTCATCATAAGCACGTTGTAGAACCTCTTTGGGTAAGAGGTTTGTCCACCAAAGGCAAAGACGATGAGCCCATGATCCAACATTGGCTGCATCTAGCAATAGAGCATGTTCCATCCAAGAATGGACTTGATGTATACTCGCAACCACTCTAGTGCGAGAATCACCCATCAAAGGTATGTTCTCCAAAAGGTAAGCTAGAGAAATAGATTGATAAACCTAGAGATGTCGTGGTATCCATAACATCTCCCAAAACACACCAGAACAAGGATCCTGAAGACCCAAACCTCTACCAACACGTGTATGTCCCTGACATGGCCATCTAGAAATCACCAAGTGAATAGGCCCATGTCTCTCCAGATCATGCGCACCCAGTAAGGAATTGTCTGTTGGTAGGGTCTTCTGGAAGCCTCTGACTACTGACATTGGTAATAACTCCAAATATTGATAGGCCAAGTGTGCCACATGATGTAGAGAGACTTGCCTAGCAGTCTCATCTCTCTCTACATACAAGTACCTTTGTATTCGTATACTTGCCTGTAATACCGTAGCTAGCCCGGTGCTAATCCCACCGAACAACTCCAATAGACATATCCCCTCTATTGGATACTACCAAGCAATGAGTGTGGTTCCAAAGGTGTCAAAGTAACAAACTCTAGAGGCTCATCCTCACACTCATCTCTTGATGGTATGAAGGCTCCACTCCAAGCTTGCTGCACCAATTGATTTGCATGTTGTTGTAATGCCTCCTCTGAACTCCACAATGGAGCATCCAAGGTGGATGGAACAATCCCACTTGTACTCCAAATCTGAGTGATCTTCTCTGGTACTGGAGTATCCTTTGCATGGGTGTTCTCCTCAACAAGTCACTAGGCCAAGTAACTGCACCACTAATGTTGCCATAGTCTCAAACTGTAGTGAGCCAAGACTGCCACTATTGAAGCATACTAGTAGGCGACATACCTGTCCCTCACCAGACTGCCAACTTGGTCTATAGGAGGTTGTCTCCTCCCAATAGTCAATGTTGAAACCCATGGGGTATAACACTGCTCCCCCAACTAGCACATCATGTGACTCAGCTATTATCGCAATAGCTTGAGCTCTCACAACCAAGCTATTAGTCGGATGACCAGGCTGAACCTAGACAAAAAGCTCTCTATGTGTGATGTATTGTATCGAACCACCACCTAGAGATGTCTGGATCTGAAATGGACACCTCTTCACATTGGTCTTCCGTAACTCCAGACCGACAACTGCAGCCTTCTCCAACATAAGAGGTTGCGCACTAGAGTCTAACAAGACTCTTTGTGGTATATAGACCTTCCCTAAAGGTCCCACCAAATGGAAAATCCCCTTCTGGTTATCCAATAGGACAACACTGAGTGTGAACCATGCTCTCTCAAAGGCCGGTCTAGCTAGCAACTCTTCCAATCTAGCCGTTGCTACCTGCCATAAACCACTAGTTGCTGAACGGATCCCATGCTCCTCAACCAAGTCAGCTCCACTATCAACCACCTCTGCTCTAATAGTAGGAGCCGCATCATCCCTACTCTCACACAGCATGGCAACCAACCAGAACATTGGGGCTAGGTCCTCTCCCAATGTAAACATGTCATTGGCCAAAAATAAAGGATGCCGCATAATCAGCTGAGCCACCTCCAACATCATGCTAGACTCAGTCTATGTAGTAGTAGGTGGTTGACTAGCAAGTAGTCCATCATGCACTCCATCACCACCTACCACACTTGCACTGGGACGTCTAGGAGCCATGGATGTTGTTTGCAATGCCTTAGATAGTGTGAAAGATTGTGGAAGTCTGACCTGTCTCCCAACCTCTCCTCTTTGTGGATCCAACTCTATTGATGCTCCTCGAGGCTCTGGATCACGTACTACACTCCTAGTCACTATTGTAGATGCATCCACTTGTGATGCTCCGCACATGAAGTCCAAAGCATCTCTATCACCAACATATGAGGTAAAAGCCTCAACACCCAAATCTGATCTCCTCTAAGCAATGGCCATACTAGCCAATCTCTGCTCCAACTGCTCAATCCGAGTAGCCATCAAAACTAAGGGTAGGTGTTTCACCCCTACTAGGTGTAGATCCTCTACCAACACCTCTACCACCTTGTCCTCCGTGAACTGGAGCTCCTCTACTACCTACCATAGTGTAATACTCCGAGGACAAGAGAAGAGAAAAAACACAGATTGCACACTCAAACATTCGATGCCCCAAAGGAGCACCTTCTCTTTATTATATAGACAAAGAGGATCTCCTCCAAGGAAGCTCCACCATAGGATTAGGGACACATATAGGTGACATGTCAGCAAGCTCCACCCTTGGATTACTTACTTGGATGGGTGACATGTCTGGTCTAGGTCCTATCTGGTTGGTCAAACAAGCTTTGACCGGAGGGAATCTTTTAGGGAATCTTCATGTAGGAATCTCAAAATCACGTGAGTAAGGTACCATTGGAAAGCTCTTGATGAGACTAAGCAAAGGGATATCTACACATTTTCGAGGCCAATTCATCCATTTAGGCCTCTGAAATTGCCTTCAAATTTTTCAAGCATATTTTGGTTCCTACTCTATTAGTAGAAGTCCCCTTTTGGTGATACCTCTTTCTAATCTGTTTAGTCCATCATGTGTAACATCCTTCCAGATGTTACCAAACCAATTCTCACCTTTAAATCATATGTCTAGCTATTGGTTCTAAGGTTCTCAAGTCTATTTCAGTTTTTGCCCTATTAGTAGAAGTACTCTTTTGGTGATACTTCTATCTTATCTATTTTGACCATCATGTATAACATCATTCTAGATGTTACCAAACCGAATTTCACATCTAGATCATATGGCTAGCTCTTGGTATTACACATAGCAATCGTACCACTCCGCAACTCCGGGTGTAGGTCAAAACATTGGTCACTAGTATGACCAAATCTATGGCAAAACTCACATTGCTTCTGTGCTAGTTGTGATGCACCAAAGGTACCAGGTCCACTACCTTGAGTACACTCTCTTTAATGGTGAGGTCCACCACAAGTCCAACAAGCAACACCACTACTCATTGGCTGCTACCCAAAAATGAAGGTAAGGGTCTAGCTCCACTAGGCCCTTCACTCGCTCCATAGGATCTGGGCTATCCCCCCTGTCCTCAAAAACCAACTAGGTGTGGTGCACTCTACTACACTCTAGAAGAAGTAACAATTATGGATGAGGTCTCCCTACCAAATCTAGATGTCAACACTCTCTCCTCCACCATGTTGAGCTCAATACACTCAACCAAACCAAAGACCACTGCCAAAGTAGGCAAAGTAGCTTGTAACAACCTAGCATCATAAACTCTACGTTGCAACTCCTTGTCCAATATTCCATACCAAAATTGGATTTCTTGGGCCTCAATAACTCTTTGAGTGAAATTGATCAACCGCCTCATGCGAGTGTATGCCTCGCGTAGGCTCTTTCCAACCTTCTGTTGGAACTCTTGCAAGCTCTTTAGCTTGTCAATCCGCACTCCCTAATAGTTTTGCCTCAAACACTGGAAGAACTCCACCATGGGGTTAAACCTCGGTACCACACCACCTCTTGTAGTGGTACCTCCACTCGTATAGCACTATCTCCAACTAATGCACCTCCACTAGCTCCACCAACACTACTCGAGCTAGAACTCGTAGGTACAGCCAATCTACTCTTGGCCACCAAACCTGAAGTGATAGAGACATAGTTCAGAGACCAATATTGTCTCCATAACTTGATCTCCTCCAAATGAGCTCTCTTGAACTCATGGTAGTCATCCATTGGCGGACCTTCCAGATGTTGAAACAACCCCTTCCATGCCATGAAGGGTGTAAACAAAGTCGGGCTCCGCATCTGATGTAGATCACACCAACTATCAAACTCTTGGATGAAGTCATCCAACTCAATGGTACCCACTATACCAGGGTAGCGCCTAGGGCCTTTGGAGGCTCCATAAATCTTGTCCATGTCCCACAACAACGGTGCGGGCATACCAAGTGCACTCTCAACTGAATCAACTCCTGTGCCAAACTCCAACTCAGAGTCAATCTCCTTCCTCATAAGGACTTGAGATACAAGCTGATACCAAGTACCGCTCCAAGTAAATCCATTGCATATTGCAGGGCTATCTCCTTTGGAATCCCCAAAGAACTCCATCGTGACAAAGTAACTACAACCGCAAACCGGAACCACAAATTGAATTGCAAGTACCCCACCAAGTGCCAATACCAACTAAGCACCACCCACTAATGTAACTCTAACCAAGATAATGACACTAGGGGAAAGTGCAACCTATAACCTGCCATCACAACACGTACTCTCATAGTTTGCAGGTCATCACTTCATGCCTCACCGTAGAGAAACAAAGGTAGTCTGACTGGTCATCACTCCAGCCTCACTACCGAGAGCACACCAAAGCACCAACGCTCAAAAGTCAAGGCACCTCACACAAACGTGGTGCACAAACAAGAAGTAGAGAATGGAGGAGGTCCAATCATAAGAAATCTAAATGAAAACCCTCCATCTCATAAAACAACATGGGACTGACTCTGCCACCATTTGGCATTTGACATAAGAGAAGTTTGTATCTAAGTCCTAAGTTACCAGGATCATCAAGAATGGGATCAAACTGCCTCTCCTAGCCAAAGCTACAAGTGTATAGATAACAATGGCACAATCACTAGGACAGCCAGTGAGGGTGGACCAATTGGATAGGGCACTAGTCTAGGAACAACAAGAGATCTAGGGGTCAAACCATGTTGCGCACAATCTAGCCGGATGTGCAGATTTTGCCAACCAATGACCAAGATCTACTCTAAACTAGCTAGTTTCACGCTAGCAAGCTAATTTGTTGGCCTTTGTGGCCTCTCATAGCCCACAGCCCTGAGCCTCTAAACGCCAAAATTCAGCCAAATGAGGCCTTTCTTGCTGCCACTTTGAACCTCTTCCAAAATTTGGCGAAACTCCTCCAAATTTGTGAAAGTCCTCCAAACTAGCAAAACTCCTCCAAATCTGGCCAAAATCTGATGTAAAACCCAGCCAAAATTTGAGCCCCACTTGCAACAAATTGGTCTTACCTTCACCTCTTAAGCTCAAAATCACAACCATTGCTTGAAATTTGCTCCTTTTGTGCTCAAAAATTGGCCAGCACTTCCGCACATCATCTGCCTTACTGCCAAATCTCCATCAAGTAACGAGCTTCTGCACACCAGGGAAAAATTGAACTTCAATCAAGCTACCAACAATCCACTAAGATTGGAGATATCACCAACACTCAAAGTTCTTGCACCCAATTTCCCCTTGATTTTACTTCTCTAATGTAATCAGATTGTTTACAACTCTTGAATCCACTCAACTCAGATCAGTACTTGATCTATCACTCTATAAATTGCCAACAATTGGGCACTGATTACAGTCAAGTCACACCCACTCTAGCTAAGAGAATCTAGGTGATGCTTGCCGGCCTCTATCCACCATAGCTAGGAACTCGAAGGCTCAACATCAGAGAAGTGAGCTCTCTAGAGTTGCATTTCAAAAGTATACCCCTTGACTCAAGCTAGATCTGAAACCCTAACGGTCCCGCTGACAACACACTCAACGGTAAAAATGGTGGAAAGTGACGGTGGGCCCCATCTTGAAGTCAGTACCCTAAACACAAAATCTGACCGTCCTAAAGTAGTCTCTGAGAAACTTTTGAAATAACTCTAACTACTATCACGGGAACTCCAGTGTCCGAGCAATCTAGATACAACACTACAAATGGCATGTTAGAATCTTCTTGTAAGAATCTCAAAATCACATGGATGAGGTACCATTGGAAAAATCTTGGTCAGACAAACCAAGTGGAAGGGAAGAGCCAGCCTTTAATACATTGAGGGGGTGCTTTGGCATATTTTTTAAGGCCTAATTCATCTATTTAGGCCTCCAAAATTGCCTCTAAAGTTTTTAGGCCTATTTTGGCTTTTGTCCTATTCGGAAAAGTGCTTGTTTGGTGATAACTCTATCTGATCTATATTCTACATCATGTGTAACATCCTTCTAGATGTTGCCACCCCAAGTTTCACCTCTAGATCATATGCCTAGCTATTGATTCTAAAGTTTCCAAGCATGTTTTGGTTTCTGGCCTATTTGTGGAAATAATCTTTTGGTGATATCTCTATCTAATCTACTTTGTCCATCATGTATAACGTCCTTCTAGATGTTACTAAACCAAATTTCATTTCTAGATCATCTATCTAGCTATTGGTATTACATGAACACACTAAGCTCCTTGAAATGGAAGTTCTTTCTCCATTAGCAAGTTTCCATCCTATCTATTCAACTCTAAATCTTACCTTGTCTACCATTGCATCACAATCTCTATATGTGGCTTCCAATCCAATAGATTCTAATCTAGATCCTACTTATTTCCAAGGAAATTCAAGCAATGCAACTCATTCTCCTCGCATGTTGAAATTTCAAGATCTTCTCACCATGGCTTTCTTGGGTCCATATTCAAAGGGGATGAAATTGAAAGCAATTGCAATGAAATAGAGAGGAGGAATGGATGATAGGTTTAGAATGAGATTGCACCATTATAGTCAAATATTGATTTATAGAGGATCCAGATCATTTCAAGCAAATCCATTGGGGCAATTGCAAGAAAATTGTATAGAAGAACCCTACCTTCAATTA
The DNA here is from genome assembly GCA_948567375.1 of Lunularia cruciata. Taxonomy (NCBI): domain Eukaryota; kingdom Viridiplantae; phylum Streptophyta; class Marchantiopsida; order Lunulariales; family Lunulariaceae; genus Lunularia; species Lunularia cruciata. The sequence continues at coordinate 46,074,002 of OX419757.1, forward strand.
CACGGTCACCTATCTTGTGAAGTTTGGGAAAGGTTTTCTAGAGTCCATGATGGGAGACAGATTGCAAAAGAAATGTGCTTGATATATGGCCTTATAAATTTACTCAAACTTAGAAGGAAAAATGCACAAGAAAATGCCTCAATGAGAAAGAATTAAGACAAAGATAGAAGACTATTGATTATAATCTAAATTGTCAATGTCCACACTATGCAAGATCTTTTATTTGGTTCTATAGCTAAAATTTATCCCCTTGTCCTTGTCTTGTTACGAGTTGAAAATGAATTTTTTGAGATGATTATAAAGGAGGAAATGGGATCCTGAGTTATATATGAACTCCCATTGGAGGATTGTGCAAATAAGACATCATCATATGGGCTTTGTGGTCTTAATGTAGAGGGCTTTTTTGTTCCTAGTACCCAAGAGTCAATTCCTTATGTACCAAAGTCTCACAAATTCAAGGAGTATCTTGTGCAAGGGCAAATAGACAAGGGTAGATCAAAGTCAAACAATGAATTCTTCCTTATCCCCCTTGACCTTTTAGTCATGGAACCATCTTTAGTGGAAGCAAGCCCAAGGGAGACCATGAGAGTGATATGGATAAAGAAAGGTAGCTCAAGGCAAGACACCTTCTTCAATAGGAACAAGAACATATGATTTAAAGCCACCTTCATCTATGATAATGTTGGCTTTTGTGCAAGATCTTTCTAATATGACCAATTTAAGAAGTGAATTGCTTGAACCCTAGAGAGGTGAAAAATGGCAGAAATTGAAGCTCAAAAAGGGGCAAAGATGGAGAAGTTGTACCTTAAGGTGAAGTAGAAAAAAGAGTTTTATTTTTGAATTAGAGAAGAGGAAAATTAAATAGAGAACTTTCTTTTCCAAATTTGAGAAGAAAAGAATTAAGGAGAGTATATCCAAATCCAAAAGATTTCATTCTATGATTTTAGAATATGCAAAGGTAAGGAAGACACCAAAAGAGATCAAAATTTTAATGAGTATCATGCTTTCTCTAAAGAGTATATTGGAGAATACATTGGATATAGATAGGACTTAGGTTGACATAGAAAGTAACCATGTTAACCAAGATAGTACCCCAATTGACCATTTTGAGTAATGATAGTGCCTTAGCCATGCTAGCATTAGGCCAGAATGCCTAGTAGTGTAGTGATCCTTGTAGGGATTTTTCATTGCAATGGCAGGGTGGTTACATTCCACAAAATGCTATTGCCATCCTTGTTATTCAAGATTCTATTATTTATATCTATATTTGTATATATAAATTATATTTACTATGTGGAGCTATAATTGCGTGTTGAGTGAATTTCATATAATTTCCTTACTAAATTTCTATTATATAAAGTACATTTGATTTATCATTATATGCACTTTAAAGCAGAAGCTTGTGACTACTTTGCTTATATTATGGATCTTGTCCTTATGGATTTGGATTGCTTTTTTCTTTGGACTTACGTATTATGGATCTTGGATCTCATTCTTGTTTGTATGTATATGGTTTGGTTTTCTTGGGATTTATTTGTTGTGGATCTTGTTTCAGTTTTACATTCCTAAGAGTGTTATGCTAAAAATTTGGGTTTTGCTTGGTTTTTGCTCATATCTCACCAAAAATATCCCCAAAATAGAGGTTCCACAGCAGTTTTGCTTGGGTATTGCCAAAAAGAGCTAGTGTTGTTAGAAGTTGAAAAATACAATTTGGTCATGGTTTTGCATGAGTATTGATATAAACCAAGAGAGTAAACACAATTTTGTGTGCTTTTTGCTACAAAATGGAAAAGTAAACCCAATTTTGTGTGGGTCTTGTTAGGTGCTCATGTGATATTTGCTTGGAACCTTGGGTTTTATAAAAGATCCATGTGGATTTCTTTAGTTAGATGAAAGTGTAGTTTTAGTTTTGGTGTTGTGGGGATTGCATGACATGTGTGGAAGAGAATTGGGGATAAGAAGTTTAGGGTATCGAGTGACATGCTTGGAGGAGATTAAGAGTTAAATGTGAAATGAATCATATATCACATGGACAAATCAAGGATCCACATTAACAACTTACATGGAGAAGAGAAGGATCTATATTAATTACTCACATGGAAGAAGTAAAACAAAAGATGTAAAAGTAAAAGTAAAATTATATATATATAAAAATTTTCTATATATATATATACTTTTACTTTTACATCTTTTGTTTTACTTCTTCCATGTGAGTAGTTAATATAGATCCTTCTCTTTTCCATGTAAGTTGTTAATGTGGATCCTTGATTTGTCCTATATATATTCTGTACAAAAAGTAATATATCATGGTACACTATGCACACCACTAGGAAGGAAAGCAAAAGGTTTCTATCAAGGAGAGTGTCACTAGACATGGGCATGTGATTCTTGGAAGTGTTCAAATTTGATACGCTTTAAAGCCATATCCATGTGTCTAATGAAAGGTCTGGAGATCAAAACATTGTTGTATCTCCAAAGAAGATACAACTCACCACCATGCATAGGAGGGTCTAGAAAGGCCAAGGCTAGACCATTGTAGGGATCTAGACTATACTCCAATAGACAACCCAAAGTCCACTTGTGCATGAGAAACCCAATTGCAGATTCTATATGTCCTCTAAATCTATCTAGAGGAGCTATCAAGTGGTCATGAGTATAAATGTGAATCTGCTACTCCAATGTCTTACTTTGCTTTTCTCTCTTAGGGAACACACAAGGTGCCTAGTTATGGAGCCTATAGATCAAAGGTCATAGATAAACCTGTCTGTACTAGTTTGAGCACGCGTAGATCCCAACCAGCAAAACCCTTTACTCTAGGTTTTGGTATTCTTGCTATATGGTAGAGTAAAACGGGTAACCTAACCTGTCATCATAACATGCACTCTTGTTTTGCTGGTCATCATTTCCAGCATTACCAAAGAGAAATAAAAAGCACACTTAGAAGGAAAGAACCTAAGCACAATGCTTGCACATTAATCCAAACCAACTGGGTGTGCAAACAAGCATGCAAGCACAGAGAGGATCCAATCACAAGAATCTAGCAACAACTCTCCATGCTTCAAAGCCCTCTTGCTCTATCACCAAGCTAATTTCAACATGTACTCTAAGCTTCCTCCAATATGCACTTCAGCTTTCAACCAATTTGTACTCCAAGTGGAGTAATCCTATGTAACTCAGATTTGCATAAGTTTCTCTCTACAACTAGGATTTGATAGAAAGTCTATGAGGTAAACTTTCAGATGATATGAAATAAACCACAATTTGATCATTAAAGCTCTCTTGACAAGCTCTCAAACTTGGCCAATATTTTGTAATTTTCACCCTATTTTTGAAATCCCTAATTTAGGGTTTGCTCTTGGTTCTTAAGAAATTTCCTCAAATCTCTTGATCAGAGGAACAATTCATCCTCAAAAACACTCCAACAACCCAAAATCTCAATCATAGACTCACAAATAGGAGAATTGACACTCAATCATGATAGAAGATAGAAATGCTCTACCAAGCTTACAAGAGTATTTTCAATAGAGTTTCTTGCATCATCTCTCACTCTCTATGGACCCAAAGTCAACCAAACTTTTCATAGTAGTTGGTTGTGCACTTGCACTGTGCAAAGTTTAATACCCTAATCCAACCCCAAACCCTAGATATTTGCTCAACTACAAGAGAAAATAGATTGTCAAGTCCTAGACTTGCTTGTAAGGAAGCACCGGAAGGACAATAGGATATGGGTTTTGTATCATTGACTCCGTGAATACCACCCCAAAACATGTCACCATTCAATCTTATAAGTTGTCGTGGTGTAAAATATGAAGCTTGATGAGAAAAGGATTTGGGAATGGTAGATTGGGAGCAGAGGACATCTCCTACTCAATTGCTCTCTCTAATGCCCGGCTTCCACGCTCTGCTACAACTGTCCTTCTTAACATTCTCCTTGCGCTTGAGACTCCTCCAACTAAAAACACACCTTTTACCCAATTGTCCACCATCTGCATACATAAGAGCCTTCAAAGAAAACAAGACCATAAGCCATGTGGCAAATCGTATACATGTACATAGATTGCTCACATGACAATAGCTCAACCATGGGATCTATCATACAACCTACTCCATCTTTACAAACATAAACCAGACCAATTTACTTTTTCATGGGCTATACAAACCACAACATCACACCGGTGTAAAAGGAAGTAAAAAATGGAGGATGAATAGCACCATGTGGATGGTTCCTAAAATAAGGTTGGAATGCACTATACATTATCACTATATTGTGCAAAGCTAAACCCATAGCGGTATATACACTATAGGTCTCATCGAATAATCTTGATGTTAGTCTTGATACCCATCCATATCATCAAACACCCCTATGAAGCATGCACCTATGTCTACACCCTTGGATCAGAAATCATGGCTCCACATCTCTCTCAACAAATACTCACAATCTCATCTCATTTTGGCAATCCAAATGAGTACCTCAAAATGCAACATAATACTCCATGAACTCCCTAACTTTAGGATGCATGTTTTATCTAAGAGTACTCTTTTCTCTATATGGGACTCATCAACCATTTTCCACCAACCTAGACCAATAGCCCAAGAGACTACTACTATCCCACATCATATTTGTCAAACATCCAATATCCAATATTGTAATCTTCTTTGGCATGTCATGAGCATAAACCAAAAAGGAATAAATTCTCCCATCCCGCTCATCCAATATAAAGACAATGCAACATAAAAAATCTAAAGACCTCACATGTGATTGTCTTTTTCCTCTCTTCTAATCACTCAATCTCTTAAGAAATATGACACAAAGGCTGAGGTGCAAGATCATCTAAAAGTTGAGGTCTCCAAGCTATGATATCCATATCACATTTCATCACTCATGGCTCTCCTTTAGGCAATCCATGCAAGTGAGGCTCTATCTACATATCTATTGATCTCATCTCACACCCATGCTCAAGTCTGTTTGTCTAAGTCCTCTCATTAATCATGTAAATCCTCTTGGTCTAGGTCTCCTCATGCATAAGAAACTCTCTAGGTGATCATCTAAGTGGGTACTCTTGGAAAGAGGCTCTTGCATCTTCATAAGCTACCTCAAAGAATGTCCTCACCTCAACCAACTTAACTTGAGATCTCTCCAACACAACTAAGGCACTCTCCAACTCTCTCATGGAGACTTGGAGCTCTTGACAATAGTATTGTATCTGCAACCTATAAGCCTCTACAACCATATGTCTCTCAAACTCAAGCTCATGTCACGCTATTCGTAGTTCCGCATCTAGATGCTCGGACACTGGAGTTCCAGTGATGGTAGTTAGAGTTATTCTAGCAGTTTCTTAGGGACTACTTTTTGACGGTTAGATTTTGTGATCAGGGTACTGACTTCATGGTGGGGCCCACTGTCACTTTGCACCATTTGCACCGTCGAGTGTGCCGTCAGTAGGACCGTTAGAGTTTCAGGGCTAGCTCGAGTCCAGGGGGGTATAGTTTCGAAGTGAGCTCCAGAGAGCTCACTTCTCTAATGTTGAGCCTTCGAGTTCCTGGCTATGGTGGACAAAGGCCGGCGAGCATCACCTGGATTCTCTATGCTTGAGTGGGTGTGGCTTGACTGTAATCAGTGCCCAGTTGTTGGCAGTTTATAGAGTGACAGATCAACTACTGATCTAAGTTGAGTTGAGTTGAGAATGTTAAGCAATCTGATTACATCAGAGAAGTGAAGTCAGGGGGAAATCGAGTGCAGGAACGTTGAGTGTTGGTGGTATCTCCAAGCTCGGTGGATCGTGGAAGCTTGATTCAGGTTCTGTGTTTCCCTAGTGTGCAAAAGCTTGTGTAGTTGATGCAAATTTGGCAGTTAGGCGGACGGTGTGCGGAAGCGCTGGCCAAATTTTGAGCAAAGAAGGAGCAATTTTTGAGCAGTGTTGTGATTTTGAGCTCAAGAGGTGAAGGTAGGACCAATTTGCTGCGAGTTGGGCTCAGAAAGTCAAATTGAAGGTGGAGTTGGAAAGCTCTTCTCATGAAATTGTGATTTGGAAAAACACATTTTGTCAATTTGGCTCGAGTGGAAAGTTAGCGGGGGATTTGGCGGACATCCATCTTTAGGGTTTATGTCAGATTTTGGGCCAAATTTGGAGAAGTTTTGCTAGTTTGGAGGAGTTTTGCAGATTTGGAGAAGTTTCGCCAATTTTGGAGGAGGTTCGAGGCATAGGGTTGTGGGCTATGAGAGGCTACGAAGGCCTAGAAGGGCCAGCAAGCCAGCTTGCTGGCGTGAGGCTAGCTAGTTTAGTGTAGATCTTGGTCATTGGTTGGCAAAATCTGCCTTTCTTGCTAGATTGTGCGCAACAGGGTTTGACCCCTAGATCTCTTGTTCCTAGACTGGTGCCCTAGCCAACTGGTCCACCCTCACTTGTTATCATAGTGACTATGCCACTGTTATCTATACACATGTAGCTTTGGCTAGGAGAGGCAGTTTGATCCCATTCTTGGTGATCCTAGTAGCTTAGGACTTAGATACGAACTACTCTTATGTCAAATGCCAAATGGTGGCAGAGTCAGTCCCGTGTTGTGTTATGAGATGGAGGGTTTTTGTTTAGATTTCTTGTGATTAGATCCCCTCCATTCTCTACTTCCTGTTTGTGCACCATATTTGTGTGAGGTGCCCTGACTTTTGAGCGTTGGTGCTCTGGTGTGCTCTCGGTGGTGAGGCTGGAGTGATGACCAATCAAACTACATTTGTTTCTCTCCGGTGAGGCAGGAAGTGATGACCTGCAGACCGTGAGAGTGCGTGTTATGATGGCAGGTTACAGGTTGCCCTTCCCCTAGTGTAGTTATCTCGGTAGAGTTACATTAGTGGGTGGTGTTTAGTTGGTGTTGGCACGTGGTGGTGTTGGCACTTGGTGGGGTACTTGCGGTTGTGACTTGCGGTTGCAGTTGGTGGTTCGGGTTTGCTGTTGCAGTTACATGGTCACGACGGAGTTCTTTGGAGATTCTAGAGGAGTTAGCCCTGCAGTACGCAGTGGGTTTACTCGAAGTGGTGCTCGGTATCAGCCTGTATCTCAGGTCCCAGTGAGGGAGGAGATTGACTCTGAGTTGGAGTTTGACACAGGAGCTGATTTAGTTGAGAGTGCACTTGGTGTGTCCGCACCATTGTTGTGGGACATGGACGAGATTTATGGGGCCTCCAAAGGCCCTAGGCGTTACTCTGGTACAGTGGGTACCATTGAGTTGGATGACTTCATCCAGGAGTTTGATAGTTGGTGTGATCTGCAACAGATGCGGAACCCGACTTTGTTCACACCTTTCATGGCATGGAAGGGGTTGTTTCAGCACTTGGAGGGTCCGCCGATGGACAACTACCATGAGTTCAGGAGAGCTCATTTGGAGGAGATTGAGTTATGGAGACAATATTGGTCTCCACACTATGTCTCCATCACTTCAGGCTCGGTGGCCAGGAGTAGATCGGCTATACCCACGAGTTCTAGCTCGAGTAGTGTTGGTGGAGCTAGTGGAGGTGCACTAGCTGGAGATAGTGCTACTACGAGTGGAGGTACCGTTGCAGGAGGTGGTGTGGTATTGGGGTTTAACCCCATGGTTGAGTCTTCCTATGTTTGAGGCAAAACTACCATGGAGTGCGGACTGACAAGCTGAGGACCTTGCAGGAGTTCCAGCGGAAGGCTGGAAAGAGCCTACGCGAGGCATACACTCGCATGAGGCGGCTGATCAGTTTCACTCAGGGAGTTATTGAGGCCCAGGCAGTCCAGTTTTGGTATGGGATACTGGACAGGGAGTTGCGACATAGAGTTCGTGATGCTACGTTGTTGCAGGCTACTTCGCCCACTTTGGCAATAGTCTTTGGTTTGGCTGAGCGTATTGAGCTCAACATGGTGGAGGAGAGAGTGGTGACATCTGGATTTGGTAGGGAGACCTCATCCACAGCTGTGACTTCTGCTAGAGTGCAGCAGAGTGCACCACGCCCAGTTGGTTTTTGAGGACAGGGTGGACAGCCCAGATCCTATGGAGCAAGTGGAGGGCCTAGTGGAGTTAGACCCTTACCCTCATTTTTGGGTCAGCAGCAGCCAGTGAGTGGTGGTGTTGCTTGTTGGACTTGTGGTGGACCTCACCATAGGAGAGAGTGTACTCAGGGCAGCGGACCTGATACCTCTGGTGCATCACAACCAGCACATAGGCAGTGTGAGCACTGCCACAGATTTGGTCACACTAGTGACCGGTGTTTTGACCTACACCCGGAGTTACGGAGTGGTAGGGCTGCTATGGCAGGTAGTAGAGGAGCTCCAGTTCATGGAGGACGAGGTGGTAGAGGTGGTGGTAGAGGATCTACACCTAGTAGGGGTGCGGTACCTGCACTTACTTTTGACACAACTATGGCTACTCGGATTGAGCAGTTGGAGCAGAGATTGGCTAGTATGGCTATTGCTCAAAGGAGATCAGATTCGGGTGCTGAGGCTTCCACCTCATATGCTGGTGATAGAGATGCTTTGGACTTCATGTGCGGAGCAACACAGGTGGATGCATCTGTAGCAGTGACTAAGAGTGCAGTACGTGCTCCAAAGCCTAGAGGAGCATCAGTGGAGTTGGACCCACAGAGAGGAGAGGTTGGGAGATAGGTCAGACTTCCCCAATCTTTCATGCTATCTGAGGCATTACAAACAACATCCATGGTTCCTAGACGTCCCAGTGCAGGTGTGGTAGGTGGTGATGGAGTACCTGATGGAGTACCTGCTAGTCAGCCACCTGCTACTACACAGACTGAGTCCAGCATGATGTTGAGGGCGACTCAGCTGATTATGCGGCATCCTTTATTTTCAGCCAGTGACATGTTTACATTGGGAGTTGATCCAGCCCCAGTGTTCCGGTTGGCTTCCACGTTGTGTGAGAGTAGGGATGGTGCAGTTCCTACTACTAGAGCAGAGGTGGTTGGTAGTGGAGCTGACTTGGTTGAGGAGCATGGGATCCGTTCAACGACCAGTGGTTTATGGCAGGCAGCAGCGGCTAGACTGGAGGAGTTGCCAGCTAGACCGGCCTTTGAGAGAGCGCGGTTTACACCTGGTGTTGTCCTATTGGATAACCAGAGGGGGATCTTTTGTTTAGTGGGACCTTCAGGGAAGGTCTATATACCACAGAGAGTCTTGTTAGACTCTGGTGCGCAGCCCCTTATGTTAGGGAAGGCTGCAGTTGTTGGTCTGGAGTTACGGAAGACCGATGTGGAGAGGTGTTCATTTCAGATCTAGACATCTCTAGGTGGTGGTTTGACACAGTACATCACACGTGGGAAGCTTGTTGTCCAGGTTCAGCCTGGTCATCCGACTGATAGCTCGGTGGTGAGAGCTCAGGCTATTGCGACGATAGCTGAGTCATATGATGTGCTAGTTGGGGGAGCAGTGTTATACCCTATGGGTTTCAGCATTGACTATTGGGAGGAGACAGCCTCTTATAGACCTGGTTGGCAGTCTGGTGAGGGACGGGTATGTTGCCTACCAGTACGTTTCAGTAGTGGCAGTCTTGGCTCACTACAGTCCGAGACCATGGCAGCATCAGTTTTAGCTTTCAGCGGTGCAGTTACTTGGCCTGGTGACTTGTTGGAGGGGAACGCCCATGCAGAGGATACTCCAGTACCAGAGGAGATCACTCGGCTATGGAGTACGAGTGGGATTGTTCCATCCACCTTGGATGTTCCATTGTGGAGTTCAGAGGAGGCATTGCAGCAGCATGCAGATTAGTTGGTGCAGTAGGCTTGGAGTGGAGCCTTCGTACCATCAAGGGATGAGTGTGAGGATGAGCCTCCAGAGGCGATTGCTTTGACACCTTTGGATACCACACTCATTGCTTGGCAGTATCCAATAGAGGGGATATGTCTATTGGAGTTGTTTGGTGGGATCAGCACCGGACTAGTTGCGGTGTTACAAGCGGGTATCCGAGTACAGAGGTACTTGTATGTAGAGAGAGATGAGACTGCTAGGCAAGTCTCTCTACATCATGTGGCACACTTGGCCTATCGGTATCCGGAGTTATTACCGATGTCAGCAGTCAGAGGTTACCAAAAGGCCTTACCAAGAGACATTTCCTTACTGGGGGCGCATGACCTAGAGAGACATGGGTCTATTCACTTGGTGATTTCTGGATGGCCATGTTAGGGACATACACGTGCGGGCTGTGGTTTGGGTCGACAGGATCCTCATTCTTGTGTGTTTTGGGAGATGTTACGGATATTACGACATCTCCAGGTTCATCAGTCTGTTTCTCCAGCTTACCTTTTGGAGAACGTTCCATTGATGGGTGATTCTCGCACTAGAGTGGTGGCGAGTACACATCAGGTCCATTAATGGATGGGACCTGCTGTATTGTTAGATGCAGCCAGAGTGGGATCACGGGCTCATCGTCTTCGTCTTTGGTGGACGAACCTCTTACCCAGAGAGGTTCTACAGCGTAGTTATGATGGGATTCAGCGACTAGACCACATTCTTGTTGATGATATCTTGGATGATGGACGTCAGTCTCAGACAGTGGTAGTGGCTGATAGGTCACCTATGGCAGTGGTGAACCTAGTTGGACAGCCTAGAGCTGCATTTCCCACACTCATGAGTTTCCCAGGCTCTCATGCTTTTCGAGAGGGAGGACCTGGACTTGTTTGGGACTCACAGTTACAGTAGTTGGTGGAGCCCAATGCTGATGAGAGAGAGCGGGCGATGGGTTTTCGCACCGGTATTACCGCTGTTCCAGCAGTGTCAAAGGCATCTAGGCGTCAGGTGTTAGGTCAGGCTATGGACCTGAACTGTTTGACCTGGATTGTGAGCTTTGGTTTGGCAGAGCAGCATAGGATGCGCTTGATAGGCATCACCACTTGGACACTTGTGAGCCCTGTGCCTATCGAGACAATTCAGGCACATGCTGGGGGCGATGGACCGAGTGGACATGGTATTCTTGGGACACATCCAGTGGCTACTAGGGAGAGTGGTCTACTTGGAGTCCATCCAGGTGAGCGTGGGCTACTTGGATTACACCCTTGGTCCACATGGGATGCAGCCAGAGGACGTATGGAGCTTGCAGCCAGAGTGGAGGGAGTTTTTCACACAGAGGATCGGGAGCATGACACCATTGCTCCCAAGGGCCCAGTGTAGTAGCCAGTCAGTACGTCTTCCATTCCTACTATAGTTACAGAGGATACTTGGGAGCCAGATCTTGGACCCAAGCTTACTGGAGAGGAAAGACGGAGGGTTTGGAGGTTCTTGAGGAGTCACACAAGTTGTTTTGCCTTCAGTATGAAGGATTTGGGTGCTCTGAAGGGACCTGGTATACGGATTGAGCTGACTAGTGACACACCAGTTTTCTGACGTCCTTATCGATATAGTGAGATGGAGAGGACATTGATTCAGAGCCGCAGTATTGACCTTTTTGAGGCTGGTTTGGTGGAGATTTCACATGGAGAGTATGCATCAGCGACAGTGATGCCAGCCAAGAAGGATATGCATGGCAACTATACAGATAGGCGGATGTGTGGAGATTACCGTCCTATCAACCGACAAACCAGGGCTGATTGGTATGCCATGCCTACACCGGAGGAGATTTTTGATGCGATTGGGCATGCAAAGATCTTCAGTACTTTGGATCTTCGAGCGAGATATCATCAGTTGCCGATCAGGGAGGAGGATAAGTCCAACACAGCATTTTGGGCTATTGATCCTCACGGCAAGGATGTGTTATATCAATGGAGGTTCTTACCATTTGGGTTGAAGAACGCTCCTGCTGAGTTCCAGAGGGTCATGGATAGGATCCTAGCTGGATTGGATTTTGCTTGGTGTTATATTGATGACATTTTGGTCTATAGCACTACTGTGGAGGAGCATGAGAGACAGTTGTTGGAGGTGTTTGAGAGGTTGAGATCTCATGGACTCAAATTACATCCTGGGAAGTGTAGGTTCTTCCACGAGCAGGTTGAGTATTTGGGTCACACTATCTACCCCGGAGGACTTAGTGTCTAGCAGACCAAGGTGGAGGCTATTGCACGTATTCCTCGGCCTACAGATGTGAGCAGAGTGTGAGCATTCCTTGGGTTGGCGAACTTCTATCGCCGCTATGTTAGAGGATTTAGTGCCATTGCCAAGGCCTTGACGAAGTTGACCAAGCTTACACAGGAGTGGTGTTGGGGAGATGAGTAGGAGAGAGCTTTTGTAGAGCTCAAGGAGAGGTTGACATCTGCTCCTATTTTGAGGAGACCGATCAGGGGATGACCATTTCAGGTTCACACTGATTGGAGTATGTTGGGGCTTGGAGCGGTGCTCACCCAACATGATGATGAGGAGAAGGAGTTTGTGGTGGCCTATGCTAGTCGCTCCAACAATTCAGCGGAGGCGAAGTATAGTTCATATGAGGGAGAGTGCTTGGCAGCAGTTTGGGCAGTAGCACATTTCCGATGTTACCTATTTGGTAACCCCTTCACTCTCATCACTGATCATCAGCCGCTGAAGTGGTTGATGGAGTCCGACAAGCTTTCAGGGAAGCTTGCACAATGGGCTCTGATTTTATAGGAGTATGATTTCACGGTTGTTCACAGACCTGGAGTGGTGAACCGTGATGCAGATGGGTTGAGTAGAAACCCATGTCCCAGCCAGCAGGATCAGACCGGAGCACGTTGGCATGGTGAGACAGATGAGGAGATGGTGCCAAGTTGGCATGCATCAGCCTTTCTATGTATATTTGCAAAGACTTTGGTGGTATCTCTCTCAGCGCATACAGGAGGAGTTATTGAGGTCACAGATCCAAAGAGTGAAGATATTGGTACAGTTCAGCGAGACATTCATGATGATGTCTTAGTGATGGACTATCTTTGCACTGGTGTTGTGGGTGGCATAGTTGGGGCCAAGGAGAGAGACCGTGTTCTTCAGCGAGCCAAACAGTTCAGATTGGAGGGTAGACACCTTTTGCATATATGGGAGGATGGTAGAGTGCGAGTAGTACCACTTCCATCACAGAGACCACAGTTGGTCCGTCATGCTCATGAGGAGCTAGGACATTTTGGAGTAAAGCGTACATATAGCTTACTCCAGAGTCATTATTGGTGGCAGGGTATGCAGACCAAGGTACAATAGTTTGTTGCCAGATGCGTGATTTGTGACCGAGTTAGAGCATCATTCAATGCTCCTATGCCACAGTTACACCCATTACCTATCATGGGATTGGGTTACCGTTGGAGTTTGGACTTTGCCGGACCTTTACCGCTGACTATGAGACATCATCGGTATGTTTTGGTGATGGTGGAGCACTTCTCCAAGTGGATTGAGTTGGTGGCACTTCCTGACAAGTCTAGTGAAGGGACAGCTTACTCGTTCCTGGATCGAGTTCTTAGTCATTTTGGTGCACCAGCTGAGGTTTTGACTGGTCAGGGTACAGAGTTCTTGGGAGAGTTTCAGGTCTTGTGTGACAAGGCTTTGATTGATCATCGTACTACATCCCGAGATCACCCTGAGGCAGATGCCTTAGCAGAGAGAGTGGTTCAGACGGTGAAGAGAGGATTGCAAAAGTATGGTTTGCAAAGAGGCCATTTGGGAGATTGGGATCTCCAGTTACCTTGGTTGGCCATGGGCTATCGGTTCAGCCGGCAAGCCTCCTTAGCATCCTTCTCTCCATACTTTCTACTTTATGGACGAGATCCAGATTTACCTGCAGCCATTCATCGAGATGCTACTGTAGTTTTGGACTTGGATGACCCCGATCTATGGATGAGCGCATGTTCTCAGCGGGCAGAAATCTTTCGGAGAGTGATGCCGATGGCCTTTGAGAACTTGGCGATTGCTCAGCATAGAGATACTTTATGCTATGCTACCATTCAAGGAGGAGGTTACAGACCCTCGATCCGTCAATTTCATCCAGGCGACTATGTATATCTACAATAGATAGCACCGACTACACTTGATGTTTCTACAGGCCGCACTATCTTGAGAGTGTGCGAGGTTTTGCCATCTGGAGTCCTTATGTTAGAAGGACGTGATGGTGTTGTTTGGAAGGATCATGTGCGCAATTGTGCGCCATGCCACCTTCCAAACATTGATGGTACTATGGACCCAAGCTTAGCACTTGTACGTGTTGGCTTGAGGTGTATGTTATGTGGCTCTTCTGGTGGAGCTGCTACTATGTTAGTGTGTGATAGCTGTTTGAGAGGATGGCATGTATGACTCCTCCCCTCACGGTGGTTCCTCAGGGACAGTGGTTATGTCCTAGATGTACTTGACCTATAGCTAGTTCATTCTTTATATGGTATAGATTGTAGACAGGCGACTAACGATGGGGCTCCATAGCACCCGGCCTCCTGATCTTTGCCCATTAGAGGGTATACCATATATTTAGAGTAGATGGCTATCTGGAGTTAGAGGGACCTAACCGCCAGCTAGGGGGGCGATTGTGGCACTTTAGAGTCTATGTATGACTTATGTGTGAGTTGTGCTTCTATAGTGTATGATGTTGACAGTGATGTATGTTGTGTAGCGATGTATATACGCACGACAACTGTCATGCCATTTATAGTTCTGCATCTAGATGCTCAGACACTGGAGTTCCAGTGATGGTAGTTAGAGTTATTCTAGCAGTTTCTCAAGGACTACTTTCTGATGGTTAGATTTTGTGTTCGGGATACTGACTTCATGGTGGGGCCCACTGTCACTTTGCACCGTTTGCACCATCGAGTGTGCCGTCAATAGGACCGTTAGGGTTTCAGGGCTAGCTCAAGTCCAGGGAGGTATAGTTTCAAAGTGAGCTCCAGAGAGCTCACTTCTCTGATGTTGAGCCTTCGAGTTCCTGGCTATGGTGGACAGAGGCCGGCAAGCGTCACCTGGATTCTCTATGCTTGAGTGGGTGTGGCTTGACTGTAATCAGTGCCCAGTTGTTGGCAGTTTATAGAGTGACAGATCAAGTACTGATCTGAGTTGATTTGAGTTGAGAATGTTAAGCAATCTGATTATTGTGGCACTTTAGAGTCTATGTATGACTTATGTGTGAGTTGTGCTTCTATAGTGTATGATGTTGACAGTGATGTATGTTTTGTAGCGATGTATATATGCACGACACTCATCAAAAGCACTCATCAAATCATCTCTCACCAAAGTCAAATATAACCTCTCTCTTAATCTACTCACTATCTCTCCTCTCCAAGTCTAAGAAAACATGCTCTCTCATGCTTAGAACTCTCTTTGTCCTTTATGTCATCCAAAGTGCACTCTCGCTCAACAAGTCTGGACTCCCTTGCCACAAGGGCTCTCTCTCCTCCAAATCCTATGCTACAAAAGCTCTCTATCTCTCTTCTAAATCCCATGCCAAATGCTCTATCTCCACAAAGGCAAACTTGCTTGCTACAAGGCTCTCTCTCTCTTCCAAATCCCTTGCTAGACACTCTCTCACTAGCATCTACCACTCTAGCACTAGCTTCCATATTTGAATCTATATCACTCTCTCTCTCTCAACCCTCTGGTACTATGGGTAGGGGTAGTCAAAGATCAGGAGGAATACTCTTTGTGAACATAGAACTGCTCTTTAGGTCTCAATGTAACATCCATCTATCCAATACATCAGGCTCTATCAACATGGGAATGCTAAGCCTCTCCCTACTACTCTCTCATCTCTTGAATACAAATGAAGAAAAAGAAAGAATCTCTTCCAAAAGCAATCTCTCCAAAGGTAAGGAAGAGCTTGGTTGTGAGATTAGATACCGCCTGGTGTGCAAAAGACAATACAAAAGGCAAGGGCTTACTAGGTGGTAGTAATGTAATTGCATCCTTGCCTCCTCTTTGAGTAACAACATCTGATGCAAAAGCTACTCCCATGCTTGCACCAAAATCTCCTAAAACATATACATAGTATGATAAGCAATTATCCGAATGAATACATTCATTACTCGGTCTACATAGTATGATAAGCAACTATCTAAATGAACACATTCATTACTCAATGAAAAAAATTATAGTGATGCCAAGGCAAGAATAATGATTTAGGTTTCTAGGTTTTGTGGGATTTACGGGTTTTGAAAAGGTTTCTCCAAGATTGGTCAAGGTTTTATATAAAGATTTAGAGTTTTGAAGAAATTGCAAGGTTTTCAAATATTGGTTGACATTTCATCTTGAGGTTTTTGTTCAGTTTTATGGTTTGTTACAAATAAGAAATAGTCATATTTCCATGGGTTTTGCTAGAAATCAAGTCAGGTTTCAACCAAGGTTTAGGTTGGGGTGTAGTGGCACATTGGGTTTTGCAAAAAAAAATTGAAGCATTTCAAACAAGACAAGTGGAAATTTTGAAATAGAAGAATGAGAATGAGAACTTACATGAGGATAGGTTAGTGCAAACTGATAGCCACTTTCAGTCCACAAGAATCCAAATCTTTTCCTAAATTAAATCCATTGACTGATGAGTTTGAGTCTGATTGGGCCACACCTACTTGATGAAGGTCATATCATCAGCCATTGAACCCAAGTTTCTGATCAACCATCTGCCTTCCTGAAAGTCTTCCATTTTTGGCATGTCCCACCATCTCTCGTACATGGCTACCATCTCCACCTGGGAAGAATTTTGAAACAAATAAAACCTTTTGAAACCAATCCAAAATCCTACTTTCTACTTCCTAAACCTCTCTCCTTGGCTTTCTTTCCTTTATCACCTTCTTTGAAGCCTTAAACCTTGCCTTACTAATCCTTCACCCTTGTTCCTCTTTCTCCTCCTAAAAACCTGCCAAAAACTTATCTTCTCCTAATGGTACATCTCTCTCTTCCCAAAAATGAAAACTTGTCCTGATTCTTCTTTCTTCCTGCTGCTTCCAAGAACTATCTCCTCTGCCTACACTCTCTTGCCTCTCAATTCCTCTCAACCACTCCCGCAAAACCTTTTGACTCTCAAATGCCTTACCATTTAGAAATTTGAATGTTCCTTCCCTTCCCGTTGCCTACTATCATACCTCTATCCCCTTTCATATCTTCTCTTGTTCTTCTCTTAGTCTTCTCTCATGCCTCTATCCCCTTTCATATCTTCTCCTATTCTTCTTATTGTCTTCTCTCAAGCTTCTCACTGTCACTCTCTTATGCTTCTTAAAATTTCCTATCTTCTCTTGCTCTTGTCCTCTCTTTTACTACTCTCAAAACTCTCATGGCTTTCATAAATCCTGCTCTTTTGGCCTCCCAAAAATACCTCCTTTTAAATTTCTCTCTATTCAACAAACTCAAAAACTCAAGAATTGACATTATGTGTTTAATTCCACATATAGCTCTAGATTTCCATATCCATATAATGCACTCTTTGAAATAAATCACAAAATCATGAAAGGAAACACTAAGGCATTACAAAATAAGGAATATAAGAGCATGCACTTTTATAAAAGAGACATTACAATAGAGAGAGTAGTAGCTTTAAACAATGACTCTTCATACTCATTTTGAATGATTATTCTTCACCTTTTTAGTACCTAGTACCAGATACCCTTCCATTTACCACCAATCATTGATCTCAACTAACACCTTTCAATGTGCAATATAGTTGTGCACTTCTTGCTTGCTTAGAATCATGTGGATTTCATGGAGAAAATAAAAAATCTAGAAGTTTATTAATCCATAACATGTTATAATTTTGTATAACTATCTATAGTTCAAAAAACCTCCAATCCTATTGAAAGCTAAACATGTATTCATCATGGATTCCCTTTTCTCTTCTTGGCTTTGGCTAGCTTGGACAATGATATGAGGCGTTTCATCTACCTCCTTTGTTTCTTCTCAATAAACTCATCTTCCCCCTACATATCTTGTCTATTAATAAGGAAATTATGCAAAATAATACAAGTACTAATCCATCATTGTAGATATTTATGTCTCTCAAGATTACTTTTAGTTTTATCCTTAATTCTTGTAAAGAATACCATCCACTCATTTGAACTCCTATGTAATGCTCATTCACTATTTGAGTCTAAGATACACATTTGTTGAATCTATTCTTTTTGGTGAGCATTGCACTTTAAATGATGGCACTAGGTGGCTCATAGGAGTATAGCACAAATCACCTACTAGATATTGCTAATGATCAAATGAGTCATTGGCAACACTATGATTCATATCACTCCAAAGTGGAAATTTCCTTAAGCGTGTCATATCATAGCAAGCATTCTTGCATATCAAGTAACTCATCAATGTTACTATGATACCAATAGCTAGATATATTATCTAAAGATGAAAATTGACTTGGTAACATCTAGAAGGATGTTAGGTATGATGGGTTAGGTAGATCAGATAGAGGTGTCACAAAAATAGCACTTCTTCTAATAGACCAAGAGTTGAAAACAACTTGAAAATGTAATACCAGTAGCTAGACATATGATCTAGAGGTGAAAATTAGATTGGTAATATCTGGGAAGATGCTATAGATAATGTACTAAGTAGATCAGATAGAGGTATCACCAAGAGAGTACCTTTACTAATAGGGCAAGAGCCAAAAATAGGCTTAACTTCAAGCAATTTTGGAGGCCTAAACAAATGTGCACATTCTCCCCCTCCCCCTCTCCCTCCCCTCCACCCCAAAATAAATGTTGGCCTTCCTCTCCTCCCAAGTTTGTTTCATCAAGAGCTTTCAAACAATACATCACCCACACAATTTGGAGATTCCTACAGAAGATTCCCTAAAGATTCCCTAAAGTCAAGATTCCCTACAGAAGATTCCCTAAAGATTCCCTAAAGTCAAGATGGTTTGACCTACCAGATAGGATCAGAACCAACATGTCACCCATACATACAACTAATCTAAGGGTAGAGCTTGTTGACATGTCACCAATCCATGTATCTAATCCAAGGGTGAAGCTTGCTTCAAGGGAATCCCTTTTGCTATATAATACAGTCAAGGTGCTCCTTTGGGGCATAAGAGTATTGAATATGAAGCTTGTGTTTTTTCTCTTGTGTTTCTCTTAAGGTCGCTTATCCTTGGAAGGTTACAATTACTCATGAATACCAAGTATCCAAATTTGAAATAATAAGATAGGATGAGTGATTTTTGAAACAAGAGCTTACCACCAAGTTCCAAATTAGTGTGACAAAATAGAATAGAATGCTTTTTGAAACAAAAATAACTACAAGTTCCATTTAATCAGAAATGACAATAGAATATATTTGCAAAAAAAACATAATATGATGCTTTTTGAAACAAGAACTTGCATGAACATTAAAATGAATGATTTGACTCATGTCATCTCACATCACTTGTCCATTGATAGAATAAGACCTCTCCTACTAAATAAAATTTATTTGTCAACATTAAGACGTTGGGCTAAAGGGAACAACGTATTGATGACTAGTCTAACACACCCAAGGAATCCTTTCAAGGCAAAACCTTTTGAAATGTTCTCTCTCTCCTTTGTGTCTAGTCATGTCAATTGCCGTGACCATATTAGATAAGATGGCAATGATAACTCTCTCCATGAAATTTGTAGTGAATACTAAACTAATACCCCACAAATTCATTCTCCTTGCAATACAAGATCCATCCCCATTATGACCAAATCTGGCCAACTCAATTGCAAGTTGAGTCTCCATTGTCTCAAGTCATTTCCTCCTCTACTTGTTTATTGAAACACCTCCTAATCTTTGATGAGCTCCAACAAAATATAAAATGATTTCACTTCCATCCTCATCAATTGCTTAAATTGCAATTGATCTAAATTTATGAACAATTGAGAGATGAACTTTGTGGTCCATTCTATAAGCCGTTGATCTAACAAATATTAGGCAGAGTATGCAAAGTCCTACTTCCTTAATAAACATTCACCAAAACCTCCCAAGAAATTCACTACATCCATATTCTTACTTGTCTATATCCTCTTCCCATAACTTACTGTTGTCCATGTGCAACTCCATATCTAGCTCCATATCTAGCTCACCTTGCTACATGGACAATTCACCCTGCCATTCTACCATTGGCAATTGCATACATTTATTTATTTCATTGATCAACTCTAGCCAATTGCTTATACAAAGCATATTGATATTTGAGTAGACGGCCATGACCCAAGGGACAACACAAGCAACACCTATGGAACACCTCTAAAAGTCTCACTCTACACCTTGGTTATGAAATATTTTCCTTCACTTCACTATTCTCTCTATTGAAATATCTCTTGGAATAAATTTCAAATCAAACCCACTATTCTCCATCTTTCTCTTCTTTGTCTTCTCTCTATGCGGGGTGGGGTGCAAAATTGAACCCAATCTGTTTTCTTTTCTCTCATGAAATTTCTCTTTTAAATTCTCCTTTGTCTTGTCTTCTATCTATATGGAGGGCAAAATCAATCACACCCATTTTCTATTCTTGCATGAAATTTCTCCTTTTGTTCTCCTTAGTCTTCTCTATTCTCCTTGTCTTGTCTTTTCTTTGCATTGGGAGCAAAAATCAATCCCACCTATTTTCTATTCTCTTGTGAAATTTCTCCTTTCTCTTCTCGTGTTCCATGCAAAAAGAAATTACACTATTTTGTTTTTGCACAAATCAATGGAAATCTTCTTTGAGTGTTCAATTTCTAGTCTCTATCCACTATTTCTCTCCCCGTGTCAAACACATGCATAAGTACCAGTGGAATCAAGAGCAGTGATATGTGCATAGGTTTCAAGAGTAGATAAACATACTCTTTGTTCAGTTGGCAAAGTTCTACTACTCTTGTTTAAAGGGCAAAGCTTGGATGGTAAAGCTCAAAGTTCAAACGGCAAAGCTCAAATCTACTCCTTCATGTTTCAAAGTTTGACTCCTCCCATTCAAATGGCAAAGCTCAAATCTACTCTCTTTCAAGCCTCAAATTTTGAATCCGCCGTTTGAATGGCAAAGTTCAACCCAATCCCCTTCAAGTTTGTAGTTTTGAAAATACTCCACGGGTTGAGGTGTATTCTTAGATTGGCACTACTTTCATTACAAATTTTTGATAATTCTCGTTTCATTGATTAATGTGTCACTCTAATAAGGGCCATGTGATTACTAGTATTTAATATTCATGGGAGCACCAGCATATCCGCACTACCAAAAAAATTGCTTCCACACTATTGCAAAATTTGACAGGGTAGGGTTTACAATTACTGTCAAAGTTTCACGGTAACTAGATATCTACCATAAATTTCCCAAGTACCCAAATCCTTTCCTACTATCAAACATTTCCTGACCACCCATTACTTCTTTACGGAATTTTATGGGAGTTGAAAACCGCATTTTTGAAACCCCCTATTATATCTTTAGTTTGGGATTCGCTTCTATAACCTCGAGGAATGCCTTCTCTGTTCTAAATCAATCAATACTTGGGATCTCCAAATCTTTTGTTGATACAAATCTGAAACAGAAAGTGAGACAAATCGAAGCGAGAAAGTACGACAAAAGCAATCAATTCTATCTCTTGAAGTTAATACTCATTGCGAACATTCCAGCTTTACAGGGTCTTCCCATCCTTCTTGTGTTCTTACGTGGCCACCTTTTCCTCCATTCCAGGAATTCCTTAAATAGGCATCTGAGCCTAACCCATGTTACTTTCGCCACTAACTGTGGCAGGACAAATGAACCATACAATACCACGTGATCCAAGATCAATATGGTTGACGGATTTCTTACATACAGTCTTAGCTCTTCAATACGCTCCATTCTTGGTCTCTCCGTCCCAATGATACCTGGACCAGCACGTTTGACATACCACCTGCCGTTTATAGTCCGTTTCTGCAAGGAGAAGACCTACCAGGTAGAAGCGGATGCATAGAAGTCCAATGACGTTACTTGACACTCTTTTACAATACCATACCGTACAGTTTTGTATCTCTCGCTCGGCACATTATTTTTCGTGATTAGTTTGAACATTTAATTAGCGTATATATTTGAATAATGTGGTTCAAGGAACTTTTTATCAAACTTACATAATGATACAGTAATAATAATAATAATTATTATTATTATTTCTAACTTTTATTTAAAAATAAAATTTTAATTAATAAATCATAGCATCGATATTCTATATATGATTTTAATATTTTTACATTACTTAATATCCAATGAATGTACACCCTCAGATCCAGTGACGGTACCTCACATCCGACAGCGAAGGGATACCACTCTCCAAGTGAGGGTGTGGAAATATCAATTCCCTTCAGATAATATCTGTCATCGTGGTCTCTATCTTGGAGCTTCATGCCGGACACTATCCTCATAGTTCTCCACTGTCATGATTGACCGGGGGAAACCGGGGGGTCACAGGAAACCGGGGGTCACAGGAACCAGTGGGTTGAATGAGAACAGATTTCCTTTCTCCTCCTTTCCTAGTGAGGAAAGGCGACCGCGTAGGAAAAACGAAGGATGGGAAGACCCCCATCAAGCCGTACAAGGGGGAAACAAGAAAGGTAACATGGGGCTAAGCCCCAGTAGAGTCTTTATGAGAAATCTGCCCTTTCCTAGTCAGTTCTCACGAAGTATTTCCCATATTGGTTTTGGTTATGTTTTTTGGCTGGGGGCAGAGTTCTGCGCCGGATTTTAACTCTTTTTTCTTTTTTCCTTTGAGCCTCGTGCTCATTATCCCCTTCTGTATCCTTTTTAATTTCTTGGTACCTTGTATTTCTTTTACTTTTTCCTTTGGGTATACTACTTGGCCTTGTGAGCCAAACCTTTAATAAACAATGAAGTCGTGATCTCGTGCTCGTTATCCCTTTTTGCACTACTTGGTGCCTTGTATCCCTTTTCCTATTTTATTCGGGTATATTATTTGGCCTTGCGGGCCAAACCTTCAGTGAAATCCTGATTGTGTGTAAAACGCGCTCGGACTGTCTCTTTTTCCATTTATCTACATCGAGTCTCAATCCGTGGCTGACGAAACCAACACTACTTCATCTCATACGCTTCTGCAATTTGTGCTTGTGACAAGAAGTCTTCCTCCTCCAGTAGAATTGATCGGGAAAGAAGTATATACTTCATTACTTGGTCGATATGATGATTGCCTGTTGGTGCAATAATGTATATGGATTATAAATTGACTCATTCTTTTCATAGGGTATATTTATCTTTCTCGTGCTTACGGTTCTTGAAGTTCATCCTTTTGTTCGATGATTTATTAAAATTATAAGTTGACTTCTTCTTTACAAAGGCGTGTTTCTATTTCTCGTACTTATGGTACTTGTAGTTCATCCTTTTGTTCGTCAAAACTGATTCTTATATATAGTGAAAGCTCGTAGGTATTATTGAGTTTAGGTTGGACAATTACTTGTATTGTTTGCCATAGGCCCTATCAAGTCTACCATCGTACCTAATCGTTTCAAACAGCCATTAATGTACTCTTATTATGTATCCATTTCGGGACATATGCTGTAACAAACACGTTACTCACATAATAATAGTGATAGAGAAAATATTTAAGTGCTTCTGAATACTTGATATAAAATACATTTTTCATCGATTTTAATAAGTTCAATGTCTCAGATGTGAATGCTACTATAAAACTCCCAAATTTTTAATTCTGGAAGTGTCTCGATCCTTGCTAACAAAACGGAATGATCTGGCGAAAATTCATCTTCGTATTACATTGACATCTTGTTTATATGCACATGTACATTCCATATTGAAAAAGAGAATAGTAAGAGTCTCTTCTCATAAACGATGATGTGACCTCCTCTATCAACAAATATTTTTAAGGTATATTACAACCTAACATTTTCTGCTAGCAAAACACTTTTTTATGATAAAAACCCTTAAGATCAATTCTTTAAAGTTTTGAAGTAGTGATATGTGTGAAATCCGTTAACATTTTGTTATCAAAGCATGGTTGAGAAAGAGACGGTGCACTCAAATCAACGAAGTGCGTCCTATAAATATTTATTTGTCAATTTCAGCCATTCTTTGAATTTGAGCCTAGAAACAAAACTTGTTATTGACATTTAGTAGAAATGCAGCGAAGTATATAGCTGGCAAGGCCAGGGATCTCGCTTAGCAAATCATTGGAACGCAGGGGACTGTAGGATGGGTAATAATAATAACAATAATAAAGTCGCTTACCTGTTCAACAACAACTTGATATAAGCAGAAAAAATGTATTATGTGTTATTGTATTAGTTGTACTTGCTAAATCAAGGGACTGCTTTTCTCAAAGCTATATAATTTGACAAAAATATAATTTTCAAAACAAAGACGGAATTTAAAATATGTTATACTCTGGTGTAAGTTTGTTGCTGAAATGGATCTGAGTATGATTTTTCCTACTAGTTGATACTTCCACAAGGAAAATTTATCGTCACATATATATCATGACCATGTAGATTATATTAGATATACAATTGAAATCGATGTCCGAGCTAGGTTTCTTCGTAGCAAAGAATAAGACATGATTGAGAAATATTTATAGTAATAATTTCTAATCTTTTTATATTTGGAGGATCAGGTATCAGAACTATCAACTATATAACTTTAAAAACGGATTGAATATGCACACATAATATTGAAACTAAACCATTGCCATATTATTTCTAGTTCAGAATATATGGAATTGATACCGTAGTTTGTAAAACGGACTATTTATGACTTTCAGATTTCAGATTTCCAGAATTTGATGGGTAGTGAACTGAAATCCGTAAAATATTTTATGGGTACCCACAGTAAAGATTTGATTTAAAATGGAATGGTCCAGTAAAAGTGAGGGTCAGAAAATTTATGGTAAAATAAAAGTAATCCTTCTTAATATTATGTCACTGGATTTTACGGGATCACCTATAACCTGTAAAAGCTACGAGTAGTGTTTTAAATAACCCATAAAGAAATCTATTGCTACTGACTTTTCCCCGTAAACCTCGTTGTAGTCCCGTACATTACCCATACATTTTTGTAAGTCTACCTATAACCTGTTTGACGGATTCTTAAGGAGGTGATGAAATGCTAAATCTGAAACCCCCCAAATGTGTCATACAATGGGGGGTTTCAAAACTGCAGTTTGCACCTCTTGTAAAAACCCCGTAAACTATTTAACAAGTAGTATCGGAATTTATATATGGTAGAAAAGGACTGGGTATCTGGAAATTTTAGGGGAGGTCTCCCGGTACCGAAAAACTTTAACGGTAATGCTAAACCATGACCTATAGAATTTTACAAGATTAGGGGCTCTTCCTAATAACTATTAAGTACTCTAGTAATCACTAATTATTAGAATGAGAGATGAATGAACGACAAGTGAGAATAATTGGAATTTGAAATTGAAATGAAAGTAACACAAATCCAAGAACCTAAATTGGAAACACCTTTAGCATTTTCAAGACTCCCAACTTGAACGAGCTTTGCCGTTTGAAAGGTAGTAGGTCGAGCTTTGCTCTCTAAAGATCATAGAGTATGTTGCTTTGCCTTTGCCCTTGAATTGAGAAATTTATGCATGTGTTTGATTTACAAGGAGAGAAATTGTTGACTAGAGTTCCACCCGAGAAGAGAATAATGGTCACTAACTTTTTTCACTAATAGAAAGAGAACATAGAATAAAGGGAAGAAATATCATGCGAGAAAGGAAATTAGGTTGGATAGAGGGCAAAAATATCACACCAAGAGAAATTGGATCCGATTCAAGAGAGGGAGAAATAATACCTGAGCAAAGAAATTGGATCAAAGAGAGAATAAAGGAGAGATATATCATACAAGAAGAGAAATTGGGTCGGATTTGAGAGAGAGAATATAGGGCAGAAATTGGGTCTGATTTGATTGTGAGTATTGTGGATAGAATTGTGAGGGGAAAATTGTTTAAAGGAACTAAAATTGAGTTTTGGTGATAGAGGAGGTAATTGTTGATTGGAATTAGTGAGTGAAGAGAATTGTTTAACCAATCATGTTTCATTTAAGCAATTTAAGAGTTGTTTGGGTGAAGAGCAACGAGAAGAGAAAGATTGTTAGTCTTGTAGTCCTTGACTATCGATATGCCTTGCAGTACCAGTCTACAAAAGTTTGCAAACAAAATTTAGAAATATATACACTTACAAGTTGCGGAGTGGCAAGGTGAACTCTACATGGAGACGAATGGTAGGGTGAGAGAGATATGGAACTAGACATGTGCATCAAGGCATTTTAGGAAGAGGAGAAGGATAAAGATGAGGAAGAATAGGGTATGAAGATCCTCTAGAAGACATTGGGACATGTGTTTTAAGGTGGTGGTACTTTGCTTACTCTTTGTGATATTTGGTAGATGGACAGCCAATGGAATAGAACATTGAGTTTTTCTCTCAATTGTTCCTAAATTTATATCTCTTGCAATTTAAAGGATTGATGAGAATGGATGTAAATTCATTTATGCTTTGTTTGAATTAATCAAAGATGATGAAGTTTTTTGGGGGAGCAAGTCCAAGAGGAAATTGATTCATATTTTGATTCAACTTGCAATAGCATTGGAAAAATCTGGTCATCACTAGAATGACGCTTGCATTGCAAGGGGATGGATTGATGATGTATCAGGTTTGAATCCACTACAAATTTCACAAAGAGAATTATTGTTTCTGTTTTATCTAATTTGGTTAGGAAGGTGATATGGCCCAATGTAAATGAGAGAGAGGATTTCAAAGGTTTTTGCAATGAAAGGATTTCTAGGGTATTTTGGATTGGTCAATAAGGCATTTGTCGTGCGTATATACATTGCTACACAACATCATACACTATAGAAGCACAACTCACACATAAGTCATACATAGACTCTAAAGTGCCACAATTGCCTCCTAGCTGGCGGTTAGGTCCTTCTAATTCCAGATAGCCATCTACTCTAAGTATATGGTATACCCTATAATGGGCAAAGATCAAGAGGCCGGGTGCTATGGAGCCCCATTGTTAGTCGCTTGTCTACAATCTATACCATATAAAGAATGAACTAGCTATAGGTCTAATACATCTAGGACATCACCACTGTCCCTGAGGAACCACTGTGAAGGGAGGAGTCATACATGCCATATGCCATCCTCTCAAACAGCTATAACACACTAACATAGTAGCAGCTCCACCAGAAGAGCCACATAATATACACCTCAAGCCTGCACGTACAAGTGCCAAGCTTGGGTCCACAATACCATCAATGTTTGGGAGGTGGCATGGCGCACAATTGCGCACATGATCCTTCCAAACAACACCATCACATCCTTCCAACACAAGGATTCCATATAGCAAAACCTCATGCACTCTCAAGATAGTGCGGCCTGTCAAAACATCAAGTGTTGTTGGTGTTATCTGCTGTAGATATACATAGTCGCCTGATGAAATCAACAGATCAAGGGTCTATAACCTCCTCCTCAAATGGTAGCATAACATAAAGTATCTCTATGCTGAGCAATCACCAAGTTCTCAAAGGCCATCAACATCACTCTCTAAAAGATCTCTACCCGCTGAGAACATGCGCTCATCCATACATCATGGTCATCCAAGTCCAAAACTATAGTAGCATCTCAACGAATGGCTACAAGTAAATTTGGATCTCATCCATAGAGTCGAAAGTACGGAGAGAAGGATGCTAAGGAGGCTTGCCGGCTGAACCGATAGCCCATGGCCAACCAAGGTAACTGGAGATCCCAATCTCCTAAGTGCCCTCTTTGCAAACCATACTTTTGCAATCTTCTCATCACCGTCTGAACCACTTTCTCTGCTAAGCCATTTGCCTTAGGGTGATCTCAAGATGTAGTACGATGATCAATCAAAGCCTTGTCACACAAGACCTGAAACTCTTCCAAGAACTTTGTACCATGATCAGTCAAAACCTCAACTGGTGCACCAAAATGATTAAGAACTCAATCCAAGAATGAGTAAGATGTCCCTTCACTAGACTTGTCAAGAAGTGCCACCAACTCAATCCACCTAGAGAAGTGCTCCACCATCACCAAAACATACCAATGATGTCTCACAGTCAGCGGTAAAGGTCCAGCAAAGTCCAAACTCCAACGGTAACCCAATCCCATAATATGTAATGGGTGTAACTATGGCGTAGGAGCATTGAATGATGCTCTAACTTGGTCACAAACCACACATCTAGCAACAAACTACTGTACCTCAGTTTGCATACCGCGCCACCAATAATGACTCTTGAGTAAGTTATATGTATGCTTTACTCCAAAATGTCCTAGCTCGTCATAAGCATAACGGACCAACTATGGTTTCTATGCTAGAAGTGGTACTACTCGCACTCTACCATCCTCCCATACACGCAAAAGGTGTCTGCCCTCCAATCTAAACAGTTTGGCTTGCGGAAGAACACGGTCTCTCTCCTTGGCCCCAACTGTGCCACCCACAACACCAGAGCAAAGATAGTCCATCACTAAGACATCATCATGAATGTCTCGCTGAACTGTACCAATATCTTTACTCTCTAGATCTGTGACCTCAATAACTCCTCCTGTATGCGTTGAGAGAGATACCACCAAAGCCTCTGAAAATATACACAGAAAGGCCAATGCATGCCAACCTGGCACCATCTCCTCATCTTTCTCACCATGCCAACGTGCTCCGGTCTAATCCTGTTGGCTGGGACATGGGTTTCTACTCAACCCATCTTCATCACGGTTCATCACTCTAGGTCTATGAACAACCATGAAATCATACTCTTGTAAAATCAAAGCCCATCGTGCAAGCTTCCTTGAAAGCTTGTTGGACTCCATCAACCACTTTAGTGGCTGATGATCAGTGATGAGAGTGAAGGAGTTACCAAATAGGTAACATCAAGAATGTACTACTGCCCAAACTGCTGCCAAGCACTCTCCCTCATATGAACTATACTTCACCTCCGCTAAATTGTTGGAGCAACTAGCATAGGCCATCACAAACTCCTTCTCCTCATCATGTTAGGTGAGCACTGCTCCAAGCTCCAACATACTCCAATTAGTATGAACCCAAAATGGTCGTCCTTTGATTGGTCTCCTCAAAATAGGAGCAAATGTCAACCTCTCCTTGAGCTCTACAAAAGCTCTCTCCTACTCATCTCCCCAACACCACTCCTATGTAAGCTTGGTCAGCTTCATCAAGGCCTTGGCAATGGCACTAAATCCTCTAACATAGTGGCAATAGAAGTTTGCCACCCAAGGAATGCTTGCACTCTGCTCACATCCGTAGGCCAAGGAATACGTGCAATAGCCTCCACCTTGGTCTGCTAAACACCAAGTCCTCCGAGGTAGATAGTGTGACCCAAATACTCAACCTGCTTGTGGAAGAACCTACACTTCCCAAGAGTAATTTGAGTCCATGAGATCTCAACCTCCCAAAC
The DNA here is from genome assembly GCA_948567375.1 of Lunularia cruciata. Lineage (NCBI taxonomy): Eukaryota > Viridiplantae > Streptophyta > Marchantiopsida > Lunulariales > Lunulariaceae > Lunularia > Lunularia cruciata. The sequence goes on from OX419757.1 coordinate 46,103,229, forward strand.
ACCTCCAACAATTGTCTTTCATGCTCCTCCACAGTAGTGCTATAGACCAAAATGTCATCAATATAGCATCGAGTAAAGTCCAATCCAGCTAGGATCCTATCCATGACCCTCTGGAACTCAGCAGGACCGTTCTTCAACCCAAATGGTAAGAACCTCCATTGATATAATACATCCTTGCCATGAGGATCAATAGCCCAAAATGCTATCTTGGACTTATCTTCCTACTTGATCGGCAACTAATGATATCTCGCTTGAAGATCCAAAGTACTGAAGACCTTTGCATGCCTAATTGCATCAAAAATCTCCTCTAGTGTAGGCATGGCATACCAATCAGCCCTGGTCTATCAGTTGATAGGACGGTAATCTCCACACATCCGCCCATCTGTGTAGTTGCCATGCATATCCTTCTTGGCTGGCATCACTATCGTTGATGCATACTCTCCATGTGAAATCTCCACCAAACCAGTCTCAAAAAGGTCACTACTCTGGCTCTAAATCAATGTCCTCTCCATCTCACTATATTGATAAGGACGTTGGAAAACTGGTGTATTGCTAGTCAACTCAATCCGTATACCAAGTCCTTTCAGAGCACCCAAATCCTTCATACTGAAGGCAAAACAACTCGTGTGGCTCCTCAAGAACCTCCAAACACTCCGTCTTTCCTCTCCAATAAGCTTGGGTCCAAGATCCGGCTTCCAAGTATCCTCTATAACTGTAGTAGGAGTAGAAGATGTACTGACTGGCTGCTACATTGGGCCCTTGGGAGCAATAGTGTCATGCTTCCGACCACTAGAGGTCCCAACCTCTGTGTGAAAACCTCCCTCCACTCTGGCTGCAAGCTCCACACGTCCTCTAGCTGCATCCCAAGTGGACCAAGGATGTAATCCAAGTAGCCTATGCTGACCTGGATGGACTCCAAGTAGACCACTCTCCCTAGTAGCTACTGGATGTGTCCCAAGAATACCATGTCGACTTGGTCCATCGCCCCCAACATGTGCCTGAATTGTCTCGATAGGCACAAGGCTCACAAATGTCCGAGTGGTGATGCCTATCAAGCGCATCCTACGTTGCTCTGCCAAGCCAAGGCTCACAATCCAGGTCAAAACAGTTTAGGTCCATAACCTGACCTAACACCTAACGCCTGGATGCCTCTGACACTACTAGAATAGCGGTAATACCGGTGTGAAAACCCATTGCCCGCTCTCTCTCATCAGCCTTGGGCTCCACCAACTACTGTTACAATGAGTCCCAAACAAGTCTAGGTCCTCCCTCTCAAAAAGCATGAGAGCCTGGGAAACTCATGAGTGTGGGAAATGCGGCTCTAGGCTGTCCAACTAGGTTCACCACTGCCATAGGTGACCTATCAGCCACTACCACTGTCTAAGACTGACATCCAACATCCAAGATGTCAAGACTTGACCACACAATAAGGATGTGGTCAAGTTGCCGGATCCTATCATAAGCATGTTGTAGAACCTCTCTGGGTAAGAGGTTCGTCCACCAAAGACAAAGACGATGAGCCTATGATCCCACTCTGGCTGTATCTAACAATATAGTAGGTCCCATCCAAGAATGGACCTGATGTGTACTTTCCACCACTATGGTGCAAGAATCACCCATCAAAGGAACATTCTCCAAAAGGTAAGCTGGAGAAACGGACTGATGAACTTGGAGATGTTGTAATATCCGTAACATCTCCCAAAACACACCAAAATGAGGATCTTGAAGACCCAAACCACGGCCTGTACGTATATGTCCCTAACATGGCCATCCAGAAATCACCAAGTGAATAGGCCTATGTCTCTCTAGGTCATACACCCCCAATAAGGAAATGTTTGCTGGTAGGGCTTTCTGGTAACCTCTGACTATTGACATTGGTAATAACTCCGGATATTGATAGGCCAAGTGTGCCAAATGATATAAAGAGACTCCTGGATGAAGTCATAACTCTTGGATGAAGTCATCCAACTCAATGGTACCCATTGTACCAGAGTAATGCCTAGGGCCTTTGGAGGCCCCATAAATCTTGTCCATGTCCCACAGCAACGGTGCGGACACACCAAGTGCACTCTCAACTGAATCAGCTCCTTTGTCAAACTCCAACTCAGAGTCAATCTCCTCACTCACTAGGACCTGAGATATAGGCTGATACCAAGTGCCACTCCAAGTAAACCCACTGCGTACAATAGGGTTATCTCCTCTAGAATCCCCAAAGAACTCTGTCGTGACCAAGTAACTGCAACAACAAACCCAAACCACCAACTGCAACCGCAAGTGCCCCACCAAGTGCCAACACCAACCAAGCATCACCCACTAATGTAACTCTAACCAAGATAACTACACTAGGGGAAAGTGCAACGTGTAACCTGCCATCATAACACGCACTCTCACGATTTGCAAGTCATCACTTCCTTCCTTACCAGAGAGAAATAAAGGTAGTATGATTGGTCATCACTCTAGCCTCACTACGGAGAGCACACTAGAGCACCAATGCTCAAAATTTAGGGCACCTCACACAAATGTGGTGCACAAACAAGAAGTAGAGAATGGAGGGGTTCCAATCACAAGAAATCTAAACAAAAACACTCCATCTCATAACACAACACAAGACTGACTCTACCACCATTTGGCATTTGACATAAGAGAAGTTTGTATCTAAGTCCTAAGCTACCAGGATCACCAAGAATGGGATCAAACTGTCTCTCCTAGCCAAAGTTACATATGTATAGATTATAGTGGCACAGTCACTAGGACAACAAGTGAGGGTGGACCAGTTGGCTAGGGCACCGGTCTAGGAACAAGAGATCTAGGGGTCAAACCTTGTTGCGCACAATCTAGCAGGAAAGGTAGATTTTACCAACCAATGACCAAGATCTACTCTAAACTAGCTAGCCTCATGCTAGCTCTCTAGGCCTTTGTAGCCTCTCATAGCCCACCACCCTATGCCTAGAAGCCTCTAAACGCCAAATGAGGCCTTTCTTCTTGCCACTTTGAACCTCCTCCAAAATTGGTGAAACTTCTCCAAATCTACAAAAGTCCTCTAAACTAGCAAAACTCCTCCAAATTTGGCCAAACAGCGAACTCCTCCAAATCTGGCCAAAATCTGACATAAAATCTAGCCAAAATTTAATGTAGACCCTCAAGTTGGCTGTCCACCACATCCCCCGCTAACTTTCCACTCGAGCCAAATTGACAACATGGGTTTTTCCAAATCACAAATTCATGAGAATAGCTTCACAACTCCACCTTTAATTTGACTTTCTGAGCCCAACTCATAGCATATTGGTCATGCCTTCACCTCTTGAGCTCAAAATCACAACTACTACTCAAAATTTGCTCCTTCTTTGCTCAAAATTTGGCCAGCGCTTCTGCACACCGTTTGCCTAACTGCCAAATCTACATCAATTGAACCAGCTTCTACACACTAGGGAAACATTGAACTTGAATCGAGCTACCAACGATCCACCAAGCTTGGAGATACCACCAACACTCAAAGTTCCTGCATCCAATTTCCCCCTGACTTCACTTCTCTGATGTAATCAGATTGTTTACCACTCTCAACTCAACTCAACTCAGATCAATACTTGATCTGTCACTCTATAAACTGCCAACAATTGGGCACTGATTACAATCAAGCCACACCCGCTCAAGCATAGAGAATCCAGGTGACGCTTGCCGGCCTCTATCCACCATAGCCAAGAACTCAAAGGCTCAACATCAAAGAAGTGAGCTCTCTGGAGCTGCACTTCGAAAGTATACCCCCTGGACTTGAGCTAGGTCTGAACCCAAACGGTCCCGTTGACGGCACACTTGATGGTGCAAACGGTGCAAAGTGAGGGTGGGCCCCACCATGAAGTCAGTACCCCAAACACAACATCTGACCATCGGAAAGTAGTCTTTGAGATACTGCTAAAATAACTCTAACTACTATCATTGGAACTCCAATGTTTGAGCATCTAGATGCCACACTACAAATGGCGTGACACATTATTCCCTTTAGCTCAAAGATCTCATATCAACAGAGAAAATTGTTTTAGCAAGAAGTCTTTATTCTATCAATGGACAAGTAATATGTAAGGATATGAGACATAATATACATGTCATGGGGGTAAGCTCTTATTTTATACATCTCAACTCCTCTTGTTTCTATCATTTCAACTTTGAATACTTGGTGTTTATGAGTATTGTTTATGAGTTACTTTGTATGCATGGATGCTAGGTTCTTGCCATGATATGACTTGCCTAAAACAATCTCCACTTTAGAAGGATTTCAACTCTCAAGGAGCCAATAACTCATTCAATCATCACCAATATCTATTAGGTGATTTCGGCTATACCCTCATGAGCTATTTGATGTTGTCATTTTAAGTGCAATGTTCCTTAGACAAAATAGATTTTAATAAATATGTAGCATAAACTCAAGTAGTAAATGAGCATTATATAAGAGTTTTAAAGAGCCAGTCACATTCATTATGAGAATTAAAGGTACAATTGAAAACTATAAGAGAAGGGAATTGATACCTCTTTCATTGGCTTAGTACCTATATCATTTTGCATAATTTTCTTATTAATAGACAAGATATGTGGGAAGAAGGAGAGGAGTTAGCATATGAGGAAACAAATGTAGAAGAAATACTTCATATCACTATCCAATGTAGAGAAGAGAGAACAAAAGTAATGGTAAATACATATCTCACATTCAATAGACTTGGAAGATATTTGAACATTGGGTAAAAATATGAAATTGTAATTCCTTTATAATAAAATTCAAGACAATTTTGGAATTTTTTTATGAAATCTAACAATGCCAAAGTGGTGGTGTAACTTGGAGTGTTATTAAGTGTTGGCAAGTGATGCTTCACAAACCTATCAATATTTCTACTGAGCTTAGTTAAATAATGGATGTTACTCATGAGAGTTCAAATAGTAGTTGTTTAGTTATATAAAGAGATATGGATATGGTGATATGGATGCATGAGATCAACTTTGGTTGCTAAAAGGAAGAATGTTGCATGAGATCTAGTTTTGGTGCTAAAGGGAAGTGTGTTGCAACAAGTAAAGGGTCTTTGGATTATGTAACAATATGGAGTTTACCAATGAGTAAGTCAAGACTAACAAAGTAACAAATATGTCAAATTAGCCTAGAAAATTTTATAAGCATCTAGGAAACTACTTGGTACCTTCCAATTGTTGGGGAGCATGCATGCCAAGTGGTGATTTATAGGAAGAAGCTTCTTGAGAAGCTTCCCGGCTAGCTTAGCTTGCATGCCAAGTAGGCAGCTTCTTGAAGGAAGCTTCTTGAGAAGTTTCTTGATTAGCTTGACTTGCACTCTAAGAAAGGAGTTTTGAGGAAGCTTTTTGAGAAGCTTCTTAAGAGCCTTATTTTCTTTCTTGTAAATACCAAAACCCAAGCTCATGCTAGGCATACAGATTTTCCCTCATTCAAGTATCCCAATATGATATTCCACTTTGGTCTTCCATTCTCCTATTTCTCTTCTTGGTGTTTTACATTGGTATCAAAGCAAGAATAGGATGGATGGAATTTTTGGACCACCAAATCCATTTTTGCCAAACCATTGGGATTTTTGTGTCCATGTGCTACCCAAGCATCATTTCATACCGTTCATCATCTCACATTTTGGGTAAATTTTTTGAATGCAATCAACTTGTTTGATGAACCCTTGGTACTTCCAATTGTAAATTATGGAGAATGGTGGACATGTTGCATCTATGTGTTAACTTAGATAAACTATATGTAGTTTGATATAGTAGTAGTCATGGCAGCAATGCCCGAGGTTATCATTGCTATAAAACAACAAATTGAGCACCTTACTTGACTGTTGGAAGAATAAGATCATTAACTACAAGAGCATGTAGAGAGAGCACCATTTCAAAAAGGAGAAGAGCAAATCTGATTTCCAAAACCCAAGGTATTCAAAAGAAACAATCTCCCAAGCGCAATGAAGAATTTTGTGCTTGACTGTGAACTTTATGTTGAAGCTACAATCTTCAAAATGAACAAAATAGATTCTCTTGGCTTCAAGCCAATTGGATGGAGTGGCAAAGCTATTGTGGTGGTTCCGAGTGGAGCAAGCTGAACAGCAAATTATTGCACCAATCTTGACATGGGGAGAATGCAAGAGTGCAATACTTGGTTGATTCCAAGCTATAAATACTACACAAGCCGCACAAGATAGGTTAGTAAAGTTGAATCACATTAGCTCTATAATGAGCTACATCATGCAATTCAAGAACACCTTTATGCAAATTCTAGATATATTGGAAGTTTTGGATCAATTTGTGAGGGGTTGTAATACCAATAGCTAGATATATTATATAGAGATAAAAATTGGCTTGGTAACATCTAGAAGGATGTTATATATGATAGACTAAGTAGATCAGATGGAGGTATCACAACAGAGTACTTTTGCTAATAGGGTAGAAGCAAAAAATAACCTAAAAACTTCATAGCCAATTTTGGAGGCCTAAATAGATGAATTAGGCCTCAAAAATGCACTACATTGTTCCAAAGAGGAGGAAAGGTCTGGCCTTCCCTCGCCCACTATTTGTCTTGGCAAGAGCTTTCAAATGGTACCTCATCCATGAAATTTTGATATTCTTATAGGAAGATTTACTAAAGATTCCCTTTGGTCAAAGTTTGTTTGACCAACCAGTTAGGACCAAAACCAAGATGTCACCCATGCATGCAACTAATCTAAGGGTAGAGCTCATTGATAGGTCATCAATCCATATATCTGATCCAAAGATGGAGCTTCCTTTGAAGGAATCATATTTGCTATATAATAAAGACAAGGTGATCCTTTGGGACATTGGAGTTTTGAGTGTGAAGCTTTGTGTTTCTTCTTCTTGGTTTTCTCTTGGGAGTTCTCATATCCTCAAAAAATTACAATAGTAGCGGGGTGCTTCAATCCAAGAGAGTGGATCAACTTGCTTGGAGGAATATGTGCTATTGAGATTGAGTAATTTTGAGGAGAGAAATCATAGTAAAAATTGATAATAATATTGTATGTCAAAGAAATAGTGTTTTATAGAGAGGATGGGATGGAAGCTTATGGAGGATAATTTCTTGCACCTCACTTTTAGTCTTGAATCCATTCCACATCAAAATTATATAAATCCAACAAGAGCAAGTGAGAATATATCTCATTTACCATTTTGGAGTAGATTCATGGTTATATTCATGAATTCACCAAACCCAATGATTCTACTTGGAATGATTTGTAACACCCATTTATGCATGTATATACTATTTTGATATTTAGTTTGGTATAATAAATACTTGAGAGATATTATATAAAGATAAAAGATAGTTTTACATTAGTCAATAATAAGCTAAAATTAGTCCTACCTAAGATAGAGGAGACCTAACTTTAGAGGAATTGAAAATGATGAGTATCATTATTTTGGATTCTAGTGGATTGACTTGGTATTATTCCTAGATGTTTGGCTTTGAGGAAAGAGTTGAGAACTCTTGGAGTTGGAGTTCTTTGCTTTCTTAGTCCATGGTGTGCTACCATAATAGCCATCAAAGGTTCATCTTTAATGAGAGATAGACCGGCTAACATTTTTGGTTCTATTGCCGAGACCTCTCTAGAAGATAAGATAATGTTTCACATATAATTTTTTATTATATAGAAAGAGGCTATGAGAGCTCACTTGGAGATAACATTAAGAGAGGAGAGGGCTGAACTTATTTTACAGAACGTGGACCAAATTTTATACCCTATAGTTCATAATGATGTTTTTGAGGTGATATTGTACATATTATACACATGAGAGAATTTGGAGAGATTGAGTGAGGTGGATTGCAGATTTTGGAGATTATGGTGATTTTGAGCAAAACCTCAAGTTTGAGATCTGGACTTGAAATTTTCATGAAGATAACTTGGATTATATATAAGTTGGTACACTTGAAATTATATTAATGGCTACTACATGCATTGACCTAGAATTTTTGGAAGGTGGTAGGGTAAATTGTTCCCACAAACTACACGACCTCTAGAACTTTATATAGAGTCTACCATTTTTTCATTTTTCATTTGGATTAATTTGAAACTTTCCAAGAAAATTAAGTGCATAGTATTTAACATTTTAGCCTAAGAATTAGAGAGAGATAATTCTTGTGCAATAAGTCATGATTTTCTTACGTAAGGGGGTGGTTTTTAGACCAAATCTAAAACATGTGTCCTTAATAGAAAGGTGCCTAGCCCAAATGGCTCAATGATTTGCTAGTTTGTAATGAAGGACGCCTTGGGGTTGTAAGCAAGTGCAAAAAATTTTAGAAGATTGTGACATACCAATTGAGAGAATTTAGTGACAGAATTTAGAGAATTGTGAGGAGGGGTCAATTTTGGAGAGTTGAGATCTCATGCATGAGGAGTATGAGAGCAACCAAAAGTATATTTGAGTGTTTAGATTCATCTTGGGAACATGAAGGGTCACCAAGAGTGAAAGTTGAGGCTATGAAAGGTTCTCTAAGGGTTTGAGGTGATAGTAAGAGTGGATTTGAGGAAAGAAAGTTTAAAATAGAATTTGAAGAGAGTGTTCAAGGGATCCAAAAACATACACTTCTTGGAAGAAAGAGTGATTCTAAGTGTTTTTTTTATGTATAGAGAAGAGACGTAAGGCAAGTCATGTCCATTGAACTTTGAGTACAAGAGATTGAGGGTAAGGAGAGGCTTGCTTGACTTGGGATTGCATGTTGAACCTTCTTCACTAAGATTGGGAGGGAATAGATCTAAGACCAAGGAGTAGTGTGAGATTTTTGGATTGGAAGAACTTCCAAAAGGACATGAGTGTAGTGGAATAGCACTTTTGGAGACTTTGGTGAAAGATCTTAGAGAGAGTCTTAGTACAACTCCAAAGGATCTACCACCTTCATCAACTAGTTCTCAAGATTAGTGATGGAGATAATCTTTCAACCTATGGATAAACTATCCATGAGGGTTTGATTAATATGCACTCTAGGATTTGATGTTGCTATATAAATCTTGGAGGAACCTAAAACTTTTGTGTTTCCAAGGGTGGATTACTCTCAAATTGTGTTAGTCAAGTATATCTTCTATTAGTTATAGAGTGAGAGAAATAGAAAAAAATTTGAGAGGAAAGCAAAAGATAATAAGAAATTCAGATGGGGAAACTTCTGGTTGTCTTTGGCAAGGATGGAGAGGATATAGAGACCTTTGTGAGAGACTTCAAGAAAGCTTTCATAGGAAACAATAAGAGGAGAGAGATGAGTGAGTCTCATTATTACCAGATTTTTTTGAAGATGTAGGCCTTACATTGGTATGAGTAAGAATACTTAAAGAGAGAGAGAGAGAGAGAGAGAGAGAGAGAGAGGAGAGATGAGCAAGAAGAGACTTGGGAGAGTTTCACTATAGCACTCTTTGAAAAATTTCTTCTAGATGAGAGTTATAAGAGATTGATGAGTGAAGTTACCTTCTTTAAGCAAGGAGATGGAGAGAAAGTGAGACTTATGTAGAAAGAGTAGAGAAGTTAGAGTCCAGATTTTGCATGGTATTGAGGGAGAGTAAAGATGAAGTGGAGACTATTATGATTGGCATAGGAGCCATGCTCACAAAGAATTTTGTGGGAGGGTTGAGACCTCAAATTAGAAGTGAGGTGAGATATGAGAAACCTTCTCCCAAGGTTGAAGTTATCAAGATTGCAATTTTTATGGATGAGAGTGATTTGGTAATGAAGGAGGTTATGCATCCTTCTCAAGGTTACAAGTATGTTAGAACTTCTGATACTTTGGTGGCAAAGGTTGTACCACAAGTAGAAGTTGCTTTGATTCTTCACATCTACCAAAAGATCCACTTCAAACCATCACAAAACAACTTGCAAATTTCAAGATCAATGTAGTGCAACTATGGGAGAAGAGAGAGGTGGATCAAAATGTGAGAAGAGGGCCTAGGAGTTAAGGAGGCTATCCATATAGAGTGTGCCAATGAACTACCAATTTCAGTTATAGAAATTGTTTCAATTGTGGAGGAAGAGATCATATCTAAAAGAATTGCCCAAATTCGACTTACCATGGAAGAAGGGGTTATGAGAGAGCCAATAGAGGGAAAGAAGGAGGTAGTGAAACCCCCAAGTGGCTCCCAATCAAAACAAAGGTAAGGGGATAGCATCCATAGATGTGGTTGAGAGCAAGTATGAGAAGGAGGAGTGCTCAAACTCCAAAGGTCTTAATTTGGAGCTTTTGGCACAAGAGAAAAAGAGAGCTCATTTGCAAAGGATGTACACTCTTCTCAATGATTTACTCCTAGCAAGGATACTCTTATGACTACTAGGAGTACTCTCAATAGCACCTAAACACCATCAACAACAAATACTCTAAGGAAGAAGTTGGAGATGGAAGATTTCTTGATATCAAAGCAACAATGTAACTACTATGTGTTGGAAGATGTTGGTAGTCACCAGGCTAACATCACAATGGGCCAACTTATAGCTTAGTCAATAAGACCAACATGGGCATGATCATCTAATAGTCTATGCTTGTAGACAAATGGTTTCAGCAAAAAAGAATTACTCAATCACAAAGAGACAAAGGTTGTGTAATACTCTAAGGACAAGAGAAATCTCAAAGAGAGATACAAGAAAGAAAATACAAGTTTTGCACTCAATAATCCGATGCCCCAAAGGAGCACCTTCTATTTATTATATAGCAAAGAAGATCTTTGCAAAGGAAGAATTATTTATTATATAGCAAAGAAGATCTCCCCAAAGAAAGCTCCATCCTTGGATCAGATATATGGATTGGTGACCTGTCGACAAGCTCCATCCTTGGATTAGTTGTTTTGATGGGTGACATATCAATCCTTGTCATATATAGTTGGTCAAACAAGTTTGACAAAAGGGAATTAGTAGGGAATCTTCTTGAAGATAGCTCAAAATCATGTGGGTGAGGTACTATTGGAAAGCTCTCAATGAGGCAAATCATAGGAGGGAGAAAGAAATGCTTTTTATTCCTTAAGGGAAAGAGGCTTTTCATTTTTGAGGTCTCATTCATTTGTTTAGGCCTCCAAAATTGGCTCTTGAGTTTTTAGGCTATTTTTGGCTTCTACCCCATTAGTAGAAGTACTCTTTTGGTGATGCCTCTTTCTGATCTTCTTAGCCCATTGTACACAACATCCTTTTAGTGTTACCAAGCCAATTTTTCACCTCTAGATATATATATTTTTATCTATTTTTATTATAAGTTTGCAATGATCTTTGGTCTCAAGAAGTTTAGACACTACTTGATTGGAGGGAAAGCCACCATTATCATAGATCACAAGGCTTTAAGGTACATCTTCAACAAGCCTAATTTTGAAGGAAGGCTAGCAAGGTGGATGATACTCTTGTTTGAGTATGAATACACTATTGAGGATAGGCCAAGGAAAAAATATGCAAATGTTGATTTGTTATCTAGCGCCTATGATCATGATGGAGTTGAACCAATGGATGATTCCTTCCCAATTGAGGAGCTTGTGACAATCTCAATCACTCAAGAGGTTCTGATGGAGTAGACTGAGATTGTGGACTTTTTTACAAGAGGTAACTATCAAGAAGGGATGTATGCTAGGGAGAAAAAGGCTCTTGCAGCAATATCTAGACCTTACACAATGGTGAAGGATATCCGTTTTCACCAAGGAGTAGATGGTCTACTTCAAAGAGAAATGGGTAAGGAAGAGTTTATCCTACTCATAAAGGAGTTACATGAGGGTTGAGTGTGTGATAGACAATTTGTAGGAAAGGTGATTGCTTTCAAGATTCTAGATGCAAGTTACCATTGGAGAGGGATTTTCAAGGATTATCTTGATTATTGTTAAACTTGTCATGTTTGTCAAGGTTTTGCTAGAAAGTTTATTTCCACTTCCCCTCTTAGATCAATTCCATTGTTAGGATCTTAACAAAAGTGGGGAATTGACTTTGTAGGTCCTCTCAATAGATTTTCAAAGAACAATCAATACATTGTAGTAGTTATTGATTACCTTACCAAGTCTGTTGAGGCTAGACCATTGAGGGACAAGAATGAAGATGAAGTTGGTAGATTTCTTTATGAATGCATTATCATTAGGTTTGGATGTCTTTTGGAGTTGGTTTTTGATAGAGAAGGAGAGTTTACAAGGAACATCACTACAACCATGCTACAACATTTTTGTATCACACATAGAATAACAATATCCTATAAGCCAATTCCAAATGGCTTTGCAAAGAAAACCAATCACACCTTCTGCATGATGTTGGCCAAAGATGCAAAAAATAGAGAGGGCTTAACATCATTAGGACAAGAGGATTCATGTAGTTTTGTGTGAGTATAAGATAATCATGAAGACTCCCCTTGAATATTCTCCATTTTATTTGGTATATGGTATTGTGTCTATCTTACCTATTCACTTTGATCTTCTTACCATCCAAAGCATTCATAAGAGATTGAAGAAAGCACAAGGAGGTGATGCAGAGAAGTCAAGTAATGATCAACTCATGGAATTAGAGGAGGCAAGAGTAGTTGCCATGGTTCGAGTGGAGCTGTAAACACCCATTTGTGCATGTATGTGCTATTGTGATATTTAGTTTTGTATTATAAGTACTTGATAAATATTATTTATATAGAGATAAAGATAGTTTTACATTAATCATGATTAAGATAGAGAGTACCTTACTTTAGAGGAAGTGGAAAAGATGAGCATCACTATTTTGGATTCTAATATATTGACCAGGTATTATTCTTAGGTGTTTGGCTTTCAAGAAAGAGTTGAGAACTCTTGGATCCACAAGCCTTTTTGTTCTGGATTCTTCTATAGTCCAAGGAAAGCCCATGTGAATGAATCCTTAACTTAATGGTTAGTTCAAGATAAGATCACATGCTTAAGAGAACATTCCTATGTGTATAGATATTCCTTTAAACTTTTGATTTTATTTGACTTTTAGCCTAGTAACTTGAGTTACTCCAATAATTAGTAACTTTGGTGCATAACTATTTAACAACTATATAAACTAGGGGCGAGGAGGTATTCATCATCCTTTCATTTGCAACTATCTCTCTTATTGAGTTATCTAGTGAGTAATGATTTGAATCTTGGAGTGTTAGCCTTGGAGGAGTATGATGGAGTTGGGGTTCTTTGTCTTTTTAGTCCATGGTGCACTACCATAATATCTATCAAAGATTCATCCTAAGTGAGAGATAGACCGGCTTATAGAGCAAACCGAAAGGAAACAAAAGGAGAGTTGTGACAAGAAGCAAGGCAAGAAGAAGGTGGAGCTCTTCAAAGAAGGTGATTAGGTAATGTTGTTTGATTCTATTTGATTTAAAAGAGTGCAAAAGAACTTTTTGCCTAAGTATTTTGGACCTTTCATAGTGGAGAAGATGTGGTGCAATTACACCTATGATCTCAAGGAATTGGGAGGAAGACACTTTGATAGGATTAACCATGATAAGTTGAAGATGTATCACAATAGGTAGAGAGAACTTCACTTTGAGGACAAAGTGAAATCTTAATCTAAGGTAAATGTAACATCCATTTGTACATGTATGTGCTATTGTGATATTTATTTTTGTATTATAAATCTTGAGAGATATGTTTTATATAGAGATAAAGGATGGTTCTATATTAGTCATGATTAGCTAAATTTAATCATAGCTAAGATTGAGGAGACCTTACTTTAGAGGAAATGGAAAAGATGAGCACCATTATTTTGGATTCTAGTGTATTGACTTGGTATTATTCTTAGGTGTTCGGCTCTCAAGAGATAGTTGAAAAATCTTGGACCCACAAGCCTTTTTGTTCAGATTATTCTATAGTCCAAGGAAAACAAGCCTTTTTGTTTAGATTCTTCTATAGTCCAAGGACATCCCATATGAATGAATCCTTGACTTAGTGGTTGGTTCAAGATAAGACTCCATGCTTAGGAGATATTCCTATTTGTTGGTTGGTTGGCCTTCTCTATATGGATAGTTTCTATAAATCATAGGCCCTCTCTCTACATTTGGATCCACCTCTCTCTTCTCTCATAGTTGCACCACATTGATCTTGAGATCTGCAAGTTGTTTTATGATGGTTTGAAGTGGATCTTTTGGTGGAGGTGCAAGAATTGGAGCAACTACTACTTGTGGTGCAACCCTTGCCACTAAACTATCAAAAGTTCCCTCATACTTGTAGCCTTGCGGAGGATGCACAACCTCTTTCACCACCAAATCACTCTCATCTCCTTCCAAACTCTCCTCCATACGAATTGCAATCTTGATAGCTTCAACCTTGGAAGAAGGTTTCTCATATCTCACCTTGTTTCTTATTTATGGTCTCAACCCTCCCACAAAATTCTTGGTGAGCGTAGCTCACCTGAACAATCTATTGATTTGTCTGTGAGATTAGGTAGATAGAAAGATGTTAGATGTAGGAGATAATGTATGTCTCAGATTAGATCTTGTTAGAAAGACTTGGATAGACTCTGTAGTGAAGCAAAATTAGCCAGGAAGTCTGAAGTAAGAGAAGTACAAGTACAAGTGTCTTTGGGTGAGTTATGTGAGACAATAGAGAAAAATGGGTTAGAAGATAATGATGTAGAAAAAGTAGAGAGGAGTGCAATTGTAGTTCATAGTGTAACACCCATTTGTGCATGTATGTAGTAGTATTGTGACATTTAATTTGGTATTACTAGTACTTGAGAGATATTTTATATATAGAGATAAAGGACAGTTCTACATTATTCATGATTAGCTAAAGTTAATCATAGCTAAGATAGAGGGGACCTTACTTTAGAGGAAGTGGAAAGATGAGCACCACTATTTTGGATTCTAGTGTGTTGACTTGGTATTATTCCTAAGTGTTTGGCTTTGAGGAAAGAGTTGAGAACTCTTGGGCCCGCAAGCCTTTTTGTTTTGGGTTCTTCTATAGTCCAAGGATAGCCCATGTGAAGGAATTCTTGACTTAGTGGTTGGGTCAAGATAAGATCACATGCTTAGTGAAATATGCCCATGTGGATGGATATTCCTTTATACTTTTTGACTTGACTTGACTTTTAGCCTAGTAACTTGAGTTACTCTAGTAGTTAGGAACTTTGGTGAGTAACTATTTCACAAGTATATAAACTAGGGGTGAGGAAGTACTCATCATCCTTTCATTTGCAACTATCTCTCTCATTGAGTTCTCTAGTGAGCAATGTCTTGAGTCTTGGAGTGTTAACCTTGGAGGAGTATGATGGAGTTGGGGTTCCTTGCCTTCTTAGTCCATGATGCGCTACCATAATAGCCATTAGAGGTTCATCCTGAGTGAGAGACAGGCCGGCTCACATTTTTGGTTCCGTTGTCTGGACCTCTCTAGAAGGCAAGATAATGTTTCACATACAATTCTATATTAGACAGAAAGAGGCTTTGAGAGCTCACTTGGAGAGAACTTTAGTGGAGGAGAGGGCTGAACTTATGTTAGAAAACTTTGACCCATTTATATAATCTATAGGTCATTATGATATCTTTGAGGTGATTTTGTACATCTTGTACACTTGAGAGGATTTAGAGAGATCGTGTGAGGTGTATTGCAGATTTTTGGGGATTAAGGTGATTTTTGGGCAAAATTCCAAGTTTGAGATCTAGATTTGAAATTTCTACACATGATAACTTGGAGTATCTTTTAGTTATCACACTTAGAATTATTGTGAGATTTACTATACGCATTGGGCTAGAATTTTTGAAAGTTGATAGGGTAAATTGTTCCCACAACTACATGCTCTCTAAAAAATTGTACAGAGTCTGCCAATTCTTCAATTTTTAGTGGATTTTTCTGAATATTGACAAGAACACTTAGTGCATTTTATCCTTCCTGGTGACACAACAACTAGAGAAGGATCAATCTTGTGCAAAGAGTTATGAGATTTTAAAGTGAGGGGGGTGGCTTTTAGACCAAATCTGAAATATGTGTGCTGAATAGAGAGGTTTCTAGGCCAAAAGGCTTGATGAAAAGATCTGAAATTTTGCAGGGAGGGATGCCCTAAAGTTATGATAAATTTTGCAAAATTTCAAAGGACTATGACATACCAATTGAGAAATTTGAGAGACATTGTGAGAAAGAGTCAATTGTGTAGAGTTGAGATCTCATGCATGAGGAGTTTGAGAGCAACAAAAAGCATGTTTGAGTGTTTAGATTCATCTTGGGAACATGGAGGATCATCAAGAGTGGAAATTGAGACAATGCAAGGTTCCCCAAGGGTTTGAGGTGATTGTAGGGGTGGATTTGAGGAAAATAGAGTTTAGAATACAATTTGAAGAGAGTGTTGAGAGGATTCAAAAACCTACACCACTTGGAGGAAAGAGTGTGTCTAAGTGCTTTCTATATGGAGAGAAGGGATATAAAGCAAGTTCATGTCCATTGACCTTTGAGAGCAAGAGATTGAGGGAAAGGAGAGGATTACTTGACTTTGGTTTGCATGTTGGACCTTCTTTGCCAAGATTGGGAGGGCGAAGATCTAAGACCAAGGAGTTGTGTGAGGTTTGTGGAGTTGAAGGACTTCTAAAAAGGACATGAGTGTAGTGGAGTAAAAGCACTTTTGGAGACTTTGGTGAAGGATCTTGGAGAGAGTCTTAGTATAGCTATAGAAATACTACCACCTTCATCAGCTAGTTCTCAAGATTAGTGATGGAGATAATCTTTCAACTTATGGATAAACTATCCATGAAGGGTTGATTAATATGCACTCTAGGATTTGATGTTGCTATAGAAATCTTGGAGCAACCTGAACCTAAATTTTTGGTGAGCATAGCTCAGATATCCGTGTTGAGCAGCACCTTCATTTTGCTTAGCATTGCTGCTACTCCATCGGATTCCACCACTATCTTGACCTTCTCCTTCTTTCTTTTCTCCTCAAACTCATTGCAATACATCTACAACTTGTCCTCAAACTCAGCCTTCATTGCCTACTTCTCTTGTCAATTTAGTACAAGTTGTTCTTCCACCATTCTCAATAATCCTTGCAATTGGTCTTCTTCTCTATTATGCTTGGATAATTGCCACTGCTAAGCTTAATCTTTCTCGGCTACCTTCTTCTTCATACTCTCCAGTTCTTGCTCCATTACTGCCACACTTGCCTTTGAATGTATCAATTCCACTTGTGCATGAGCAATTTCTCCCTTCAGCACATCTACCAATGCCGTCTTCTCCTTGGCTTCCTCACAACACTTCACCAAATCTTTCCTCATTGCTTTTGAGTGCTTACTCCAAAGAATTTCCTCCACCCAAAGTTCTTCAGCTTCTATCTCTACTCGCATTAACTTACCTCTTAACTGCAAGGTTTCCACACTCCACTTCTCTATGACTGCTAATTCTTCTTTCACATTGAGGGTAGCACTCTCTATCTTTGCTTTTTTTTGTTGCCGAAACACCAACATAGGACATACAACTCTTGACATGTAATCCACTCCATCGTACTTCTTGTCATTGGCCCTAACTTCTTTGCCTTCTACAAGTACTCCTCCACTGGCACCTTACCCCAAAGTCATGATCTTTGTATCTTCAATGTCTCCCCATCCAAGCTCTCCTCCTCCTTGGTGGTAACTTTACTAGGTTTGATGTTGGTTGTTTCAACACTCTTCTTCCTCTTGGCAGCCCTTGGACACACCAAGACTCCTTCTTCCTTCTCATTTCTTTGCTTGATGGTGGACACCTCTAGACTTGGCTTCTCTGTGTCCACACTCCTTCTTCATGTTTGCTAAACCTCCACCTCGCCTTTGCTGCCACTGCTTGACTCCTCACTTTGTAGTGTAAACTCTTCTTCTCCTTCATAGGCTTCTCCCTTCGATGTGGTTTCTCCTTTTGACTCCTCTTCCTCCGGAGTTGATTCTTATGCTTTCACCAACACTACCTTTGGATTAGGCTTTTGTAGTTGTACTGACGCAATGCAACCTTTGAGTTTGTCTCTCTTTCTTGGTCTAGGGATGTCAATTGCTACAATTATCTCCTTTCTACTCTTCTTGTAATACTCATCCCTTTCTCGCACTCGCTCCATGTAATACTGCTCATCCGCATTTGCATCTGCCTCCTTGCGCATATCCGGATAAAAGTGCAACTGCATCTTGTTTCTCTCCTCCAAAGTCAGCAAGTTCAGCCCAAAGTAGAAATAAGTTATGAAGGGCACAAAGTAGTGTGGATGCATGTCCATCTTTCAACCCGTAATCATGTGCCCCACTTGCTAGTGCAAACACTTCGCCCAATCCATTGCTTCTCTTGCAAACATTTGATGAAAGAATATTGCCTATTGCATTGTGACATAGGTGGTTTGCTCTAGCTTAAACATTGCAATCATCACGCTCACAATCCTTCTTTGCTATGGGTCTCTACAGCTATCCACCTTATACCCGTTCTTGGTGCAAGGTCAATTAAAAGAATTGCTCACCTTGGCAATTTCTTCTAAGGCATCACACTTCCAATAGAAAGTGGTACCTCCTACCTCTCATGCTTCTCTCCCCAAGAGTAATGTCCAATCCAACTCAGTCCATCGAGCCAAATTCACTGTCTTCTCTTTGTGCTTTGGCTCATCCTTGCAATCACTTGTGGTGATTTTTGCCATGAAACTTGGAAAACTAAAATCCTAGTTCCAGGCCAAGAACATGAAACAAAGTCTCAATAAGACATTGATCCTTGCCACTACATCTAATCTATGCATTTCAAGACCCCTCACCGCACTCTGCTTACTCACTTTTGGGGCCATCATGTGTTTCCTCACTCACTTCTTGTGAAAGATCGTTCCCAAGATTCTAACCCACTCTTCTTCTTGCAAATTTTCAATTTGCATTCCTTTGGGGCAACTCTGAATAGGGACAATGTAGCATTGGACATTGCGCTGCCTCCTCACAAAAATCTGATAGTCCTTTTCTGATTGGTCATTCTTCAGTCGTTGCTCCAAGCTACTCACCAATTTTGTGAAGTTGTTTTCCTATCACCATCAAGAACTTCTTGATCTCAAGGTAGTCACTTTCTTCTAGTGCACTTTCTTGATTAGCAAACCCCAAAGAAGTTTGTTACAGGTTCTTTGGATAAGGTTGTGCTACCCAATATGAAGTCTTTTTCTTTGTATTTCTCTCTCATCTTGGGTCCTTTGGACTTGACCCAGGTTGACTTTGGGTTTAATGCCAAAAACATGATTCTTCTCATTTCCTCCCTGTTTAGATCTCATTTAGCTTTTCCAACGTACTTCTTCTTCCAAACTTTATCAAAAAAAACCAAAAAGAAAATGTGGGTATCACATGGTAGAAGGAAGTTACTTTCTTGGGTTATATGATCTCATTAGAGGGGATCAAGATGGAAAAAGAAAAAATCAAGGCCATTACTAATTGGCCTACTCTAAAGGATGCCATAAAAGTGCAAGCATCTAATGGATTTGTAAGTTTTTATCGATGATTCATCCACTATTATGCTCATGTGGCCGCATCACTGACTCACCTCTTGGAAAAATCCTCAAGCTTTCAAAGGACCACCAAGCACAAAGAAGTATTCCAAAAGTTGAAACAAATGGTATCTTCAAGACCCATTCTTCAACTATATGATTCTAAACTATCTTGTGTGGTTGATTTTGATGCTTTTAACTTTACCATTAAAGCTATGTTGTAGTAGGAATTTCCAAAGGGATTAAATCCTATTGCTTTTGTGTCTCACCAACTAAACACAACAATAATAAATTACTCTATTCAAGATCAATGGTATATAATATGCACCAAGATTTGGAGGCATTATCTCTTAGAGAAACAAGTGATCATGTGTGGTACCCACATTTTATATTTTGATGAGTTTTGAAGAAAAAGTGCATTGTTGAAACCAAATTGAACCCAAATGGAGAAGAAATAAGGAGAAGCATATGTTTTGATCTGACTTGAGGAAGTCTACTTTGCGTCAGAAGAAGAAGAACTCTAATCCGACTTGAAGGATGGTAGACCTAAAGTAGGGTTACTTTGTATCAAAATAAAAGTTTGATGTCAGGATGATTCTATCTCAATGACCACATGTCCAAATCATGTGTGCTATATCTCATTTAGAAGCATATCTTTTGGGGCTTTCAGTTGCCACTAAAATTATAGAGTTTGGTCTATAGCAGAATTTACAAGCATTTGAAGTTTTTGGAGTAGATATATAGAGTAGTTGAGTTCTTCGGATGTAGAGACTTTGGGTTATAAGCTACTTCACCTCAAGAAAAAGATGACCTAATCCAAGGTAATCAGACATCAGATGTAGGTGACTTTGTGGATCTTGCTAGAGTCATGTAAGGAAGTTATAGTAGCAAAAGAAGATAGTGTTGGGATACCCATGACTTCAATTTTAGTTCAGATTGAAGATAGGATAGAAATAGAAGAGAAAATTGTAGTGGTAGATGAACCCAAAGGAAGAAAGCAAAGAACAAAGATATGAATAAATTGTTAATTTGCTTGAGAGATCATGTAGATAGGAAGATATTAGAAGTAGAAGACAATGTTTGTCTTAGATTAGATGTAGTTAGATCAAAATTAGATGAAATTAGTAGTGATTTGAAGGTAGCTAAGTATGAGGTAGCATAGGTAGGAGTGCAAGTGTCTTTGGGTCAGGTATCTGAAGCGTCTCAAGAAGTTAGAATAGAGAAGGAGAATGTAGATAGTATAGTAATGACTTCAAGTTCAATTAAGACTAATGATGTGACAAAATTAGAAGAAATTGTAGTTGAACCTGAAGTAGATGAAGCAATTGAAGGAACATTGGGTGTAGAAGCCAAAGTTGAGGTAGATATTGGATCAGATTTGTAACCAATTTGAGATTTGAATCGAGACATATGAAGAAGTGGATTGCTATTTTGGATTTGGAGATTGTTAGGAAATGGTATTGTAGTAGTAATTGTTAGTGATCTACCTATTTAAAGGAAGCATTCATAGTGTTGTAGTTTGTACAGTTTAGTTTAGTACTGAAATTCTAAATTTGAGTAAAGTGAAGTGTTGTAACTTAGTGCTTGTCATTTCAGCTTAATTTTGAGTATCAATCTTGTATGTGTGTTTATGAGTGTTTGGAGAAATTCAAAGTGCAAGTTAGTGAGATTTTTGGATGTTGGATTGCACAGTGCTGATTTCATTTTGTGTGTTTGATCCTAAGTGGTTTGTAGTCAAAGCAATGCCTTGAAAAATCTGTGAGGAATTGTAGTGTTGGTAGTATTCTGCAATTGTGAGTGCAACATTGGGTTTATGCAAAGCAACTATATTTGAGGAAGTTGTGCCTTCAATAGAGGGGTGGAATATAATTCCAAGGTGAAGTCATTTTGCAGTGAAGTAGCCTTCTTTGAGGAAAATTGAATCATCACAATCAAAGTTGAATTGGAAAGAGATTGAATAATTGTGATTATAAATGTTATGATTTGTGACAAGATTGCAAATTTAGTGCTTGTTACTTTTCTAGTGTGATTTCTACCTCAAAGATTAAAGATGCAACCAAGAAGAACTAATTGTTACATTTTTACTCATTATTTGACCATTTTTGAATCATATCTCTATAGGAATGAACTATTACTTACTTATTACCGCAAAAGTGAAACTTGCCAGGTTGTCATATCATGCAAATCGATTATAAACCCTTGTTATAGACATTACATTTGGAGCACATTGTCATGCATATATACATCGCTACACAATATACATAGCTGTCAACATCAAACACTATAGAAGCACAAATCACACATAAGTCATACAAAGACTCTACAGTGCCACAATAATCAAATTGTTTACCACTCTCAACTCAACTCAACTCAGATCAGTACTTGATCTATCACTCTATAAATTGCCAACAATTGGGCACTGATTATAGTCAAGCCACACCCACTCTAGCTGAGAGAATATAGGTGATGCTTGCCGGCCTCCATCCACCATAGCCAGGAACTTGAAGGCTCAACATCAGAGAAGTGAGCTCTCTAGAGCTGCACTTCAAAAGTAAACTCCTTAGACTCGAGCTAGGTCTGAAACTCTAATGGTCCCGCTGACAGCACACTCAATGGAACAAACAGTGCAAAGTGACAATGGGCCCCACTGTGAAGTCAGTACACTAATCACAAAATCTGACCGTTGGAAAGTAGTCTCTAAGAAATTACTAAAATAACTCTAACTACTATCATTGGAACTCTAGTGTTTGAGCAATCAATATGCAAAACTACAAATGGCGTGATAGCTGTCGTGCGTATATACATCATTGTCAACATCATACACTATAGAAGCACAACTAACACATAAGTCATACATAGACTCTAAAGTGCAACAATTGCCTTCCTAGCTGGCAGTTAGGTCCCTCTAACTCCCGATTGCTATCTACTCCAAGTATATGGTATACCCTATGATGGGCAAAGATCAGGAGGCCGGGTGCTATGGAGCCCCATTGTTAGTCGTCCATCTGCAATCTACACCATATAAAAAATGAACTAGTTGTAGGTCAAGTACATCTAGGACATAACCACTGTCGCTCAGGAACCACCGTGAGGGGAGGAGTCATACATGCCATATGTCATCTTCTCAAATAGCTATCACACACTAACATAGTAGTAGCTCCACCAAAAGAGCCACATAACATACACCTTAAGTTTGCACGTCCAAGTGCCAAGCTTGGGTCCATAGTACCATCAATGTTTGGGAGGTGGCATGGTGCACAATTGAGCACATGATCCTTCCAAACAACACCATCATATCCTTCTAACACAAGGATTCTAGATGGCCAAACCTCACGCACTCTCAAGATAGTGCGGCTTGTCAAAACATCAAGTGTCCTTGGTGTTGTCTGCTGTAGATATACATAGTCTCTTGGATGAAATTGATGGATCAAGAGTCTATAACCTCTTCCTCTAATGGTAGCATAGTGTAAAGTATCTCTATGTTGAGCAATCGCCAAGTTCTCAAAGGCCATTGGCATCACTCTCCAAAAGATCTCTACCCCCTGAGAACATGCATTCATCCATATATCAAGGTCATCTAAGTCCAAAACTATAGTAGCATCTTGACAAATGGTTGCAGGTAAATCTGGATCTCGTCCATAGAGTAGAAAGTACGGAGAGAAGGATGCTAAGGAGGCTTGCCAACTGAACCAATAGCCCATGGCCAACCAAAGTAACTAGAGATCTCAATCTCCCAAGTGGCCTCTCTGCAAACCATACTTTTGCAATCCTCTCTTCACCGTCTGAACCACTCTCTCTACTAAGCCATCTGCCTTAGGGTGATCTCAAGATGTAGTATGATGATCAATCAAAGCCTTGTCACACAAGACCTGAAACTCCCCAAAGAACTTTGTACCCTAATTAGTCAAAACCTTAATTGGTGCACCAAAATAATTAAGAACTCCATCTAGGAAAGAGTAAGTTGTTCCTTCACTAGACTTGTCAGGAAGTGCCACCAACTCAATCCTCTTGGAGAAGTGCTCCGCCATCACCAAAACATACTAATGATGTCTCACAATCAGCGGTAAAGGTCCAACAAAGTCCAAACTCCAACGGTAACCCAATCCCATGGTAGATAATGGGTGTAACTGTGGCGTAGGAGCATTGAATGATACTCTAACTCGGTCACAAACCACACATCTGGCAACAAATTGTTGTACCTCGGTCTGCATACCACGCCACCAATAATGACTCTAGAGTAAGCTATATGTACTCTTTACTCCAAATAGGTAATATTGGAAATGTGCTACTGCCCAAAATGCTACCAAGCACTCTCCCTCATATGAACTATACTTCACCTCCACTGAATTGTTAGAGCAACTAGCATAGGCCACCACAAACTCCTTCTCCTCATCATCATGTTGGGTGAGCAGTGCTCCAAGCCCCAACATACTCCAATCACTATGAACTTGAAATGGTCATCCTCTGATCGGTTTTTGCAAAATAGGAGCAGATGTCAACCTCTCCTTGAGCTCCACAAAAGCTCTCTCTTGCTCATCTCCCCAACACCAATCTTGTGTAAGCTTGGTCAGCTTTGTCAAGGCATTGGCAATGGCACTTAATCCTCTAACATAGCGGCAATAGAAGTTTTCCAACCCAAGGAATGCTAGCACTCTGCTCACATCTATAAGCCAAGGAATATGTGCAATAACCTCCACCTTAGTCTGCTAAACACCAAGTCCTCCGAGGTAGATAGTGTGACCCAAATACTCAAGTTGCTTGTAGAAGAACCTACACTTCCCAGGATGTAATTTGAGTCCATGAGATCTCAACCTCCCAAACACCTCCAACAAATATCTCTCATGCTCCTCCACAGTAGTGCTATATACCAAAATGTCATCAATATAGCACCAAGCAAAATCCAATCTAGCTAAGATCCTATCCATGACCTTCAAGAACTCAAGAAGAGCATTCTTTAACCCAAACGGTAAGAACCTCCACTGATATAACACATCCTTGCCGTGAGGATCAATAGCCCAAAATATTGTATTGGACTTATCCTCCTCCTTGATCTGCAACTCATGATATCCCGCTTGAAGATCCAAAGTACTGAAGACCTTTGCATGCCCAATTGCATCAAAAATCTCTCCCGGTGTAGGCATGTTATACCAATCAGCCCTGGTTTGTCGGTTGATAGGATAGTAATCTCCACACGTCCGCCTATTTGTGTAGTTGCCATGCATTTCTTTCTTGGTTGGCATCATTGTTGTTGATGCATACTCTCCATGTGAAATCTCCACCAAACCAGCCTTAAAAAGATCATTACTCCGGCTCTGAATCAATGTCCTCTCCATCTCACTATATCAATAAGGACGTCAAAAAATTGGTGTATTGCTAGTCAACTTAATCCCTATAGTAGTTCACTTTAGAGCACCCAAATCCTTCATACTGAAGGCAAAACAACTCATGTGGCTCCTCAAGAACCTCCAAACCTTCCGTCTTTCCTCTCTAGTAAGCTTGGGTCCAAGATTTGGCTCCCAAGTATCCTTTGTAACTGTAGTAGGAGTGGAAGACGTATTGATTGGCTGCTACACTGGGCCCTTGGGAGCAATAGTGTCATGCCTCCAACCACTAGAGGTCCCAACCTTTGTGTGAAAAACTCTCTCCACTCTGGCTGCAAGCTCCACACGTCCTCTAGTTGCATCCCAAGTGGACCAAGGGTGTAATCTAAGTAGCCCACGCTCACTTGGATGGACTCCAAGTAGACCTTTCTCCCTAGTAGCTATTGGCTATGTCCCAAGAATACCATGTCCACTCGGTCCATTGCCTCCAACATGTGCCTGAATCATCTCGATAGGCACAAGGCTCACAAGTGTCCGAGTGGTGATGGCTATCAAGCCCATCCTACACTGCTCTGCCAAGCCAAGGCTCACAATCTAGGTCAAACAATTCAAGTCCATAGCCTGACCTAACACCTGACGCATGGTTGCCTCTGACATTACTAGAACAGTGGTAATACCGGCGCAAAAACCCATCACCCGCTCTCTCTCTCTCTCTCATCAATGTTGGGCTCCACCAACTGCTGTAATTGTGAGTCCTAAACAAGTCCAGGTCCTCCCTCTCAAAAAGCATGAGACCTTAGGAAACTCATGAGTGTGGGAAATGGGGCTCTAGGCTGTCCAACTAGGTTCACCATTGCCATAAATGACCTATCAGCCACTACCATTGTCTGAGACTGACGCTCGACATCCAAGATATCATCAACAAGGATGTAGTCAAGTCGTTGAATCACATCATAAGCATGTTGTAGAACCTCTCTATGTAAGAGGTTTGTCCACCAAAGACAAAGACAATGAGCCCATGATCCCACTCTAGCTGCATCTAAAAATACAGTAGGTCCCATCCAAGAATGGACCTGATGTGTACTTGCCACCACTCTAGTGCAAGAATCACCCATCAAAGGAATGTTCTCCAAAAGGTAAGTTGGAGAAATAGACGGATGAACCTGGAGATCTCGTAGTATCCGTAACATCTCCCAGAACACACCAAAACAAGGATCATGAAGACCCAAACCTCTACCAGCACGTGTATGTCCCTCTACCAGCACGTGTATGGCCATCAAGAAATCATCAAGTGAATATGCCCATGTCTCTCCAAACCATGCGCCCCTAGTAAGGAAATGACTGTTGGTAGGGCCTTCTAGTAACCTCTGACTGCTGACATCAGTAATAACTCCAAATATCAATAGGCCAAGTGTGCCACATGATGTAGAGAGACTCGCCTAGCAGTCTTATCTCTCTCTACATACAAGTACCTTTGTACTTGTATACCCGCCTATAACACCACAGCTAGTCCGGTACTAATCCCACCAAACAACTCCAATAGACATATCCCTACTATTGGATACTACCAAGCAATGAGTGTGGTATCCAGAGGTGTCAAAGTAATCGACTCTGGAGGCTCATTCTCACACTCATCTCTTGATGGTATGAAGGCTCCACTCCAAGCCTATTGCACCAACTGATTTGCATGTTGCTATAACGCCTCCTATGAACTCTACAATGGAACATCCAAGGTGGATGGAACAATTCCACTCATACTCCAAATCCGAGTGATCTCCTCAGATATTGGAGTATCCTCTGCATGGGCAATCTCCTCCAACAAGTCACCAAGCCAAGTAATTGCACCACTGAAAGCTAAAACTGATGTTGCCATGGTCTCGGACTGTAGTGAGCCAAGACTACCACTACTAAAGCATATTGGTAGGCAACATACCCATCCCTCACTAGACTGCCAACCTGGTCTATAGGAGGTTTTCTCCTCCAGATGTCACCACTCTCTCCTCCACCATGTTGAGCTCAATACACTCAGCCAAACCAAAGACCACTACCAAAGTAGGCAAAGTAGCATGTAACAACATAGCATCACAAACTCTATGTCGCAACTCCCTGTCCTGTATCCCATACCAAAACTAGACTGCTTGGGCCTCAGTAACTCCTTGAGTGAAAGTGATCAGCCGCCTCATGCAAGTGTATGCCTCATGTAGGCTCTCTCCAACCTTCCGTTGGATCTCCTACAAGCTCCTCAGCTTGTCAGTCCATACTCCTTAGTAGTTCTGCCTCAAACATAGGAAGAACTCCACCATGGGATTAAACCCCGGTACCACACCACCTCTTGTAGCGGTACCTCCACTTGTGGTAACACTATCTCCAGCTAGTGCACCTTCACTAGCTCCACCAACACTACTTGAGCTAGAACTCGTAGGTACAGCCGATCTACTACTAGCCACCAAGCCTGAAGTGATAGAGACATAGTGTGGAGACCAATATTGTCTCCATAACTCAATCTCCTTCAAATGAGCTATCCTGAACTCATGGTAGTCATCCATCGGTGGACCCTCCAGATGCTAAAACAACCCCTTCCATGCCATGAAAGGTGTGAACAAAGTTGGGTTCCGCATTTGCTGCAGATCACACCAACTATCAAATTCCTGGATGAAGTCATCTAACTCAATGGTACCCATTGTACCAGAGTAACGCCTAGGGCCTTTGGATGCCACATAAATCTTGTCCATGTCCCACAACAACGGTGCGGACACACCAAGTGCACTCTCAAATGAATCACTTCTTGTGTCAAACTCCAACTCAGAGTCAATCTCCTCCCTCATTAGGACCTGAGATACAGGCTGATACTGAGTACCACTCCGAGTAAACCCACTACGTACTGTAGGGCTAACTCCTCTAGAATCCCCAAAGAACTCCATCGTGACCAAGCAACCGCAACAGCAAACCAAAACCACCAACTGCAATTGCAAGTTGCAACCGCAAGTACCCCACCAAGTGCCAACACCACCACATGCCAATACCAACTAAGCACCACCCACTAATGTAACTCTAACCGAGATAACTACACTAGGGGGAAGTGCAACCTGTAATATGCCATCATAACACGCACTCTCACGGTCTGCAGGTCATCACTTCCTACCTCACCGGAGAGAAACAAAGGTAGTCTGACTGGTCATCACTCCAACCTCACTACTGAGAGCACACTAGAGCACCAATGCTCAAAAGTCAAGGCACCTCATACAAAAATGGTGCACAAACAGGAAGTAGAGAATGGAGGGGGTCCAAACACAAGAAATCTATACGAAAGCCCTCCATCTCATAACAAAACACGGGATTGACTCTGCTACCATTTGGCATTTGACATAAGAGAAGTTTGTATCTAAGTCCTAAGCTACCAGGATCACCAAGAATGGGATCAAACTACCTCTCCTAGCCAAAGTTACATGTGTACAGATAACAATGGCACAATCACTAGGACAACAAGTGAGGGTGGACTAGTTGGCTAGGGCACCAATCTAGGAACAAGAGATCTAGGGGTCAAACCCTATTGCGCACAATCTAGCAGGAAAGGCAGATTTTGCCAACCAATGACCAAGATCTACTCTAAACTAGCTAGTCTCACGCCATCAAGCTGGCTTGCTGGCCCTTCTAGGCCTTTGTAGCTTCTCATAGCCCTATGCCTCAAAGCCTCTAAATGCCCAAATGAGACCTTTCTTCTTGCCACTTCAAACCTCCTCCAAAATTTAGCAAAAGTCCTCCAAACTAGCAAAACTCCTCCAAATCTGGTCAAACAGCAAAACTTTTCCAAATCTGGCCAAAATCTGACGCAAAATGCAGCCAAAATCTGACACAAAATCTGACATAAACCCTAAAGTTGGTTGACCGCCAAATCCCCCGCTAACTTTCCACTTGAGCCAAATTGACAACACGAGTCTTTCCAAATCACAAATTCATGAGAATAGCTTCCCAACTCCTCCTTCAATTTGACTTTTTGAGCCCAACTTGCAACAAATTGGTCCTACCTTCACCTCTTGAGCTCAAAATCACAACCATTGCTTGAAATTTGCTTTTTCTTTGCTCAAAATTTGGCCAGCGCTTCCACACACCATCTGCCTTATTGCCAAATCTACATCAATTGAACGAGCTTCTGTACACTAGGGAAACACCAAACTTGAGTCGAGCTACCAATGATCCACTGAGCTTGGAGATACCACCAACACTCAAAGTTCTTGCACCCAATTTCCCCCTGACTTCACTGATGTAATCAGATCGTTTACCACTCAAATCAATCAAACTCAGATCAGTACTTGATCTGATCCTCAACAACTTGCCAACAATCGGGCACTAATTACAATCAAGCCACACCCACTCCAGCATAGAGAATCCAGGTGACACTCACCGGCCTCTGTCTACCATAGCCAGGAACTCGAAGGCTCAACATCAAAGAAGTGAGCTCTCTGGAGCTGCACTTTGAAAGTATACCCCCTGGACTTGAGCTAGGTCTGAACCCTAATGGTCCCGCTGATAGCACACTCGACGGTGCAAACTGTGCAAAGTGATAGTGGGCCCCACCATGAAGTCAATACCCCAAACACAAAATCTGACCGTCGGAAAGTAGTCTTTGAGAAACTGCTGAAATAACTCTAACTACTATCATTGGAACTCCAGTGTCCGAGCAATCTAGATTCGACACACGACAAATGACGTGACAAAGGGTTGCACTAAGCGGCACTAGATCCAAAGCGATATGCTAACAAAAAGAAGAGAAAAATTGGAGTCTAGAGTATTTGAGGAAAGGCAATCACTTAGGTGCTCAAAGACTAAAGCCAATGGCCCACTTGTTAAGAAACATAAAGAATGAACTTAAGCATGAGTAAAGACAAACTCTATGAGCTAACTTTCCTCATCTAGCTAATAGTCATAAATGAAAGAGGTAAGCTCTTCCTTGGCATGTGGATGGAGAGCTTGTAATGAAAATAGAGATGTATACTATTTGAAAGTGTACTAGTGCTCGGGTTGCACATCTATACTCCCTTGCCAAGCTTAACATCAAGGAATGATAAAGGTGATGATGCTACAAGGAAGGAGCATGGGACTATGGAAACTTTGCAATCTTCCTAGTTTTTGCTTAGGCTCGTATGGTATACTTGGCTTGAAGTGAAAACTAATCCCTTGCAAGAAACAATAAATCCAAAAATTGGTCTCATGGTGTCACGAGGATTGTTGAGTCTTGAGAGTGCGCCGAGCACATGGTTGCTCATGCTCAATTTTTTCTTATTGTCAATGCCTTGAAGTTTCCCATATTCTAACACTCTCTCTATTCCTGGATTGTTGGAAAACTCCTCTTTGCTAGAGCATGTTGTTTTCAATTCCTCCTGAGGTTGGTTCTCCCTAAAGATTTTGTGATTATCCTTGACCTTAATAGAATTGGTTGTGTTTTGTAGGGTTTGGGTTTATGGGTTTATGGGTTTCTACCCTTGCATGTTTTATATTATAGTTTTCCTATTAAGTTCAGCCTATGGTTTTAGCTTGGGCGGCTCATAGAGCTAGATCAGGTGGTCTCTTAAGAGAATAACAACGAGTGGTCTATCCCAATTTGATTCCGGGCACCCAGATCATTGAACTACATCATTCACATAGACCGGACTGGGAGCTCCTAGATTGGAGTTTTCTCTCGATGCTAGCAACAAATCAGAACTCATATTGGTTTCCGAGACTCATCATTCATAGAAATATCAAACTGTGGAGTTCACAAGTCTTGGACCAACCAAACAGTTCTAGTCTATACAGCGCTTGCACTAAGCTTTCCAACAAATCATCAACTCAACCAGAGCATTTCACATATACTCTATCCGACAACAATCAAGGCAACTCACCCTCCAAACCTCTTTGTTCTCCTATGCCCCTGTTCTACAGATCAGACTCACTCCATTCAGTCAGGTCAGCCAACTTTGAATCTTTTCTTTTCCCCTGCTTCAGATGAGCTGAGCCACTTTGAAATTCTCCATCTCTCCTCTCAAAGGTTTACTCCTCTGTGCAGTTTCATGTCTTGCGTTAAGTCCTTTTGCCACTCTATTTCCCTGCCAGACCTTCAGTGTCTCCTTCAAGAAATCTCTTCTTCCCTGCCAAGACTTCCAAGACTTGCATAGTCTTCTCCTGTCCTTCTAAACATCCTCTTCCTACAAACTCCTTTCTCAGGTCTCCACCTTTGATTGTCCCTCCCACTCTAGGTTTTTGACAAACCCTACACACTCAAACTCCAAACTTCCCAACTCCTGCACATCCACACTAATCCTTTGAGAAAATTTTCTGTATGCCTTACCTCTCTCTCCCTCTCTTCCTTGTCATTGCCTGTTCAGCCACTCTTCGCATTCAAGAAAACTCCTTCTCTGACATATTTCTCTCTCTTACATTGAGTAGAACTCTTCCCTATCCAACTCTTGTCACTGCTAACACTCTCTATAGCAAACCTTCATATGAAAATGCTTCCTTGTCAACACTTCAGCAAACCCTACATCCTTCAGCCATTCAAGAAAATCCCTCACACTTTGTTTTCACCTTCTTGAGAATTTCTGCCTTGTCCACTCTTTAGCAAGCCCTACATCCAGTGAAAATTCTTCTCTCTCCACACTCTTCACAGATAACACTCTCCACAGCAATTCTCTACATTTAAAATTGCTCCCCTGTCAACACTTCAGCAAACCTTACATCCTTCAGCCATTCAAGAAAATCCCTCACACTCTATTTTCACCTTCCTAAGAATTTCTGCCTTGTCCACTCTTCAGCAAGCCCTACATCCTGCAAAATTCTTCCCTATCCAGCCTTCTCCTTTTGAGTTCTCTCCTGTCCACACTCTCAACAGCCTTCTCCACATTCAAAATTGCTCCCCTGTCAAAAATTCCATAGCAAACCCTCATACATTCAAAAATACTTCCCTGTCCAGCCTTCTCCTTTGTGAGTTCTCTCTTGTCCACACTCTCAACAGCCTTCTCCACATTTGAAATTGCTCCCTTGTCAACACTCCCACAGCAAACCCTCATACATTCAAAAATACTTCCCTGTCCAGCCTTCTCCTTTGTGAGTTCTCTCCTATCCACACTCTCAACATCCTTCTCTACAGCCAAAACCCCTACATTCAAAATTGTTTCCTCTGTCAAGTCTCTTGTTCGTGAGGATTATCCACTGCCACATTCTCAACAGCAGACCCTCTACATTTCAAAATTGTTTCCTCTCCAGCCTCTTCACAGCAAACACTCTCCACAACCAAAACCCTACATTCAAAACTGTTTCCTCTTTCCAGTCTCTCCTTTGTGAGGATTCTCCATTGCCACACTCTCAACAGCAGACCCTCTACATTTCAAAATTGTTTCCTCTCCAGCCTCTTCACATCAAACACTCTCCACAACCAAAACTCCTACATTCAAAATTGTTTCCTCTGTCCAATCTCTTGTTTGTGAGGATTCTCCACTGCCACACTCTCAACAGCAAACCCTCTACATTTCAAAATTGTTTCCTCTCCAGCCTCTTCACAGCAAACACTCTCCACAACCAAAACCCCTACATTCAAAATTGTTTCCTCTTTCCAGTCTCTCCTTTGTGAGGATTCTCCACTGCCACACTCTCAACAGCAGACCCTTCTACATTCAAAATTTGTTTCCTCTCCAGCCTCTTCACAGCAAACACTCTCCAGAGCCAAAACCCCTACATTCAAAATTGTTTCCTTTGTCCAGTCTCTCCTTTGTGAGGATTCTCCACTGCCACACTCTCAACAGCAGACCCTCTACATTTCAAAATAGTTTCCTCTCCAGCCTCTTCATAGTAAAAAGTCTCCACAGCCAAAACCCCTACATTCAAAATTGTTTCCTCTGTCCAATCTCTCCTTTGTGAGAATTCTCCACTGCCACACTCTCAACAGCAAACCCTTCTACATTCAAAAATTGTTTCCTCTCCAGCCTCTTCACATCAAAAACTCTCCACAGCCAAAACCCCTACATTCAAAATTGTTTCCTCTCCAGCCTCTTCACAGCAAACACTCTCTCTTCAAAGTCCTTGAGGTCTCCCTTTTTCTTGGGAAGAGGACTGCTTTGGGCACCTTGATGAAAAGTAGCATCTATCAAGTCAAAGATGTGTTGATAATTTTCCATTGAATTTGGTAGGCTTTCAATCTCTTGTTCGTGAGGATTATCCATTACCACACTTTCAACAGCATACCCTCTACATTCAAAAATTGTTTCCTCTCCAACCTCTTCACAGCAAACACTCTCTCTTCAAAGTCCTTGAGGTCTCCCTTTTTCTTGGGAAGAGGACTGCTTTGGGCACCTTGATGAAAAGTAGCATCTATCAAGTCAAAGATGTGTTGATAATTTTCCATTGAATTTGGTAGGCTTTCTAAAGGGTGGAATAACCAAGGAAGGTGCACTTGGAAAAATGCTCATTCAATTTTTTAAAGCTCCTTGGGTATGTTCCAATAAATAACATACCCAAATGCAAGATAGATTGGGGTTTTTATTATAGTGTTTTTTGTATAGGTTGGCATAAAGAGGTCATGCTCTTGAAATACATGGTTTTACACGTGTGCGGCTATGTAGACAAGATGCCTCAATGTAACTAAGGTAAATTTGCATCAAATAAATGTGCAATGGAGCATGATATAAATGGCATTTAGTAGTATATAGCTTTTGCACTACACAATACCATTTAGGGTTGGGATATACACAAAAATAATTTAGTATTTGGTGAATCAAAGTGGTTTGATTTGGCATATGGTTGATCCAAGTCAATCCAAGTTATGGGAGTTCAATAAGGTGCCAAGCTTATCTTGATGCTAGAGTTACCTAATATCAAAGGTTGGCAAGAGATTTGAGTAGTTTTGGCTTATGTCTTGGCACTAGAAATAGTTTAGTGTATCCAAAAATTCTTTGCTTGATAGTTTACATTTTGGTATGAAATCATGACAAGCACATTTTGAATGTTGACTTTGGAGTAAATGTTGTTTTGGGTGTTTTGGTCCAAATCTTAGGCATGTGTAGGTCCTACAAGATGAATAAATGGACCCCAATGAAGATCAAGTGATGCTATAGTGATGGCAATGCAAGTTCTAGAAGGTTAAGAATGGTTAAATCATGGTGTTTAGCTCTTTGTTTGATGTTACTCCCTCAATTAGTGTATATGTGTAAGGAATATAACATGCTTGTTCTAGAGGTCATTTTTGTTATCAGTAAAGACCTTGGATTAGTTTATCTACATGGTGCATATCATTGGTCTTAGTTAGGTGGAATGAATTGGTAAGTCAATTTCTTGGTATAGCCAAGAAGGTAGAGGTCACTCCAGAATAGAGCAAAGGTGATGAGTTCTTGGTTTGGTTTCATGATCTACAAGTTCTTTATTAGAATTGGAGGTAACCATCATAGTCATTGAACAAACAAGCATTGAATGAATTCTTTTGGAGATTAGGTATAAGCAATATGATACTTAGGTGAAAAGATAACAATTTCTCTAGGGTAAATTTTATATCTAACAAGCCTTTGCCTTTTATTAACACTATGGTATTGTCTCTAAGTGCAATGATGTTGCTTGAACATAGAGTGAATAAAGTAAAGATGTAAGCATTGTGAGCCATATGATGTGTTTCATTAATATCCACATACCAAGTCTTTGCACTATCAGTGTAGACTAAGTAAGCTTAAGTGAGTTGTGCACATTTGGTACACATTTTGGTTGGAAGTTCTTGGTTGATTTCAAACTTGGGTAAGAAAGAGTTGTGGATTTCAATCTTATAATATTTGGGTTGAGAAGGCAAGCATTCCTTGATCACAGTGCTAGCCCTTCTTTAGATAGTGACAAGGTTTTACACATATGAAACACTTTTAGGTATCTTATTGGAGCATAAGTCAATTTCTCAAAGTGCCATCATTTGGCTTTCTATGAAAATTTTTGCATGTGGTAGAAACTACATTCCTTGATTTGGCTTGAGTCTCATCTCTCAAGGATGTTTCTTCTTGCAATAGTGTATGTGACTAGTTAGTTGAGTGTTGTCAAGGTCTGAGCTTGCAAGGCTTGAATGAAGGTGCTATAATTTTGTAGTATGCTCCTCATGATTATAATGAATTGCTCACTATCTGTAAATTTCATACCTAGGTTTGCATTAAAAAAAAAAACCTTTGACATTGTTAACACATTTTTCTATAGAGTCAAATGAGTGCATTGTCATGGTTGAAAATTGTCTTCATAGGCACATCTTTGAGACAATGATGGTTGTTCTAAATATTTTCTCAAGGTTGTTCTAGCTAGACCTAGTTTGATTTGGTTGCAATTGTATCATATTCAATTGTATCATATTCAATTGTATTTTGTTCACAATAGATCATGATGGTGCAAACCATTTCTCATTGGTAGTGATCTAGTTATCATTTTCAACTTGAGTGATGAGTGGAATTTTAGCAATATAAATGCTCATGGTTGGGATCTTTTACTCCCTATTTATAAATTCCAAATATGGTTCACTTTGAACATGTTTGTTATATTGTCTTTCCAATTTCAATAAACAATTCCATCTAACTTTGGCCAAGTGTGGATATTGAAAGCTCTACGGGTTATGGTTGGGAGCAATGTGGTAGCCCATATGTTAAATGTTATCATTGCTTGCTTATCTTAATTTCCAGGACATATTTGAAGTTGGCAGCTTTGAGCTAATGGAAGGTTGAGAATAGTCTTTGCTGGGGTTTGTTGGGTTGCACCTCTTGACCTTGGTCTTCAAGATTACCCAAGAAAGCAAAGTTTGTACGTCTAGAGATCTTCTTTGTCTCTTGTATGTCTAGAGACATTGTTTTTCTTGATGTTTGCTTTTGGTTATCTTCTTCTTGCTTCATTGTGAAGTTGTTCTTTCAATGATTTTCTCATTGCCTTGTTGTTCTCTTGTATTTTGTAGATGTTTATTGCTAAGTCATTTGATTTCATGCTCTATATTCTACACACTCAATTGGGAAATTTGAGGTATAGATACTTGTGGGAATCAATGAGGCTTTATAGATGTTTGTGATATAATGTAGGGATGATCCTATGCATATGACTAGAAAGAGTTTGAGGATTTTGAGCAAAGGCCAAAGAAAATAGGAAAGATCCATGGTGCATGTTTCTCAAGAAGAAGGATTGAAAAGAGCAAAAAACTATGGAAATGAGATGTAAAGAGTAATGGTTATGGATTGAAAAAGAGCTTTAGATTCTTAAACTTAATTAAAGTGGCAATAGGGGTCATAACTTGTGCTCACTTTGCAATGATGATTGGACTTTAGAGTGGATAAAAGTTTCCAGGAAAAATTATCTCCCTTTGTTACAAAATTGCTCCTCTCACATTTTTCTTTTTTTCTGTTTTTTTATTTTTCCTAATATTAGTTTCTCCTTTGATTCTTTATTTTTGGTTTGAAAATTTTATTATAGTTTTTTTACTACTATTTATAATACTACCACATCTATCTCTCTTGCATTCACTCTATAAGGTAGGTAATGTATTAAGAAAGAAAGGAGCTAGCCTATAGGATGATAGTGCATGGACTGCCTATCTATACTTCCTTACCTTGCTTGACACCAAAGAACAATAAAAATAACTGTGCTTAAAATGTAGAGCATGATTTTAAAGGAACTTTGTGATCCTTTTTCTTAATGCTTTAGACTCATATGTTGTACTCATCTTGTAAGCTAATCAATCTACTAATAAAAATCTATGAGCACTAAAATTGTGCCTTTGTATCTTAAATCACTCCCATAGGTTGGAGGGAATAAAGTCCATTAGAAGAATAATGCTAATAAAGTTCAAGAAGAAACATATTCCCCCTTATAAGTTCCTTAGATAGCTTGTAATTGTAAGGAGAGTATGGATCAAGGTTGTATAAAGGGATAGGAATCCTAATTTTGTTCTAGAAGCATTCTCTTTTTATCCTAAAGCACTCATATGAGGTAGAAGGAGTAAGGTTCATTTGAAAAAGAAGGTTGATAAAGTCCAAGTAGGAACATCTTTCCCTTGGATCTACTAGGATAATTGTAGTAGTAAGGAGAGTGTGGAGCTTACTAAGTGATATAAAGATATAGTGATCCTAGAATAAAAACAAGAGCTAGGTGAATCAAAGAGAAATGCTTAGCAAGAAAGTATAGCTATAAGAAGAGGCTTGTGGAGCTTATAGAAATATGATCAAACTACATAGAGAGTTTGGGGTGGGAAGAGAAATGGCTTCCAATTATATGCATCTAGATCTCACTTTATGTTATGCTAAGGAAATCCTAATTGAAGGGCAATCCAAAAGAACTATGTGGATCATTGATGAAGTAGAATGTATAAACATGCTAAGGAAGCAAGTAAAAGAGTATGGTCCTATAGATGTGATTTTTTGGTAGTGCTCAAGAAGAGCTTTGGTAAAAGGATTATACATGGATGTGACAACATTTGTAGGATCCTCCATTAGAGAATCAACTTGTGGGAGATCCTCCCCCACATGACATAGAGAACAAAGAGACTCTATTTGGATGAGCTTGATCAATTGTAGGTGTAATCATATAGAGTTAGCCAAAGAATTAGCAAAAGCTAATGAGCTAGTAGAATTAAAGGCTGAGTAACTTGTACACCAAGTTAAATGGCTACCTTTGCTTGTATACCAAGTAGACAATTAGCTTGGCTTGCACTCCAAGAAAAATGGCTTATAAATAGAACCTTTCTTTGAAGCTTCTTTGGAGTATTTTACTTAGCTCCTCTATAAATACCAAAGCCAAAGCTCATGCTAAGCATTCAGAGTTCCACTCAAGCAAGAGTTTTCAATGTGATCTCCTATTCTACTATTTCTCTCCTTGTCTTTTACAATAGGCATATGTTGAAAAGGTTGACAATAATAAAATTTACTCTTTGACAAGACCAACTCTCCAAGTTGCATGTAAGGGATGTAGGTGCTAAATAAGGATATCATATATGGTAGTCCTTTTAAGTTCACATGGTGAAGAATAGAAGGGAAGGATTTTAAGAGATACTACTAAAGGTATCTCCAAGCACAATAATACAAGGAGAGATACATAGACAAAGAATAGTACAAATTGTAAATGTAATTTGCAAACAAAAAATAAGAAATGCAATGAAAAACCATTGAGAAGATAAAGAAAATGAAGAAAATAAAAGAGTGAGATGAGTGTGGCCTATCTATAACTAAAGGAGATCAAATTTCCTCCAAGCTTTGCTCTACTCTCAAGTCCAATCACAAATACAAATTGAGCACCATTTATAATTCCTTATGTACCTCCAATGACCTTTGTTATCAATCTTCCACTCTTGATCCATAACTCAATCCAAATCCCATAAGGACCTAAGCTCTTCTAAGCACTTTAGATAAGGATCTAATCATCCATGCACATTAGGTTACAATTGCAAACTTACAACTTAGTTCTTGAGAACCTTTTCCTCAATTAGTACACATTCTCTTTGCTCATCTCTCCCTATTAACTACAAAGCTCTCTCTATAGTTATTTGCTACTACTATTGTTGTTCTCTCTTGACCATCTTTGTGTTTGATGGAATCATTGGATGATGAAGGTATTGTTGGCTTGGCTAGATCATAATTCCTTTGATTTATCTCTAGTTAGATTGCTATTATACTCATGCTCTCACACAATTCCCACCAAAATGCCATTTTTTTAATAAAAGTTGCTAGACTCTTACTCCATTGCTCTTAGTTTGTAACATCTTTACATTCACTATGAAAGTATTAATGATGAAATTGCAAGGCTCTAATTCTCAAACCAAAGAGTGCTAAAGGCAATTTCCAAAATGGTTGCCATAGCCATAAGTTGCACTACATTGCACTCACTCAAAAATGTCAAAGTTGGTAGTTGTTACTAAGTTATTCAACTACTACTCCACACATATTCTTGCTTGATCCCCACAAAGAGTACACCAAAGCTCAAACTCAAACTCTGCTTGAACCTTAGTCCAAACAAATTGCAATTGATGCTGAAGTAAATTGCAAGGCTCTAACCATTCCTCTCAATTTGCTCTCATTGCACAAAGGTTCATGTTGATGTAAATTTCAATACTCTTATGACATTTCTCTTGGTTTGTCAATTTTCTAGTCTTACTTTATCTAAACTCTCATCCCAAACTTAGAATGCTAAGTAGTTGTTTATTGAGTGGCTACGATAGTCATAGGCAATATTGTGTTACACTCACTCAAAATCATATAGGTTGTTATTGTTGTTGTTGAGTTACTCAACTACTCCTTCATATTGCTCTCACTCAATTCACACAAAAAAATTTGCAAACAAGAATAATGAAAATCTTGTCTCTTACACAAGGGATAACTCTAGTAACAGTTTGTATGTGCACGGTGTGTTAGAAGGAAGAACATGTTAGTATCAAGCGTCCTTAAGGATCACAATAAGAAAACTCTTATTTATTCTCTAAATCTCTCATTCTCTCTTCCATGCACTCAATCCTTCTCTTATGCCAAAGTTCCTCCAAAATGGCCTAAAGGGACACTTACCTATATTCATATACAATATAGAATAGTATTTCCTAGCTCATACTCAGAAAAGGATCCTCTAGAGTTAGAGGTTCCTATAAGATCAACATCATAGAAGTAGTATTCTCAAATAGAAAGTCTAAATCTTCACTTATCACATTTAGGTAGTACTCACAAAGCCTCATTCCCCTCACTCACTCCATGCTCCAACCCCACTAAGGAATGGATACCTTGCATCTTCTAAGCTCCTCCTTATATATTCACCGTTATTACCATGGTAATAATGTTTGTAATAGGATGAAATCTCCAATTCTTGAAAATTTACTCTAGATAAAGAATGGGTTTAGGGCTATCACATGGCTTTTTGGCCTCACATGCTTCCTTTAGGAAGCATCTAAACATATTTTCTTAGGAATCTAGAACCTTCTCCTAATTAAAAGTTACAATATATTCTATTAAAATATTCTACACAATATTCTATTACAATATTTATTATGATCAAGTCAAATTTATCTAATTTCACCTACTACAACTACCAAAAGTTATCTAACTTGGTCAAGCCAATAGGAGTTCAATACTTCCTATACGCCACATCAATTTTAACATGCAAGTCCAAGATGGGATTCCACTCCAATGTACCCTAATATAAAATTCTCTAAAAGATACACTTTAATATAAGATTCTCTAAAGAGGTACTATTCTTGTATAATCTAATTTAAAGTTCAAGAGTAGAGGATTTCATTCAGTATCCAGCAATAAATATTGAATCTCTCCACTTATTTAGTCATATTGACTTGACTAAAGTTACCTCTAACTTAGTTATTACTAAACTTAGTTAACTATTCAGTATCCAACAATAAATATTGAATCTCTCCCCTTATTTAGTCATATTGACTTGAATAAATTTACCTCTAACTTAGTTATTACTAAACTTAGTTAACTGTTCAGTATCCAACAATCAATATTGAATCTCTCCCCTTATTTAGTCATATGGACTTGACTAAAGTTAACATCTAACTTTGTTATTACTAAACTTAGTTAACTATAATTATCTAAAAACTGCCTCTATAGACTAATGTGCACCCTAGGGTGTTACAAAATTTGCCATATTACCATAGCTGGAACTCAAACTCAAACTAGAGACCTAGTCCAAACTAAGTGTTGATGCAAATTGTAAGGTTTTCATTGCATTGCTCTTAGATTGTCAACTCTCTGCTCTCATTGCACCAGGTTGATGTTGCTACAAATTGCAAGGCTCTCACTGCATTGCTCTCAATACTGTCTTATAAATGCATACTCGCTGAGTGATTTCAGTTGGAAGTAGAGTTTAAGACCTTATACAGTAGAAGAGGAAACTATTGTGGAGTCAAACTAGACTTCCCAACAAAGTATCAACTTTGGCCTCCGGTCTTCCCTTGTTTATTGCTTTTCTGAGGATAAACTAGATGACGGGGAGTACGATCTGGAACTGTCTAATCAAATGAGGTAGAAGGAACTGAAGCACAGATCTGGTTCCAGACTGGTCCGTTTTATTAGATAGAAAAACCATGTGCAATGCAGCTTAACTTGTTAAAGAGAACATTCACTAAATACTTCCATCCTCTCTACGAATGCAACAGAGGATAAAATTGAAATCGTTTCCTGATATGTACTACGCAGACAATGTTGTTATGGAACTCACAAGCTAGAAGCGGAACAAAGTGATACTTCATAGGTCCAGTGTACCAAATTTATGTAGAGATTTTGTACTTCTGCCGTGCATGTTTTTCCCTCCGAGAGTAGATCGAGACAGTAGAAGCTCTAAATACTAAAACTTTATTAACCAACAGACCATCGAATAGTCTGCCACGGCATAGATGAATACTGTATGAAACCCCTTAAGCTTATAGAAAGCTCTACTCCCTGGTCTCGTAAGAGTGAAGTAGATAGAGCATAAAGGACAGAATTCTCTCAGGAAAAAAAAAATCTCTCCTTTGTATAATTCCCCTTTATTGGTATTCAAAAACTGTTTTCCTGGTGATGTGAATAGAATTTATTAGCCTGGCAAATACGTTTCTTAGTCCTGAAATAAAATGGCACTTTAGGAAAAAGTAGACTATATACAACTTCATATGTCATGTCTGAAAATGTAGAAGTGGTTGCTGTCAAACCCAATTTTTACTGTACAGGCATACTGTACCACACACACACAACAATATTTGCCGACTGACAGTCCTATAAAATACGTCTTGCATTCGTTAACCGCATGTTTCCTTTCTCCACGAGACAAGAAGGTACAATGCTCACACCGGTGCCAACAGACAAGATTACATTTCTTTACTATTTGTCGAGCGAGGAAGCTGAGGTCAACGGTCGAGAGGGGAAGGAGAAACAAATAAGAAAGACTGGCGTAAAGCTTTGAAAAACAAGGGCTGCGCAGTGAAAGTAGTTCCTGAAACTTGTTACATAGAGTGATGAGTCCATGACTGTTCCCTGAGTCTTCCCTCTCGATCGGGTCGTAACTCGTTGGTCGAACTTATGGAGTGGTGAGTCTCTGATCGGTGGATTTATTGCTTCCTTCGATCTGGTCGTGACCCAACAATTCAGTTCTAGTTCAGAGATTCTTGATTCCAAACTGTAAGCAGTTGGTTTGGTACTCGAAAGAGAGACGCGAGACATTTCTGTACCGTAAGATGGCAATTGCTGCTGCCTCCTCGACAGGTTGCAGTAGGGGTGTCTCATTTGGAGCTGGAATGCGGAGACAGGCGACACCAAGCCACTGTCAATGGGTTGAGTGGGGTGGAGACTGCCTCAATCGTCGCATTGAAGTCTTGTGCTTCTACCCCCAACAACATTGCCCGCATTGCATTGCCGAGAAAACTAATGCTGCGGGGGAAATTTGCCGGCTAGCCCTTCCCAGGAAAGGTCGGATGGCTCAGGTACTATCTCTTTGCTCAAGGATTGTTCTGTTCCAGTTCACAGGCTCAATGCAACACAGTACATTGGCTACATACCAGGGATGAGGGATTTGGAGGTGCGGTTCCAGCTCGACTCAGATGTCGTGCGTAAAATGTAGACATTGGAATTGTGGTGTTCTACGTTGACGTTGCTGAATTCGATAAGGACGATTCAGATATTATCCTGATCCACGATGCACTAGAGTTTGGAGACTGCCACTTGGGAGTGGCGGTTCCGACTTGTGGCATCTTTCAGAACATCAACACTCTAGATGAGCTTGTTGCCATGCCAGAGTGGACAGAAGAGAGACCCTTGCGAATTGAAACAGGATTCACATACTTGGGGAAAAAGTTCTTGCGCGGAGAAGAGATTCAAACATGTGGCTATCTATCTCAACGGCTCAGGAACCTTGGGAAGCAGGACCAGCTGTGAGGACAGCAGATGCTATTCTCGACATAAGCAGCAGTGGCATCCCGTTGCATGAAGTAATCTCAAGGAGTTTGAAAAGAGGAAGAGTCATCTCTAGCCAGGGCGTTTTCGTGGCCAGCAAAACAACTTTGAAAGAGAGACCAGGGGTACTGGACTTCACACAGGAACTGCTTGTGCGTTTTGAGGCTCATTCCGAGCCCGCCAGTCAGTTCAATGTGGTCGCGAATATGAGGGGTTTGTCAAAGGAAGAAATTGCCGGTAGAATCGTGCATATTACAGATGTCCACGGTCTCCAGGGACCCACGGTTAGTCCGGTATACAGTCGAGTGCATGGTAAGTGGAAGTCGTTGTACTAGGCTATCCACATCTGTGTTGCAAAGTGGGCCATTTAAAGTGATAAGTTCGCCAACTGAGAGAGGCTGGAGGAAGCGGATTCCTCGTATCTCCACTGATCCCAGTTCTCACGAGGAGCCTCCGAGATGGCACCAACTTTTGGACCAACTCAATTGAAAAGTAACGTTCTCGCAGAGAGCACCCTATGCTTTGGGAGCCTGTTTTAAGAGTCAAACTGCTCCACATTTATTTGCCGTATTCCGGCATCAGGGGCGTCAGTAGTCAATTGACTTCCCTCCCTTTCTAGCTACATAAACTAAAAGAAATGTAAATAACAACTGTAATTACTGTATATTTCAGCTTTCATTCCAAATTTCTGGGGTTGGCAATGATGGTACCACTCGGAGATTGAAGATTAGGTCGCCCGCGTTTGATGAATCAAGCTTATCGATAATCCAATTTTCTCACAATATCCGACACATCCAAAACCCTAACCTTCTCATTCTCATCCTGAGTTAAAACGAGAAGGATTCCGTAGAACCAACTAAGATTGGTAGAAATATACAACCTTAAGCTCAAGTTAGTGAGAAAAGGAGGATTACGAACGACCAAGGATTTGAAGAGTTCGCGGTAAATCACAAATCACGGATCAGAAAGGTCATCGGGGGTTGACTGAATTCAGATGTCGGAACAGAGGGATCGTAGTTGTGTATTGACTCCCGCGATCATGACACAGACGTACTGTATCATGGACGTGCAAGAAATAACATGTCGGATAGCGAGAGGTGAAGTCAAACTACGCAATTCACTCTTGCATCTCCACAAGAATTGGATTGTGGATAATCAACCTAACATGCAACCTATACGGTGGTCACTGCATAATAGAGTATATTGGTTAGAGTACATTGGAAATTCTGACCAAGTAATAGAGTAATTCAATCAAACATCATTCTCCAAGCTTTCAATCAATCAGCCGAAGAGAAGAAATTATCCAGCACAAGTGTGTACTGCTTTTTGTTTCTACACTATCAAGGAACTTCATACGTGGTTGTTGAGGTGCAGAGGAGAAGCGCTCAGTTTCTACTGACCGCTTCTGCTCTGTACCTCAACAGCTCAGTATCGTTACCGTGGGCCCTGATTGATCAGGGCAAGGTCTGAGTTCTAGCTAATCGGTCATACTTTGCAACTATTATATGTGAATTAACAATGACTACAATATTTATCACCCCGTTCCAATACTAAAGCGCTTTCTATTCACCAATCGAATATAAGCAGTGCCTTTAGGGGTTTCAAACACCTAGAGATTTGTAATTCTGCACTTGGCAAGAGTTCCATGCAGTAGGAGCTGAGGGGGCAATGGAGAAAATTACACACCCACCTATGGCACGCCTAGTTCTAAATCCAGATGTGCAACGGTCTTCCCGCTACTTGACTATCTTCGGAATAGAATCCATTCGAAGGTCAAAAGTTGCCGCATCGACGTCGGGTCAATATGTTGATAGTTTTAATCAGCCTGAACTCTGACCACAATGAAACGCAGAATTAGCATCAATGTTGAGGGAAGATTGTGGAGATCTTCTCAAGTCGTAATTGCTGCAAGCATAAACTTGCATGTGCAAAGCCTTCAATTGCCAATCGTCTCGAGTTCATAAGCTCGTGAAGTAACATGTATCTCCTTCTCCACACCGATCACACCAGAGAGAAAAATAGGTCGGTAGGGTAAATCGACCTTGGTCTCTCCTCGAAGCAGCTAAACATCCCCCATCCCTTGGTCAGCGAGGCCAGGGTCAGGCTTCAAAGCTGCATCAGATCCTCGCTCTATGCTCGTGTTCCGCGAAGGAGCTGAGTCTTGACATGTACAGAATCATGAGAAACCAACATGCCCAAATCAAGCTTTCAACCTGCACCAAGGTAGTTGCTCAGCGCTTCAAGCGAATCCTCGAACTTAAAATCTGCTGACGTTGCGGTGCGAAA
Organism: Lunularia cruciata; assembly: GCA_948567375.1. NCBI lineage: Eukaryota > Viridiplantae > Streptophyta > Marchantiopsida > Lunulariales > Lunulariaceae > Lunularia > Lunularia cruciata. The sequence continues at coordinate 46,148,098 of OX419757.1, forward strand.
ACAAATCTGAGCAACGAAGAAGACTTCCTATACACGGAGTTGGATCTCCATGGACATCCAAGGGGCCGAATTGAGGAGAACACGTGATTGGAAAAACTGTGAGGTCAAGGCCAAAATCCTTATCCTGGAACACGCTTACAAATTTTCCAGAAAAATAGTAGCACGGGGAAAAGCAGTATTGGAAACAATAAGCAGGCAATACTCGCTATCCCGAGGAGGAACACAGATTGACTGGAAGTCAGTGCGGTAAAGACGATCACCGGACCGACACCAAAAATGAACAAGAAGCCGAGAAGACATAGCCATTTATACTGGACCTTTATCCCCTGAGTATATCTCGTGAAAATATAATGTAACACAATGTAGATCTTTGCCAGAAAGAGAGTGTCCCAGACGATCAATGCAACCATAAAGACGACATCGGGACTCCCCCTTTTAGCGCTGTTTGTAGTTTCTGGCAAGGCTGGGGGACTGTAGCCAAAATCAATAGGCGGTGGTCTCATTGACGAAACTCTCTCACTGAGAGTTTCAGGAGTTTTAGTTTCTGCAAACTCCTGAGGGCCTATCGATTACGATGAGAACAGAGTCAGAATTGCAATCAAAGGCACGTCCTGAAAATTCAAAGAACTGGGGCCCGGGAGTGTATCACATTGGGAGCTTCAGTTGATTGACTATTGGCTTGTTGCGGGAATCTAACTCCCCGCACTTTGAGAAGATGAACAGTGCTGGACAGTTGCAGAACTACCTGTCATGAAGCGTGTTGACTGGCAACATGAACAGCAACCAACGCTGCACGATTTACAAGCTATTCGGGGTAAGACGGTCATCCAGCTTCAACAGGAACCTAAGTCCCTTGCTTTTCGTTCAACTGGTCCACTCCATGGTGGAACGAAAATGCTGGGTGCTCATGAGAAAGTGAAATTGTGTAGACACATGCGTTTGTGTTCACATGGTTGGAGAGATCATGAACAACTCTAGCGTAAATTATCTCGTGAGTACTACATTCATAGGCGGGATTTCAGGCTTGCTGACAACATAATTGAGGAATATGTTGCTCGAAAGGCGCTGCATTGTGTTGCCACTCAACAGTTCTATTCCGCTGTCAAAAACATTGATAGAAACTTACCAAAGAAGATACTCCACACTACCGTACAAGCGTGTGAGTGCAGTGTTTCCAAGTACAAATTAATCTCCTGGAAACCTCATCGATACGAACCGTATCTTCTTTGCTAGAGATTTAGGCTCTTTCAACCATATTGAAAGTTACGTTCTGGAAGCGTTAAATACTGTCCTTTTCCTCCATTAAATTATTCTTTCAGAATCAGGTATTGCTGCTGGTACTGCAGCACCTTTTAAATCTTCAACTGCTTTCTTGTACCATCTCTAATATTATCCATTTGTGTTCAGGAGCTTCAGGGTCTTTTACTTCAGCGCAGGGATCTATGTCTCAGCAGTTCTGTTGACATCCCGCAGTAAATGCGGTTAAAGCAGCAATTTGAATGGTAACTTAACTGACATAACTCGCGGTACCTCTTCACATTCTTGTGTGCATTTGCATCCTAGGCGATTCCCGATACGAGGCCACCCGAGTGGAACAACGCGTGAATTGTGCAGACTAGTCTCAGTTCTTATCTGTTCTTCTATGCAAAGTGAACTGGTATCAACCCACTGCACTAAGGATGTCCTCAAGCTCAAGCGGCATTCTAGTTACTTGTTTACGAAGTCCTTCAAGCAGGACTTCTGTTCTTAGTTATCTACATTTTCGGCAAGGAGCTTTTGCTTGGATAGTAAGTGCTTAGTGGGAATCCATATCGATCTTCAGGCCAGGTCTTGCACTGAGTTTTGAATGAACTGCATTGAATGTTCTGAAAAAGTATATATGCAATCCACTAAATGATTATAGAATACTTTTTTAAGGGGAAAACGGCGAGATCGCGGATAGAACATGAAGGACAGGAAGACCCATCAAGCTGTATAAGGGTGAGACAAAAGTGGTAAAATGGGGCTAACCTCCAATAGTCTTTGTATGATAAATCTGCCCTACTGCACCTGAAAGGTCCAAACTATGCAAGTTGCAAGTTGATCCGTCTACAAACTTAGGAGGAACAACAGAAGAAGCACCACCTAGTGTTATTGTTCTTCTATGGATTGTACAAGCCAATGCTCTTAGTAGAGCATTGACACACGTTGTCTAAAAGTGAGAGTGGTACCCCTACATCTAATATGATATGTTCTCGTGCACTCCTTGACAAATGTGTCAAACGCCGTATCCATAGCTCCATATAACTCCAAGGCTAGAGGAACAAAAAGGTGACCTCATTGCATACCCCTATACTTGGATACATTGCTTGCAGCCGCTCCGCTCACCACCCGTCCAAGGAGATGAGTAACCTTTCTCTCCAAAATGGCATCACTCATAAGATCCATAACCACAATATACTCTATTATCATATGAACATCTCTGACCAAGTATAAGTCTGCCCAAACACATGTCATCTGCAAAGCATAAAAACTCTCCCTCCAAGCAAGGTATGCACTCTCTCGTGCCATAGCAAACATTATATCCTGGATGGCATCATAGATAGCTATCCTCTATCCTCCAAAAGGACATGGTGTCATATGGACTGTTGTTGCATCTAGTGTAGAACCGCACTCACAAGTGAGTAACGAAGATGCAAATGGATGGACAAAACCTAAGCAAAACCTCATTGTTGTAGAGAAGGTAGCTATTGTGAGTCAGAATGCCCTAATGCACGGTTGAGCTAAGATCCCAAAGCTTGCACCCTTGCCATAGCAATAGCAAAGATGTGCTCTAGTAGCTTGAGGAATGGACAAGTCAACTAAGAGAGACTGTAACATGTGCTGACATTGTTGCTCCATCAAGGAAAACTACAAGCCTATAGTCCAATCAGCAAGTAAGGAAGCAAAGGATGGAAGGTCATCTCATGCGGGTGGGATAGACCATCTCTTGTCTACCGCAATAACATATTGAGAGAAAAGGATGCCTCCCTTGGTCACATATATATCCAAGGCTAGCCTATCTGCAACCAAAAAATTGGAGGAAAGTAGGGATGCCAAGAGAGTCTAACCACCCAAAACTGCTATTGGTGTCATCTCCTCCATAGATAGTAGGCATACCTCTCTACACAAGATTAACAGAGATGTCTATCTTGTGCCAAATCCTTTATCACACATTCAAATCTCCCTAATCCAATGATGTCACCAAATACTCTCATAATCTTCCTATCAAAAGCTCTCAAACTTGATAGGAAGGTCAAGGAAGAAGGAATCATGCAAAGAAGGTAAGTTGGTTTTTGGGGCAATATTAGAGGAGAGTATACCAAATACCACTTGTAGATCTCCTAGTAGACGAAGCTCATCCACAAGAGAATATCCTTTGCAAGGGTTGCATCTAAGAAGCATGTGACAAAGTCCTTAATTCCTATTGGCATTCCAATAATATGTAGTCCATCTATAGATGTGATACATCCATTTGAAAGCTCAAGGTGGGGAGGGATACCTAAAGGGGACAATGCTCTATAATTTGATAACTTGGCTCTCAAGCCTACAAGATGAAGTTCAATAATGAAGGGTCAAGGTATGTCTAATCTGATCTACGGGGCCCATGATAGGTGTATCATCTGCCAAGGAAGGAAATAAACAACCTGGCATGGCCAAACTAGTAGATAAGAGAGCTCTAAAGTGAGCCATTGCAAATAAAGGTCCCCCTAAAGAATCTCTCCATCATGCCCTAACAATTGACTCCAAGATGGTGATTCCTACTTGTGGAAAACTATGTTGGTAGTAAAGGGAAGTAGGAGAGCCATAAAAGATTGCAAAAAGGGAATAAGACTCATCAAGGTTTCACAACCTCACAACCTCCAAGTGTAGTTACTCCAAATTGATGTGTAATGAGGTGCTATCAAAAGTGAGAATGATGTTGAAGGACAATGGTGTGGCTAACCAAATGTAAAAAGATCTTCCCAATAGAAATTAGTCTAATGCTCCTATGTCCTTCTCCATTGCAAGAAGTCAATTAGCACCACACTTGATTTAACTCATGTAGGAATATCTCCTCTTGCTATTGCTATAATCACCTAAAATAACTTGATAAAACCATCAGAAGAATCATCTACTTGAAAATGATCTCTGAGAAGCTCATATACTATCCTTGACAAGCCTATTGATGAAAGGCATGAGGTTGTGCAAAAAAAAACCTATCAAGACATAAAATTTGCTCAACTTGATCATCTAAGACCGCTAATGGTACTCCCTCTCATGTCGTAAGATGTAGTAAGCATAGAGGAAGAGATAGTCTCATGAATGGGACTAGTTATAGACAAAGGGTATAGTGCTCATGTTGCTCTACTAAACTCTTATGCTTGACCCAATATCCCACACTATTGTAATCAAGTAGAATTTATGGTATCCTATGGTTGCACCAATTTCCTATAACATACAGCCCTAATAGACTCCTCTTGTAGGGCAACCCACTCCCTCACTCAAATCTATGAAATCTAGCAGCCACCTCTCTATGCTCCAAGCCTCCACCTCTAGTATAACAAAGATACCATCAAGGGAGTAAGAGGAATAAGAACCATGCTAACTCATCCAAGAGATCACATGCCAAATGATCAAATGATAGGCAAAAGACCTATCTAGCCTAATCATGGAATGTATAGGGTAACCTATGTCATTGGCATGGACATGTAAAACTAGTCTTAAATAAGCCTAAAATACAACCCGCTTGAGATGCTAACCACTCCCATGACCCAATTGGTATTCCCAAAATAGTCAACAAAGGAGTAGAGGAAGCATGTGTAATCTTGAGTGTTACCATTGCCTATGTAGTTGCTTGCCTCATGTGAGCATCCCAAGTAGTCCATCCGTTCATCTATTCCATTTATGGGTCTTTATCCTTGGCAAGGTAAAGCATTGGTGACACACAAGGCATGGTGTATCTCAAGCCGCTTGGGTAGCCTTATACATGGAAGTGTAGCCATGGCTGGCACAAGAATAATGATTAAAATACACAATGCTCCTCTCCATATCTCCCCATACCTACAAAACCACAAACTCTCACATCTCAATTCATATGAGTAAATGTTATCTCTCCAAACCCTAAAATTTATAAACTCTCATAACTTTCAAATCACATATCAATAATTCTCAAACTAAGTTCTCATGGAACTTTTCCATGAAGACCAAGAGATTAGAACTAAAAAATTTTGACTTATCACTTTGAATGTGAAATAATCACTCTAAACCCTAAAAAACTTATAAGTCTTTATAAATTTCTACTCAATTCTCCATAACCTTCAATCTAGGTACCAATGGAAAAAAATTTAAAATGAACAGAAATAGTGCATGCTGCACAAAACAAAGCCATGATAATAATGGATTAACCAATCAAAATCAAGTTAGAAGTTAGGAGTGTTAACCTAGACACTCCTATTGAATGTGTGGTGAATTATGAGCTCTATGTTATTACCAGTGTAGTTGTCATTCAATTTTAGACTAAAAACTAATGTGCAATTGTCAATTTCATCATGTTAAATACCAATGCTACAATTTTAAGAAGACCATAATTTGGTCTTTCTTCATTGCCCCAAATCAGGAAATATAGTTGTTGTTTACAACTAGTTGTTAAGAACCCAACAAAAGCAAGTAGGATGAAATACATAGAAGAGGATGCATCCTTCCATGATTCCCTTTTTCTTTCTTTTTCTTTCATTTTTGTTGCATAAGAAGACAAGAATATTAGAAGACCCCATCAAGCCATACAAGGAAAAGAAAAAGAGGGAAAATCAAGCTAAGTCCCAATAGTATTGGTAAGAGGAATCTGCCTTATAGCACCTAAGATATTTGAGCTATGCAAGTTGTATGGTCTACAAATAATTGGAGCATCCAAAGAAGCATCACCTAGTATGATTTCTCTCCTATGGATTTCATTAGCCAATGCTCTTTATAGAGCAATAGACACATAGTATATAAATATATGGTAAATATATGAGAGTGAGAGTGACACTACCTAACATCTAGAATGATATGTTTTCATGCACTCCTTGATAAATTTGTCAAACAACATGTCCATCATTCCATATAACTCCAAGGCTAGATGAAAAAATGACCTCATTGCATACCCCTATACTTGTAGGCCTTGCCTACTACCGCTCTGCTTGTTGCCTACCAAAGAAGATGGGTGATCACTCCCTTCAACATCCATCATGTGTAGAGTCCATAACCAAAATATCTACTACTATCACCTGATCATCTCAGACCAAGTATAAGTCCATACCAACTCATTTTATTTGCAAAGCATATCAATGCTCTTTCCAAGCAAGGTATCCACTCTCTCATGCCATAGCAAACACTATATCCATGATAGCATCATGTGTAGCTATCCTTTGTCTTCCAAAATAACACTATTTCATATGGACTATTATTGCATCTAGTGTAGAACACATTCACAAGTGAGTAACAAAGATGAAGATGAGTGGAACAAACCTAAGTTGAACCTCATCGTATACAAAAAGTAGTTGGTGTAAGTTGGAATGCTCTAATGCATGGTAGAGTGTGAATCCAAGAGCCTACATCCTTGCCATAGCAAGAGCCAAGACATGCAAGTACCGCAAAGAATGGATGACTCAACTAAGAGAGAATGTAGTGTATGTTGAAACTATTGCTCCATCAAGGAAGATTGCAAACCTTTGGTTCAATTTGATGGTAGGGAAGCAAATCATGGAAGGTCCTCTCATGCTTATGGAGATGTACAATCTCTCATATACCGCAATAACACTTGGAGAGAAAAAGATCACTACTCCACCTTGGTCACATAAGTCTCCAAGATTGGCCTATCAATAATCACAAAATGGGAAGAAAGTAACGGTGCCACAAGAGCTTAACTACCCAAAAATGCTATAAGTTTCATCTCCTCTACAGATATTAAGTCTACTCCTCCATAAAAGATTGGTAGAGATGTGTATCTATGTGCCAAATCTCCTATCACACTCTCAAATGTCTTTGGTCCAATGATATCACCAAAGACACTCATAATCCTCCTATCAAAAGCTCTCAAACATGATAAGAAGATCATCAAAGGGATAACCATGCAAACAAGGTAGGTTGGTCTATAGGAAATATTAGAGGAGACTTTACCAAATTCCACTTGAGGATCTCCTAGTAGAGAGAGGTCATCTACATGAAGAATATCCTTTGCAAATGTTGCATCTAAGAAGCATGTGATAAAATCCTTGGATCCTATTGGCACTCCAAGAATACATAAGCAGTTTGTAGATTTGATACACCCCTCTAGAACTTGGAGGTGGGGAGGAATACCTAAAAGGGACCATGCTCTACACTTGACACCTTGACTCTCAAGCATACAAGATGAAGCTTGTTAGTCAAGTGGTCAAAGACCTACCTAATCTGATCTATAGGGCTCACAATGTGTGTATCATATGCTAAGGAGTAAATAACATACCTTGGCATATACAAAGTATTAGATAAGAGGGCTCAAAAGAAAACCATGACAAATAAATGTCCTCCTAAAGAATCCCTTTGTCATGTACTAATGACCAACTCCAAGACAATGACTCCTTCCTATGAGAAACCATGTTAGGAATAAAGGAAACCCTTATCTCCACTAGGTGATATCTAGCTTAGTAGGGTATGGTAGCAATGAGATGGGAGAAGCTTTATTCTAAGTTCATGCAACAAAGTTAAGGATTATAAGAAAATAAACAAATAAGAATGTTAGAGTAAAAAGTGCATTCATTTATAAGAGAGTGGAGAGGAACCAGGCAAATAATGAAAATTAATATCAAGAATAGGTGGTTCATGGCATTTCAAGTGTTAGATTGTATAAAAACTGATTTGTAAGGATAAGAAATATAAAATTTGATAATTATGTTCTACTATTGCAAGAGTAATTGATTACTCCAATGTATTTACAATGTAAAATATTCCCATTGAATCTTTCTACTAATGGTGGTTATTAATTATTGGACCTTTGGCCTTTGACCTTATTAATTATTGATAATGATCCATATTAGAAGTGAGATATGTCTTGATTTTATTGTAATTATTTCCATTGTCTCTTTGCTCCGTCATTATAAGTATTGATCTATTTCAGAAGTGAGGTAGGTCTTGATTAAATGGACTCATTCAGATTGTCTCTTTGCTCCATCATTATAAGTATTGATCTATTTCAGAAGTGAGGTAGGTCTTGATTTACCTGACTCCTTTCGATTGTCTCTTTGCTCCATGATTATAAGTACATCTCATGCTGGTATCAAACTACAAAGTCACTACTTTTACCACCAATATGGTTCAAATCATAGTTGATTTTATATATCATCGTATAATATGATTCTCCTTGGACATAATAAATGACCAAGTAACACACTTTATCAATGATATTATTGCAATCCTTATGCAATGGTTTTAGGTTTACATAAACTTCATAGCAATGGTTTTTCAAAATCCATCAATAAAATCTAAGTTTATGTATTTACTTTTCTTGAGTTTAATATTTGGCTAAAACCTAGATTCCAAAAGATAAGCATTGCAATCACTATCAAAATGATGTACATTATCAAATATAAATGAGTGACATGAGATAGCTGATTTTATTGTGACTCAAGAAGTGTATCTTAGTTCTACAAGAAAACCTTTCCAAGTTGGTGGCAAAAAATCTTATTGAGAAAGTGGAAATCAATTGAAGATATATCTCAAGAGATCCTTGCATATCACAAACAACCTTTCTTAATTGGTGGAAATGAAGCTAAGAAGTTTGGAATCAAGTGAGGTATATCTAAAGAGAAATCCTTGGGCATCTCACACAAAAACCCTTCTTTGTAAGTGACAAAGAAGGTGGAAATCAATTAGGAATCCATCTTAAGAATAGTGCTGGGGTATCATAAACCAAAGTTGATTTAGTAAACTAATCTTGAGATATTTCTTGTTTAATATCCTAGGGGTTTACATTAGCCACTAGAAATATTTTAGTTGTTTTGAGGTAGTTATATCTAACTAAGTTTAGTAATAACTACGTTAGATGTATCTTTGACCACATTAGCAGGACTAATAAGTGGAAAGATATATATTGGATGCTAAATAGGACCTTTATCAATTAGAGTATATTATAGTTGTACCTTATTACACATTTCTATCAAATTATATTGGAGTATGACCTATATCTTGGACATTTTATTGTAAAATTGACTTGGAGTATTGATATGTCAAATCCTATTGGTTTGACCAAATTAAATGATCTTCAAAAGTGGACGTTGGCTATGTTAGGTAGATCTAACTCAACCTTGGAATATATTTTAATTTCTACTTGAGTGTGCTATTATTATGATGTTGATCTTGAAAGAACCTTTAATTCTAGAAGTCATTTTGTTAGTGTGAGAGAAGAATCTTCTAATTTAATATTGGTGAATTCTTTCTTGCTATACCATTCTTTTTGAGTTCATTGGTGAATTCTTACTTGATATACCATCCCTCATGGTGCATGATGCTAACTTGTTCATCTTTCTAGCATATAGTGCAAAAACAATGTCATTATAAGTATCCCTTGAGTGAGAGACAGGCTTTGCACAATTTGTGTGCAATATAAAATTAGGTATGGAAAGAGAATTATATTACAAAGGTTAAAAATTATTTGGTATAATACTATATCAAAACAAGGAGCTTTTCCCCATGCTAAACATGGAAAAGTTAGCCATTAACTAAATACAAGTTAATCTAGATAGATATAATTTGGAAATAACAGAAAGTAGTATAATAACCAAAGGAGACAATTGAGACTACACCAATGGAACTTAGCAAGCAAAGGAAAATAATAACTAATAGTCCATAAAAAAGGAACGATGATAAGAAAGCAACTCCACTTACAAGAAATATAACAAAAAAGAAAAGAAAGCAAAAAGTATGTCATTTTTTTTGTTAAATTGCTTGAGTGTGATTCCTACATACCTTTACTCAACCTTAACCTAGAGCACTTATGTGATGATACAAATGGATATCAAAATTACCATATTAGGAAAAATGTATAGTAAGAGTGAAGAAGAGATGATTAGCAAGTAGCTTAGATGATGAAGCACATAAATCAATGGCTATTAAATAACTACAAACAAAGAAATTGATCATCATTTATTGCATCAACAATAAAGAAGGAACTCTAGTCAACTATGTAGATTTTGAAAATATAGATGCAATACTTCAACAAGCAAGAATAACCAAAAAAATTCTCAAAATTGATACCATCTTCATCATCGAGATAGATTAGAGGTTTAGGAATCTATACATATCTATCCAAGCTCTATCAAAGAATGAACGCAATCTTTACATCTCTTACCATAGCAAAGTTTTATATCTTAAAGGACTATATAAATGAAAAGCAAGATATGATAGATTTGATCAAAAGCCTAAAGCAATCAAAGGATTGGTACCATGGGTGAAATTGCATATATTCATCACTTACTACTTGACCACCATAGGAAAAAAGATGAGTTGAAGGAGATACCTAAGAAGCAAACTCCAAGAAGCTAAAGAATGTATTTAAAACTTAGAAGTAGCACTTTGTGATAATGAAAGTGGGCTAAGAATCTTCATAAGAAAAAATTTAGAAAAATAATACACATGTTATTATGAGAAGAAACAAGCAAAAAAAGACTTAATGTTAACATTTTGGCTAAAGGAATTCCTAGAATAAAACACCATTTCCAAGAAGGAAATTAGCAAATGAAGGAAAGTCAAGGCATTTCAAATGTAAATTCATTCTCTCTTGACCAAAATTGTGCACCAAAGGAGGATCAAGTATCTTTCAAAGAATAGGCAAAAGGAAAGAAGGCTAAGATTAGGAATTAAAAGGAATTCTGGCCCAAGTTAAAATAAAACCTTTAATTTAACAATCTCATCATCTTCACATAAGGTATATGCTAATATATTATAAACTATTATTGTGATTTCTTTTAGCTTGAAGATGTAACTCTAACATAAGGGTTGCTTCTCAATGAGTGAATGATACTAAATTAGAATTATAACTTCTAAGTGATTTAAGGAAGGAAAGTCAAAATATAGAACCAAAACAAGGAATTTCAATGTGATGCACTAATTAAACCTTAAAATTATACCATCAAAGATCCCCAAAAAAAAAGTAGAAGCAAATCCTTCCCAAACCAAGTAAGGAGAAGTATGGACCAACAAATTTCAAAGAAAGACTAAAATGTGATTTGGTACAACTCCAACTTGGGGATGTATCACCATTGGCCAATATATATAGAGTCCTTATCAAGTGTACAAGGATGATTTACATTTGTCACAAAATGAGTATTCTTCAAGATCCTTGATGAACAAGGAATTGATGAAGTCTAAAAGTCTAAATAGACAAATCAATGAAGGAAACATAAAACATCATCAATTGGTCCCAAGAGTATGAATAAATAGAAAATCTTCTATTTGTAAATTACTCATTACTCTCTAAATTTCATAGGCATATCCAATCCATATTACTAGTTATTGAAACCATATATTATATTTAGTTATTACTTCTTCCCTTGAATGTTGATAAAGGTTAGTTAGATTAATGGAAACAGATGGACCAAGAACAAAGATTGTAATAATGTTTAAAACTCTAGAAGGATGAGATTTCACTTAGTGTTTCATAAGGATCCTTATCCAAGTGGGTAGATAATCCACCTTCTCTTCAATTTGATGATAAAAGAACTAAAGTACAAGGTGCCGCATCAAAATAAATTTGTAATACCTCAATACTTTTGTCCAATATTACACTAATATAAAGCAAGAAAAATAGCACTTAAAGAGTTCAATTATAGTGGTCACCCATTCAAAGGACTTGCTATTATATTAGAGTGTGGATTTTTTGATCAAAGACCTACCATTACTCTCTTCCTTGGCTACCTAGTCAATGATGAGGAATTATTTAATAAAATTATCTTAAATTAAGTGAACAACACTATTATAATTATCCAAATTACTAATTTTTTTGTATTTTGGATATACCACATGTTCAAAGTAATAGATGCAAGAGGAAGCACATGCCAACTTTGGATGATAATATTGTATCAACAAAAGACTACTCGTATTTTCAAATTTTGATTCATAGTTTTATACCAAGTATTTTACTTTGTCAACAAAGAAGTCAAAATAGAGATCAAGTGATGCTTGAAATAGACTAATAAGTAAAAATATTATGTATATTACACAACTTGCTTGCATTGGACTTTTGTTAATCAAGAGATTTAAGGGCCAATTTTAGGAAAGAAAGTAAAAGACATTCATTTTTCTTGTAGCATCACCGTTAAAGTTATTGGTATGTTATTGGTATATTCCAAAGCATTAAGAGCCCAAATTAAATCAAGTGAGATGATGTACATAAGAAGAAATAGAAAAGAATGTCTCCTTGCCTAATTACTTTATCTCCACTAGGCCAAATACAATTAGGAAGTAGGCCCAATTTTAGGAAAGAAAGTAAAAGATATTAATTTTTCTTGTAGCATCACCATTAAAGTTATTGATATGTTATTGGTATATTCCAATTCATTAAGAGCCCAAATTAAATCAAGTGAGATGATGTCCATAAAAAGAAATTGGAAAGAATGTCTCCTTGCCTAATTACTTTAATCTCCACTAGGCCATATACAATTAGGAAGTAGCAATAATAAAGAGAATAAGCTCTAGTTCAAATTAGTACAAGGGATCTATAGAAATACACAAAGAGAGGGGAATAAAGAGACTTAAATGATAGAAAGTATTCAACTATAAGAGAGTGGATAGAAAACATGAAACCAAAGAAGCTAATGCAAGAAATACCCAAAAGCATGTGCTAATGGAGGCAAATTGAAGGAACTTCAAGTATCAAAAACCATGAAATGAAGTATATAGATGACATAAATGATATATGTTTCATGTTATAGAATGAAATATATAATTATATTTTTTTCATATAAGTTGATAAAAATATTTAAGATACTCCATAATTTACTCAAGATGTTTTATAAATAAATATATTAGAAGAACCTTATAACCTTATAACCTTACTAGAAAATGAGTAAGGTACTTGGGCACATTACCATAGAGTTGAGTTGTAATATTGTAATATTTTGAGGAATTGTTACATAGAGTTAAGTTGTAACGTTGTAATATTTTGAGAAATTGTGATATTATTTATAGACTTGAGCTAGTATGCTAGGAAGGTCAAATGATTTCGTTAGCAATCATAATTGTATCAATAGCAAATGATTGAGTGATTATCTTATCAATCATAGTTGTATCAAGGATGACTCATTGATTGCTTAATGATGATTTTCTATACCATATGTTTTTTCTTTGTACTACTAGATCCACCATTTGTACCAATAGTACCATTGAATTTTCCCTGAGTACTGGACTCCCTAGTCTCTCTAAGGAGTGGTATACTTCAAAGTAGAGGCCATAGAGCTCACTTCTCCCATGTTGAGCCTTTTGAGCTCTTGGCTAGGTGGATAGAGTTTACAAGTCTAACCTATATCCTTTGTGCTAGGATGGGTTTGCCTTGATGAGTGTAATTAGATGTACATTTGTAGCTTCTTCTATGTTGAGCAAATTGAGCTCTTAGCTAGGGTGGGTAGACTTTACAAGGCTAACCTATATCCTTTGTGCTATTGGGTTTGGCTTGATGATTGTAATTAGATGCACATTGGTAGAGTATATAGGGATTTTGATTTCTGATTATTGTGGTAGTTTAGAGTTTGTGCATGACTTCTTATATGAGTTATACTTCTATAATATATGATGTTGATAATTATATATGTTGTTTAGCAATGTATGTTCATAACAACATCTCATATAGGAATAAATTTGCTAGAAATAAGATAGTCAATTTTCCTACTATACTTATTTTAATTTTTTTAAACCTATGGCTAATTTTAGCATTTATACCATATTACATTTAGTTCTTGTTCAATATTTTCTCTTCAATCCTCCCTACTTGTTCTCTTGGATTTTGGTCTTGTATATTTGTATTAAAGCAAGAATTAGATGAATGAACTCATTGTACTCTTTAAGAACTATCTCTAAATCATTGAGATTTTTATATCCTTATGATAATTAATTCCTTTTACATGTAGAATTTACTTTTTAGGTTTAATTATTTTTTGGATAAAAACTTCTTAGATATGAATTTAATATCACATGACCCTTAGCACTTTTAGTTATGACTTATAATCAAAGGTGGAAGTATTCTATGCACATATAAAAATTATATTTTTCATTATTTGATATTGATGCAATTGAAAATATATAAAAGAACCTTAAACTTTATGTGAGCACAAAAATGAGTGTCACTCCTTACTTATTCTATAGATTCTATCTTTAATATTAGCAATAAATCAAGAATAGTGTGCTTGGAGTCTATGATTCTCTTAAATAAGCATTCAAATTTTTTATCATTTGTATGATGCTCAAGTACAATTTAAATTAATTCATATTTGATCAAAATTTTGCATCAAAATTTCTTAGATATTTACCTTATTTAAGATGAACATCTAGTGCTTTTGATTGTCTCTTATGATCAAAGATGCATGGTTTTTATTTACATCTTGATTTAAACATGATTCCATTTACTTTGATAATGATAGCAATGTGTTTACATCTTGCTTTGGACATGACTCCTTTTTACTTTGACAATGATAGCAATGTAGGTATAATATTAACTTTATGATTCAAGTAACTTAACAAAATATTTAGCATATCACTTGCATATTAAAGACGTGTGCTAAACCACAAGAAGAAGAAAAATTAACATTATATATAAAAGAGATAATTTATTTATCTTCAAAGCCAAAATCATTCAAGCAAATTTGTTGTACCACCAATATACATGATGTTGAGATTGATTGCTTACGGAAGTTGACAAAGGTATTAGAAAATCTTGGTGGAAGTATCAATTAGAGTGATTTTAATATAATTTTATGGCCCTAATTACCTCTTGGCAAGAGTTTAAGACAACCTTCACATATTCATTTCAAGTCATTAATGCAATGAAAGCAACACAAAATTGTTTTGCAAAGCTGAAATAATTTAGTTTGGTGAAGAGCTATGTAGTTCAATCTGAAAATACTCTTATATGTGATGGAGATTCATGAAGGAGATTCAATTTTTTGTTTCATAAATTGGTTTGAAACCTTGTGCAAAGATAAATAAGTAATGATAGAAATAAGAAACAAGGTGAAGCTATATGATTTGCCAAAAAAATTGGCTTCTTTATCTCTTTAACACTTGAACATTGATGAAATGCAAAAGTTGTGAATTTGTTTGTATCTTTAACACTTGTGCATCAATGATATCCAAAAGTCAACAAGAGAACTGGTTTTTTATACATTAGGGCTCTCCAATATAAACTACTTGTCCATGTTCATAGAGACATGATTGTACTTCAAGTGCAACAAACTCAAAAACTGCATTATAGATGTCCAATTTTCATAAGACAAACCTTAACCATTACACATTTGAATACATGGATGAGTAAATTGGTCAATAAGGTATGGATACTTAATAAGACCTATTGATCAATATGAGTACTATCATTGAGAGCTTAACATACATAAATTCATTTTACATTGATCATATAATCCGAAATCATCCTTGTAAAATATTGGATGAAAGAGGTAGCTCATAAAATTGCATGTATACAATTAAAAAAAGACATTAGAACCTTTATTGAATTAATGAAGTTAAGTTTCATTATTATCATGGTTGATGGAAGTTAAAGATTTGCTTGTTGGACTCTCACTATACTACTTCTCAAGTTTGAAGAAGAGTATATTGATTCAATGAAATTCATAGGTAAAACTTTACCTAATGATATTATTATAGGACTACCTTGTCTTGATGCTATTGTGCTTAGTTCATTAGGTAAATTAAATAGATTTTAAGTTATTATATAAGTCAAAATCCTACATTTGGGATGTTTTTCACCTTTGTTAAAGATGTCAATTCTTGAAACACTTGATGCTAAAGATAACTATGTTGAGAATGATTTAAAAGAGTAGATATTGGTATTCATATATAATTTGCATCAAACTAAAAATAAGTTCATCAAGCATAGATAGAAGTATGAATTCAAAGTTGGTGGATGAAATTATACAAGAATTTGCATATGTATTTCTAGATAAATCAACTTTAAAAAATTACCATTTGATCAAGGATAGTGATTTGGAATAGATATGTTCACTAAAAATGCATTTTTAGTATATGTAACATACCTCTTTGCCATAAAATTGCAAATAAAGGGCAAATACATGTTGTTCACAAATAGATACTATTGAATTGGTGTTAAGCAAGGGTAAAGTCACAAATTAAGTCTAAATTAGCACATGTTTGACTTCTTGGGTCAAGACCACACCCAAAAGAAGGTGAAATTATAGCAATTCATAGCAAAATAGAAAAATAAATTCATAATTCCATTCTCAATTTCTGGCTTACTACCCTTGGAATTTGAGGTGATTCAACTTATGAAATTATCTCCTTAAATTTTTCAAGCAACAAGGTTTACTTCTAAGAATCAAGTCTTTGAAGATTAGGTTCTGGCTGTCTTAAGGGTAATCTAAAACACATTTGTACTCCAATTTTGCATATGCTATCAAGGCAAAATCCCCATCTCTTGACAATAATACTTTGTTGAGACTTTTAGTTCCACCTTGTTTCCTTGAAAGTTATTTTTCTTAAAGGTAACTTTAGAAAGTTCACGCCATTCCTCTTTAGAAGTTTCTCTTTCCTTGTTGAAGCCTTCATCTACAATAACAAAGTCTTACTCTGATTCTTAACACTTATCACTTTGTGATTTCTGCTAACTCAATACTACAGATTTCTCTATCAAGGAATTGTCCATAGGTACTTTCAGGATCGCACACACATAGAAACATTCTGACAAAACATTGAACAAAAATTCAAATGTAAGGTGATGATAAGGTACACAAAATGATGAAGAGCCAATATCTCTTTTTGCTCCTTCACTTCATGTAAAATTGAACAACACATCAAATAGAAATGTGCCTTCTTTATAGTCTGAATTCCTACCCAAAATGTTGCACTTAAATTTCATGACCCTTAAAGTCCTATTGCTTCCTAACAATCACAATGTTTTGCAACATCTCATATTTCTACAGTAACTACCTAACTTGATCCCTAGACATCTCAAGAGTTTTGGGATATTCCAAAATCTTTTTCAATCTACTCTAACTTTTCTTCTCCCTTCTTAGAAGTAAATTTAATGTAATCTTTTGTATTTCTCTTTCTAGTCAAACTTCATCATGAACCTAACTACCTCTTCTTCCCACTTCTACTTATTACTTAAATTTACTTTCTCTTATGTTTTTGGATCAAATTAAGATTATCTTTTGTTAGAGCTTAGTCCAAAAAGGTCCTAATGAGTTCTCATAATCTCCTACATAGTCTCTCCACCTTTTTAAAACAGGTGCCATTCTCTTGGTCTTAGGTGATTGGTTCCATTGCAATAATTCCTTTCTCCTCAATTGTTGCAAGTCTTTGCTACTTCAAATTCCCAATTTAAAAAGTTGAGTCCTTCAATTCTTCAAATTCCTGATCCTTGGCCTCCATTGTGCATTTCCAAGAACTCTCTTACTTCAAGGTAGTGCTCTCCAATTCATGAAACTTCCTTGAATTGCAACTAACTCTGTCTACAACATCTAACTAGCCCAAGGCACTCTTGTTTTTCTCATCTTGAAGTCAAGTGTCATCAAAGTCATCAAATCCAATTCTTCTCCCTAAGCTATCTAATTTTACCTTCTGTCTTGTTTGATCAAATCAACAATTTCACACCAATTTTTCTAGTTTCCTACACTTTTGCTTCTAATTTCTTGATCCTTTTGTCTTTCTTTTTGATTTCCTTCTTAAAATCATTGATGTTCTTTAGATTACCAACCAAGGTATCTCCCTAACTATCTTATTAAGATACTTGGGTAATTCTGCAATAGATTCCACTTGAGGATAAAAGGTAGTCTCCCTAACTATCCTATTAAGATACTTGGGTATTCCACAATCAATTCCACCTAAGGATAGTCTAAATGCAATTTTTCTAAACATTCAAGAAATGAAATGAATTCTCTACATGCTTCATCAATGTATACTTCAAAATCATTCTCTTTTCCTTCCTTAAATTTAGTTTTACATCTTTCTCAATCTTAGGCAACAAATGTTTCTTTGATTTTTGGCAAGTTAGTCCAATCATGGATTGGGTGATACATAACACTATAGGAGAAGAAGAAAGTTGATGTAATCTTTACATACCTAGCTATTTACTTGGATTGGGAGGATATGTAGACAAGATTCCCATAGCTTAGCATAATTCAACTCAATTATGAGAATCTCCCAAAGATACTTACCCTTGGAGATAGCTCTTATGTCTATCACTCTTGCAAGCCTTTCAACATCCTTGGTATTGTACTTCTTACCTTTTTGATAGATTCCTCCTTAGTAGGTCTATTATAAAACTTCTCACTTAAGCATACAATGTGAAAATACATGAAGAGCATAGATCCATAACATAACATACATAGCTTAGCAAGAATCACACTTACACCTTCATACCCATAGAATTATGATAGATTAATGGTATTTTTACTAAGCTTGGATATTTTAGATCCTTAGGTCAATATTATTAGTACAACCTCATTGAAGGGGTAAATGACTAGTTCTCATAGTCACAACTAACCCCTTCCTTAGCCCAAAAGAAAATTCAGTTATCTTGTAACAATAGGTTATAAGATAACTAAATTTGCTTTTGCAAATCCTCTATCATGGACTCCTAGTTGGAAGGTTAGCCTACAATGGGAGAAAATACCACTTAAATAGCTACTCTAACCCTAAAAATAATTTTCTATCTATCCTAATCACTTCTCTACCTATGGCCGCCATCTCCTTTGTGTGCTCATGTCATAAATGCCAATTGGCTCTCCTCTCTTAGATGTTCCTACCTTAGGTGTACCTACTCTGTCACGCCATTTGTAGTTCCGCATCTAGATGCTCCGACACTGGAGTTCCAGTGATGGTAGTTAGAGTTATTCTAGCTGTTTCTCAGGGACTACTTTCTGACGGTTAGATTTCGTGTTTGGGGTACTGACTTCACGGTGGGGCCCACCGTCACTTTGCACCGTTTGCACCGTCGAGTGTGCCGTTAGCGGGACCGTTAGGGTTTCAAGGCTAGCTCGAGTCCAGGGGGTATAGTTTCGAAGTGAGCTCCAGAGAGCTCACTTCTCTGATGTTGAGCCTTCGAGTTCCTGGCTATGGTGGACAGAGGCCGGCGAGCGTCACCTGGATTCTCTATGCTTGAGTGGGTGTGGCTTGACTGTAATCAGTGCCCAGTTGTTGGCAGTTTATAGAGTGACAGATCAAGTACTGATCTGAGTTGAGTTGAGTTGAGTTGAGAATGTTAAGCAATCTGATTACATCAGAGAAGTGAAGTCAAGGGGAAATCGGGTGCAGGAACGTTGAGTGTTGGTGGTATCTCCAAGCTCGGTGGATCGTGGTAGCTCGATTCAGGTTCTGTGTTTCCCTAGTGTGCAGAACTCGTGTAGTTGATGCAAATTTGGCAGTTAGGCGGACGGTGTGCGGAAGCGCTGGCCAAATTTCGAGCAAAGAAGGAGCAATTTTCAAGCAGTGTTGTGATTTTGAGCTCAGGAGGTGAAGGCAGGACCAATTTGCTGCGAGTTGGGCTCAGAAAGTGAAATTGAAGGTGGAGTTGGAAAGCTCTTCTCATGAAATTGTGATTTGGAAAAACCCGTTTTGTCAATTTGGCTCGAGTGGAAAGTTAGCGGGGGATTTGGCGGACATCCATCTTTAGGGTTTACGTCAGATTTACGTCAGATTTTGGGCCAGAATTGGAGGAGTTTTGCTGTTTGGCCAGATTTGGAGAAGTTTCGCTAGTTTGGAGGAGTTTTGCAGATTTGGAGAAGTTTTGCCAATTTTGGAGGAGGTTCGAAGTGGCAACAAGAAAGGCCTCATTTGGCTGAATTTCGGCGTTTCGAGGCTTCGAGGCTGTGGGCTATGAGAGGCTACGAAGGCCTAGAAGGGCCAGAAGGGCCAGCAAGCCAGCTTGCTGGCGTGAGGCTAGCTAGTTTAGTGTAGATCTTGGTCATTGGTTGGCAAAATCTGCCTTTCTTGCTAGATTGTGCGCAACAGGGTTTGACCCCTAGATCTCTTGTTCCTAGACTGGTGCCCTAGCCAACTGGTCCACCCTCACTTGTTGTCATAGTGACTGTGCCACTGTTATCTATACACATGTAGCTTTGGCTAGGAGAGGCAGTTTGATCCCATTCTTGGTGATCCTGGTAGCTTAGGACTTAGATACAAACTACTCTTATGTCAAATGCCAAATGGTGGCAGAGTCAGTCCCGTGTTGTGTTATGAGATGGAGGGTTTTCGTTTAGATTTCCTGTGATTGGATCCCCTCCATTCTCTGCTTCCTGTTTGTGCACCACGTTTGTGTGAGGTGCCTTGACTTTTGAGCGTTGGTGCTCTGGTGTGCTCTCGGTGGTGAGGCTGGAGTGATGACCAGTCAGACTACCTTTGTTTCTCTCCGGTGAGGCAGGAAGTGATGACCTGCAGACCGTGAGAGTGCGTGTTATGATGGCAGGTTACAGGTTGCCCTTCCCCTAGTGTAGTTATCTTGGTTAGAGTTACATTAGTGGGTGGTGTTTTAGTTGGTGTTGGCACTTGGTGGGGCACTTGCGGTTGCGACTTGCTGTTGCAGTTGGTGGTTCGGGTTTGTTGGTGTGGTTACTTTGTCACGACGGAGTTCTTTGGAGATTCCAGAGGAGTTAGCCTTGTAGTACGCAGTGGGTTTACTCGGAGTGGTGCTCGGTATCAGCCTGTATCTCAGGTCCCAGTGAGGGAGGAGATTGACTCTGAGTTGGAGTTCGACACATGAGCTGATTCAGTTGAGAGTGCACTTGGTGTGTCCGCACCGTTGTTGTGGGACATGGACGAGATTTATGGGGCCTCCAAAGGCCCTAGGCGTTACTCTGGTATAGTGGGTACCATTGAGTTGGATGACTTCATCCAGGAGTTTGATAGTTGGTGTGATCTGCAGCAGATGCGGAACCCGACTTTGTTCACACCCTTCATGGCATGGAAGGGGTTGTTTCAGCACTTGGAGGGTCCACCGATGGACGACTACCATGAGTTCAGGAGAGCTCATTTGGAGGAGATTGAGTTATGGAGACAGTATTGGTCTCCACACTATGTCTCCATCACTTCAGGTTCGGTGGCCAGGAGTAGGTCGGCTGTACCTACGAGTTCTAGCTCGAGTAGTGTTGGTGGAGCTAGTGGAGGTGCACTAGCTGGAGATAGTGCTACAACGAGTGGAGGTACCGCTGCAGGAGGTGGTGTGGTACCGGGGTTTAACCCCATGGTTGAGTTCTTCCTATGTTTGAGGCAGAACTACCAGGGAGTGCGGACTGACAAGCTGAGGAGCTTGCAGGAGTTCCAGCGGAAGGCTGGAGAGAGCCTACGCGAGGCATACACTCGCATGAGGCGGCTGATCAGTTTTACTCTGGGAGTTACTGAGGCCCAGGCAGTCCAATTTTGGTATGGGATATTGGACAGGGAGTTGCGACGTAGAGTTCGTGATGCTACGTTGTTGCAGGCTACTTCGCCCACTTTGGCAGTAGTCTTTGGTTTGGCTGAGCGTATTGAGCTCAACATGGTGGAGGAGAGAGTGGTGACATCTGGATTTGGTAGAGAGACCTCATCCACGGTTGTGACTTCTTCTAGAGTGCAGCAGAGTGCACCACGCCCAGTTGGGTTTCGAGGACAGGGTGGACAGCCCAGATCCTATGGAGCGAGTGGAGGGCCTAGTGGAGTTAGACCCTTACCCTCATTTTCGGGGCAGCAGCAGCCAGTGAGTGGTGGTGTTGCTTGTTGGACTTGTGGTGGACCTCACCATAGGAGAGAGTGTACTCAGGGCAGCGGACCTGATACCTCTGGTGCATCACAGCCAGCACAGAGGCAGTGTGAGCACTGCCATAGATTTGGTCATACTAGTGACCGGTGTTTTGACCTACACCCGGAGTTACGGAGTGGTAGGGCTGCTATGGCAGGTAGTAGAGGAGCTCCAGTTCATGGAGGACGAGGTGGTAGAGGTGGTGGTAGAGGATCTACACCTAGTAGGGGTGCAGTACCTGCCCTTACTTCTGACACAGCTATGGCTACTCGGATTGAGCAGTTGGAGCAGAGATTGGCTAGTATGGCTATTGCTCATAGGAGATCAGATTCGGGTGCTGAGGCTTCCACCTCATATGCTGGTGATAGAGATGCTTTGGACTTCATGTGCGGAGCAGCACAGGTGGATGCATCTGCAGCAGTGACTAGGAGTGCAGTACGTGCTCCAGAGCCTAGAGGAGCATAAGTAGAGTTGGACCCACAGAGAGGAGAGGTTGGGAGACAGGTCAGACTTCCCCAATCTTTCACGTTATCTGAGGCATTGCAGACGACATCCATGGTTCCT
The DNA here is from genome assembly GCA_948567375.1 of Lunularia cruciata. Classification (NCBI taxonomy): domain Eukaryota; kingdom Viridiplantae; phylum Streptophyta; class Marchantiopsida; order Lunulariales; family Lunulariaceae; genus Lunularia; species Lunularia cruciata. The sequence continues at coordinate 46,170,629 of OX419757.1, forward strand.
AGACGTCCCAGTGCAAGTGTGGTAGGTGGTGATGGAGTACTTGATGGAGTACCTGCTAGTCAGCCACCTGCTACTACACAGATTGAGTCTAGCATGATGTTGGGGGCGGCTCAGCTGATTATGCGGCATCCTTTATTTTCAGCCAGTGACATGTTTACATTGGGAGTGGACCCAGCCCCAGTGTTCCGGTTGGCTGCCACGTTGTGTGAGAGTAGGGATGGTGCAGTTCCTACTACTAGAGCAGAGGTGGTTGGTAGTGGAGCTGACTTGGTTGAGGAGCATGGGATCCGTTCAGCGACTAGTGGTTTATGGCAGGCAGCAGCGGCTAGACTGGAGGAGTTGCCAGCTAGACCGGCCTTTGAGAGAGCGCGGTTTACACCTGGTGTTGTCCTATTGGATAACCAGAGGGGGATCTTTCGTTTGGTAGGACCTTCAGGGAAGGTCTATACACCACAGAGAGTCTTGTTAGACTCTGGTGCGCAGCCCCTTATGTTGGGGAAGGCTGCAGTTGTTGGTCTGGAGTTACGGAAGACCGATGTGGAGAGGTGTCCATTTCAGATCCAGACATCTCTTGGTGGTGGTTCGACACAGTACATCACACGTGGAGAGCTTGTTGTCCAGGTTCAGCCTGGTCATCCGACTAATAGCTCGGTGGTGAGAGCTCAGGCTATTGCGACGATAGCTGAGTCATATGATGTGCTAGTTGGGGGAGCAGTGTTATACCCTATGGGTTTCAGTATTGACTATTGGGAGGAGACAGCCTCTTATAGACTTGGTTGGCAGTCTGGTGAGGGACGGGTATGTCGCCTACCAGTACGCTTCAGTAGTGGCAGTCTTGGCTCACTACAGTCCGGGACCATGGCAGCATCAGTTTTGGCTTTCAGCGGTGCAGTTACTTGGCCTGGTGACTTGTTGGAGGGGAACGCCCATGCAGAGGATACTCCAATACCAGAGGAGATCACTCGGCTATGGAGTACGAGTGGGATTGTTCCATCCACCTTGGATGTTCCATTGTGGAGTTCAGAGGAGGCATTGCAGCAGCATGCAGATCAGTTGGTGCAGCAGGCTTGGAGTGGAGCCTTCGTACCATCAGGGGATGAGTGTGAGGATGAGCCTCTAGAGGCGATTGCTTTGACACCTCTGGATACCACACTCATTGCTTGGCAGTATCCAGTAGAGGGGATATGCCTATTGGAGTTGTTTGGTGGGATCAGCACCGGACTAGCTGCGGTATTACAGGCGGGTATCCGAGTACAGAGGTACTTGTATGTAGAGAGAGATAAGACTGCTAGGCGAGTCTCTCTACATCATGTGGCACACTTGGCCTATCGGTATCCGGAGTTATTACCGATGTCAGCAGTCAGAGGTTACCAGAAGGCCTTACCAGGAGACATTTCCTTACTGGGGGCGCATGACCTAGAGAGACATGGGCCTGTTCACTTGGTGATTTCTGGATGGCCATGTCAGGGACATACACGTGCGGGCCGCGGTTTGGGTCTTCAGGATCCTCGTTCTGGTGTGTTTTGGGAGATGTTACGGATACTACGACATCTCCAGGTTCATCAGTCTGTTTCTCCAGCTTACCTTTTGGAGAACGTTCCATTGATGGGTGATTCTCGCACTAGAGTGGTGGCGAGTACACATCAGGTCCATTCATGGATGGGACCTGCTGTATTGTTAGATGCAGCCAGAGTGGGATCACGGGCTCATCGTCTTCGTCTTTGGTGGACAAACCTCTTACCCAGAGAGGTTCTACAGCGTGCTTATGATGGGATTCAGCGACTGGACCACATTCTTGTTGATGATATCTTGGATGTTGGGCGTCAGTCTCAGACAGTGGTAGTGGCTGATAGGTCACCCATGGCAGTGGTGAACCTAGTTGGACAGCCTAGAGCTGCATTTCCCACACTCATGAGTTTCCCAGGCTCTCATGCTTTTCGAGAGGGAGGACCTGGACTTGTTTGGGACTCACAGTTACAGCAGTTGGTGGAGCCCAATGCTGATGAGAGAGAGCGGGCGATGGGTTTTCGCACCGGTATTACCGCTGTTCCAGCAGTGTCAGAGGCATCCAGGCGTCAGGTGTTAGGTCAGGCTATGGACCTGAACTGTTTGACCTGGATTGTGAGCCTTGGTTTGGCAGAGCAGCGTAGGATGCGCTTGATAGGCATCACCACTCAGACACTTGTGAGCCCTGTGCCTATCGAGACGATTCAGGCACATGTTGGGGGCGATGGACCGAGTGGACATGGTATTCTTGGGACACATCCAGTAGCTACTAGGGAGAGTGGTCTACTTGGAGTCCATCCAGGTGAGCGTGGGCTACTTGGATTACACCCTTGGTCCACATGGGATGCAGCCAGAGGACGTATGGAGCTTGCAGCCAGAGTGGAGGGAGTTTTTCACACAGAGGTTGGGACCTCTAGTGGTCGGGAGCATGACACCATTGCTCCCAAGGGCCCAGTATAGCAGCCAGTCAGTACGTCTTCCACTCCTACTACAATTACAGAGGATACTTGGGAGCCAGATCTTGGACCCAAGCTTACTGGAGAGGAAAGACGGAGGGTTTGGAGGTTCTTGAGGAGTCACACGAGTTGTTTTGCCTTCAGTATGAAGGATTTGGGTGCTCTGAAGGGACCTGGTATACGGATTGAGCTGACTAGCGACACACCTGTTTTCCGACGTCCTTATCGATATAGTGAGATGGAGAGGACATTGATTCAGAGCCGGAGTAGTGACCTTTTTGAGGCTGGTTTGGTGGAGATTTCACATGGAGAGTATGCATCAGCGACAGTGATGCCAGCCAAGAAGGATATGCATGGCAACTATACAGATAGGCGGATGTGTGGAGATTACCGTCCTATCAACCGACAGACCAGGGCTGATCGGTATGCCATGCCTACACCGGAGGAGATTTTTGATGCGATTGGGCATGCAAAGGTCTTCAGTACTTTGGATCTTCGAGCGGGATATCATCAGTTGCCGATCAGGGAGGAGGATAAGTCCAAGACAGCATTTTGGGCTATTGATCCTCACGGCAAGGATGTGTTATATCAGTGGAGGTTCTTACCATTTGGGTTGAAGAATGCTCCTGCTGAGTTCCAGAGGGTCATGGATAGGATCCTAACTGGACTGGATTTTGCTCGGTGCTATATTGATGACATTTTGGTGTATAGCACTACTGTGGAGGAGCATGAGAGACAGTTGTTGGAGGTGTTTGAGAGGTTGAGATCTCATGGACTCAAATTACATCTTGGGAAGTGTAGGTTCTTCCATGAGCAGGTTGAGTATTTGGGTCACATTATCTACCCCGGAGGACTTGGTGTTCAGCAGACCAAGGTGGAGGCTATTGCACGTATTCCTCGGCCTACGGATGTGAGCAGAGTGCGAGCATTCCTTGGGTTGGCAAACTTCTATCGCCGCTATGTTAGAGGATTTAGTGCCATTGCCAAGGCCTTGACGAAGCTGACCAAGCTTACACAGGAGTGGTGTTGGGGAGATGAGCAGGAGAGAGCTTTTGTAGAGCTCAAGGAGAGGTTGACATCTGCTCCTATTTTGAGGAGACCGATCAAGGGACGACCATTTCAGGTTCACACTGATTGGAGTATGTTGGGGCTTGGAGCGGTGCTCACCCAGCATGATGATGAGGAGAAGGAGTTTGTGGTGGCCTATGCTAGTCGCTCCAACAATTCAGCGGAGGCGAAGTATAGTTCATATGAGGGAGAGTGCTTGGCAGCAGTTTGGGCAGTAGCACATTTCCGATGTTACCTATTTGGTAACCCCTTCACTCTCATCACTGATCATCAGCCGCTGAAGTGGTTGATGGAGTCCAACAAGCTTTCAGGGAAGCTTGCACGATGGGCTCTGATTTTACAGGAGTATGATTTCACGGTTGTTCACAGACCTGGAGTGGTGAACCATGATGCAGATGGGTTGAGTAGAAACCCATGTCCCAGCCAGCAGGATCAAACCGGAGCACGTTGGCATGGTGAGACAGATGAGGAGATGGTGCCAGGTTGGCATGCATCGGCCTTTTTGTGTATATTTGCAGAGACTTTGGTGGTATCTCTCTCAGCGCATACAGGAGGAGTTATTGAGGTGACAGATCCAGAGAGTGAAGATATTGGTACAGTTCAGCGAGACATTCATGATGATGTCTTAGTGATGGACTATCTTCGCACTGGTGTTGTGGGTGGCACAGTTGGGGCCAAGGAGAGAGACCGTGTTCTTCAGCGGGCCAGACGGTTCAGATTGGAGGGTAGACACCTTTTGCGTGTATGGGAGGATGGTAGAGTGCGAGTAGTACCACTTCCATCACAGAGACCACAGTTGGTCCATCATGCTCATGAGGAGCTAGGACATTTTGGAGTAAAGCGTACATATAGCTTACTCCAGAGTCATTATTGGTGGCGCGGTATGCAGACCAAGGTACAGCAGTTTGTTGCCAGATGTGTGGTTTGTGACCGAGTTAGAGCATCATTCAATGCTCTTACGCCACAGTTACACCCATTACCTATCATGGGATTGGGTTACCGTTGGAGTTTGGACTTCGCCGGACCTTTACCGCTGACTGTGAGACATCATCGGTATGTTTTGGTGATGGTGGAGCACTTCTCCAAGTGGATTGAGTTGGTGGCACTTCCTGACAAGTCTAGTGAAGGGACAGCTTACTCGTTCCTGGATGGAGTTCTTAGTCATTTTGGTGCACCAGCTGAGGTTTTGATTGATCAGGGTACAGAGTTCTTGGGAGAGTTTCAGGTCTTGTGTGACAAGGCTTTGATTGATCATCGTACTACATCCCGAGATCACCCTGAGGCAGATGGCTTAGCAGAGAGAGTGGTTCAGACGGTGAAGAGAGGATTGCGAAAGTATGGTTTGCAGAGAGGCCTCTTGGGAGATTGGGATCTCCAATTACCTTGGTTGGCCATGGGCTATCGGTTCAGCCGGCAAGCCTCCTTAGCATCCTTCTCTCCATACTTTCTACTCTATGGACGAGATCCAGATTTACCTGCAGCCATTCGTCGAGATGCTACTGTAGTTTTGGACTTGGATGACCCTGATGTATGGATGAGCGCATGTTCTCAGCGGGCAGAGATCTTTCAGAGAGTGATGCCGATGGCCTTCGAGAACTTGGCGATTGCTCAGCATAGAGATACTTTACGCTATGCTACCATTCGAGGAGGAGGTTATAGACCCTCGATCCGTCGATTTCATCCAGGCGACTATGTATATCTACAGCAGACAGCACCGACGACACTTGATGTTTCTACAGGCCGCACTATCTTGAGAGTGCGCGAGGTTTTGCCATCTGGAGTCCTTGTGTTAGAAGGACGTGATGGTGTTGTTTGGAAGGATCATGTGCGCAATTGTGCGCCATGCCACCTTCCAAACATTGATGGTACTATGGACCCAAGCTTGGCACTTGTACGTGCAGGCTTGAGGTGTATGTTATGTGGCTCTTCTGGTGGAGCTGCTACTATGTTAGTGTGTGATAGCTGTTCGAGAGGATGGCATATGGCATATATGACTCCTCCCCTCACGGTGGTTCCTCAGGGACAGTGGTTATGTCCTAGATGTACTTGACCTATAGCTAGTTCATTCTTTATATGGTATAGATTGCAGACAGGCGACTAACGATGGGGCTCCATAGCACCCGGCCTCCTGATCTTTGCCCATTAGAGGGTATACCATATACTTAGAGTAGATGGCTATCTGGAGTTAGAGGGACCTAACCGCCAGCTAGGGGGGCGATTGTGGCACTTTAGAGTCTATGTATGACTTATGTGTGAGTTGTGCTTTTATAGTGTATGATGTTGACAGTGATGTATGTTGTGTAGCGATGTATATACGCACGACAGCTGTCACGCCATTTGTAGTTCCGCATCTAGATGCTCCGACACTGGAGTTCCAGTGATGGTAGTTAGAGTTATTCTAGTTGTTTCTCAGGGACTACTTTCCGACGGTTAGATTTCGTGTTTGGGGTACTGACTTCACGGTGGGGCCCACCATCACTTTGCACCGTTTGCACCGTCGAGTGTGCCGTCAGCGGGACCGTTAGGGTTTCAGGGCTAGCTCGAGTCCAGGGGGTATAGTTTTGAAGTGAGCTCCAGAGAGCTCACTTCTATGATGTTGAGCCTTCGAGTTCCTGGCTATGGTGGACAGAGGCCGGCGAGCGTCACCTGGATTCTCTATGCTTGAGTGGGTGTGGCTTGACTATAATCAGTGCCCAGTTGTTGGCAGTTTATAGAGTGACAGATCAAGTACTGATCTGAGTTGAGTTGAGTTGAGTTGAGAATGTTAAGCAATCTGATTATTGTGGCACTTTAGAGTCTATGTATGACTTATGTGTGAGTTGTGCTTTTATAGTGTATGATGTTGACAGCAATGTATGTTGTGTAGCGATGTATATACGCACGACAACTCTGATATCATCAAAGTGCCACTCAAGTCTTAATTCCTACCTACTTCTTTTGCTAGAGTACAAACCCATACAGATTATACATGTACTTCTCTAATTGCATAGCATGTAGAGGAGGATTTTGCAGCACTTCTTCTTGCACTTAAACTTGGTACACCCATAGAGAATTTATCTCTCAAGTCTCATAACATAGGATCTCATAATCCTTCTCTATCCACTTCTATACCATCTGTTAGGTGGTTTCTTGCCCTCACACTTGGTACTTTTGCCCAGCCAACGTTCATACCAATCCTTCCCAATCCTCCAACCCCATCTTCTTCTATTTAGCATCTAATTGCTCAAGGTTTATCAAAGGAGGCTCCACTAACACTTCATCGCATCCTCCTTCTGATCCTTCACCTCTTTCCAAAACTTTTTCCTCATACAATTCCTCTACATACTCTTTTTCTTTGATTTCTTCCAAGTCTCTCTTCTCCTAACCATTCTCTTCTTTCATGAAGTCACTGGCTTTAGAGACAAAACAACCTTGCACTTCCTCAAACTGATTTCACCTAGAGGACTCTTCTTGAGAACTTTGATTCTCCAAATCCTTACCTTGGTTGTAATTAGCACCCTTGTCCAAAATCATCTTCATCATTGATTCCTACATAGGTTGTTGCTTCATCTATTCTTCCTCTACTTCATGATACGGAAAATCCTCTCTCTTCTTTGCTTAATAAGTCATGAGTGATATAAAAGTGATTCAAGAAAGACATGATATGATGTGGTCTCTTCTCTTCAATACCTTATGCCATCTGCTTAACTTGCTCTTGGAACAGATTTTCCAAATCCACAAGTTCTTCTACAATGTACTCCAAGAACAATATCTGGTTGATGTTCAAATAGTGATTTGATGGAGATTTAGTAGTTTGAGCACATTCAAAATAATATCTATTCTCATCATGTTCTTACAATGAGCAATTCTTCACTTGTTACACGTGTCGGATCGCAACTCAGGGTCTCGAAGTGCCTTGCCTGAGACAGGTCTGGGAGAGGGCCAAGTGCTCGGAGCAGCCGTTCTCAAGGCACAAAAATTAAGAGTGTCCCAAAAACTAAGTTGGGTAGGTTACGAGGATTTGATAAAGCAAAGAGCATGAGAGGATTTTGGTAAATCATTAAGCGTTAGTCCCAGTGGAGCATCCTGTCTTTTGTCTCGTTTGGCTTCCTCGGATACCAGTAGAGCTCCCTCAAGAGGCCCATCTCCGGTAGAGCCACCATTCCCAAGAAGACCTTCACCAGTTGACACCAGAGCCAATAAAATAGATGCTCTATCAAATTTACTCTCCCCTTTGCATTTGGTAGGGATGATCTCACTTAATTGTACCTTTTCTCTCCCAAATCTAATCCGAGTACTTTTTTCCAATGCTCCCATGTACACTTAGTTGGATTTCCTCTCATAGTGTCGACTTTTTGATAAATGTATGCTTTAAGTTTCATGCCAATTTCCAGCAAGTTGTACTCCCAATCCCAAAGCAAGAATGATAGATTCTTCTATCTAAGAAATTCCCTCCTAGCAAACATTTCCATCCAATTGATTTTTGGGTTCTTCAATTTTAGAGCAACCTCTTGCCTCTTCATGATTTCAATATGTCATAGTTTGCCAATTTCAATCTAATTCCTTTCTCTCATCTCAATTCCTCTCAACAAATTGAGTTCACAAATTTCTCTCTGAGCAATTCTCACTTTTTTTTATTCTCTCCTTATATTTGTGCCTCCCAAGTATTTGTGTGGTTTTACATTTGCTCAAGAATCTGTCTTTCTATTTTCCCTCTCCATTTTTATTCAGTCAAATTTAAAATCTTTGAGTGATGACCCTAACTTCAAAAAGGTTCTACTATCCAATGTGAACAATAAAATTTTTGACAAGATGGTTGATTGAACCTATGGCATCCATCAATTAACATCTCCAAAATATTTTTCCTTGCTCGTGCACCAAACATGATCCTTAACAAACTTTCTACAAAAGCCAATTCCCTCTTTCTTGGTAATTGCCACCATTGATAATGGTCATATGTGTAAAGGTATGCTTACTACCTATGCTTACTATGCTTAAGGGTATACTTACGTAAACTACCTTACCACTAAGATCTCTAACCCTTATACAATTTTGGGAGTGGGTTAGCTTCCTTGAACTGTGAGCCGGCCTGTCTCTCACTCAGGATGAACCTCTGATGGCTATTATGGTAGCGCACCATGGACTAAGAAGGCAAGGAACCCCAACTCCATCATACTCCTCCAAGGCTAACACTCCAAGACTCAAGACATTGCTCACTAGAGAACTCAATGAGAGAGAGATAGTTGCAAATGAAAGGATGATGAGTACCTCCTCACTCCTTGTTTATATACTTGTGAAATAGTTACGTACCAAAGTTACTAATTACCGTAGTAACTCAAGTTACTAGACTAAAAGTCAAGTAAAGTCAAAAAGTAGAAAGGAATATCCATTCACATGGGCATATTCCCCTAAGCATGTGGTCTTATCTTGACCCAACCACTAAAGCAAGGATTCCTTCACATGGGCTATCCTTGGACTAAAGAAGAATCCAAAACAAAAAGGCTTGCGGGCCCAAGAGTTCTCAACTCTTTCCCCAAAGCCAAACACCTAGGAATAATACCAAGTCAACACACTAAAATCCAAAATAGTGGTGCTCATCTTTTCTACTTCCTCTAAAGTAAGGTCCCATCTATCTTAGCTATGACTAACTTTAGCTAACCATGACTAATATAGAACCATCCTTTATCTCTATATAAATAATATCTCTTAAGTACTTGTAATACCAAGCTAAATATCACAATACCACACACATGCACAAATGGGTGTTACATTTACCCCCGGACTAAGTTTTCACTTTGTCCTCAAAGTGAAGGTCTCTCTACCTTCTATGGTACATCTTTAACTTATCATGGTTAATCCTATCAAAGTGTCTTCCTCCCAACTCCTTGAGATCATAAGTGTAATTTCCCCACACCTTCTCTACTATGAAAGGTCCAAAGTACTTAGGCAAAAACTTCTTTTGTACTCTCTTGAATCGAATGGAATCAAACAACATTACCCAATCACCTTCTTTGAAAGGCTCCACCTTCTTCTTGCCTTGCCTCTTGTCATAGCTCTCCTTTTGTTTCCTTTGGGCTTGCTCCACTCGAACCATAGCAACTGCTCTTGCCTCTTCCAACTCCATGAGTTGATCCTTCCTTGACTTCTCTGCATCACTTCCTTGTGCTTTCTTCAATCTCCTATGAATGCTTTGGAAGGTAGGAAGATCAAAGTGAATAGGTAAGGTAGACTCAATACCATACACCAATTGGAATGGAGAATATCCAGTGGAAGTCTTCATGGTTGTCCTATACTCCCACAAAACTGCATGAATCCTCTTGTCCCAATGATGTTTAGCCCCCTCCATTTCTGCATCTTTGGCCAACATCATGCACAAGGTCTGATTGGTTCTCTCTGCCAAGCCATTGGAATTTGGCTTATAGGATGTAGTTACTCTATGTGTGATAGAGAAATGTCGTAGCATGGCTGTAGTAATGCTTCCTGTAAACTCTCCTCCTCTATCAGAAACCAACTCCAAAGGGCATCCAAACCTAGTGATAATGCGTTCATAAAGAAATCTACCCACTTCATCTTCATTCTTGTCCCTCAATGGTCTAGCCTCAACCCACTTGGTAAGGTAATCAGTAACTACCACAATGTACCGATTGTTCCTTGGGGTTCTATTGAGAGGTCCTACAAAATCAATTCCCCACTTCTCAAAGGGTCCTAGCAATGGAATTGATCTAAGTGGTGGAGTGGATGTAGACTTTCTAGCAAAAGCTTGACAAACATGACAAGTTTTGCAATAATCAAGACAATCCTTGAAAATCCCTCTCCAATGGTAACCTGCATCTAGAATCTTGAAAGCAGTCACCTTTCCTGCAAAGTGTCCTCCACATACTAAACCTTCATGAAACTCCTTTATGAGTAGGATAGACTCTTCCTTACCCACTGCTCTTCGAAGTAGACCATCTGCTCCTTGGTGAAAAAGAATATCATCCACCATTGTGTAAGGTCTAGATCTTGCTGCAAGGGCCTTCCTCTCCCTAGCATGCATCCCTTCTGGATAGTTACCTCTTGTCACAAAATCCACAATCCCCTTGTACTCCATTGGAACCTCTTGAGTGACTGAGATTGTCATGAGCTCCTCATCCGGGAAGGAATCATCTACTGGCTCATCTCCATCATGATCATAGGCTCTAGATAACAAATCAGCATTTGCATGTTTCTTTCCTGGCCTATCCTCAATTGTGTAGTCATACTCAGACAAGAGAATCATCCACCTTGCTAGTCTCCCTTCAACATTAGGCTTGTTGAAGATGTACTTCAAAGCCTTGTGATCCGTGACAATTGTGGCTTTCCCTCCAATCAAGTAGTGTCTAAACTTCTTGAGACCAAAGATCACTGCCAACCCTTCTCTCTCTGTGACAGAGTAGTTCTTCTCTGCTGAAACCATCTGCCTACTAGCATAAGCTATTGGATGATCATGCCCATCTTGGTCTAATTGACTAAGAGTGCATCCTATAGCTACATTAGAAGCATCAGTGTAGAGGATGAAAGGCTTACTCCAATCAGGTTTAGCAAGAATTGGAGCTACAACAAGGGATTGCTTGAGCTCCTCAAAAGCTTTGAGAGTCTCCTTGTCTTCCAAAATCACCATGTAATCTACACCCTTCTTCATGTAGATGGTCAATGCATAAGCCTTGTTGGAAAATGAGAAGATGAACCTCCTATAGTACCCAACCATTCCCAAGAATTGACGTAACTTTGTCAAGCTTGAAGGGAATGGAAGGTCTGAGATTTTCCTCACCTTCTCAGGATCAACTGCTATTCCATCCTTGGAGATGATGTGCCCCAAAAGTAGACCTTCTTCACATCCAAAAATGCACTTCTCTGGGTTGAGTGATGCATTTGCCTCATCCAAGCGTTGCAAGACTTTGATTAGGTGCTCAAAGTGCTCCTCCTTGCTCCCATAGACACAAAAGTCATCAATGAAATCTCTCACAAATTTCCCAATGAAAGGTTCAAATACCTTGTTCATGAACCGTTGGAATGTGGCTGGAGCATTGCAAAGCCCAAAAGGCATGACCTTGAAAGCGTAAGTTCCCCAAGGTGTGGTGAATGTGGTGAGTTGTTGATGCTCTGGTGCAATCTTTATTTGGTTATATCCACTATAACCATCTCCAAAACTGTACCTCTCATGACCTGCAACCTCCTCCAAGATCTCATCAATGAATGGCAATGGGTAGTAGTCCTTCTTGGTAACAGCATTGAGCTTCTTGTAATCCACACATACCCGAAGCTTGCCATTCTTTTTCTTCACAATGACAATTGGAGACACCCATTCTGAATTCTCCACCTCAAAGATAAATCCAGCCTCCTTGAGCTTATCAATCTCCTCCTTCACAACCAAAGATATTGGTGGGCTAATGCAACGTTGCTTTTGGCGGATTGGTCTTGCATGTGACTCCACCTCTATCTTGTGCTCCTCCAAGGTGACTTCCTTCAAATCCTTGTAACTAAAAGCAAACACATGGATGAACTTGCGGAAAATCTCCTCAAATCTCACCTTCTCCTCCTTGGTAACATTTGGGCCATACTTGAGGGTAGATAACCTTCTCTCTACCTCCTCAAGTGTCAATGGTGATTTATCTGGGTCCTTCAAAACCTCTGGCTTAGGTGCAAAATCCATAGCACACAAAGGATACACATCTGAATCAGATTCAGATTCATCCTCCTCCGTGGAAGTCTCCTCTTCCATGCTTGTGTCCACACCTGAAGCTCCTCCTTCAGAATCAGATTCCCAATAATCAGAAGATGGGGTATCTGAATGTGAAGTGTTGGTGGTGTTAGTCACAGGAACAGTGACTCTATGGTTTGATGGCCCAATCCTTAAGTACCCTTTGTGCCATCGATCAGTTGTGCGTGCTGCTCTCAACCATGGCCTCCCAAGAAGTAAGTCATAGCTTGAATCCTTCAAGACTTGGAAAGTCATGAGATTTTGAACTCCCATAACTGAAACTACCACCTTATCCATCACTCCTACTGGTCGAACTTGTTGCTTGTTTGCCATGCTCACCACAAATGTTGAAGCTCTTGAGGGTATCATACCCAACTTCTTCATCAACCTTTCTGACATGGCATTCACTGCTGATCCTCCATCAACCAATGCATCCTTGATGTTGTGACCATTCACTCTCACATCAATCTTGGAGGCATATTCACAAGCTTCCCATGGTGCTGGCTTGGCATCCACCACCCCCATTGATATTGGAACTTTTGCCTTCTTCTTCTTCTTGCTCCTTGTAGAACTCAAACCACCTCTAAGCTCCTTTCTCAAGGTAGGGTTCAAAGCAATTAATTGGCCCACTGTGATGTTAGCCTTGTGACTACCAACATCCTCCAACACATTGTAGTTCCATTGTTGCTTGGAGATCAAGAAGTCCTCCATCCCCAACTTCTTCCTTGGAGTCTTTGTTGTTGATGGTGTTGAGGTGCGAGTGCTCCTAGTAGACATAGGAGTATCCTTGCTTGAAGTAAATCCTTGAGAAGAGTGAACATCCTCTGCAAAACGAGCTCTCTTCTTCTCTTGTGCCAAAAGCTCCAAATTAGGACCCTTGGAGTTTGAGCACTCTCCCTTCTCATACTTGCTCTCAACCACATCTATGGATGCTATCCCCTTACCTTTGTTGGGATTAGGAGCCACTTGGGTTTCACTACCTCCCTCTTTCCCTCTATTGGCTCCCTCATAACCCCTTCCTCCATGGTAAGTGGAATTTGGGCAATTCCTTTGGATATGGCCTCTTCCCCCACAACCAAAACAATTTCTATCATTGAAATTGTTGGCTGGTTGGCCTCCTCTATATGGATGGTTTCCATAACTCCTAGGCCCTCTCCCTACATTCTGATCCACCTCTCTCTTCTCCCATAATTGCACCACATTGATCTTGAGATCCGCAAGTTGTTCTGTGATGGTTTGGAGTGGATCTTTTGGTGGAGGTGCAAGAACTGGAGCAACTACTACTTGTGGTGCAACCCTTGTCACCAAAGTATCAGAAGTTCCACCATACTTGTAGCCTTGAGGAGGATGCACAACCTCCTTCACCACCAAATCACTTTCATCCCCTTCCAAACTCTCCTCCATACGAATTGCGATCTTGATAGCTTCAACCTTGGAAGAAGGTTTCTCATATCTCACCTTGCTTCTAATTTGTGGTCTCAATCCTCCCACAAAATTCTTGGTGAGCATGGCCCCTATGCCAATCATTGTAGTCTCCACATCATCCCCACCCTTCCTCAACACTATGCGAAATCTGGACTCCAATTTTTCCACTCTTTCCACATAGACTCTCACTTTCTCTCCATCTCCTTGCTTGAGAAATGTAACCTCACTCATCAATCTCTCATAACTCTCATCAGGAAGAAAGTTCTCAATGAGTGCTGAAGTCAAAGTCTCCCAAGACTCCTCTTCCCCCTCTCTCCTCTCTCTCTTTTGGTATTCTGACTCATACCATGTAAGTGCTGCATCCTCAAAGAAATCTGGTAATAATGAGGCCCACTCATTCTTCCTCCTCTCATTGTTTCCTATGCAAGCTCTCTTGAAGTCTCTCACAAAGGCCTCCACATCTTCTCCATCCTTGCCAAAGAAAACCGGAAGTTTCCCCATCTTAACCCCTCACTATCTTTCTTTTCTCTCAAATATTTTTTTTTTTTCTCTCACTCTATTACTAATAGAGTATATACATGACTAACACCATCTGAGAATAATCCACTCTAGGGAACACAAAAGGTTCAGGTTGCTCCAAGATTTCTATAGCAACATCAAATCCTAGAGTGCATATTAATCTAACTCTCATGGATAGTTTATCCATAAGTTGAAAGATTATCTCCATCACTAATCTTGAGAACTAGCTGATGAAGGTGGTAGTATTTCTGTAGCTGTACTAAGACTCTCTCCAAGATCCTTCACCAAAGTTTCCAAAAGTGCTTTTACTCCACTACACTCATGTCCTTTTGGAAGTCCTTCAACTCCACAAACCTCACACAACTCCTTGGTCTTAGATCTTCTCCCTCCCAATCTTGGTGAAGAAGGTCCAACATGCAAACCCAAGTCAAGTAAGCCTCTCCTTTCCCTCAATCTCTTGCTCTCAAAGGTCAATGGACATGAACTTGCCTTATGTCCCTTCTCTCCACATAGAAAGCACTTAGACTCACTCTTTCCTCCAAGTGGTGTAGGTTTTTGGATCCTCTCAACACTCTCTTCAAATTCTATTGTAAACTCTCTTTTCCTCAAATCCACCCCTACAATCACCTCAAACCCTTGGGGAACCTTGCATAATCTCAATTTCCACTCTTGATGACTCTCCATGTTCCCCAAGATGAATCTAAACACTCAAACATGCTTTTTGTTGATCTCAAACTTCTCATGCATGAGATCTCCACTCTGCAGAATTGACCCTTCCTCACAATGTCACTCAAATCTCCCAACTAATATGTCACAGTCCTCTGAAATTTTCCACACTTGATCACAACTCTAGGGCGTCCCTCCCTGCAAAATTTTAGATCTTTTCATCGAGCCATTTGGCCTAGACACCTTTCTATTCAGCACCCATATTTCAGATTTGGTCTGAAAACCACCCCCCTCACTTCAAAAACTCATAACGCACTGCGAAAAAATGATCTCTCTCTAATTTTTGTGGCACCAGGTAGGATACAATGCACTGAATTTTCTTGGAAATTTTCAGGACAATTCACTAAACATTGAAGAAATGGCAGACTCTGTACAATTTTCCAGAGAGCATGCAGTTGCGGGAGCACTTTACCCTATCAACTTTCAAAAATTCTAGCCCAGTGCGCATAGAAGCTCTCTCAATAATTTCAAGTGTGCTAACTGAAAGATAACCCAAGCTATCATGTGTAGAAATCTCAAGTTCAGATCTCAAACTTGAGATTTTGCCCAAAATCACCTTAATCCCCAAAATCTGCAATCCACCTCACACAATCTCTCCAATTCCTCTCATGTGTACAAGATGTACAAAATCACCTCAAAGACATCATAATGAACTACAGGGTATACAAATGGATCTTGGTTCTCTAACATAAGTTCAGCCCTCTCCTCTCCTAATGTTCTCTCCAAGTGAGCTCTCATAGCCTCCTTCTGCCTAATGTAGAATTGGACGCGGAACATTATCTTGCCTTCTAGAGAGGT
Organism: Lunularia cruciata; assembly: GCA_948567375.1. Taxonomy (NCBI): domain Eukaryota; kingdom Viridiplantae; phylum Streptophyta; class Marchantiopsida; order Lunulariales; family Lunulariaceae; genus Lunularia; species Lunularia cruciata. The sequence goes on from OX419757.1 coordinate 46,186,325, forward strand.
CCCGGCAACGGAACCAAAAATGTGAGCCGGCCTGTCTCTCACTCAGGATGAACCTCTGATGGCTATTATGGTAGTGCACCATGGACTAAGAAGGCAAGGAACCCCAACTCCATCATACTCCTCCAAGGCTAACACTCCAAGACTCAAGACATTGCTCACTAGAGAACTCAATGAGAGAGAGATAGTTGCAAATGAAAGGATGATGAGTACCTCCTCACTCCTTGTTTATATACTTGTGAAATAGTTACGTACCAAAGTTACTAATTACCGTAGTAACTCAAGTTACTAGACTAAAAGTCAAGTAAAGTCAAAAAGTAGAAAGGAATATCCATTCACATGGGCATATTCCCCTAAGCATGTGGTCTTATCTTGACCCAACCACTAAAGCAAGGATTCCTTCACATGGGCTATCCTTGGACTAAAGAAGAATCCAAAACAAAAAGGCTTGCGGGCCCAAGAGTTCTCAACTCTTTCCCCAAAGCCAAACACCTAGGAATAATACCAAGTCAACACACTAAAATCCAAAATAGTGGTGCTCATCTTTTCTACTTCCTCTAAAGTAAGGTCCCATCTATCTTAGCTATGACTAACTTTAGCTAACCATGACTAATATAGAACCATCCTTTATCTCTATATAAATAATATCTCTTAAGTACTTGTAATACCAAGCTAAATATCACAATACCACACACATGCACAAATGGGTGTTACAGAACAAACATCCTTCTTGACACGCTCTAATACATATCTTAGTGATTTCTATGAAGGTTCTTTTACTTAATAGCCATAAGGGCTCTATTAAATTATTTCACTGATGTCATTCTCCTTTTCCCCCTTTTTTAGACATTTGAGTCACTTTTCCTTGAAAGAGTTCAATTTGACTCAAAAGTTAGTACCATTATAGGTTTATTGCTATTCTCCAAATTGCTATTGTATATCTATTCCTTGTCTCCAAATAAATTAAAATAACTTTGGAATACCATAATGTAGCTTATGGATAAGTATTTAATTTAAGTATATTACCTTGTTTTAAGGAGTAGTGTGTCATTCCAAGGGAAAATTCATTGCTTTTGTGTTTTATACTATATTGAAGAAAGAAATTAAATAATTAATCTTATTTTCCTTATATAGCAGATTTGTTGATTATTAGAGGAGAGCCAAATTTTTCACCAAGTAAGAACTTTGTGGTTAGTATTGGAAAATACCTATCTCACCACAAGATATATTCAAGATTGCTTCTTTCATAAGGTATTGCACTTTCAATTGATTCTTTTTTGGTAGAGTAAGAAGGATGATTGCATAGAAAAATGAAGGATTGGAAGACCCCATCAAGCCGTATAAGGGAGAGATGAAAAAGATAAAATGGGGGCTAAGCCCCAATTTCCTTTTGGCCTAACCAAATCTCTTATAATATTCATGTACCACATGTATTAGGATTTAATAGATAATTGAATATAAATTTTGTTGGTAATTCTTTTATGAAATTCTAATCTAGACAAGATAATCAGACACATATGCTCATAGTAATATGATGCTTATGCAAGTGGAAATTATTTTATAAAGAATCAAACTGTGAGTTTTGGAAAGAAGAGATTACTCCTTGGGTTACAAGGTTTGAGCTAAAGGTATCAATAAACAAAGTATGAGAAAGATCAAAGCTATCATAGTTTTACAAATTCCATAAGATGTTAGTGATGATAAATGATTTTACATTTTGGTAAGCTTATTGACCATGAATATCCTAATACATTCATTTTGTAGCATCACTCACCAATACCTTAGGCAAGGATGTCAAATTCCAAAAAGTGTAACAAATAGAAGGTTGTTTGTATAGCTCAAGGACTTGGTATCAACTTGTTTAATCCTACAACTATGTGATCCCAAGTTACCTTGTCAACTGATTTTTATGCTTCTTACTTTACCATTAGAATAATGGTACAACAAAAGTTTGAAGGTAGTTAACATTTGATTGCTTTTGCCTCAAGGAGGTAATATTTTTGCTCAAAGAACTATTCTATTAGTGAAAATAAATGACCATTAATAGTCAAGCGACTATGATGTGGTAGTATTATCTTATGGAAAAGTTCATAATAATGCATACAAACCATGAACCATAGTTGCACATACTTTGCTTGGAGAACATGAAGAGCAAATATCATTATTAAGAACAACAACTCCAACTATATGACTTCAATTTAGAATATAAACTTAGAAAAATCCATATTATTTCTATGCCTTTTTCACCAACTTTTAAGCATCTTCAAAATTTTATAATTGTGTCGAACATTTATATGGTCAAATTAGAGGAAAATTACAAGTCATATAATTAGCAAAAATTGCAAGGAGATCTTTTATTCCAACTTGTGTTTAAGTGTTAAGAGTATAATTTTTTCCACTAAGAGATCATTAATAAGAGAAATTGTGTATTTATTTTGCAAGATCCTACTCTTTACATAGCTTACTTATTGTATATGATTTCTTTGTCTCAATTCATCCTGGAGTAAACAAGACTACCAATATTCATTATCTTCAATGTTCATGTGACAGCGACCAAACATGACTCAAGATATTTATTCCTTTGTTTATTTGTGAGAGATCCTAAAGGACAAGGTTTAATCTAAAACCAATATTCTCAAAACACTATGGATCTTTATCTCAAATTAAGAACATGGATGTAATCATATGTTTCCTTATCATTGCTCAAGATTATACTAGAATTGTTGTGTTTGTGGATTGATTGGCTAAGCAAGTCCAATAAGCTCATAAGATTTAAATTAATTGATGCTCTTCAATTAGCCAAACTCTCTTTTGACAATGAGTTTAATCATCATAGTATCTCAAAAATACTCATACCTTATTATGTCTACACTTCACCTATAATTTGTAGCCAATATCTTTTAATGTTCAGGGCACCAAATTAGCCATATCCATTGCTTACCACACTTAAATGGGTGGTAGGATCAAATATACTAATCATAACTAGGAAATCATACTTTGTTCATGTATGAATATAATTTGGATACTCTCCTTTAACTCATATACTTCACTTAAAATAACTATAAGCAAGAAAAAAAAGGCAAGCACATAGGAAAACAAGAAGGATGAGAAGACTATATCAAGCCATACAAGGATAAGACATAAATGGTAAAATGAGGCTAAGCCCTATTAGTATTAGTATGAGAAAGTAAGTATTGGATATTATCTCTTCTTTCTTAATTACAATCAAGAGTAGTTAGTTCTTGAAAGCTTTTTCACTCCCCCACCTTTTTATATCCTTAATACTTCTGCCTTCTTATCCATTTGTTTTCTTTGCAAGAAGCAAAGCTCATCTACATGTTGCACAAAGATTATAAAGGATAATATATTGATAATCATTATTATGAGATATCTTTTATGATAGTAAACAAGTAAAAATTGTGCTATCCAATCATCACATTACCATTTCCTTCATATGAATTTTATAAATTTACTCCCAATCAGATTGGTGTGACAACCAAGTGTCAAACATACTAGTAGTATAAATTGTAAGAACAGTTTGTTCCCTCAAGGATACAAGCCATAAATGACCAGAGCTAAGTGAAAAATATCACAATATCAGAATTCATTTTTTGTTGCCTACTTAACATCTTGGTTAGAAACCACTCTTAGAAGAGTGAAATGTCACTCCTTATGGCACACTACAAAAGAGAAAAAATAAAAGAAATCACTTCTACTACAAGCCTGAACCAAATTATCATTGGATGTGATGGCTCAATCATAATGAAGATCAAAATTTCCTTATCTTCCTTGGGTACAACTGGATTTAGGATAGAGTTGTTGAGATGCTTGTGTATGTTGTATTCCTTGTTTTTCTCATCAAGTTAGTGATTATACAAGGTCAGCATTACTATAAAGTCCTACAAGCAATGTCCTAGAGCATGCATCCAAAGAGGGAGTAGGATCATCCAAGGGTCCAATCACCCTAATGACTACAACTATGAAGTGGTATTCTACACTTCCTAGAAGTTGCAACTTCATAGGAGTTATGGATGGATCATGTTGCTTAATCTATCAATCTTGTGGTGCTTTACAACAATCTTGACCTTTGGTAGCCTACATTTTATTGCTATTGGCCTTTTAGAACCCATAGAGATGAATGTTCTATTCTAACATAAATGATTTCACTCACTCCTATTTCATGATTTCTCACATGTACTAATTTAAGCATACATTCCTTCATACAAGGCATAGATGAATACACATACACTAACTCAAGTTTCTTGATGGTATAAAATTCATTTACTACAAAAGAAAGATGCATCAAATGAACTTGGTGAACATTGTGCGAAAGCCTTTTATACATGTTCTACATAGTTGCCTAAGAGATCCAACAAATGAAATGTGCAAGAAATCTCCTACTTAAATTTATGGCACTACTTGCTGATCCTATCTTGGTCACTTATCTTATCTTAATCCAACTTAAGTAACCATGATCCACGTTGAATGGCCACATTAGCTTCTTCTTTACCACTATTTGTCACATGGTTTTCTAACAAAAGATCTTTGTATTGTGCCTAGCTTAATTCTTTACAGAGTACATATTTTTTACAAAGATCCTTGGTTCACAACTACAAAGTAGGTTGACCATAAATTATTCTATCATAACTATGAGATGGATTGTAATCATGATGCTTGGCTGAAAATTATACTATGCAAAGTTCCTTACTCATTTGTTAAGCGTTCTAGCGGCTCTTATAACAAACTCCCTTCTCCTTTACAAAGTTGGATGAGTTCTACTAGCTCCTTCTTCTAACCACCAATTTCCCATATAAGACTTATATGGGTGTCTGAGAACTTGAAGTTAGTGTGATCATGAAGTTTGATAGACAACACCTTCAATTGTTTGTTTGTGTAGGTATTTTTTTTCTAATGCATTAATCTATATCTTGAGGTCCTTCAATTTTGTATGTTGAGTGTGTTTTGCTTCTAACTGTTCTAGTTGTCCAAGGAGTTATGTTGTTGTGTATCCAATTTTAGCAAAACCCAATTCATTTGTTCTCCAAGTTTGTTTGTTTGCTTTAGAGCTCCATTGTCATTTTGTTTTGTATCTTTGTTTCTATCGTGTCTTCCTTCTCTTGTTGATGCTTCATGCTCATAGTGAGTTCTTGGATACAATGATTGGTAATCCACTTGAGATTCTTGTAACAAGATTTAGCTGTAGTAGTCTTGGCACATGCCTCATCCAACTCTTGTCGTAATGTAGCTATCTCCTTGTTTTGTGCTCATAATTGATCATCATGCTTGGTTTGTTGTTGTGCAACTTTGTTGCTGAGTGTATCAATGTCTTCTTTCAAACATTTTAAGACTCCCTTGTTTTTCTCTCAAAGGGTGAGTTCTTCCTTATGATATTTTTCCAATCTTTCTCTTGATAGTGATCTTCTTCCATTGCAAGCTTTTGTTTGATTTTTTCTAGTTCACTACAAAGTAGGCCTTTTTCCTTGGTACTCATTTTTGCTAGCTAGTGAGGTTGTCTTATAAGTGTCACTAGGTCTTTGATTGTAGGTTCAAGTTCTAGATAAAATGGCATGAGTTCTTCTAAGGATTTCATCATTGGTACCATCATGTTCATAGTGTATATTGTCATCAACCACAAGAGTGGATTACCTTTGTGCTTTAGTTGGCATAGAATGTCTTTTGTGGCATTATCATCCTTCATTCATTCATCATTTGCCAATGTGGGCTTGTAGGCTAATCTTGACCATCCTCTCACCCCTTTTTGTGATCTATGGATATATTGTTGGCTGCATTTGCATCTTCCTTTTCATCATGTAGTCATCCTCCCTTGGACTCCTCCATTATTTTGATAACTTCTTCCTTCATAGGTGGTTCATGATGACATTCTTCATCAATGAAACCAAGTTCATTCATCTTAGCTTTGTCAACTTGGCTACTTTGTGATGACCCAAATTTGTTGTCATGTGCACCTAGGATGGTTCTAAGGATTGTGGCAATTTTCTTTGATGCCTTCTTTATTTTAGCAATAAGAACTTCCTTGTATTCTTTTGTTGTCATTTTCTCCTTGGCCTAAGAGCTGCACATGTCCTTGTCTTTGTTTGCTTGTTGAAACAATTGTACCTTGTCATCTCTAATGTACATCTCATTGCAAATTATTAATGACAAAATTTGGGTGAAGGCATCATCACTCTCTAATCCTTTGTGATTCAATAAAGCAATCTTGCCATGATCTGAATATCATCTTTCCCTTTGTTTTTGTAGTCATTTCTACTTCCACTTTTGCCTAAAGATTTATCAATCACTTGAGGGTGTTGCTTCTATTTCTTTGATGCTTCAGCCTTGAGTCATGCAACTATCATCTTCTAAGAATAGTTAGTTGCTTTGAGTTGTCTATGACCATAAATTTCATTGTGTGTGCATACTACTTTACCTTTATCTTGTATTTCTCTATTTTCTTAGTTACATATGGGTTCTCACTAAAGCCTTCTAGAGGATGTAAGTGGTTGGGGTATTTCTTCTTTTCAAAGTCCAATCCTATGTAGAAGTGTAAGATGAAGTGCAATATGAACATAACATATCCCTATGCAGTCATGTCTTATGCTAGCTGGGCAACATGCGAATGAAAAATTCACACCAAGCTCATTGGTTTGCACTTGTGAAGAAGTTGAATGAACGTTTCTGGTTGAGGTTGACATAAGCAATTCATTTTGATTTGAAGAGTTTCATAATCATTTTGTTAATAGCTCTTTTGATCGGATCTTTAAGGGAGTCTACACAATAGAAATTATTTAATTTCTCTTTTTCAAAAGAATCAAATATCTTGGCCTTTAGTTTCTTACTAGGACAACTATGAGGGGTATTATGAACATTTGTCCAAAAGGTGTGATTTTGGGTCCAAGATCCTGTTGCAGATGATGCCAATTGAATGGGCTCATTTGATTTGACACTTGGTAGTGAAAAATTGTGACAATGATCATGTTTCTTTGTAAGGTCATTAGGATCATTAAGTATGGCTTGTAGTTATAAATTTCATGAGGTTTGTAGTGAAAACCTCTATAAAATTTTGCAAGGCAACGATGGTCCCCATGACAACACTTACAACCTGGATAGCTCCAAGATTTTACAACAACAAGGGTCTTCATCTTTGTATGGTACCTTCACATACATGCTACAAGAGTATTATTGTGCTTCATTATGCCACTGGGCCATATTACAAACTTGCCTATCAACTTACAAACATGCATATTGTTTTTGTTACAAAACTAGTATAGTGCCTCATGTTTCCCTATGAGACTAAGCAAATAAAATAAAACTTTGCTCCAATAAGGAAAAGGTGTGTCATCACAATTGGTTCACTTCTCTACTTTTTCCATTACATCTCCTATCAATCATCAACATGATCTTTCTCCTTGTATTTCCATTCATCTTATTTCCATTTGAAAACATTCATTTCCAAAAAAATTCTTCTTACTAACCAAATTCAACTTCCCTACCTGCAATCTTCAATAATAGATACAAGGATTAAGAGGTTGATCAAATTCTCACAAAGCATATGATAAATTGTGAACTTCAAAAAACATCATATGAAGTACAAATACTTTAGAAGTGTTATCTTCTTTATAATATTACATGTGAACCACTTCATAATCTTTACAAAGATAGAAATCCTATCTAGGGGTTCAAAATAGAAGTATATAATAATAATATAATTTACTATTTAAAGTGTAATTTGTAATAAATAACACATTACCTCAATAATTTAGTACATTTCTATCATATAAGTTATTAGAAACAAGAATATACTCCAAAAAATACCTATACAGTTTTAAAAGGAATATTTTGAAGATACTTAAAAATCTTCCTTGGATTGAGTAGGCTAGTAAGATACCAAAGGACATTTTGGTGAGGTACTTGAAATATTCCTATTGGATTCCTCAACCTCTATAGACCTTCTAGTGAGGCACTAGAGAAGATTCCTAATAAATTGCTCAAGCTCTAGAGCAAAGATCTATAATTGTTGAGGAATCTTCTATGGAAATTGTGTAACTTGTCTGAAAATTTAACACCTTTCTTTGTAGAAAAGGAAGCCTATACCTACCTCAAGTGTAAATATTTAGGTTTTAAACAAACTTTGGTATTCAAAGTGCATCTCATTTGCTTCTTAGTCTAACTTGTTTTCTATCTAGTATTGGTCTCCTCTAAAAATTTAATTCCCAAATAACACTTCTGAATATTTTGGTAATTTTTAAAAGATAAAATTAAAATTAAAAACATTTAAGGTATTTATTTAATTTATATAAAAATATTTTAATTATAATTTATATTTTAAATATATTTTAAAATAAAATATGCCAAATTGGAGTGAAATTTAGTGCCAAAATTTGATAAACTAAGAATAATTTACTATGAGAATTAAATTAGTAAAATGTATTACTGATGTAAAAGACAAAGCATAGAAATAGTAGAATGGAAGATCAAAGTGAAAGGTTATAGTGGGACTCTTAAGTGAATGAAACTCCAAATCCTAACATGAGTTTGTGCTTTTGTATTTATAGTGAAACAATATAAAGCTCTTGAGAAGTTTCCAAGGAAGCTTCTCTCTCAAAGCAGCCTTCTTGGAGTGCAAGCTAAACTACCCAAGAAGCTAAACCTTCTCTCAAAGCCGCATACTTTGTGAACAAACTAAACTAGCTGTTTAACTTGGCATACAAGTTACCCAATCCTTGGAAGTTACTTGGAAGGTTTTCACAAAGGAGTTCCCTAGGTGTTTCTAGAATATTTTACCAAGAAGATTCCTAGATGTTTCCAGATTATTCTTTAAATTCATAAATATATTTAGATTATTTAAATAATTCATTAAATTTTGCTAACTCATCAACTACCTCCATATTATTACAATTGATCTATTCCATTGAATGGTTTTCTTCATGTTTCATTGTAAATATAAGAGTTTTGCATTATCTTTTTCACACTTTTTGTTGTTGTGTATTAGTGTTTCCAGTAAATATTTTAATTGGAGTTCCACAAAGTCAACCATAATTAGGCTAGAAAGATGAAGATTCATTTTAATTATGATACAATTTAATCAACTAAATTTTGTGTCATTAACTAGTTAAAAAGTAGATCCACCTTCTTTTGTTTGAGATTTAACAATTATTCTATGTTCTAAGTATAAAGCAATGGTTCTAGTAATTTGTGCTTTTTTATATATTTGTAATACTTGAAACATCATATAAGTTTAAGAATTTACAAGAGTATTTTTTATTTATGTTTATAATTATAGTTATAATGTTGAGGCCAAATTTCAAGTTTAAAGCTAAAAAGAATTCTAGACAAAATCATTAACTATGATAAATACATCTACATATGTCTTGCGAAAGCTAATGCAGAATATTTATACAATTCATCCCAACTACTTCACTACGGTGATCTTATCTTCAGCAAGTTTATTTGTGGGCTCTAATGCCAAGATTTGTCTTTAGAGAGCTCTTCCACAGAATAATATGGATTGTTAGAAAGCTATATAAAAAATATACACCTTGATGTCAAGAAAATTATAAACATCATCCATCTTTGAAAATAGTTTTAAATCATGAACTTAAAAAAAATCTATTGATTAATATTCCAAAATTTAGAAGTATCTATTTCTACCTTACTATAACTTCAATAATTTTTAACTCTTTATGGGAACAAGTCATGCAGTCATCTCCTTCCGTAGCTAATGCAAGTAGATTCATTTGCCGATACCGATATACTTGCTTTCTCTTTCTCTAAATCATCTTAGTTTTTAACTTCTCATATGGAATTTGGAAATATAATTATTTGAAAAAAATAAGGATAAGTTTGCATTAGCATTATTCAGATGTCCTCCATTAGAACAACTTCAAATCTAATGGTAAAGTCAATTAATTGACAGAGGATGTTGACGAGGATGTTGTTAGAGACAATGACAACAATCTAATTTGATTATCATTTATATGATACCATTAGCTAGATAAATTATCTAGAGATATAAATTGACTTGGTAATCTCTTGAATTATGTTATATACAATGGTCTAAATAGATCATATATAGATGTCACCAAAAAACTACTTCCACTATTAGGTAGAGGTTGAAAATAGCTGAAAATTTTAAAGTCAATTTCAAAGGCTAAATAGATAAATTAGGTTTCAAAAATGAAAGATTTTGGACCTTTGGGGAAAAAATGTTGCTTTCTCTCCTTTGCTTGTCTCATCATGAGTTCCCAACTATATCTCATCCATGATGCTTGGAGTTTTCTACAAGAAGATTTTCCAAATTTTCTTTTTGGTCAAACTTGTTTGATTAACCAAATAGAACAAGAATTTACATGTCACCAATTCATATTGTTAATCTAAGGATGAAATTTGTTGATATATCATCAATCTATGTATCTTATTCAATTTATTTAGAGTGGATATTCTTTACTCCATAATAAAGATAAAGTAATCCTTTGGAGAATCAAAATATTAAAAGATAAAATTTTATATTTCTTATGTGTTTTTTTGCTTGCATTTTTATTGCAGTTTCTACATTACAATATGCTATAGCTTAAAAATCATACTATTTTGATATATGATCTAGATGGAATTTTACTTCTTAGAGATAATGTTTTCTGTTATAATATTATTACCATTAGATTGTTTGAGTTGGTATTTCTTAATGAGAAAATCTAAAGTGAAACCATCATTATTGCTTATAAGCTCTCTCTTATATAAATAACAAAATTATCTATCATATTTTCTTTCCATGTTAATACCCTTGGGCATCTAAAGTATATTTTCCTTATGAATATTAGGGGGTTTCAAAAATAGATTTGACGGATGTCTAAGGGATTTTTAACAAAATTTGTAATATTTTTTAGTGAACTATGTAAAAAGACTAGACTGTAATAACTGAACACTCTGTAAATTCAGTTATGGCTTATTTTATCCAAATTGCATTCATTTATAAAAATCAAGCCTTATGCTACGGATGTTTAGGAATTCCATAACTAAATAAATGATTGTCAGACAAGGTGACATGTTCTCTCAAGAGGATGGTCACGTGGTTAGATGAGTCAAATATGATTTATGATTTGGTTGCATATTCAAGATTCAAATGCCTCACCTCAACAATTCAAAATTCTAAACTCAAATTCACCACCCTCCCGAGCAAATGTGCGAGTTGTCAAGCAACTAACGGTTTTGTAGTTTTGCATAAGTGTGGGAAATGATCAGTGCCACCGTGCGTCAACCAAGAAATTGATTAGGGGTCAAGGAATTTGACACCGAGAGTGCAACAAAATTTTGCAATGAGAGATCAAGTACCTTGTTTTAGTGGAAGAGACTCTCTTTTTAATACTAATCTAGGACCCATAGAGTCATCTTTGGATTTGCAACCTCAACAATCATTAGGGAAATTTGGAGACCTATTGAGGATGGCTTCATCTACATTGGGCAAACAAAGGAGGATGAACAATTTTGCATGGCAACGCACTATTATAGCCAAATACTAGATTATTTGGAGGACCCCGAGCGTTTTGCACAGATTCATGGTGGGAATTGCAACAAGCCTATTCAGAAATCAACCGCATTTAGTTTCATGGAAACCTTTTTGATTAGGGAGGGACAAGGATTTCCTACTTCTATGACAAGTGACAAGCTTTACAAGAAATGGTTGCAATACATGAAGCAATACAAAGAAACTTGAGAGCTTAAGAACAAGTCTACTGGAGAAGCTCTCAAGGAGAAGGAATATGGCAAGGGGTGGAGAACTATAGAAGATAAATTGAATGGAATATCCACACATTTTCCAAGAATGGAAGCCATGTTTGGGATTAGAGCAAACACAAGTCCACCTGCAATGGTAAGTTTAGGAGATTTTAATCCCAATTTGAGCAAGATTTGTGGTGAGGAGGAGGTCCATGAAGGTGCAAAAAGAGTGCTCTCAATTGCCATCTCCTCTAGAGGTGGTGCTCTTTGACTCGGGCCCCTAGTTGGTCATAAACACCTAAGGGGTGGAAAGTATACCGAGTAGCATGGACAATGGAATCCTATCACATGAGGATGAGTCTCCATTTGTTCTACTAATTGAGGACTTGCCTTTCATTACACCACCGCCTTCAACTTTTACAAGGGATGGATCCGAGTGTGCTTTCATTGACCAAGAAGGGGAACATGACCCAAAGAGGAGGAAAGGTGGAATATCAGCAAGTAAGGTACCCAGGTTGTCACCTAGTATATCATTGTCTCATGATTTAGCAAAAAATACAATGCTGAAGGCATATACTATAGAATCCAAGGAGAGGTTAGGACTAGCTGAACTAGAAGCTACCAACATAAGGAAAAGAGAGAAAACAATGATGAGAATGGAAGCAAAGCATGCTAGATTAGAGACAGAGAAGATGAAAATTGAAATTGAGAATAAATTGAGCGCAGATAAAAGGAAAGCTAGGGCAGACAAACACAAATTTAAGGAGAAGATTTTGGAATCAAAGTGCACTCATGAAATCAAAATGAGTCTCATACAGACAAGGAAAAATCCCAAGGAGATAGGTAACTATTTCAAAGTGCTCACTTAGGTTCATTATCCATCGTACTCTACTGATAATGATAGCAAATAGTATACCAATATGTAACCTTTATTATGATTATAATAAAGACGAGTTATGGAAACTTGATAAATGATGCTAGTCTTTACCTCTTTACCACTCAATTCCTCCCATGTTTTTTCTTCACAGCACCTAGTTGGCCCAAGATGCCACAAGTTGCCGCTTAGTGCTGCCCATAACTCTTTTTTGCTACCGATAATTGCTGCTTAATGCCACACTTTGTTGAATTAAGGCCAGTTGGTGCTCGTCGGCGCTCCTCAATGCTCAAAAGTGCTCACAAGTGCTTGTAAATGGTAGTAGGTGCTCAAAGGCACTCGGTTTAAATCAGTGGCATTTGTCCTGGCTCATTGGCACTTGTCAACACGTGTAGATGCTTGTTGGCAGTAAGTGATGCCCGTAATGGGTTAAGTGTGGTGACTTGTGATGTGAGTGGTGCACATAGGTGCCAGGTGATGTCTTGTTTGATGCACAAGGCACAATTGAGTATATAGCACATGAAAATATGAGAGTTAGACAAAAATATGAGAGTTTCACAAGTGTAAACTAAAATATATATGAGTAGAAAAGATAAATCTATACATGGAGATAAATGAACAAAAGATATATATAAATGGGGAGCAAATAACACCTAAACCAGTGACTATGGTAGAGGAGGAGATGAAGAGGAGTTGTGAGAGAGATGCACCATGGTGTCAAAGTGCTACTATTGCGTCGTCAAGTCTACGACGGTATACATGATGTTGAATCCTAAATGGACTCATGACCACCATAGGGGCCACTCGCTCTCATCCAAGTCTTGGTGCTTGATACAGCTAGCAAGAAGAGAATATGCGTCACTACTATAAGAACTCAATCTACATGGTGTCCACTCCTCTTCTGCCCAACTAACAGCAAGCCTATCCTCATGGACAAATCTGTCCAAAGCACTCATCAAAGGGTCAAATAACTAAGTGTATGATGCTCCTTATCTATAAGGACGGAAGTGGGTAGGGTGGATAGCACCATGTGAATGGTTCCTATAATAAGAGAGTGCATAACTATCTATGATCAAAAGATCACAAAGAGGTAAACTTAATGAAGTAAGATGCTCATATGATCTAACTCTAAGTCTTCTAAACTCAGAATCTTATTGGATATCTGCAGAACACAAACAAGCCATGAGGCAAGACCCGGTGTGAACTCCCTCTGGGAGTTTAGACCACTACCACATGCTCCATAGCAACCACTCCACTCCATCCGGAGTAAGATCTATCCACAAGATAACCTCAAAGCATAACAAACTGGGACTGGATGAAATGGCTAACACTAGGATGGGCTACCCACCCTACAGGCTTGGACTATGTGTGAAGGCACCAACCATGCCTAGTTGTTTGGCTCTCCCATGCATGGAAACTGATAGCACCACAAATCCATAATGATACCAAACAAGTAACATCCACAATAATAATCTTCTTTTGTAGGAAGCTTGGGAAGAGGATACATGGAATATACTCGCCTAATAGACAAATCCTCTCTCTAAACTCAGTTTGAGTGCCCTAAGTCTCCACACTATGAGGTAACACATGGGTCACATCAGTCTGGGTCTGCATCTCATGACAAGTATGGGTTTGGTGAGCAATAGTACGTAGTCTTGGTCCAAGATAAGCCACACGAGCACTCATTTGAGCTAGACTACTCTCAATCTCCTCTACGTGAACATGTGCACTTTTGTACCTCTCTATAGCATATGCTAACTCTTGTGCTTGATCTTGTAACTGGATCCTATAACCCTCCGCCATCGTAGTGACACCTAGTATGTCCAAGTCCAAGTCAGCTAATCTTTGCTCTCTCTCCATCTCAAAAGTAAGCAAGGTCAGATGCCTCTCCTCCTTTGCAACAAGTAAATCCTCTCGCTCACAAAGGAGTCTCTCTTGCTCTAGTAGTAATCTCTCTCTCTCTCTTGTCTACACTCTCCAATCTACTCTTGCACTCAAGCACTAATCTCTCTCTCTCCTCTACATTCTCCAATCTACTCTCATGCTCAAGGAGATTTCTCTCTCTACACTCAACCACTCAAACACAATCATCTAAAATACGACTAATGTCAATAAAACAAGAAGGAGGTGAAGGTACTCTAAAATGCATGGGATCACCAACCCCCTCCACAGATGGAGAAAGTGGTGAAGGAGAAGAAGAGGGAAAAGGAGCTATCTCAACAAAGGGTAAGGGTTGTGTCTCAACACAAATCTATTGAACATTAGTGGTACATTCAGTTATCCATCAAGTACAAATTCATATTAGAATTTCAAAAATACACCAAGTTCACAAGAGTGCATTAATTAAAGCTTTTTTAATCAACTAATTTATTAAATCCGGTTATGTATATACAAAAGGACTTTGTATGTTTTCAAAAATACCAATATAAAAAAATAAAAAATAAAAATGACAAAACTCAAATCTAATTAATCACTCACCATCCTCATCCTCTCCTTCATCCTCCCCATCATCAGTAGTCTCGTCCTCATTTGCTATCTGCATCCTCATAATCATCATCATGCTCTCCCTTGTGTATAATCTCCTCCTCTCCATTGCTTAGGTACATCACATCCTCCTTTAGAATGAAGCCTCTCTCCATAAAGAGATGAGTGGGTATCTGCCCAAGAAAGGTGACCTTAAACTTGTGCCACTTAGAACTACTCAATAAGCTTTGCAAACTCCCCACATGTACAATGATAGCTCTAAATGCTAACTCTTCCCAATCATAATCCTCCACACCAAATCTCCTCAACTTGGTCTTGGTGTTGAGTACCAAATTCCCATGTAAAATCTTGGGCCTAATAGTGGATGCAACAAGTGCACCCATCAACTGGAAGGAAGCTCTAAACGCAAGTTACACACATTGCCTTGCAAGATATCTTTTTGTAACCTTGTCCCTTTGTGAAAACCAGTCTGAAACAGCTATGTAAGGAATTGTCCTCCGTCTTGGTGTTCTCCTCCTTGGCATGGCAAGTGCATCTCTAACTATGTGGTCAATTAAAACTGTCTCTCTCTTACCAAACTTGTGCAAGAGACCTTGTCCCACAAACTTTGTACATGGAAGGACCTGCAAAACCCACCAAGAAAAATAGCTTAAACCTCAATCAAAGAGACTCAAGACAATGGGTGCCGCTTGCCGCCGCCCAAAGCTGCCCTTGAATAGGAAGAAAGTAGCGGATGGTGCTGGGTGCTGCTTGTCACCGCCACTAGGCACCGCTCGGGGATGCCCAAAAGTAACCAGGGACAGTCACACCTTGTGAGGCGCCAAGAGGACACTCAATGCCGTGTGTCAATGCTTGGTGATGCTGCTTGAAGGCTCAAAAGCACTCAAAGCAGCCCTGAGACAATAGGTTTTGGGAAGGATAGCCAGATGCCACTAGATGACGCTCAAAGATGTTGAAAGGCACTCGTGTGAAGGGTTTAGGTCTTAGGGTTGGCACCAAATGGCAGTGGAGGATGCTAGGGGACGTTGGATGACATCAGGAGGCACTATGGGATAGGGCTAGGAGGCATTGACAATTTGGAGGCCTAAAAGTACATAAATCATAATCCTAAGGTGCTGCAACGTTTGAAAGTAGAGAGAAATGAAGAGAAAACAATTAAGAAGGGTTAAATAATACCTCTGGACATGGGTAGTGAAGGCCAAGTGTAATTTTAAGGCCGATTACCTCTAGATCAACCTCCCAAATTCTAGAGACAGCAGTTCAAATCTGATGTTTGCCCAGCTAGCACTACTTGATGAAATTCATTGGGTGTTGAATGGTATGAAAAGCTATGAGCCAATCTCCTTCCTAAGTATTTCTCATGTCAGGCCCGTCAAGTATCTTTTCATATCCCAAGATTTTTGCCATGGTTCAAATTCAGTCTGCTCTTTGTGGAAAATCTCTCTTCTCTATCTCTCAAATGCTCTCCTTCTCTCCTGCTCTTTCTCTCTTCCTCTCAAATGCTCTCTTCATCTTGAATGCTCTCCTTCAATTCAAATTCTGAATTTTTTGCTCTTCCTCTAAAATTTCCAACTCTTTTAGATCACACAACGAGTTTGCCTCCTTCAATAGAGAGTTTGCCTCCTTTGAGTTTTCCTCTTTTGAGTTTACACACCCCATGTAGCAAAATGACTCCTTTGAACACCCCACATCCGCAGCAAAATGACTCCCAAACACCTCACACCCACACACTCACAAAATGATTCCTTCAAACACCCACCCACGTAGTGAAATGACTTCTGTTCATATCTAGAAAGATGAAGGTTTATATAGCACCACGTCGGAAAGAAAGTTTGAATATCCAAACATCCAAAATGTGCACATTTAGTGGAAAAATCAATATTCAAGAGGAAAGAACTCAAATCCTAAGTGGAAACATACGGCACTCTATGTTGCCAATAGGAGCACCCAAGCGTTACATAAATCAGCAGTGCCTACCAGCATCACTCGGCACCAACGGGTGCAATAATTTTTTAAGTAGGAGTGCGGTCCCCAACGTCTACAAGCGCCATTGCATGGCACCTTTCAGGCGGCACCGCTGGGCACAAGCAATTTTTGTTTGGCAAGTTGGAAGGCGGCCCTCAACATGTACATGCGCCATTGCATGGCGTCTACAAGCGTAATTGGGCCACTTAAACTTTTTTCCAACAACATATAGCGACTTTGAAGTGAAAACTTGCCCAAGACCAGAGTTGCCCAACACCGCACCATGTAAGTGTTAGCTCAGGCCCTACAAATGTACAGATTAAACTCTCTAGAATTCTCTTTGCATCCCACAAATTCTTATTCCAATATTACATAAAGATACACTCATGGTTTAAGTTACAAGAATATGAGATATGAGATGAGGAATTGAAAAATAAATAATTTATGATATGGAAACTCACTCAATCAAGTATATCATCATTATAATAATCAAGGCAATGTTGCATCACCGTTGATCTACTTTCTTCTCTACCAAGTTCTATACCATGAAGAGATATTTCTAAATCTATTTCAATTTCCTCTATAAATCCCCAATCATCATCTGACCAAAGGTTTGACACACTGATTAAAAAATTATGTAAAATAATACACACTGCCACCCACTTTAACAAATAAGCATTTCTACTGTTGTCTTTGAGTTGCACTCTTAGCTCACAAAGAGAATGCCATCTAGCTTTCAATTATCTTATTTAATGCTCATTTATCACTCTTGACTTTGCGAAATATTTATTAAACTCTTGCTTGTCCTCTGATCGGGCCTGCTCGAAAGCGTGGACTAGGTGATGCATGGGTACATAACCCGAATCACCTAAAGGGTACTCCTTTGCCTCAAAAGTGTGACAACTCCCTCTTTGGTTCAAATCATTCCATAGTGAGGATTTTTTCAAACAAGTCATGTCATGACATGATCTTGGCATTCTTGCAAATAAACAAATCAAATTATACTTTTAGTAAAACATAAAAAGAGGATCACCAATGCATTGAAAAAATAATTAACAAACAACACATATGTACCTCTAGAAAAATGTATAAATTTCCTTTTATCATCACAAATCACTTGGCCGTTTATAGAATATGAACCCTTGCGGCTGAAATATATTTCTCTATTGTAATACCAAGAGCTAGCCATATGATCTAGATGTGAAATTTGGTTTGGTAATATCTGGAATGATGTTATACATGATGGTCAAAATAGATCAGATAGAAGTATCACCAAAAGGGTACTTCTACTAATAGGGCAGAAAACCAAAATAGATTTGAAAACCTTAGAACCAATAGGTAGACACATGATTTGAAGGTGAGAATTGGGTTGGTAACATCTGGAAGGATGTTACACAGGATGTACTGAATAGATCAGAAAGAGGTATCACCAAAAGGAGACTTCTACTAATAGAATTGAAACCGAAATATGCCTGAAATCTTTTCAAGGCGATTTCAAAAGCCTAAACGGATAAATTAGACCTCAAAAATGTGCAGATTGC
The DNA here is from genome assembly GCA_948567375.1 of Lunularia cruciata. NCBI lineage: Eukaryota > Viridiplantae > Streptophyta > Marchantiopsida > Lunulariales > Lunulariaceae > Lunularia > Lunularia cruciata. Next base: position 46,204,895 of record OX419757.1, read on the forward strand.
CCCCAATGAAGAAAAGGCTGGCCTTCCTCCCCCTGTTTTGTATCGTCGAGAGCTTTCCAACGGTACCTCACCCACGTGATTCAGAGATTCCTACAGGAAGATTCCCTAAAAGATTCCCTCCGGTCAAAGCTTGTTTGACCAACCAGATAGGATCAGGACCAACATGTCACCCATCCAAGTAAGTAATCCAAGGGTGGAGCTTGCTGACATGTCACCTATCTATGTACCTAATCCTATGGTGGAGCTTCATTGGAGGAGATCCGCTTTGCCTATATAATAAAGAGAAGGTGCTCCTTTGGGGCATCGGAGTTTGAGTGTGAAAGTGTGTGTTTCTCTTCAGGTCTCCTATCCTTGGAGTATTACATCTGTCCACTGTTGGTCGAGCTGCAACCAGGAAACCTTTTTGTGCAAAAACATTGGATATCCTCCTCCTATCCTCGAACTTAGGCCAAGCAACTTGACTCCTCATCACATCTAATATAGCTGTCATATTTCTATTGGTAAAAGTAATTGTTGAACTAACACTAATGCTCCAAAAATTTAAACCCCGTGCAACACAAGCTCCATTGCCGTGATGCCCAAATCTATCCATGGTTAGGGCAACTTGGATCCACACGGGTGTTTTCTCTCTTTTGTAGCTTTTCTCAAAAATTGTGTAAGTCTTAATAAAATCCACTTATGTTGAAAAAACTTGATATCCATTCTAGTAAGCTTACAAAAGGCCTTAGTATCAAGATTTCTAAAATACTCCATCACAAACTCTCTACTACAAGGGTAAGTAACACGGGGTTCCAAGTATCGATGAGTATGTGCATACTCCCATCCACTAATAAAAAATTTCAGCATATCTAAATCTCCTCCTAATTCTTTGTCTTTGTCTTTGTCTTCATCTTCTAATCTCGTGGCTATATCTCCAAATCTAACCAAATCATCCATTGAATACATTTTCTTATATTTCTAGTTAGTTCTACATGAGTGCTCCCTCTTGGCATGACTTGACTTGATTTTTAATCACCACATATAACTCCTTATCGTCAAAGTCACATCTCTATTCTCTATGTGCAAAGAACAAAAAAACAATCTCATGAATTTGGGCAAAGGGGCATCTCTATTCTCTATGCAAAAAACAAAAAAAATAATCTCATGAATTTGGGCAAAGGGGCATCTCTATTCTCTATGCAAAAAACAAAAAAATAATCTCATAATTTTCATTCCATAACAAGAAAACAAGTTCATGAATTTCATTTCATCACTCAAGAACAAGTGCATACATTTCATAGTCGTACCAAGAGAGAGCTATCATAAATTAAACTTTTTTAGATAATGAAATTGAGGATTTTGGAGAGTAAACCTTCAAACAAATTCACTACTCCTTCTAACCTTCACACAACCCGCAATCAAATCTTCCCACTCCAAAAAAATTCACTCCCCCTTCCAGCTCTGGCTTTGGGTCTGCCAAATCTTCTTCTGTTGTCAGAACTCACTCCCCCTTCCGACTCTGGCTATGGGTCTCTCAAATCTTCTTCCGCTGCCAATTTTTGCATGCCCTCAAATCTTTCCACTCATGGTCCCTTCAATCTTCCTCAGTGGTCAAAAATTGCATTCCGTGTAGTCTAGTGCATAAATCTATCAACTTTTGATTATCATGGGTATTCTCGAACATCATGGATGCTTTCTTTGATGACCGCCATTTTCACTCTAACCCTAAACGATATACTTTATTAACCCTAATACAAAATCAATACACCACCCAGTGTGATCATGGAAAGTTCTTTATCCCTTATTTTGCCACCTCATATGGAATGTGCTAATAATAATAAGGAACTTAGCCCCAACTCGGGAGCGAAACCCTTTCTAACTCCCGTTCAAACTCGTGTCTATTTAGTTCACGTTGTGGAGTTATCTATATGAGAAAATTATGAACTTTCGAATAACTCTTTCTGAAACCCCTATTGTATCTATATTTATTTTGTGAACATAATCAAAAACAAAATCCTTAGTAAAAGATCCGCGTGTATTATAGCAGTGACCAACTCCGGTCAGGGAGCCGGATTACATATTTATTGTGTTCAAGGGTAGGTAAATGATGATTACTAAAGCCAGCCAATTGGGATAACAAAAAGGATGGGACGACCCCATCAAGCCGTACAAGGATAAGACATAACTGATTAGTAGACTAGATTAGATTAGATTAGATTAGACCTCATCAATCATGATTAGAGACTTACGAGATGTGCTCCACCAGGCCGGACATGTGTACCTTACCAGTACCACCAATGAAATGAATGAAACTATACATCCAACCTTCATATCGAAGTCGAAGGTGCACAGATGCAGTAAGCTGTGGGGCAACATTACGAAAATCGGCACGCACTTGGAGTTATGGATCCGAAACGAATACAATCTGTAGTGCACGGAAGATATGATGCATGATAAGCATGGTAACACACAAATTCACGCCTCTGATGACGCGGGATTCTCCCCGTACACAGACAGGCATTAGCTCCCCGAACTGGGCAAGGTACGTGAAACAATGCAAGTAAGTCTATCTTGATTGGTCATAATCTACCTTAATGTACAGGCAGACGAAGAAAATGTACACGATTTTGCAGTTACCATCTAAAGCTCGGTATCTGATGCGGCAGACTAGATTTGATTTCCGCACCGTGCTTATGATTCGAAGGGATGGCCATGAAATATCGATTTCGTTGTCGAAGGAGATCAAGTGAGATAGTACGTGTTATCACACGCTACATCCAACAGAAATCTGATGACAGGTGAACTCGTCAACAGTCCCAATAAAATACCCCGAAAGGAAAATATACATGGAATACAAGCGCGTCCAAAGGCGCAAAAAGAAAATTAGAGTCGAAGACTCTGCGATAAGGGCACGCAGACATAGAGATCAAAGTACTGTACTAAGAAGAGAAACCCTAGAAAGAATAAAAAGAAAAGTTTTCTTTTTTGGTCAAAATGGTCAGCAACTTTGCAGGTAGTTTTGACTCTTAATGTAAGGTAAATCCTAAGGTCCAGTCTGCACTTCGACCCTTTCGACGCATCAGCGAGAACTTTCACCGAGTCCAAAAGTTGGCAGAGCTGTGTTGCGCTTATTATAGCGGAGCACCGAAAGTTCTACTTGTCTGCGGTCGAGTTCAAATTGGTCCGTAGCTTTGTCCCTACTGCTGGTTGGTTTTCTGCCCTCAACAGGTATGGGCCAGGCCCCAGTCATGGCTAAAATCTGTTCTTCCTGAATCAACTATTTCTAGAGGCCTTGCCAACATGGGCGGATCTCTTCCGGGTAACATCGGCATCACGCCATTGGAAAAGAATATTGGCAGGCGATGCTGGTTACTTAGAAAAGAAAAGAAGATTCTGAAATCTTATCCTTACCTGTGTGCTTATGGCAGACAAATGTGTTTCCTCCGCTCATAGAAAGGCGACAACAAGGAGCATGGGAAGATCCCATCAAGCCCGTGCGAGGATAAAATACAAGAGGTAAAATGGGGATAGGTCCATCCTCCGCTCATAGATTATTTACTCCAGTAGTGGGCATAACACTTAGATTCTTGGTGACTGAAACAGATGGACCCTGAAATTTTATCAACCGCTTCTGCTCTATGGTTCGCGCCTGAAAATTGGAAAAGCCGTTTGGAAGCCTTCGTAGGCACGACACAATGTTCAAATCTGAAACATGGTAAGAAGACAAGAAGAATGACAGAAGTAAAAGGAACTCCTTTAGAGTGCAATAGCCTTGGTGATCAGATTGTGGCATGGGTGACCACCGGTGAAACAAGAGAGTCAGCGAACATGATACAGCAGCGGCAGTGGGGAGTCCTCAGCTGATCGCCTGATTGAACCAAGGAGAAAAGGAGAAGCATTAATGTGGAGTCGTGATGACCTAAATCCCCCACAGATGCAAAGCCAGGGAAATACCACTAGTAGTTGCGGTGTGCATGACCGCGTCCACCCACTTATGAGTTGCAGCGAAAATTCGCAGTATGTGATGCGCATTTAAAATCCCAGAAGTGACCTGGACTGTATCTCATCATGAAGACTACCTGTTCAAAAGAGTGGCAGACGTGGGCAGTCAACCTCATTCCAGCAGCCAATCTCTAAGCTCACACGAGACAAAGCGTATTTATCAAAGTGGTCCTTCTCGTTCGGCTGCATGGTAGTAATTTTACAGAACGAACGTCCTCGAATAGCTGCAGGTAGAGAGCGGACTAGCCGCCATTTAAGGTTTGTTCTTCCAGATCCCGTAAGGGACGCGAGCCACCAATTAACTTGTTTAACTAGGTTCAGTCTTCCACACTTCCTCATCACATCACCACGGCTGGAAGTCGCCATTCTGCGTTTAAAATTTCTTTCTTCTCTTCAGTCGGGTTTCAAGCCCAAGCGAATGAAGGGGAAGTAGAATCACAATGTGGTGAAGCATCCGCGTAAACTCTCTTAACGGCTCTTGGAACCAGGCGCTACCCGTAAAGAGTGTTTCTCCAAGTTATTTTGTTCCACAGGAGATCAATCCTGTCATGGGAGAGAAGTTTTTGTAAGACAGTGTTGCTCCCAAATTACACTATCGACTTCCTCTGAGTGGGAATGCAACTCCAGAAAATTCATGAGAACCCCACGATGTCCAGCTGGGAAAGTGGAAAATGATCTGGGCGGGAATCTCGTTTCCGTTATATGACTTGCGCCATTTATGTCTGATCTCCAGAAACGATCCCTCGTCTTAAATGCTAAGAAACTTGCGGACAAATTACACAACTTTACATCTCGTTGCACAGAAGTATGACCTACTTCCTACTTTCAGGAGAAGATGAGCGATGCAGACTCAACGCTGGATTAAAGAGCAACTATGGAGAGGAGACTATGTTCACCTTCGGTACACAAAGAGAAAAAGCGACACAAACATCATGGGTAAAAGGTTGGTCCATGGCTCAACACATGAGATCGGAGGAAAGAAATGAGTATTGCGCCAGGCGGACTAGCATTCAGTAGCTTTGCAAAGAGCCAGAGTAGGGCGGAAGGGCACCAGTGTCTTATCCTCGTGGTTGGAACGAATCATACAACAAAAGCCATGACTTCCCAAAATCCACTTTCACTACGCTGCGATGACTCGCACGGATTAGATTTCACTCCATACACCTGCCAGACGACCAAACCCCTGAACAGGAAGGTGGCGAAATGGTCAACACGTCCAAAACCAGAAATGAAGCGAAATCGAGAGTCCAACGACACCTTTTTTGCACGCGAATCCCGTCTCGGCCTACCTATCTGGGTAGGACAAAACAGACGATCACGGCTTCTTACAGATTTGAAAAAGGCACTGAGCTAAACCCTCACGCACGGCTGAAGTCGGGAATATGGACCTATAAGAAATCCTTGCCGACCGAGCTGCCAAAAGAATCCTGCACTTCAGACAATCTCACCAAATTTGAATGGAAGAGATTGGTTCACATGTAATTTCAAACCCAAGTCGAAGTCATAGAGTTGTAGCGCGATGGAGAAGATGCCATGAGGGGACGAGCACTACGCTTCTTGATGGTCCTGACGTTTTCCTTTGAAAGGCCAAACATGAACGAGGACAATTCATGATCTGATGAGATATCTACCTTACAAGGAATATTACAATGTGTCGAATACGCTCGACGACGATGAAAGTTACAATATCCGAAAAAGAGTTTCTTCTTGCTCGTTCCAAGCTCAAGTTCTCCGCAACTAACCAATTATAACTCACTCGGTTTGTCTAGAAAGGAAAGTGGTGATACCTCCTTTTACCTCCTGTACATAAAATTGAGTTCATAAACAGTTGTTCACTCTAAAATGTTTGCACTATAACAAACCGGGCGAGGGATCGGTATACATCGCACTTTCCAGTCTCTCGACGAGAAGCTACTTGACTTCTTCGGTTGTACCTGTTGAGGCGGGGTTTTGGGTGCTTTAGAAGCAATTGAGGATGGGAGCTTTCTCGCGGCAGCAGTTGAAGTGTTTTTCCTTTCACCAGTCGCAGATGTTGTCCCCCATTTCCTTGGGTGTTGAGCCCTGCCATCACTAACTGCGCGATTCTCCCCGGATTTCCTAGAGCAGCCGACCTCCACCTTCTCACCCTTACCTACAGGTGTCTCTCCAGAAGTTTGCACATGGTCCAAAATGAGTTCTTCCCTACTTTCAGGAGTTTCCCCAGATCTTCTTGAGACATCCGTGCTCTCTGCAACACTAACCAGGATTTCCCCAGATTTTCTGGCAGGCAAACTGAATCTTCGCTTGGTGGGTGTGCTCGAAACTCGAGAGGCCGGAGTGCCTATCTCACTTAGAGGAACTGGGGTGATTGCAGCTGGACTTGGCAACTTGAACAATCCCTCTGCGCGCATGCTCACGGCAATTTTCTGCACAGTTGGAGGAACTCTCTGATTCCCAAGCTGTGGATTCAGCCCACTCGCCGACGCAGTTCTACGTGAGGCCATCACCGATAACCTTTTCAAAGGGCTCGTAGGCCGCGATGGCGAAATATTTAGTGAGCGGGTCGATCCCGATGAGGTCAATCCGGAACGAGCAACAGTAGACCCTGTCATGTCTTGCTTCAGCAAAGCAAGCTTCTGCCTAAACTCCTTAAAATCCTCCAGCGGCGACTTGGATTCGGTAGAACTCTTGGAGACATCCTCTTGTACAGCTCGCCAAATACCCTCGTAATCCTTCGCGCTCAAGCTAAGAGAACCAGTCCTCCTGGCAGGAAGTCTAAAATGCGACTCCTCTAGAGACAGTCTAGGTGCAGCAAATCGTCGACATTCCTCTTGAGTTGTTTCGAACAACGGATTATCAGTCAGCGGTGGTATTGTCACCAGCGCAGCCCTGGAGACAAAGGTTCGAGGACCAACGAATGTGTCAACAATCGCAATCGAGAAAATTGAGTAGACAAACAAGCAAATTAATGTAGCAACTACAGACTCTAGAAATTCGCAACGACTCCTACAAAATTCGCAGGCCACTCACATGAAACGACAACGGAACCAGAGGCCAAGAAAGCGAGAGGTGAGTGAAGTAAGGGGGATTGAGGAACAAAAGCGAGAGCGAAGCGGCTGCAGAGACTAGGCTTTGTGAAACAAGCTTTGTCATACTGGGTCATGGCTCCATGTCGCTGCCCTGCCCTGGGGTTGGGGGCGCCTTGATCAAAGGCAAGATTCGCTTGTAGTGCTCCCGTATGATATACGATCATTCCGGTCAGACATCATTGTACGAAGACCACGTGCTCATGTGAAGGAAGACAAAAACTCAAAGTTGTGAAGTACTGTACAGGCTAATGATGAAGAGGATGGAACTTGACGACGAACTAGTTAGAGTAAATGGAGGAAGACTACAGAAGAGAGAGAAAAATAATCACATATTAAGAACGTCACAATGTCACATATTAAGAACGTCACGATGTCGGGCTTTTGGGAGCCTCAGCTCGTCAGTGCCTGGTCCCTGACAAAGCGCGAGCAAGCGTTTGTTGTTAAATTTTGCCCAACGGAGGGAGGGAAGGTGTGGCTGGATTCCTTCGAGTATACTGTCAGTGATCTGAAGACGGAAGAACGCAATGATCATACAGGCAGGTATGGTACAGTTCAGCCAGGAATCCTTCTCCTTTGAAGAGTGGGAGATGAATGAACAAACTGACCTCGGTTTGTTGTACAGAATGTTGTTTTGAATGGCGACCGGCTGAAAATGGAATTCCTCGCGAGAAGAAAGCCAGGTCGGAAACGCTCCGTGCCCTCTCCTAGCCATTGTTCACTGCTAGCCCGTCCCACTCTCATTCACGAGAGAAATGGTTCTGAACTTTCAGCTCAGAAATCCGAAACCGATCGGTTCCTGCGCCAGCATTGTGCACTGCCCGAGCTCTCGAGTGCACGTAGTGTCAATGGCTACCATCTTGTCATCAGAAACACCTTTCGACGACTCAGAGATGATGATTGCCCTTGTCAAGGAGGAGAAGCGGGGGCAAGGGCCTCCATCGCGAGGAAGGGAATGGATGAAGTGAACAACTAGTTCTTTGGTTCGCGGCTTTTGAAATACAGGGGAGGGATTGGAATGTATTGTAGAAGGATCTCTCCTCGCCGACGAGTGCACGACCAAGTTGTCCCGCCTGCTACCAGTGAGAGTGTTCTCAGTTCACATTGATGGAAGGTTATTGGACGTTTGATTCCTCTCAGTCGATGTGCGCGACACGGCCCTGGATGAAGGTAGGCCAGCCAGCAGAACTCTATCAGAGTTCCCTGCCGCCCTCTAGTCCCCAGTTACCTCGCAGAACTGAGTCTCAGTCATCGTATGAGTTTAGTTTTTGAACACCAAGGCTGCTGAGCGGCACTCTCATCAGATGGCCAACTAACGAGCACACCACTTTTACCTGTCGCACTTCTTACTTCCGGGCGACTCCAGCATCAAGCTAAATCGCTTGCCGTATACTGATCATGGTTTCAATTCAGGCGGGCATGAGAAACGTGCAAGAGATTAGGAGTGGAGTAGTAAACAGTGCTAGTGGAGTTCGTCGTATGTGGCAATCGGCCGAAATCTGTTAGTCATCGTGTTCTTGCTCCATAAATGGTCAAGGTAGGCATTTTCCTGTTCAGCTCCTGCTTCTATACGTGGCCAGGGTACAGGAAGAAGATAAAGTTATGTGTCGTTCTGAGGTCGCATCGCGCGGTATCCAGCCTTCCATTGGTTCCACTAGTCCCCGGAATTTGGAAAGCAAGAGTCAGTATGCTTGCGTATCGAAGTCTCCAGTTCCTGAGCTTAGACTACAGACTGAGCCTGCTGAAGTCGACGAAAGCAGGAACCTGCAAAACTCCAGAATTGCAAAGCTCGCCAATTACGCAGCTCAGGGTCTACATTTTTTCCTGTTCTGATATCTGCTTCGACAGACTTCAATGCGTCTGTTTCTCGTGCCTACAACCTACTTCAATTCGCCGCCGAATCAACACATTCGCAGCGCTGACACAGTAGCTTCACGGTAAAGATGACGAGACCTTCATCCTTCAGTCACCTATGGCTGGCAGACGCTGTGCATGGTCCTGTTTGCGAAGAGACTTTTGGATGATGGTCAATGAGTTCTTGATAAAGAAGTGTGAGCTTCCACAGCTGATATGTGAGACTGATGATGCGAATTTCTGGACTGTACAGCAGGTACGTTCTGTGTTAAGCGGGGCATAGCAGGAAGAATTATTTTGGGCACTACGCGCCGAAACAGCATAAAGTATGCACGAAAAATCGAAGCACAAGCTATTGATTCCACGACCTCACTCTCACTAAAGTGAGTAGTGCGTTGAAGTAAGTTGACCGTATACATCACACAGACCTTGCCTCTGGGGTTGACAACCTTGGAGAAAGCGAAATGGTAAAGCGGAGTGTGTTTTGACTAGCCTGTTTTCGACCCGAGCAAAGTAATGAAATCAAAGTCTCTACAATTACATGCGATGGGCTAGTGGCTGATTACTGTTAATAAACCCCGATTCAGGATACCATACACTTGACATCTGACCTCGAAGGCTGTGAACGTCGGGAGCTTTGGATGCTCACACAATAGATGCAGCACACTTCAAGTCTTCAAAAGGATGAAGAAAGGGCTGGTGAATCTCTCAAAACCGTGTATGTATGAGGAAAGCGGCGTGGGAGACAATGCGAGACACTGCAGGACTCATAGAAACAATCATCCAGATTCTCCCTGTTCTATGAGCATATAAGTTCAAATCTAGTTGAACTACGATATCTACCTGTTGTCTTCGCTGGTCTACAACGATTTTTCTATATCTCGTGGCGTGAGGGGCTACCATATCCGCTTCGAGCATCCCGATCTCTCTCATCCTCTAAACACGGTAAACAGAAGTGACTGACTTCTGTACAAGATATGGATTATACTTTATTCAAGTTAGGATTTGATCAGGTGTTTGTTCCCATAAGTCCCTTTAGTTGCAAGACCCAATACGTTGAGTGCCGAATCGTCCAATATGAAGATATAAAAATGTAGCAAAAAATCGAGAGCAGTAATCAACGTTCAGATTCCACATGCAGCAGTTTGAAGATACAGAGAAGAGGGGACCCCTCTCTCTGTCACTCGGAGATCTGCAACATGAGGAGTTTTAGCACAAACTGAGTAGCAATTGCATATTCTTAGCTGAAATGTACTTATTCCAGTATGTTGAGCTTATTGAACCTTAATCTAGAGGGAGAGAGGATCGACGTCACAATCTTCTCAGAAAGTCCTCCCGCTACATTTTCAAGCGTAACGAGTTTCCCCAAAGACAGGGAATCAAGAAACTACTCACTAGAAGATCTGCGAAACGTATGCTAAATGTAACGGCCGGCCTTTTGGACCACATCTAACATATCTTATGTCTCGTAAGAGAAGGTTTATTCCCGCTGTAGGAGCAAGTCATGGAGCAGTTAGGTTAGGTTCTGTCAGTCTCGTCTTTCGTCCAACTACTCTACCGTGCTCATTTTGAACATCCTGACTACTGTACTTGCTCATGCGATTCTGTAGCAACAACTTTATGGTAAAAAATGTTGACGTCAACATGAATTCCGTCCGTGGGACGGTAAATCAATTTGTACCTTTAGAGCATCGCTGCTAATCTGGTAGTGACACAGCCATGTTCTCTTGTTTTCGCTGATCACGCCTCCCCGTCCGTAAATACAATATTTGAATTATCAGGTAAGAATAGCGGAAATCCTTTGAGATTGCCATGGCAAATGCTCCTCAGAAACCTACTGGCTCTACTCGTTGACAACCTTATACATACCTGACAGGCTTTGTTCTCTATGGAGTCCGTACACCTCTTCCAGAGCGCATCATATTTGTTACGCACCTACTGGCTGATTACAGTACAACAAGCAGTAGGGTACGTACTGTGGGCGTTATTAGGGTCAAACAGTTACCATCGATAGTCGGTCGAGCTTGGTACTGTAGCTCAATCATATTTCCATACAGTAGATCAAATCATGTGATTCAAGCCTCTCAAGTCAGAAATGTCATATTCTGTAGCAACCTGATCTTCCATACCCTCGTCAATCTAAGTTTCTAACCTCACAAACCTCACATTACCACCAACATTGCTGATCTGTAAGTTATCGCCAATCAATAAGAGTCCCGACAGACGCAACCTTATGAGAATCCCTCTTTCCTTGTTGATCTTCACGAATGCATGACCCCGTTTTCTAAACACGGAGTTATAGACCACCTGGTTACGTAAACTGCTTCTGTAGAGTCTGAGTATGGTAGTCAGTCAAGGCTGTCGAGCATGCGTCTTCTCTCTTCAGACGCAAGTTTACTAACAACGTTTCCCTCACTCCAAGCCTCCACTCGATAAATCAGCACATGTGTAAGTCGCCGTCGTTGTGACCAAACCAGCCCAGGATCCAACTGGCAGGGATATCACACGCGACATTTCCCACAGCCAATACGTACACCACAAAAACTTGATTTGGGCTTAGAGCGATACTGGAATGATTTGTGAACTTCAATCAACCGTTGTCTCAAGGAACAGGCACACATATTTCCTGAGGATCATTAACACGTTTTGAGAAATCCTATACCTTGTACATTAAATAACAGGACTCCGAATGAATGCAAGCAACACAACAAACAAAGATGAAGATGAATGCAAACTTTTAAGGAAGAAGAAACAAGCCAAATGGAAAGTAAGGAAAATGGAATGTCTTCAAAGACCGAATGCTAAAGGACTCAAACATCTTAAAATTGTGAAGGAGAAGGACCACCGCATAGAAAAAATGAAGGATGGTATGCAAGTTGTGTGGTCTACAAACAACTGGAGCATCCAAAGAAGCATCACCTAGTGTGATTGCTCTCCTCTGGATTGCACCAACCACTGCCCTATGTAGAGCAATGGACACATGCTGTCTAAAATATGCTACAAAATATGAGAGTGAGAGTGGTACCCTTGGCGCCTAACATGATAAGCTCCCGTGCACTCCTTGACAAATGTGTCGAACGTCGTGTCCATTGCTCCATATAATTCCAAGGCTAGAGGAACAAAGAGGTGACCTCGCTACATGCTCCTATACTTGGAGACCTTGCAACCTGCTGCTGCACTTGTCGCCCATCCAAGGGGATGGGTAATCACTCCCTCCAAAACTATATCTCACATAGGGTCTATAACCACGACATCCGCTACTATCATCTGATCATCTTGGACCAAGTATAAGTCTACCCTGACATGTGTCATCTGCAAAGCATACAAATGCTCCATCCAAGCCAAGTATCTACTCTCTTGTGTCATAGCAAACATTATGTCCCTAATAGCATCATGGGTAGCTATACTTTGTCCTCCAAAAGGACATAGTGTCATATGGATCGCTGTTGCATCTAGTGTAGAACCACACTCATAAATGAGTAATGGAGATGGAGATGGGTGGACCAAACCTAGGCAAAACCTCATCGCTGTAGAGAAAGTAGCGAGTGCAAGTTGGAATGCCGTATGCACAATCAAGCTAGGATCCAAGAGCCTGCACCCTTGTCGGAGCAAGAGCAAAGATGTGCTCTAGTAGCCTGAGGAATGAACGAGTCAACTAAGAGAGAATGTAGCGTATGCTCATATTGTCGCTCCATCAAGGAAGACTATAAACCTCTAGTCCAATCTGACAATAGTGAAGCAAAAGATGGAAACTACTCTTGTGCCTATAGGGATAGACTATCTCTTGTCTACCATAATAACATCTAGAGAGAAAAGGATCCCTCCTCCACCTTTGTCACATAAGTCTCCAAAACCGGCCTATCAACAACCACAAAATGAGAGGAAAGTATGGATTGCCAAGAGAGCCCAACTACCTAAAAATGCTATGGGTGCAGTCTCTTCCATAGATAGCAAACCAACCCTTCCACATGAGATTGGCAGAGCCAACTGTCTTTGTGCCAAATCCTCTATCACACACTCAAATGTCCCTGGTCCAATAATATCACCAAAGATGCACATAATCCTCCTATCAAAGGCTCTCAAACATGATAGGAAGGACAAGCAGGAGGGAACTATATGGATGAGGTAGGATGGTAGACGAACAATACTAGAGGAGAGTATACCAAATGCCACATGTGGATCTCTTAGTAACAGAAGGTCATGGAGAACATCATTGCAAGAGCAACGTCTAAGAAGTGTGTGATAAAATCCTTGGATCTTATTGGCACTCCAAGAACACGTAGTCTATTTGTAGATGTGATACACTCTTCTGGAAGCTGAAGGTGGAGGAATACCTAAAGGAGACCATGCCCTACACTTTGATACATTGATTCTCAAGCCTATTAGATGTAGCTCAATAGTCAAGTGGTCAAAGGCCTACCTAATCTAATTGATAGGGCCCACAATGTATGTATCATCTACCAAGGAGTGAAATACAAAACCTAACATGACCAAAGTAGTAGATAGGAGAGCTCTAAAGTGAGCCATGGCAAATAAGGGTTCTCCTAAAGGATCTCCCTAACATGTACCCACAATTGACTCCCTCCTATGAACCACCGCTGGTAGTAAAGGGAAGCAAGAGAGCAATAAAAAGACCGCACAAAAAAAAAACTCACCAAGGATCCACCAACCTCCCTAAGCTCCCTAAAGATGGATGCCCGTGAGACGCTATTAAAAGCATTCTCAACATCCACTTGTAGGATAACCCATTACAAATAGATATCTAGGAGTACACTAATGCTTAAAGATATAACCTCACATCCTCTAGGTGTAGCACTCCAAATTGATGTGGACTGAGGTGCTATTGAAAGTGGGATTGATGTTGAAGGACAATGGTATGCTGACCAAATGCAAAATGATCTCTCTAATAGCAATCGGTCTAATACCTCCCATGTCCTTCTCCATTATGAGAAGTCAACTAGCACCTAATGCCCGACTAACAGACATAGGAATGTCTCTTCTTGCTATTGTTGTAGCCACTTGAAACAACTTGGTAAAATCACTAGAAGTATTATCTGCATGAAATTAATCTCTAAGGTGCTCATAAACCATCCTTGACAAACCTCTTGAGGAAAAGTGAAGGGCAATGCACAATACTTGTGCAATACTTGTGCAAAAAGTGACCTATCACGACATAAAGGCTACTAAGGCTTATAATCTAAGACCTCTAATGGTAGTCCCTCTATTGCTATAGGATGTAGTGAGCGTAGGGAAGAGATAGTCTCATCAATAGGACTCACCATAGACAAAGGGTGTAGCGCTCATGCTGCTCTATTAAACTCTCCTTCCTTACATAATGTCCTACACCGTTGTAATCAAGTGGACTTTTTGATATCATGTGGTGAAACCTGTTTCCTAAAACGTGTAGCCCTAATAGACTCTTCTTGAGGGGCAGCCAAATCTCCCTCTGAAAATTGAAAAAATATAGCAACCACTTCTCTATGCCCCACATGTCCCCTTCTAGCATAATGAAGATACCATCAAGGGAGTAAGAGGAATAGAAACCATACTAACTCGTCGAAGGGATCACTTGCCAAACAATCAAGTGGTAGGCAAAAAGCCTATCTAGCTTCATCATGGAGTATGCAGTGTAGTCTATAGAATTGACATGGACATGGAAAGCTAGTCTCAAATAATCCCAAAATGCAACTTGCTTGAGAAGCTAACCACTCCCATGACTCAATCGATATCCTTGGAATGCTCAATGAAGGGATAGAAGAAGTGTGCAAAATCTCAAGTGTCACTGCCATCAATGTGGTTGCTTGTCTCACGTTGGCATCCCAAGTGGTCCAATCATAATCCTTGTCCATTCTTCCCACATGGGTCCTTACTCCTTGCGAGGTAAAGCGTCAATGACATACCGAGGATGGTGTATCCTGAGTTGCTGTAAGCAACCCCTCATGGGGAGGTGTAGCCATGGCTAGCATAAGAATAATGATAATAATACATGATGCTACTCTCCATATCTGCAAAACCACAACCTCTCACTTCCCAACTCACATAAAAAATATAATCTTTACAAACCCTATAAATTTTCATAACTTATAATTTTTATCTCCAAAATTTTTAAACTAAAATCCCATAGAACTTAATCATGAAAAACAAGAGATTAAAATGAAAATTCTAGACTCATCACTCTCAATGCATAATGATCACTCTACACCCAAAAAAAAACTAAAAATCTTTATAATTTTCTACTAAAATCTAAATACAAGTGGAATAGAAATTGAAAAATGAACAAAATCTACTATTCACTCGAATGCTATATACCATAGACCACTCAGAAAATATAGATCTTTCTTCTCACATCTTTCCCTCTCCTCTCCCTTCTCCACACTCATCCGAACCCAAATCCTAAACTCCTCCCTATATCCTCAAAATTGCGAAGGGGAGAATGAGATGCAGTCGAAGTACTTGTTGCGTTGGTTACAAGTCTAGTGAAGCCAATGAAGTATAGTGCTTGCAATCCAGATGCATGGGGATATTGAAGCAAACGTAAGTTACATAACTGAACACCTAACAATAAAACTAGCGTGAGTAAGTTACAGCGCGAAGTCCAAAAGCAGAAAAGGTAATGATGAGAAGGACCAATGGACTTGACAAACGAATTGAAGAGATGAAACAGATTGACAGAAAAGTTTACATGAGAAGAAAAGAGATGGCATAAGCTATGGCACATGGACGAAGTTAGATGTAAATAATCTGCTGCGGAGTTTAACAACTTCCTCCCTTCGAGAGAATGTGACCGACGCAATTATGATGTGTAGAAAGTTTCACGTGAGGGACTTCGTGTGATGTGAATTCAGTTAGAGTTCAATGTCATTCCAGTCACAATGGAGCAGTTTTAAGGAATTAGATGCCTTGTACTTATGAAAGAGGTGTCGTAGGGCAGATTCTGCTTACCGATACTATTGGGGTGTAGCCCCCTTTCACCCTCTATGTCTTATCCTTGTCCGGCTTGATGGATTTTCCATTTTTCTTTTTCTTGTTATAACATGCGGTCGTCTAATAAAAAATAAGAAACGTTATCAAAGAGAAGACGCATTGGGATTTGCTACCTAGTCTCCGTTTTGTGTTAAGTTGACAAACGAATTTGGAGTGATGTTCGTTGACCGTATCATTCTCTCTTCCTGATCAAGTGGTAACTCAAATTTCTTCAAAGAAATCGTTTTTGTTTTTTCTTGGGAATTTCTCTTGTCACGCATGATGACCACGGATTTTCATATTTGTGTAATTTTTGTACACACGACGTGAGAGCAATTGATTAAAATTTTGATATAGTATATTACAATATAGATTATGGGGATCAAAAATCTGGATGAAAGGCACCTTGCAAAGGTTTTCTGTTCTTTGCACATCATGAATAACTTCAAGCATAGAGCTAAATCATGGGTTAAAGGAGCTTCAAGTCTGCCTCTACGAGTTTCATGGTCATTTTAAAATAATTTTTATGGGTGGCTCCTAAATATTTCATCGGGTTCTTAATATGGCCCTGTCTATCTTCGTCTATATATATATATATATATATATATATATATTCATTTCTGTTATAACTTGTGTCTAATGATTTGAAATCTTTCATAAAGGCTTTTATGAACATTTTATGATACTTCAAGTGCATCTGATAATTTATATCCACATCATTCTCGTAGCGAATTTTTCAAATTGGAAATTGAAAGCCCCTAGTGTGACCTATATTTGGCGATGAGGTCAGATATGTGAATCAGTTTTGTCTCGAGGCTGGAGACTTCCTTCTGCACAAGAACCAACTGCGAAAAATTCAAGAATATAAACTTAGTCCATATGAAGTAGCAGTAGAATTCGGTCTAGCCGCTGAAACTGATCCTATTTATTATGGGTTTTTGCATGGGTAGAATGTATAGAATCTTTCATTGCTTCAAAGGGTAGAAATTCTATGTTACATATAATTTAGAATGATTGTGAGATATTAATAAACATTAATAAATATAATTACAAGTGAAATATAAAATTTGAACCGAGAAGAAATGTTTTCTATCTAATTCCATTTATTCCCTTCCTCAGTTTTTTAATTTTTAGATTTTTTAAGATTTTATATACCTTTATTGTTGCTTCATGAAAATTTTGAAAGTCTCATCCATTTATTTAACTTGAAGGCTAAACATCATAGAAGTGAGCTCTTTCGAGCTGTTTTTTGAAGGTATATCTTTGATTTTGACCTAAGTCTCTAGCTCTAACATCACATCCAATGGTGTGAATGGTGCAGTGGCAGTGTGTCCCATTATGTGATCAATAACCATAATATGAAATATGACCGTTAACAAGTAATCCATGAGTAACTACCAAAATATCTATGACTACAAACACTACTACTCCAACATTTGAGTAATTTAGTGTCGACACCACAAATGTCATGACAATTATGGTGCATATATACATTGCTACACAACATACACTATAGAAGCTCACACAAAAAGCATACAAGAACTCTAAAGTGCCACAATTACCCCTTAGCTGATGGTTAGGTTCCTCTAACTCCAGATAGCTATCTACTCCAAGTATATGTTATATCTTATGGTGGGCAAAGATCAAGAGGTTGGGTGCTATCGAGCCCCATCGTTAGTTGCATGTCTACAATCTATATTGTATAAATAGTGAACTAGCTATAGGTCAAGTACATCTAGGACATAACTATTATCATTGAGGAATCACCGTGAGGGGAGGAGTCAAACATGCCATATGCCATACTCTCAAAAAACTATCACACACTAACATAGTAGTAGCTCCACCATAAGAGGCACATAATATACATCACAAGCCAACCCATACAAGTGCCAAGCTTGGGTCCAAAGTACCATCAATGTTAGGAGGTGGCATGTTGCATAATTGCATACATGATCCTTCCAAACAACACCATCACATCCTTCCAACACGAGGACTCCAACTATTCAAGGAGGAGGTCATAGACCCTTGATCCATTGATTTCACCCAAGTAACTATATGTATCTACAACAAACAGCATCAATGACACTTGATGTTACCATAGGCCGCACTATCTTGAGAGGTTTTGCCTTTTGGAGTCCTCGTGTTGGAAGGATGTGATGGTGTTGTTTGGAAGGATCATGTATGCAATTATGCAACATGCCACCTCCTAACATTGATGGTACTTTGGACCCAAGCTTGGCACTTGTATGGGTTGGCTTGTGATGTATATTATGTGCCTCTTATGGTGGAGCTACTACTATGTTAGTGTGTGATAGTTTTTTGAGAGTATGGCATATGGCATGTTTGACTCCTCCCCTCACGGTGATTCCTCAATGATAATAGTTATGTCCTAGATGTACTTGACCTATAGCTAGTTCACTATTTATACAATATAGATTGTAGACATGCAACTAACGATGGGGCTCGATAGCACCCAACCTCTTGATCTTTGCCCACCATAAGATATAACATATACTTGGAGTAGATAGCTATCTGGAGTTAGAGGAACCTAACCATCAGCTAAGGGGTAATTGTGGCACTTTAGAGTTCTTGTATGCTTTTTGTGTGAGCTTCTATAGTGTATGTTGTGTAGCAATGTATATATGCACCATAATTGTCATGACATTTGTGGTGTCGACACTAAATTACTCAAATGTTGGAGTAGTAGTGTTTGTAGTCATAGATATTTTGGTAGTTACTCATGGATTACTTGTTAACGGTCATATTTCATATTATGGTTATTGATCACATAATGGGACACACTGCCACTGCACCATTCACACCATTGGATGTGATGTTAGAGCTAGAGACTTAGGTCAAAATCAAAGATATACCTTCAAAAAACAGCTCGAAAGAGCTCACTTCTATGATGTTTAGCCTTCAAGTTAAATAAATGGATGAGACTTTCAAAATTTTCATGAAGCAACAATAAAGGTATATAAAATCTTAAAAAATCTAAAAATTAAAAAACTGAGGAAGGGAAGGGTTTAGGACTCCAAAAGGCAAAACCTCTCAAGATAGTGCGGCCTATGGTAACATCAAGTGTCATTGATGCTGTTTGTTGTAGATACATATAGTTACTTGGGTGAAATCAATGGATCAAGGGTCTATGACCTCCTCCTTGAATAGTTGCATACAGTAAAGTATCCCTATGTTGAGCAATCACCAAGTTCTCAAAGGCCATTGATATCACTCTCCAAAAGATCTCTGAACATTGAGAACATGTGCTCATCTATACATTTGGATCATCCAAGTCCAAAAACTACAATAGCATCTTGACAAATGGCTGCAAGTAAATCTGGATCTCATCCATAGAGTAGAAAGTATTGAGAGAAGGATGCTTATAAGGCTTGTTGGATGAAACAATAGCCCATGGCCAGCCAAGGTAACTGGAGATCCCAATCTCCCAAGTGGCCTCTCTGCAAACCATACTTATACAATCCTCTCTTCACCATTTGAACCACTTTCTTTGCTAAGCCACTTGCCTCAAGGTGATCTCAAGAGGTAGTTCAACAATCAATCAAGGCCTTGTCACACAAGACTTGAAACTCCCCCAAGAACTATGTACCCTAATCAATCAAAATCTCAACTGGTGTACCAAAATGACTAAGAACCCAATTTAGGAACTATCAAGCCATCCCTTTGTTGGACTTGTCAAGAAGCACAACCAACTCAATCCACTTGGAGAAATGCTCTACCATAACCAAAACATACTAATGATGTCTCATAATCAATAATAAAGGTCCATCAAAGTCTAAACTCCAATACTTAACCCAATCCCATCATAAGTAATGGATGTAATTGTAGTGTAGGAGCATTAAATGATGCTCTAACTCAATCACAAAGCACACATTTGGTAACAAACTATTGTACATCTATCTGCACACCAGGCCACCAATAATGCCTTTAGAGTAAGGTGTATCTATGCTTTACTCCAAAACGTCCTAGCTCCTCATGAGCATGACAGACAAATCTAAAATGGAAGTGGTACTACTTGCACTCTACCATCCTCCCATATACAAAGAAGGTGTATGCCTTCCAATCTAAACAGCTTGGCTTGTTGAAGAACATGGTCTCTGTCCTTGGCCCCAATTGTGCTACCCACAAAACCAGTGAAAAGATAATCCATTACTAAGACGTCCTTATGAATGTCTTGTTTAACTGTACAAATATCTCTACCCTCTGGATCTATGACCTCAATAACTCCTCCTATATGTGTTGAGAGAGATACCACCAAAGCCTTAGAAAATATACATAGAAAGGTAGATGCATGCCAACCTGGCACCATCTCCTCATTTTTCTCACCATGCCAACATGCTCCAATCTGATTAGCATGCTCCGGTCTGATCCTATTGGTTGAGACATGAGTTTCTACTCAACTCATTTGCATCATAGTTCACCACTCTAGGTCTATCAATGATTGTGAAATCATACTCCTTTAAAATAAGAGCCCATTGTACAAGCTTCCCCAAAAGCTTGTTGTACTTCATCAACCACTGAAGTGGTTGATGTTCAATGATGAGAATGAAGGAGTTACCAAATAGGTATTGTGCTATTGCCCATACTTCTACCATGCAGTCTCTCTCATATGATCTATACTTTGCCTTTGCTAAATTGTTGGAGTGACTAGCATAGGCCACCACAAACTCCGTCTCCTCATCATGTTGGGTGAGTATTGTTCCAAGCTCCAACATACTCCAGTTTGTGTGAATCTAGAATGGTTATCCTCTTATCAGTCTCCTAAAAATAAGGGCAAATATCAACCTCTCCTTGAGCTCTATAAAAGCTCTTTTTTGCTCATCTTCCCAACACCACTCTTGTGTAAGCTTGGTAAGCTTTTTCAAGGCCTTAGCAATGGCACTAAATCCTCTAACATAATAGCAATAGAAGTTTGCCAACCCAAGGAATGCTAGCACTCTACTCACATCCGTAGGCCAATGAATACATGCAATAGCCTCCATCTTGTTCTATTGAACACCAAGTCCTCCAGGGTAGATAGTGTGATCCAAATACTCAACTTGCTCATGGAAGAATCTACACTTCCCAAGATGTAATTTGAGTCCATGAGATCTCAATCTCTCAAACACTTCCAACAAATGTCTCTCATACTCCTCCATAATAGTATTATAAACCAAAATGTCATCAATAAAGCACCAAACAAAATCCAATCTTGCTAAGATCCTATCTATGCCCTTTGGAGCTTGGCAAGAGCATTCTTTAACCCAAATGGTAAGAACCTCCATTGATATAATATATCCTTGCTGTGAGGATCAATACCACAAAATGTTAGTCTTGGACTTATCTTCCTTCCTATTTGGCAACTATTGATATCTTGCTTGAGGATCCAAAATACTAAAGACCTTTGCATGCCTGATTGCATCAAAGATCTCCTTTGGTGTAGGTATGGCATATCAATCAGCCCTAGTCAATTGATTGATAAGATGGTAATCTCCACACATTCGCCTATCTATGTAGTTGCCATGCATATCCTTCTTGGTTTGCATCATTGTAGTTGTTGTATACTCTCCATGTGAATTCTCCACCAAACCAACCTCAAAAAGGTCTCTATTGTGGCTCTAAATCAATGCTCTCTCTATGTCACCATATTTGTAGCAACATCAAAAAACTAGTGTATCACTAGTAAGCTCAATCCAAATACAAAGTCCTTCAAGAGCACCTAAATCATTCATCTTGAAGGCAAAAAACCTTGTGTAACTCCTCAAGAACCTCCAAACTCTCCATCTTTCTCCTCTTATAAGCTTGGGTCCAAGATCTAGCTCCCAAATCTCCTTTGTAATTAATGTAGGAGTGGAAGATGTATTGATTGGCTGCTATACTAGGCCCTTGGGAGCAATAGTGTCATGCTACCAACCACTAGAGTTCCCAAGCTCATTGTGGAAAACTCTCTCCAATCTAACTGCAAGCTCCATATGTCCTCTAGTTGCATCCCAAGTAGACCAAGTTTTTGGACTAAGACCAAGGCAAAAAATAGGAGAATGGAAGATCACATTGGGACACTTGAGTGTGGTAAACTCCAAATGCTTAGTATGAGCTTTGGTTTTGGTATTTATAGAGAGCATATAAGGGTCTTGAGAAGTTCTCAAGAAGTTTCCTTTAATCGCTTTCTTGGAGTGCAAGCCAAGTTAATTGGGAAACTTTTTAAAAAGCTTCCTTCTAGAAGTTGCCTACTTGGCATGCAAGTTAAGCTAGTTAGAAGATTCTAGAAGCTACCAACTTGCGGTGCAAGCTAAGCTAGCCAAGAAGCTTCCTAGATGTTTTTAGAATATACTAGGCTAATTTGGTATATTCTCTACTTTGTTAGCTTTGACTACCTTTGTTGCTAAACCCCATATTGTTACATATTCTCTCACCGCCAGTTGGTGATTTCCTCATTGCCATTAAGCTTCAAACTCTAGGATGGCCATTTGTGCATTTTGCAAATGAGAAAGAGACTCAAAAGTGGCATCATGCAAGGGATACTCTTTCCAGAGGACTTTGTACTCTGTATGTTGTCAATAGCCTTGTTGAATGTAGCGATGTGCAAGGAACCAGTCAACTTCATACACTTCATGATCATTGAAAGGGATAGAAGGAGTAGGAGGAGGAGGAAGTTAGACACCATAGGAAAAAGAAGATGGGTTAGAAACAAAGAGTTTAAACTTGGAAACATGAAAGACATCGTAGATGCACATATGACAAGGCAAGGTAAGTCAATAAGCAACAAGAGAAATAATTTAGGTGACACGAAACTCAAAACTCTCGAACGGAACGAAAAATCCGGGAAATTTGAAAACATCTACTCCATATGCACGGACCCAAACTTCTTGATTGCAGCCTATGAACAGATTAAGTCCCACACGGGTAACATCACCCCGGAGGGGGGCGAGGAAAGGGAAAACCTCTTTCTTCGTCGAGTGGCTTCGCCCCTGGAAAGTATATCAAAGGGTCCTATCCAATTAGGAGCAAGTTCAAGGACTTGGATATCAAGTGGGAGGGGTAATTTACTAGAAAAGAGCATGACCTTATCACCAACTTGAAAGGTGAGATCACAATCATGGTGGTCTGCATATTGTTTCTGACCATTTTGAGCAACAAGGAGATGAGATTTGGCTTGTTGGAGAGATTGGGAATGGTGGTCAAGAAGTTTGAAGTATGAAGACTGTAACACCCATTTGTGCATGTGTGTGGTATTGTGATATTTAACTTGATATTACAAGTACTTGAGAGATATTATTTATATAGAGATAAAGGATGGTTCTACATTAGTCATGATTAGCTAAAGTTAGTCATAGCTAAGATAGAGGGGACCTTACTATAGAGGAAGTGGAAAAGATGAGTACCACTATTTTGGATTCTAGTGTGTTGACTTGGTATTATTCTTAGGTGTTTGGCTTTGAGGAAAGAGTTGAGAACTCTTGGGCCCACAAGCCTTTTTGTTTTGGATTCTTCTATAGTCCAAGGATAGCCCATGTGAAGGAATCCTTGACTTAGTGGTTGGGTCAAGATAATATCACATGCTAGTGGAATATGCCCATGTGAATGGATATCCCTTTATGCTTTTTGACTTTACTTGACTTTTAGTCTAGTAACTTGAGTTACTACGGTAATTAATAACTTTGGTATGTAACTATTTCAAAAGTATATAAACAAGGGGTAAGGAGGTATTCATCATCCTTTTATTTGCAACTATCTCTCTCTCATTGAGTTCTCTAGTGAGCAATGTCTTGAGTTTTGGAGTGTTAGCCTTGGAGGAGTACGATGGTGTTGGGGTTCCTTGCCTTCTTAGTCCATGGTGCGCTACCATAATAGCAATCAGAGGTTCATCTTGAGTGGGAGACAAGCTGGCTCACATTTTTGGTTCTATTGTCGGGACCTCTCTAAAAGGCAAGATAATGTTCCATGTTCAATTCTACATTAGGCAGAAGGAGACTATGAGAGCTCACTTGGAGAGAACATTAGGAGAGGAGAGGGCTGAACTTATGTTAGAGAACCAACATCCATTTTTATACCCTGTAGTTCATTATGATGTCTTTGAGGTGATTTTGTACATCTTATACACATGAGAGGATTTGGATAGATTGTGTGAGTTGGATTGCAGATTTTGGGGATTAAGGTGATTTTGGGCAAAATCTCAAGTTTGAGATCCGGATATGAAATTTCTACACATGAAAACTTGGGTTATCTTTCAACTAGCACACTTGAAATTATTGTGAGAGCTACTATGCACATTGGGCTATAATTTTATAAAGTTGATAGGGTAAATTGCTTCCGCAAATACATGCTCTTTGGAAAATTGTACAAAGTCTGCCATTTCTTCAATTTTTAGTGAATTTTCCTAAAAATTTCCAAGAAAATTAATTGTATTGTATCCTGCTTGTTACTACAAAAAATTAGAGAGAAATCATTCTTGCACAAGGAGGTATGAGTTTTTGAAGTGAGGGGGTGGTTTTTAGACCAAATCTGAAATATATGTGCTGAATAAAAAGGTGTCTAGGCCAAATAACTAGATGAAAAAATTTGAAATTTTGCGGGAAGGGGCGCCCTAGAGTTGTTATCAAGTCTGAAAAATTTCAGAGGACATTCACATACTAGTTGAGATATTTGAGTGAAATTGTGAGGAAGTGTCAATTCTGCAGAGTTGAGATCTCATGCATGAGGAGTTTGAGAGCAACAAAAAGCATGTTTGAGTGTTTAGACTCATCTTGGGAACATGAAGGGTCATCAAGAGTGGTAATTGAGACTATGCAAGGTTCCTAAAGGGTTTGAGGTGATTTTAGGGGTGGATTTGAGAAAAAGAGAGTTTACAATAGAATTTGAAGAGAGTGTTGAGAGGATCCAAAAACCTACACCACTTGGAGGAAAGAGTGAGTCTAAGTGCTTTCTATGTGGAGAGAAGGGACATAAGGCAACTTCATGTCCATTGAACTTTGAGAGCAAGAGATTAAGGGAAAGGAGAGACTTACTTGACTTGGGTTTGCATGGTAGACCTTCTTCACCAAGATTAGGAGAGAGAAGATCTAAGACCAAGGATTTATGTGAGGTTTGTGGAGTTGAAGGACTTCCGAAAAGATATGTGTAGTGGAGTAAAATCACTTTTGGAGACTTTGGTGAAGGATCTTGGAGAGAGTCTTAGTACAACTACAAAAATAATACCACCTTCATCAGCTAGTTCTCAAGATTAGTGATGGAGATAATCTTTCAACTTATGGATAACTATCCATGAGAGTTAGATTAATATGCACTCTAGGATTTGATGTTGCTATAAAAATCTTAGAGCAACCTGAATCTTTTGTGTTCTCTCGAGTGGATTATTCTCAGATGGTGTTAGTCATGTATATACTCTTTTAGTTATAGAGTGAGAAAAGAAAAGAGAAAAAGAATACAAAAAATTGAGAGAAAAGAAAGATAATGAAGGGTTAAGATGGGGAAACTTCCGGTTTTCTTTGGCAAGGATAGAGAAGATGTGGAGGCCTTTGTGAGAGACTTCAAGAGAGCTTGCATAGGAAAAAATGAGAGGAGGAAAAATGAGTGGGCTTCATTATTACCAGATTTCTTTGACGATGCAACACTTACATGGTATGAGTTAGAATACCAAAAGAGAGGGAGGAGAGACGGGGAAGAAGAGTCTTGGGAGAGTTTGACTTCAACACTCATTGAGAACTTTCTCCCAAATGAGAGTAATGAGAGATTGATGAGTGAGGTAACCTTTCTCAAACAAGGAGATGGAGAGAAAGTGGGAGTCTATGTGGAAAGAGTGGAAAAGTTAGAGTCCAGATTTTGCATAGTGTTTTGCATAGAAAGGAAGGGTGGGGATGATGCGGAGACTACTATGATTGGCATAGGGGCCATGCTCACCAAGAATTTTGTGGGAGAGTTGAGACCACAAATTAGAAGCAAGGTGAGATATGAGAAACCTTCTTCAAAGGTTGAAGCTATCAAGATCTCAATTCATATGGATGAGAGTTTTGAAGGGGATGAGAGTGATTTGGTGGTAAAGGAGGTTGTACATCCTCCTCAAGGCTACAAGTATGGTAGAACTTCTGATCCTTTGGTGGCAAGGGTTGCACCACAAGTAATTGTTGCTCCTGTTCTTGCACCTCCACCAAAGGATCCACTTCAAACCATCACAAAACAACTTGCAGATCTCAAAATCAATGTGGTGCAATTATGGGAGAAGAGAGGTTGGGAGAGGGCCTAGAAGTTATAGAAACTATCCATATAGAGGAGGCCAACCAACTAACAATTTCAATGATAGAAATTGTTTTGGTTGTGGAAGAAGATGCCATATCCAAAGGAATTGCCCAAATTCCATTTACCATGGAGGAAGGAGTTACGAGGGAGCCAATAGAGGGAAAGAAGGAGGTAGTGAAACCCAAGTGGCTCCTTATCCAAAAAGGTAAGGAGATAGCATCCATAGATGTGCTTGAGAGCAAGTATGAGAAGGGAGAGTGCATAAACTCCAAGGGTTTTAATTTGGAGCTTTTGGCACAAGAGAAGAAGAGAGCTGGTTTTGTAGAGGATGTTCACTCTTCTCAAGGATTTACTCCAAGCAATGATACTCCTTTGTCTACTAGGAGCTGTGAGCCGGCTTGTCTCTCACTCAGGATGAACCTCTAATTGCTATTATGGTAGCGCACCATGGACTAAGAAGGCAAGGAACCCCAACACCATCGTACTCCTCCAAGGCTAACACTCCAAGATTCAAGACATTGCTCACTAGAGAACTCAATGAGAGAGAGATAGTTGCAAATGAAAGGATGATGAGTACTTCCTCACCCCTTGTTTATATACTTGTGAAATAGTTACGTACCAAAGTTACTAATTACCATAGTAACTCAAGTTACTAGACTAAAAGTCAAGTAAAGTCAAAAAGTAGAAAGGAATATCCATTCACATGGGCATATTCTCCTAAGCATGTGGTCTTATCTTGACCCAACCACTAAGTCAAGGATTCCTTCACATGGGCTATCCTTGGACTATAAAAGAATCCAAAACAAAAAGGCTTGTGGGCCCAAGAGTTCTCAACTCTTTCCTCAAAGCCAAACACCTAAGAATAATACCAAGTCAACACACTAGAATCCAAAATAGTGGTGCTCATCTTTTCCACTTCCTCTAAAGTAAGGTCCCCTCTATCTTAGCTATGACTAACTTTAGCTAACCATGACTAATATAGAACCATCCTTTATCTCTATATAAATAATATCTCTTAAGTACTTGTTATACCAAGCTAAATATCACAATACCACACACATGCACAAATGGGTGTTACAGAGCACTCACACATCAACACCATCAACAACAAAGACTCCAAGGAAGAATTTGGGGATGGAGGATTTCTTGATTTGAAAGCAACAATGGAACTACAATGTGTTGGAAGATGTTGGTAGCCACAAGACTAACATCACAGTGGGCCAATTGGTTGCTTTGAATAATACCTTGATAAAAGAGCTTAGAGGTGGTTTGAGTTCTACAAGGAGCAAGAAGAAGAAGAAGAAGGTAAAAGTTCTAGCATCAATGGGGGTGGTGGATGCCAAGCCAGCACCATGGGAGGCTTGTGAATATGCCTCCAAGATTGATGTGAGAATGAATGGAGTCACATGCAAGACCAATCCGCCAAAAGCAACGTCACATTAGCCCACCAATATCTTTGGTTGTGAAGGAAGAGATTGATAAGCTCAAGGAAGTTGGATTTATCTTTGAGGTAGAGAATTTATAATGGGTGTCTCCAATTGTCACTGTGAAGAAAAAGAATGGTAAGCTTTGGGTATGTGTGGATTACAAGAAGCCAATGCTGGTATCAAGAAGGACTACTACCCATTGCCATCCATTGATGAGATCTTGGAGGAGGTTGCAGGTCATGAGAGGTACAATTTGGTTATAGTGGATATAAATATATCCACTATAAGAAATAGAGCATCAATAACTCACCATGTTCACCACTCCTTGGGGAACTTCTGCTTTCAAGGTCATGCCTTTTGGGCTTTGCAATGCTCCAGCCACATTCCAACGGTTCATGAACAAGGTATTTGAACCTTTCATTGGGAAATTTGTGAGAGACTTTATTGATGACTTTTGTGTCTATGGGAGCAAGGAGGAGCACTTTGAGCACCTAATCAAGGTCTTGCAATGCTTGGATGAGGCAAATGCATCACTCAACCCAGAGAAGTGCATTTTTGGATGTGAAGAAGGTCTACTTTTAGGGCACATCATCTCCAAGGATGGAATAGCAGTTGATCTTGAGAAGGTGAGGAAAATCTCAGACCTTCCTTTCCCTTCAAGCTTGACAAAGTACGCCAATTCTTGGGGATAGTTGGGTACTATAGGAGGTTCATCTTCTCATTTTCCAACAAGGCTTAAGAATTGACCATCTATATGAAGAAGGGTGTAGATTACATGGTGATTTTGGAGGACAAGGAAGCTCTCAAAGCTTTTGAGGAGCTCAAGCAATCTCTTGTTGTAGCTTCAATTCTTGCTAAACCTGATTGGAGTAAGCCTTTCATTGTCTATACTAATGCTTCTTATGTAGCTATATGATTCACTCTTAGTCAATTAGACCAAGATGAGCATGATCATCCAATAGCTTATGCTAGTAGGCAGATGGTTTCGATAGAAAAGAACTACTCTAGCATAGAGAGAGAAGGATTGGCAATGATCTTTGGTCTCAAGAAGTTTAGACACAACTTGATTGGAGGGAAAACCACCATTGTCATAGATCACAAGGCTTTGAAGTACATCTTCAACAAGCCTAATGTTGAAGAGAGACTAGCAAGGTGGATGATACTCTTGTTTGAGTATGACTACACCATTGAGGATAGGCCATGAAAGAAACATGAAAATGCTGATTTGTTATCTAGAGCCTTTGATCATGATGGAGATGAGCCAGTGGAAGATTCCTTCCCGGATGAGGAGCTCATAACAATCCCAGTCACTCAAGAGGTTCCAATGGAATACAAGGAGATTGTGGATTTTGTGACAAGAGGTAACTATCTAGAAGGGATGCATGCTAGGGAGAGGAAGGCCCTTGCAGCAAGATTTAGACCTTACACAATGGTGGAGGATATTCTTTTTTTACCAAGGAGTAGATGGTCTACTTCAAAGAGCAGTGGGTAAGGAAGAGTCTATCCTACTTGTAAAGGAGTTTCATGAAGGTTTAGTGTGTGGAGGACACTTTGCACGAAAGGTGATTGCTTTCAAGATTCTAGATGCCGGTTACTAATAGAGAGGGATTTTCAAGGATTGTCTTGATTATTGCAAAACTTGTCATGTTTGTCAAGCTTTTGCTAGAAAGTCTACATCCCCTCCACCACTTAGATCAATTCCATTGCTAAGACCTTTTGAGAAGTGGGGAATTGATTTTGTAGGTCCTCTCAATAGAACCCCAAGGAACAATAGGTACATTGTGGTAGTTACTAATTACCTTAACAAGTGGGTTGAGGCTAGACCATTGAGGGATAAGAATGAAGATGAAGTTGGGAGATTTCTTTATGAACACATTATCACTAGATTTGGATGCCCTTTGGAGTCGGTTTCTGATAGAGGAGGAGAGTTTATAGGAAGCACTACTACAGCCATGCTATGACATTTCTCTATCACACATAGAGTAACTACATCCTATAAGCCAAATTCCAATGGCTTGGCAGAGAGAACCAATCAGACCTTGTGCATGATGTTGGCCAAAGATGCAAAAATAGAGAGGGCTAAACATCATTGGGACAAGAGGATTCATACAGTTTTGTGGGAGTATAGGATAACCATGGAGACTCCCATCAGATATTCTCCATTTCAATTAGTATATGGTATTGAGTCTACCCTACCTATTCACTTTGATCTTCACACCTTCCAAAGCATTCATAGGAGGTTGAAGAAAGCACAAGGAGGTGATGCAAAGAAGCCAAGGAAGGATCATCATGGAATAGACAGTTACTATAGTTCAAGTAGAGCAAGCCCAAAGGAAACAAAAGGAGAGGTATGACACGAGGCAAGGCAAGAAGAAGATAGAGCCTTTCAAAGAAGGTGATTGGGTAATATTGTTTGATTCTATTTGATTCAAGAGAGTGCAAAAGAAGGTTTTGCTTAAGTACTTTTCATAGTGGAGAAGGTATGGGGCAATTACACCTATGATCTCAAGGAGTTACGAGGAAGACACTTTGATATGATTAACCATGATAAGTTGAAGATATATCATAGAAGGTAGAGAGACCTTCACTTTGAGGACAAAGTGAAAACTTAGTCCGGGGGTAAATGTAACACCTATTTATGCATGTGTGTGGTATTGTGATATTTAGCTTGGTATAACAAGTACTTGAGAGATATTATTTATATAGAGATAAAGGATGGTTCTACATTAGTCATGATTAGCTAAATTTAGTCAAAGCTAAGATAGAGGGGACCTTACTTTAGAGGAAGTGGAAAAGATGAGCAACACTATTTTGGATTCTAGTGTGTTGACATGATATTATTCTTAGGTGTTTGGCTTTGAGGAAAGAGTTGAGAACTCTTGGGCCCACAAGCCTTTTTTGTTTAGGATTCTTCTATAGTCCAAGGATAGCCCACGTGGAGGAATCCTTGACTTTGTGGTTGGGTCAAGATAAGATCACATGCTAGTGGAATATGCCCATGTGAATGGATATCTCTTTATAATTTTTGACTTTACTTGACTTTTAGTCTAGTAACTTGAGTTACTACGATAATTAGTAACTTTGGTACACATATCCTTCAAGGTGATATTTACATGCTCAATTTGTCCATAAGTTTGAAGATGATAGGCAGTGGACAAAGCAAGCTTGGTGTTGAGTATTTGGAATAGTGCTTGCCAAAATTTTCTAGTGAATCAAGGATCATGATCAGAGATGAGTATGAGGCATCCTATGATGCTTGAAGACAATGTCAAAGTAGATCCGTGACAATGTTGGAGCATCCACAGTATCAAAGGTTGGTGCCAAATGGAT
Organism: Lunularia cruciata; assembly: GCA_948567375.1. NCBI lineage: Eukaryota > Viridiplantae > Streptophyta > Marchantiopsida > Lunulariales > Lunulariaceae > Lunularia > Lunularia cruciata. Next base: position 46,235,745 of record OX419757.1, read on the forward strand.
TTGCTTACTAAGCTTATCTACAAACACCATTATCGCTGTGTGACCTTGCTTTGTCTTGGGTAAGGATGTAATGAGATCCAACCTCATGTGTTCCCATTGAGTAGATGGAATGGGGAGTGGTTGAAGGAGTCAACTCAGTTTTTGGTTGCTTGCCTTGTTATATTGGCAGTTTTCACACAATTGGACAAACTCTTGAACATCTGATGCCATGTTAGGCCACCACCATTGGCATTGGAGGGTACCCAAGGTCTTGTCTACACTTATGTGACCAGCAATTAGTAAGTCATGGGATTCTTGGAGGTGCACAAGTCAGAGATTACCCTTGGCTGGAACATAAATCTGGTCCTCATGGAATAGAAGGCCTTCCTTGATGGTGAAGTGTTGTAATCCTTGTTTTATGTTGAAAGATGATCTTGTACCATCTGAAAAAAGGATCTTGTTGTAGAGTTGTTTTAAACTCAATTTCAACCTTGGAGTCAACTGACACCATCATAATTGCCATTGTGATGAGAGGAAGAGACTTCAAATTAGATTTTCATGATAGGGCATCAAAGATGACATAGAACCAACTGGGTTTGTACTCAAGTTTGATGTCAAACAATTAGAGTTGCTCCTCCCATTGATGATGTTGACTCTTCATGTATTCCAAATGTAATATCTACAACAAAGGTTTGAAATTGGTTTGCATTATCACCTATTTTCCCAAGAGGTTTGCATCTTGTTTCTGACCATTTTGAGCAACAAGGAGATGAGATTTGGTTTGTTGGAGAGATTGGGAATGGTGGTCAAGAAGTTGGAAGTATGAGGGATTGTAACACCCATTTGTGCATGTGTGTGGTATTGTGACATTTAGCTTGGTATAACAAGTACTTGAGAGATATTTTATAT